>OX377618.1:36158771-36904271 GCA_947397865.1 Polietes domitor
TGAGTACTCGTATGAATGCATGTGCACACACACATATATCTATACGCTCATAAATGAAATAACATAAATTTATAATTAGTTCATTTATGTATAAAACGTATAAATGTTTATTTAATTATAATGTACAATACATACACGCATAGATACACACCCATGCATACATATGTATGTAAAAGTACATCGGTTGTCATAGACAATGTACTTATTGTACAAGCACACGTACACGCATACATATACACTAGAGCGACTCAGGGGAAAAAATCTAAAAATTCCTAAAATATTTCGATTCTATCAACATCCGCTGGCGAGGTAAACCGTTTTAAAACTACGGTTAACGAAAAACACCAAATTTCAAATTCCTTTTTTAATTCAGCTTAATAAAGACATTTTTATCTGATTTTCTAGTAGAAATCGGAACATTTAACCTGTAAAACTCGATTTCTATTAGTTGCTGTAATCGAGGCCGCACTGTACCTCTAAATACGGGATTTTTACTCAATAATTCAATATTCAGTTTTACTCAATAATCCACACATTATGTTATATAATGTATTAGACCTGTATTATAAAAATTGCAAAAAATTCTTAGATATTACACATTTTTAATTTCGACAGCAATCACTTTTATAATTGTTTTAGAGTATGTACCAGGGACATTACATAAATTGTTTTTATTTATTTTTTGTTTTATTTATTATAAATAAGAAATGAATAAAAAAACTAGTAAGAAGGCGTTAAGTTCGGCCGGGCCGAATCTTATGTACCCTCCACCACGGAGTGCATTCCACAGTATTACCAGCAGATTAAAGGATGTCGACATAGAAGTACAGAATCATATTACGAAAATTGTGATATGTTTAGGCACATTACTATATTTGATTACTATTTCAAACTATAATGTATGCTTATGCGCACTGTTTAAAATCTACTACTATATATAAATACAATGCTATAATTGTGAAAGTGAACATGCCGAAAATATTAGGCGATTGTCAGTCGCCATTAGGGAGAAGCATTTTCAGATACAGACAAAGTGACTGCATTATTTTCATAAGAATTCCATTCTCCTCCCAAATGTACAAATTTAAAAAAAAAAACACCTTTTGTTTCGAGTCTTCACAGTCAGACCACCGAATATATACACCATTTTTATCCCTCTTTTTCAATTATATCCCTTAAAAGTACGAATTTCGAAAAATCCCTCTATTTTACGTGTTTATGCAATTAGAGGGATGTACACTAGAGCGTACCAGGTTACAAGTAAAAAAAAAAAAGTTCGCCGTACACCTTCGAATATGAAGTATTATTGAAAGGTAGTTTCAAAAAAATTTTTTTTATTTTTTTATGCCGAACGTAGGGGTCGCGCTTTTACATTTTTCTATATAACTTCTGCATTTATAAACGGATTTTAAAGTGTGATACATCGATGTTTTTGTCCGATTTTTTTGTCTTTGAAGTCATTGAGCTCAAACATGATTCATGATTTTATGCGAGCTTTAATTTTCGATTATTAGAGTGGTACATTAGGGTAGTAGCAACTGAGAAATGATGGGTAAGTACCAGAAGGGGGTGCTTGAGCTCAATGACTTCAAAGACAAAAAAATCGGCCTCGTCGAGACAAAAACATCGATGTATCACAATTTAAAATCCGTTTATAAATACAAGTTATATAGAAAAATGTAAAAGCGCGACCCCTACGTTCGGCATAAAAAAATAAAAATTTTTTTTTTGAAACTACCTTTCAATAATACTTCATATTCGAAGGTGTACGGCGAACTTTTTTTTTGAGGTACGCCCTAATGTACACACCGAATTTCATGATTCTAGCTGTTGTCGTATCATTGGTATCATATTTTATCCATGTTTGTCCCATTTCGCTCGCTAAAACTTTCATTTTCTTTGTGGTGCTTCCAAGCTACACCATTTTTATCCCCTTTTTCCAATTTTGCCCCCTCAAGAGTACGACTATCTAAAATCTCTTTACTTACTCACTGAATTTCATCATTCTAGCCCCTTAAAAGTACGAATTTAGAAAAAATGAAAAAATTATATTATGTATCTACTCTATTAGAGGAATGTACACGCCAAATTTCGTGTTTCTATCTGTTGTCGTTTGATAGGTACCATTTTTATCCCTTTTTGTCCCATTTCGCCCCCTACAAATAAAAATCACTCTGGTGCCTTTTATGCTATAGAGGGAATGCGCATTGCAAATATCAACTAAATACAAGCTAATATGTTCAAAAAACATGCTGAAATACTCTAAATATTAGGGGTATTTTCAGTCCTTGTGAGGGAAAATTTTTTTCCCTCTGGGCCGATTTCGTCCACTTTCGATCCCATCCGATCTACAACCATAAGACACATTTAGGAAAAGTTTGAACCTCCTAGCTCATTTCGTTCGGCCGCTATCGTGCTTTCAACAGACAGACAGACGGACATGGCTATATCGTCTTAGAATTTTACCACGACCCAGAATATATATACTTTATGGGGTCTCCGATGAATATTTCAAGGTGTTACAAACGGAATGACAAAGTGAATATACCCCCATCCTGGAGGTGGAGGGTATAATAAAAAATATGTTTTTTTAAGATTTTAGAATTGTCTGTAAAACTGTAACAAATTTGCATGAAATTAGAAATTTAGTTATATTTTTTTTTTATTAAAAAAATCGTCTTATTTGGAAAATTATACAATACAGTAGACGCTCGGACCGCTTTGTTTAATTTCTGGACTTTTTTAAAAAAAAATGAGTAAATTTACTTCCAAAAACTAAAATTTCAATTTTATTTGATAAAAATAAAACAATTCAGTCCAATTACATCACATGTATTTTTAATTAAAAAAATTATATATCTATTAAAAAAATAAATAATAAAGTTAATAAAGTTTGTTTGTATATTTCATCGAATCCGAAATATCATTACGTAGAGCCAAAAGATTACATAAGCAATGTGCTTAGTTGAAAACAATTAAAAAATCAGAGACATGTTCTGTCTGGTAGGCAAAGAAAAAATAATCCGGTTTCGTCGACATTTCATATTGCTGACTCCATTTGATAAACCATCCATCACTTGCACGGAATTCATATTCATCTTTATCGGGATATTCATCTATATTGTTGGATATTCAGCGCTGTGCAAAGATTTATTGCTTGCCTCCTGATATGTATTGGAAACAGCATTTAATATTGCTGTTCTATGTGATTTGATGAATCTGATTGGAGATGTTATCACATTAACATCTAGGCCTAACCGATTCCCTTGAACGCCTTTGTCAATCTTTTCCAAAATTTTGACTTTAGTTTCCAATGATTAAGTGTTTTTGACATTTCTAAATTTCAAATATACAAATATGCCTAAATGCGGCAAAAATATAATAAATAGGGAAAAAGAAAGAATTTGGTGATTCCCCTTTTTAGTTTTACTATGTTCACTCAGAATAAAAATAATTTGGAGATTTCTTGATTTCAAATAACAAAAAAACGCTCGGAAATTAGAATTTTAAATTCTAATTTCAGAGCGTTTAATATATTGCCAACACTGATTCTAATTTCTGGACGTTCGAATTACTGAAAGCTCTAATTTGTGAGCGTCTACTGTATATGATAGCTTCACATGCAGTTTAAAGCTATTAGATATTTTCAATACGTATGCACTTTTTCTGGCCTAAATTTATGACAACGAATTCAATATTGAGTAAAAATCCCATTTAGAGGTAGTTTGAAAAACGGTTTAGCTGGCCAGCGAATATTTATAAAGTCGAAATATTTTAGGAATTATCAGAAAACATACAAAACTTCATTTTCAGGGGGCAAACTTTTTTACTTTTCTTGGCTCCACACAAAATTAGTCGGTCTAATACACACACGTGTGTTATAGACAAAATAATATGCGTATGCATATACATACAGATGTGTATGTAGTATGTGTGCGAACATCTATAATGGAGATGGTTTTTGGCTGTATGTGTGTGTGCATGGACTCGTATTAGTTAAATGATACCCTTAGGGATTCAACGCAGGAATAACAAACTAATAAATTTTAAGTTTTTTTTGTTTCTGTTGTTGTCGTAGTTGTTGCTGCTGTTATATTCAATCGATTCATTTGTTTGTTGTTGCTTCGAGTATTTGGTTGTTGTCATCCTGTACATGATGATTATGTTTATAATTATGATTATGTCTATGACGACGACGATCATTATGACATTCTGTAATTGCGCAAATATACATACATACACTTACTTATAGTTATGCATTATGATAATAATTAAAATATAAGAAAATTAGTTTGGATACATACATATAGACAGTAGAGAGTACCCTATCGTACAAATGTTTGACATCAATATAGGCGAATGTGTTTCATTTTCCAAGGTTTAAGAGAAGTCTCAAATGTATATAAAATTTTTAATCATGATTTTTTACATTTTTGATTACATACCGAGAAAACTCATTTTACGAATTATATACATACTTTGGTTTATTTGAAGAATATCTGTGGATAAATATAGTAGTTATAGCCCTCCTTGTAGAAGTGCATGATTAAATCAATTTAATCAAAATCTTTGTAAAAATTACACAAATTCCCTATAATATATAATAAGGGTCACAACTTATACATTTACCAATAGATCTTTTACATATAGTCATTGTTTTCTTCGCTAGAATGTTATATATTAAAAAACTATAATTTTTTTTATATTTTTTATGGGATTTCGCGCCAGAAAAATATCCGTTTTTTGGAGACTGTTTCCAAACCTCTATGTCTATGTGAAAGTGGAATTCACAACATTTGTATTAATTACCATTCATTAAACATGTACAGGGTGGCGCAGAATGAGCTATATGGTTTATAACTTTTTTATTTATGTGATTATTATATATTTTTTAAATACAGTATATTATTCGAGAATTTTTTGCAATTAGTTTTGAAAAATGATACCCTGTAAGTGATGCCCATTTTCTGATTCACACATACAGTGGTGGTCACGAGTTTAGCACACTTCACACGTGTTGTTTATAATAGCAAATAATTTGTTCTGATAATGAACTCTGCGCCAAATATTTGGTTTTTTATTGTTGCTTATGGTGTGATCAGTAAGCCCCATAGTTTTTTTTCGTATTCTTTTGTGCCTTTTTCTCGTACTCTCATATATTTGCAAGTAATTCGCAATCTTGGCTGGACACAAATTTAGCACATTTGATAAAAGTTGTTATTTTCTGTCTCTTTTTGCGTTTAAATTAATTAATTGGTATGTTTCGGTAATTTTTACTCAAATGGAAGTTATTATTTAACAAAATTTATAATTCGACATTGCTGAGGCGCAGCGTCAGGTTATTATGCAATTTAACGACAGTGGAAGTACCGCTGGGGATATTGCAAACATTCTAAATTGATCCAGACAGATTGTGTGCAATATACTAAGCCATATTGGCACTTATGGGAGCTTCAAAATGTCGCCCAAAGTCCTACGCCGAGAAAAACAAGCAATAAATCGGATTTTTTTAATTTATAGAACCTGCGTAGTAGATCCACATAAGAGCTCAACTGTGATTCAGAGAGATATTTCGGCAAAAATTGACATTAGCATTTCCTCAAGAACCATAAGAAGAAGAACCAATGAAAAAAATTTACTTGGATGCATTGTTCAACATAAGCCAGACGTATCAAAATATGACTTACAGTGTCAAATTTAATTTACTCAGGAGCATTTAGAAACCAGTAAGGAAAGGCTAAAGTCGGGCGGGGCCGACTATATGATACACTCCACTTTCTATCAGAATACAATTCAATTCGGAAAAGAAGTGACAACGGGAAGAATTTTTGTATGTTCCTAATCATAGGCTAATATGTCCTGGTTCAATTTGTCAAATCGAGAAGAATATTTGTATCAGGGCTATATCCAAACATGGAATGAATTGACCCATTTCACAATAGGTTCTTCTAGTTCTCAATTTGAAGTAATTCGGTGAAAATACGTGGTTTCTGGGGCGGAAAAATCAAGCCGGGAGCGAAATTTGTATAGGAGCTATATATAAATCTGAACCGATCTGACTCATTTTCATTCTGGGTGTTTCTCGTGGAAATATAAGATATTTTGCCAAATTTGAAGGAAATCTGTTAAAATATGTTGCTTCTGAAGCGGAAAAACTCAAATCGGGAGTGAAATTCGTATGTGGGCTATATCTAAATCTGAACCGCTCTAGCTCATTTGGTGTATTTCATGGGTGTTTTTAGTCTAAATATAAGATGTTTTGCCAATTTTGAAGAAAATCTGTTAAAATATGTGGTTTCTACAGCAGAAAAAGTCACTTCGGGAGTAAAATTCGTATGAGGGCTATATCTAAATCTGAACCGATCTGGCTCATTTTCACCGTGGGTGTTTCTAGTTTAAATATAAGATGTTTTGCCAATTTTGAAGAATATCTGTTAAAATATGTGGTTTCTACAGCAGAAAAAGTCAAATCGGGAGTGACATTCGTATGGGGGCTATATCTAAATCTGAACCGATTTTCTCCAAATTAAATAGCGTTCGTCCTTATCCCGACAAACTTTGTTGTGCAAAGTTTCATTTGGTTCTGGCTACAATTGCGACCTGTACTTTGATTACAAGAATAGATGGACAGACGGACGGACGGACATTGTTAAATCGATTCAAAAAGTGATTCTAAGTCTAATTAACTATGGGTCTATCTCGCTTCCTTTTGGGTGTTACAAACAAATGCACAAAGACATAATACTCTCGTGGAGTGTATAAAAACCAAGATTTTTGGGAAAATATCGCCTGGATTGGCGAACCAAACATTGTGCCCTCCAAGCATGCAGCACAACCCAAAGACCAAATCTGAGACGGTGAAGCTTGTTGGCGAAAATCTGATAGTGTATACTGCGTTTTCTGGACACGGTGTTGGTCCCATACACGAAATCTATGCACTGACGGATCAGTATATTTACAAAAATCTACTTTTTGATACTATGATAACATGTTCAGATAAAAACATGCCACTTATGTGGCGTTTTATGCACGACAACCAACCAAAACACACTTAACGTTAGTGAAGAGCTGTTTGGAGCTGAACAGACTAGATTTTTAAAAATGGTCCAGCACAGTCACCGGATCTCAATCCTATCGAGAATCTTTGGAATGGACTTTAACAACATATTATAGCAATAAAACCCAAAAATTTTCCCGATTTCTTGAATGGAACTCTAAATTCCTGATATGCTCTTCCAATGGAGCGTTTTACGTCTCTAGTGGAGAGTATGCCCAGAAGATGTACAGCTATTACTCAAAATAGTTGTTATCCAACCAAATATTAAGTTTATAATAAAATATATTGATTATTTCATTTTTTCGGTTTGATTAAAGTTTTTTTTTTAATTTGTGCTAAATTACTGTCCAATCACTTTTCGTATTATTTGTACTTTAGATGGCATAAAACTAAAATGCAACATAAGAACCGAACAAAAATAACTTATCGTATGTAATATTTTAGAAAAAATTCCGGTCAAAAAACATAAAAAGAAGTTGAAATATTTGCTTTATAAAGTTACATGTGGTGAATGTGCTAAATTCGTGTCCACCACTGTACGTGCTCTTTTTAGCATATTTTCCATAACAGAGATTGAGACACCACTTTTATTTTCAAAAAAGTATGGGCCAATTATATATTGGATACACCACACCAAACAGTACGCATAAGTGGGTGTGATTGTACTGCTCTTTGATGATGAACTGCTCTTTGATTTTCCGTAGCCCAAATCCAGCAGTTTTGCTTGTTGACATACCCATTTAAAAGGGCTTCGTCGCTCATTACCAAATTGTGAATATTGCGTATTTTGACTGTTGGTTTGAAAAATAAAATACAATTATTTTTGTACGTTGTTCGGTCGTGATTCATAATTAATTCCCCAAGTCTCCTTCACAAAATGCTGAAAAAAGAACAAAGAAAGAATAATAATTAAAAAAATTATAAAGAATTCAAACTCATTCTGCGCCACCCTGTATAAATATGGACAAAAAATATTTTTTGTGATCTCGGACACAATTTTTTTATTTTTTGTTGTTTAGTTTGATAAATGATGATTTATTAAAGTTTGAAAGCCTGAATGGCTCAGGTTGGCTAGTAAGTGTAGCTATCCAACGACAACTCCATTGTTTCAAAAAAAACTTTGCAGAATTTAGGTGTTTCTTTAATTTATATTTTTTGAATACAGAATATTTATAATTTTCCCACTGTGTTGGTATTGACGCTTCGCGGTGATACTGAGGATACGTACATAAGTACCGGCCCAGCCGAACGTAGTGTTCTTTATACTCATTCGATGTTGTTACAATAATATTTACAAGTCAAAGATGCTACATAGTACAGGGTAGGGTATCCATATAAAATGAAAACCTTTAGACTTCCCGGAATCAATGGTTAGAATTTCAATCATTTCAAGTTAAATTCATACGTATGTATTTATGTATACACATGTGTATTTATACATATGGGGTTTTACACACAAAATTTATGTGAAATGGAACGCTTTGGGCAATCTAAATATTTTTGGTGGTTTTAGGAAGTCGAAATTTTTAATCCTTTTTGTCCTTCAATGCATACGGTTAAAATATAAAAGTAAAAAAAAAGTTTAAAAATTGACAAATATAGACGTAGACTTAAGCAGTTATGTACGAAGGCTTGTATTGTTCACAGTGATTCCTTGTTTTTCTCTAAATGTCATTATTTTTGCTATATATATATCGATTCTATTGTCTTTGATGTGTATTCGTATAGATCCCTTAGAATGGCCAACAACGTTGGTCGAAAGAAAGAATATCGAGGACTTATATTCATAAGTGGCTATGAACAAAAACACAAATTTTCAGGAGAGCAAAAAAACTTATTTTCTTCTTAATTTTAAGAGTAATTATGAATCATTCTTCTACAGTTTAATCTAAAAAGGATTACTAATTGCTATTAAAAAGATTTCGAAATTTCCTATTATTCGCGGTTTTGTGGTTCATAGCCACTTTTGCACATTTAAAATTGACCACTATGAATTATGAAATAAGCACATAGCCATTAATGCTCAAATATATAAGCAAGACTTATTGTAAACTCGATAACGTTTTTCATGAAATGTTGGCAATGTTGTGTAGAGAACGCAGTTTCTGGGATGTCCACAACGAATTTAAAGATTCCAGCTTCATCCGTCAGATTGGTACCATTTTTATCTCTTTTTCCAATTTTTTTACAAAAAGTGGATATTGCGGTAGGGCACGGTAAACAAAGAATACAAATTGGATATTTTTGGAAAATTTTCATTTTCGCGGCAAATATGGCTAAAATGATTTTAATGCAAGACACTTTTGTTTCTTGATTTTCTCGTGATCTAGCCAACGGATTCGGCTGAATTTTTGTTTGTATATTAAGAACCAATGTTGCTTGCAACATATATGTTGTCAGTAGCGAAAATCGCTGCAATTGTTGAAAAATCCAAAATTCGCGGTTGCAGTTGCTTATATTTTAACTTTCTCCTTCCAAGATTCTGAAAGTTTTCTGTCACAAATATTCCCCATGAAGTCAGCAATCACATGTCAAAAATATATTTTGGTATTCTCACTATGATAAAAAGTTACGCGGGATTTTCTAATGATACTTTTCACAATTTTTGACTTTTCAGCCACTATTTATCCGATTTTAGCCTGATAACTTAGGAAAAAAATGCTATTTACCGCGAAATGATGCAATTTGAAAGTACGATATATAGGGTGTCCAAAACCAAATCCGGTTTCGTCACCTGCAACCGTCGGCCGGCTTTTGTAAAATGGTCATTTTCGGTTAACCGAGAAAACCGGGTTTTTTCGTGTCGGTTAACCGGTTTTTGGTAGATAAGAGAAAATTGCACATTGTGTTAGCAATTAAAGAACTGAAATACAAAAATTTTTATTCAACACTTTAAAACAGACAGAAGACACATACGCCCTGGATTGGTACTATAGGCTGATGACGAGACTGGAAGAAAGAAGAGTAAAAACATTGAATACACTTTTGCTGTTTTTAACTTCCGAAATTTTCCGTTAAACGATGCCGTATTGAAATACTCATCAAAATCCGATACAAAGGAATTTGCAAATGAATTATATAAACTTATTTTCCCTGAAATTTCTGTAGAAGCAGATTTAGACTACGGTTCAGATTCGGATGTGACATTGAAGAGTCTTGTAATTTAATGTTGGATTTAAACCAAATAATAAACCACATCCAAACCCCCAAAATTGCTCGAAAAAGCGAAAGACTGGCGGCTTTATATGACGATTTGCCATTTTTTGACAAAACAAAGAAAATAACTGAAAAGCTAAGTTACTTATATGATGCCTTGATGACTGTTAGCCCTAAATCAACATTTAGCAAGCGTATTTTTTCTATGTCAAGCTTTATCAAAAACAAACAAAAGAATCGATTACAAAATTATCACTTGAATTTTATACTGGTATTGCGATATTATTATAAGAAGGATTCTACGTAAACTTTTTATTCAAGTTTTTGCTACTGAAGTACCTTTACTAAAAATGAACTGTATTTACTTTCGCAATAAAAAATTTAACATAAATATTTTCGTACTTTGATTTAGAAAAACGTTTATAACCGGTTTAACCGGTTTTGTAAAAAAACTATAACCGAAAACCGGTTTTTCAAAAAATTTAATTTTCGGTTAAACCGAAACACCCTAACGATATAACCTAAATCTATAAAAATGCTGTTTTAAAAAATGATTTAAACAAAATCGTTGTAGCGAATTACAACCTTCGGTTATATGTTGCTCCAATCTTAAACTATTTTATTTCTATTATTTTTATGTTCATATCCACTTATGCAGTCACAAAATAACGTGTGAGTTGATAGCCAAATCAGAACATTTTGAAAAATGTGGCTTTAGAAAAAAATTTTCTTCTCCAAATTTATATATATGAAATCTGAGAATAGTTTGGCATCAAAAACTCATTTTCGAGAAAATGGTTCATAGCCACTTATGAATATAAGCCCTCAATATATTCTTCGTTAATAACCTAATAGCCGAATAATAATAAAATAAAAAAGTAATTAAAATGTCAACAATACATACAACCAAATTAAAAAACGTAATACAAAATTTAAAAAACCACAGAAAATATTACAATTAGCCTTCGACAAAATCGTTGTAAACTGGAACAAAATAGGGTGGTTTTATTTTAAGCCATTATAACAATTGGCGAAAGTTCTATCAGGAATTTGCCTTCCGATTACAGATAGCACAGCTACAACATATTTCACAAAAACATACGTTATGCCCCATATATGAACATACTACATATGTATGACTATGTGCACGCACACATAATGAGGTGTTTCAATAGCTTTCCCCGGCAAGTACCTCCCCAAAGTCATGTCACTCCAAGTGAATATCACAACGAGTGTGTTTGTGTGTGTTTTATTAAAATTATAATAATAATAATGATAATGATGAATGTTTTGAAGTATAAAAGTAAATATTTAAGCAGTATTAATTAGAAAATTCATTAAAAATTTTCAAATTTTTCCTTCTCTATGCTCACACTTGTCACCTATGCCTGTACATATTTTCATGTTATTTACTTTTTCGGCATATTTTTTATTGCAGTGAAATTTTAAAAGCTTTTTATATATAAATAATTATAACAATACAAAAAGAATTTTTTGCGAAAATTATAGTATTTCGCACAACAAACAAAACCGGAGAATTTCTAACATAATGCTTATTGTTTAGAGCGATATGGAAACAATCATTAATATAATTTACTATTGTTCGTGAATGTGTGTTTTGTACAAATAATCGACTAAAGTCACATACACATACATAAGCCTCGCCGAATATGCTCAACGATATAGAAGAAGAAAGCATTCCAAATATTTAACAAAAATAACCAAAACATTGCAACACCCTAGCAAACCACCAAAGTAGACACCCACACATGGCCTCAACAACACCCATACATGCATGCAGGCTGTCCTCTTTTCGAGTGTCCGTCAGTTGGTCATCTCTGTGTATCCGACCAGGTAATTACGTGTGTACAGATCATTGAAGATTTAAACTAAACCGGATTAGAAATTTTCGCAGTACCGGATTTAAATCGTGAACTTTTATTATGTTCGACAGGATTTAACCGCCGAAAGGATTAACGGGTCTCGCGCTCACTAACACACACGCACTAGCACATACAGGTAGCCGACTACCTGTAGTACTAGTAGCAGCAACGCGAAGCCTATTCATTAATCCTCCCAGCCGAACAACAGCAAACTGCTCCAGATTTAAATGTCTTCACTAATCTAATCTCCTTGTTGATCTGGTGCCCGTTTAGGCGTAACACACTCCTACTGCCCTCTAATCCAATATTACGCGTAAAATGTTGCGATTCTTGAGCGACTTTTCGTGTCTAAACAGGATTTAGTTGTTGATCCTTGCCCTGGACTAATGTAACATGTGCGCACACGCGGACTGCATACGGAGGCGGAGCGTAGGATCAATATTAAGTCTGAGATCAACGAGGATTGTTCTGCTGTTGATCAGGCGATTAACGTTTCACGATTTACATGAAATTATGTAAATCATTAGCAGAGAGAAGAGCGAGATTTGGCCAGAAGTTAACCATTTTCGCAAACAAATCAGATGGATTACAAACTGCACAGCAAGAAAAGGGACCATGGAAAAGGATTTGTAATTATTAAAATATTAACGATGAGAAATTCCTTAAAATGTCGCACGAAGAATTTCGGATTTTTGTGTATAAAGCTAAAGATTAAGGTAATTCCAATAAACTAGGGTAATACCAAACAAAATTATCGACCAATTATGCAGCATAGCATGGCCTAGTACATTGAGTCCAATAGCACATTTGAGTCCCAAGTTTAACTGCTTCGTGTTTTAATGCTTTAGAAAGTTGATTCTGAGTTTGTCTAGATTCAACTTTTGAATGCCAATGATTTTAGTGTCGTATTAAAGGATTAGGGATATACTTTAGATGGCCACTGTATTGTCAAAAATATATAAAAATAAATTTATGTCGTTTGTCCGCCTTGGGTCGGCTGGCAAATTGCTACTGCAGAAAATCGATGTGTTATATTTTAGAAATTAGCAGAAACTGACTGAGCTTTTGGCAAAAAAAAAAATACTGTTAAGGTCGATTCACACTATTATAATGAGTAAAATAACTTGTCAAATAAAGCGTGTGTGATAGAAAAGATGAAAAGGGCCGACAATTCAATTTTTTATAGTTATATCTAATGTTCGAAACGTAGTTCTAATCCGCGGAAGTGTGAAAAAATGTGTTAGATAAATATCATATCTTTTGAAGTTACAGTTTAAATTGTACAATTGTACAGATACTATTGAAAATAGTAGAAGCTAAATATCAGAGATGTCAGATTTAATCTAAAAGAGGCGGACAAAAATTCGAAAGTGAATGCCAGGTTATATTACGACTGTGCATCCAAGATAAGTTCATACTCTGAAAGAATTATCTTCATACTATTTATGATTTTGGCTTAACCTCAGTGAAAATTTTCATTAAAAAGTTGTCAAACACTTCATGCAATGTTTGAAACATGCACAAATCCATGAAAAGTGTCATAGAATTTATGAAACATTTCTTAGAAACTATGAAATACAGTTCTTCATTCGATGAACTTTTGTCACACAAGTTCATTATATGATTTAGGAAAATTTTCATAGATTTTATGAAGAAACTTAATTATTTTTATGAAAAAGTTTCATAAATAATAATAATTTATACTGAAGTTTCCAATAAAAACAAAAAAGCAAAAAATGTCTTACTTGTTGACCAATCAACGCACACCATCATTGCCAGAGTCTTTGCTATGAGTATGTCTTTGACCTAAATCAGCGTAAATACTTATGTCAGAGTTAACAGAGGACAAATGAGAATTGCTAGCATTCAACCGAATACGTTGACACACTAAAAATTTAGTTATAAGTTATGAAACATTTCATAAAAACTATGAAATCATTCATTATATTTATGAAAGCATTTGATAACACAAATATTTTATTGTTTATGACATATTTCATAATTAAATAATAAAGAATTGTTTCTTTAATACAAGGAAGTCTTTCTATGATCTTATGAAACTAAGTACCACTAAGTTAACATTTTTGTTGTATGAAATATGAAATGTTCATAAAAAATTGTATGAAACATTTCATTTTATTTATGAGTTTTTCATACATATTAAGAAAAAAAATAACTAAATTTATAAAAAACCTTTTATGAAATCGCTTCATAAATATTATGAAGGAAAATTCATTCAGTGTAGTCGGCGGCGTCAATTTCCTTCCGATGTTCATCATTTAGGCATCATTCGAAAAGTATTGACTGCAGCTATTTATTTTTAATAAAATACTATGAAAAGTCACAAAAAAATATTTAAGCGTCCAATAATAATTCAATACCCTTAAAATACGTAGTAACAAATTAAGTGTTTAGGATTATAAAAAAAAAGTTAATTTCAAAGGACTATTTCGTTTAAAATCAATAAAAAAGAGATTTCAAACAAAATGATGTCATATCAATTTGTGGTTATATTTTGATTTTGTCGGACACTGTATTTTTTGAGTATAATAAATATTTAAACAAGGGCCTGTTTTTAAATTAATTTTCGTTCGTCTGAGGCGAACGATCCAAAATTACTCATTTTGTACCAGAAATTTTATCTATGGAATATTTTTCTGGGACAGAGATTGACCAGCACGAAATTACCACTGTTGAAGTTATAGGCCAATACTTGGAGAAAGTTAATGTTTCAGTTTTTCTACTACAGTAGATGAACAAACCCCCACTGTTGTTAGATGTGTAAAAAAACAAATAACATGTTAAAATTTCACTCACTATTTGTGGCAAACCAGCAGCGTTGTATTTTTGCATAACATTTGTCTGTAAAATATATTGGGATAATTTTTTCCAAAATAATTTATGAAATTTTATTTTTGAAAAACAAAACAATAAAGAAAAAATATCTTTTTTATTATTAAAATAGTAAAATAATAATTATTAACGTTTTTGTTATCACTGCTTGTTAAAAAACAGCCTAACATTTCGAACAGCTTCTCTAAAATAAAACTACAAGAGCCAGCATATCTTTAAAGCGATATTAAGAATGTGTCGAGGTTGCCACATTTTGATTGCTTTAATATACTAAACGTTATAAATTTAAACTTACTTCATAGCAGCCACCTTAAGAATAATAAAGAAAAACGAGTAGATAATGATAAAATTTGATGCAACTATATGTCCATGCTCAAAACAGCAATTCATATGCAATGGCTAGTCAGAAAAGTTTAGAGTCAATTTCGAAAGATTTAAATATTCAATATTCAATTCGTTAATTTCACAAATATTTTTTAATTGAAAAGCTGGATTGTTATTGTTTTAAAATGTACCATATCTTGTGAAATACTTCATAAAAAACATAAATTTTGTATTAAAGTTCTAAACAGCACATGAAGATTCTTTAATTGATAATATCTGAGGAACGGAAGGGCTTTTATGTGTATTGAATATAATATATCGAATTCCAACTATTCTATCAATTTATTTTTTCTTACGAAGGAAATTTTTGATTTGGTACACTGAAAGAATTTTCCTTTATAATATTTATGAAGCGATTTCATAAATTTGGTGAATTTTTTTCTTAATATATATGACAAATTCATAAATAAAATGAAATGTTTCATACAATTTTTCCATAAACATTTCATATTTCATAAAACAAAATTGTTAAATTAGTGAAACTAGTTTCATAAGATCAAATAAAGATTCCACAGTATTAAAGAAATAATTCTTACATATTATGAAATATGTTATATCCAATAAAATATTTGTGTTATGAAATGTCTTCATAAATATAATGAAGGATTTCATAGGTTTTTGGAATGTTTTTTTTGAATGTTTCATAACACACAACTACGTTTTTAGTGTGTTGACTTTATTCGGTTGAATGCTAGCAATCCTTATTTGTCCTCTGTTATCTCTGACATATGTATTTATTCTGATTTTGGTCAAAGACATACTCATTGCATAGACTCTCGCAATGATGATTGATGTGTGTTGATTGGTTAGTCAACAAGTGAGACCTTTTTTTGCTTTTTTGTTTATATTGGAAACTTCAGTATAAATTATTAATATTTATGAAACTTTTTCATAAAAATAATGAAGTTTCTTTGTAAAATCTATGAAAATTTTCATAAATCATATTATGAAAAACAATGAACTTTTATGACAAAAGTTCATCGAACAGCATTTTATAGTTTCTAAGAAATGTTTCATAAATTTTATGGCACTTTTCATTGATTTGTGCTTTATGCAACATGTTTCATACATTTTATGAAGTGTTTCTTTGGCGACTTTTTAGTGAAAATTTTCACTGAGTTTAAGACAAAATCATAAATAGTATGAATATAATTCTTTCAGTGTAGGGGGAAGTAGGAGAACCATACTAAACATTGAAAACATACGTATTTCATTGTCCTGTGTAGGGACAAATCATCTGTAATCCTTCTGAATGGAGAGCTTGCGTTATCATTCTGTTATCAGTCTAATATACATATATTTACATTTTATGAAAATTCACATATGCGTATTATATACACCAATAACCTCAGGACATCTCTAATCAGACAACACAAAAACAAAGAAGTACTTTTATTTTTTCAGAAAAATACTTTTGAAGGAAATTTAAACAGTGGCAAACCAGTAGCGTTGTATTTTTGCATAGCTTTTGTCTGTGAAATATATTGAGATAATTTTTTCCAAAATAAATTATGAAATTTATTTTTTGAAAAAAAAAGATAATCCACTTTTTAATTTTTCCAAGTTTTATCTCCGCAAAGAGCTACATACTGATATACTGTAAAAGTTTCTGAGTGGGCTTTCTGAAATATTGTCAAAAATGTAGAAGTACTCCTATGCATTTACTTTATTTTTATTGTTTTATTTTCATGCTGAAATTTATTTTTTAAATCCTATTTATTTTTTATTTTTCCTGGACAAATAGCTACATGCTGCACAGTCTCTGAAAGTTTCAGATTGAGGAGCAAGTAGTTTCTGAGATATCAGTACATTTTCGAAGGTCTTCCGATTTTGATGAAAGTGTTTGGAATTGCAAAATATTAAGTTACGTAAAATTATTTTTAAAATTTTTGAAAACTATGCTAACTCTATCACATTGAAATTAAACATATTTTTTCACAGATATTGAGATTTTTTCAGAAGAATTGCTAGTTTTTTTCGAATAAATGAAAATTAAATATATTTATATATAAAAATTTTATAAATTTTTTATAAAAATAATAAAAATATATATATATAAAAATTAAATAATGAAAATTATTTTTTGCAATTTTTTGGTTTTTCCTCTACAAATAGCTACATCTGTCTACCAAATAATCTGTAAATTTCAATGAGACTCTGCAAATTTCTGAGATATTAGCAGAAACTACTGAAAAGCCCACTCTGATGTAGTTTAGGCCACAAATGTAGTTCTTTGCTGACAAAATTTTTGAAACAAGTTTTTTTTTAATAAATTTCAACATTTTCAAAGAACTATATTTAAAATATTTTTTAATTTCCATTTGTTGTTTTTTTTTTTGCGCTGGTGTTCGAAATATTGAATAAACATTATAACACCGCATTGAACTGTTGATTGAATACATAGTAACAAAATTTCATGGTACTAACTAAAGATCGAATTTTAAGATAGTGTTTCTGATATAGTTTTTTTAAGATATAATACCTGATAACTAAAAAGCTTGGGTTTCGAACATTACTGTGATACATTAGAATCAGATGTCGAATCATCTTCGAATATCCCTCGTTCTGGAACATTTTCATTCACGTGACAACATGCTCTTTGGTCCATATGATGCTGAGTTTCCACAAACTTAGGGGGATGTACATATCTTTCAGACTAACGCTCCACGAAAAGCTATATCTTAAAACCTTCTGATCAGGTGCCCATTAAAGTGTGGAAACCTGTGCAGTACTTTTGCAATTGTTACCGAAGGAACTGTCCATAATAAAAGATATATATACAGGCATGTCACAAAAATTTTACGAAAACGATTTAATTCACGTTTTTAAAATCGTAACGTTTTGCTTTTTCATTTATAAAACGAAAAAAATTTACGTTTTTCGATTTGTAGAGAAGCTAAAATCGTTTTCATTTTCGTACGATCTGAATTTCTGTGACATGTCTGATAATATATATATATATACTTCCCTGCATTCGATTCTGTGATATCTTATTGTTCGTGTTTGTTTGGTTTACTTGGTACAGAACTAAGCGATTTCACATTGTTATTAGTGGATATATTTTAAATGCAGAACCATCGCAGAGATCTGCAAAGAACTTCAGCTTCCATTATTTTCAAAGTTGTATGATGGTTTTCCCTGCTTATGTCTCTATGATCAGTTAAGCGTCGTTATTGAAATTTCTATATACTCCAGACTCTTTTCCCAACCTTTTAACCTTTTTGAAGATCACAATCAAAATTTAACAACATCACTTGCTAACCAGATACGTTTAAAATAAAATTTTCTCATTTTCATATCTTTAAATGACCTCTAACCTGGAAGCGTGTCACACAAATTAAGATCATATCAAAGATTTCTAAGATTCCTCCAAACAAACCAGACAACTTTTCCACCCCAAGATCTTAACACAGCAGCCACAGAGGGTGGTTTAATGTGTGTGCCCGCAAAGTACAAACAAAGATTAAAAAGAAAAAACAAATATTTTTCAAATCATCTTTTACGCTTGTGCGGCGGGTTTCCTTTTATCCTTAAGATACTTAAGTGCCCTTTACAACCGACATTTAATCCTTGAGGTTTCTTCAGAAAGTGAACTCTAATTTGTTTAGCATCTCTCAATTTTATGCAAAACAAGATGTTCTTCTAATTTTCGAATTTGTTTGGAGTGCTTCTTTCAGGTGATCCTTTTAGAAATGGGAGCACAAAAGATAGAAAATAATTTGTTAAAAATTGTCGAGTATTTTTTGTTCTTTAACTGTTAAGGACATCTTGAGATTTAAGACGATTTTATGCTTATTTTTCTCTTTTCAGAAGTAAACAGACAATTGAAAGATTATTGAGATGACCTAAAAACATCTTTATTTGTTAAGATACTGTGGTAGCTAATGAGGTTTGCTTTTACCGAAATTTGAAAAAAAAAAAACTAACCAGACTTTCTCCTAGACATATCTGTACAAATGTCTTCACTTGGCCAAAATATGCCCTTCAAATCACCCAACATTTAAAAACAGATTCTTCAACGAATGTGCCAAACATATTTCAACAACAGGCCATATTAAACAATGCTGGGATTAAAGGACACTCACTGAAAAAAATTGAAAAAAAACACCCAAACATAACTTTCGGAAAAATTTACATATTCCTTGACGCAAACCAACCACCACTTCAGAGATGCTGCATGAAAATGAAATTTGCCGACGAGGTTAAAAATTATTTATAGTTTCCTCTGAGATGAAAATGTAGGGTGCTGCAATTTGCCGTTTGATGCTCTGACCTTCTAGGTCAGAGTTCAGAAATTTTCACATAATTCTGGGAGCGAATGAACCCACGAATAAATACAATTTACCCATTTTATAACTGAACTATTCCACCGATTTAAAAACTATGTTCAGAGAATTTGTAGCATACATAGTTAAGTTGAAACCATACAGGGCTTCATCCGTTGTTTCTAACTCAAAATGTGGCTAAAATAGTTCAATTTCGCTTTATCTCGTAGACTTGCATACCCAGCATACACTGTTTTATTCTGGAATATTGACTGTGGACTTTCATCAAAAAACTTTACATTTCGATTCATAGTCTGAAAACTGACAACAGAAATGATCCTGCGAACTATAGTAATTGCACGAATAGGACAGTTTTATATTTTATGTACCTTTCTCGCTTCTTAGCGGCCCAATAGGAGTTGTTAATTCAACCAAATTCAATTCTTTGAAAGTCTGCCAATTTTGCAATTTCTCTGGATTTCTAGAAATCGTACTAACATTTCACCAAAAGTATAGCACAACGTGAAAAGTTTCAGTTAGTATAAATATTTCTAGTTCTAATTCTAATCGAATTTATTATGAGATACATTTTAAAGATTTTGGATTTTATCGAACAAAAAGCCCTTTAAAGCATTGCGCGAAAAGCAATTAAAAATTTAAACATTTTATTATACCAACGAAATAAACAAACACATTTTCAAAACAACAACAAATTGTCTCTAAAATAGGCGTTCGACGGATACACAACGCTAAAAAGCAACAACAACAAACCAAAACTAAATATAACGACATCAGCAAAAATCCACCGAAAACACACAGAACCACGGCTCACTGTGTGTTTTTGTTATACAACAAAAAAGCACAAAAACAAGGATAAATCCACGCACACATATACAACGACTCACGCACACACACTCACACATTCGCATAAACAGGATAAACAGCAGGAATCCTAAAGAAAAATAAAACCAAAAAAACACACAACGCACTCAGTGTGTTTTTTAGTTTTTCGGCGGAGAAAAAGCAAAAAGAAACACAGTCACACAAAAAGATACCAAGAGATACAATTAGATTGCGAGCGAATGAATGAGTAACGGACAAAGAGAACAAACAGTCCAATGTGATGGAGAGCTTCCACTGTGTGCATGCACTTCTGCACAGCGAAGCTGATAACAACGAGAAAAGCCGAAGAGAATAGAAATAGAAAATAGAAAACTTACAGAAAAAGTGCATATTTTTGAAATCAAAACAAAAGTACGAAACGCGGAGAGCCAGCCATATAATTGTAATTAATGAGGAGGAGAGCAGTTTTGGTGTGTGAGAAAGGTAGAGAGTGAGATATAGCAGGAGAATGGCAGTGATAGCGGTAGAAGACAGTGATGGCATGTATTTCAAATTGTATACAAATTATAGATATTCCCATAAAATTGTACCACATTAATGTAAATATTCCCATATTAGTAGAACCACATTATGCAGAGGAGTGTTGAGATATTCAGAAATAATCGCTTATTTTGAAATTTCTCGAATTTGAGATATGGGTGATTCCATTTTCGACAAAATTTCAAAATCAATTCATAATTAACAAAAACACCGATAAATGCTCGTAATGTTTATTCTTCTCATAATACAATTTTTTGATTATCTATATATATAAAAATCAATGTGTATCTGTATGTCTTTATGTTGTGTATAGGACGCCAAACCGGTTGATCGATTCGCCTGAAAATTTTACTGTATCTAACTTCTGGACAGAGGATGGTTCCTGGATTTACTAGGTCAAGATGAGAAAAGGGGGGTGGTACCTTCCACACAAAAAATATTTTAAAACTACCAAAATTACTCATTTTATCTTCCAAAGTATACGAAATAGGGAAATAGAAAAAAATGAACACGTGCAACTCCGATCATTTCCTTTTTCAAATACACGCACGTAACAATTTAAAAATCCTATATTTACTAAATTCAAAAAGAGATGTCGGCACCGTATACTTTTGAAGAAAGTGTATGAACTACATTTTCGATTAGCAAAAATGTCAGACATATAATATAGAGTGATTTTTTTGAGGTTAGGATTTTCATGCATTAGTATTTGACAGATCACGTGGGATTTCAGACATGGTGTCAAAGAGAAAAATGCTCAGTATGCTTTGACATTTCATCATGAATCGTCTTACAAACGAACAACGCTTGCAAATTATTGAATTTTATTATCAAAATGCGTGCTCTGTTAAGAAAGTTCATTGCGCGCTTCCATTTTATGGTCAGTTTAATCGACCCACTGAAGCGGCTATTCGGGCTATTGTGACTAAATTTCGCACCAAATTTACATTGTTGGACATTAAACCACCAACACGCTTACGTAGACTGCGAACTGAAGAAAATATCGCAGCTGTATCGGCCAGTGTTAATGATGACCTCCAATTTTCGATTCGTCGCCGTTCGCACCAATTGGGTCTCTGTTACTCAAAAACGTGGAAATGCCAAAATTGGACTAAGCGGATGGACCACCTAAGACGCAGCCGCGGTCAACATTTAAATGAAATTATCTTCAAAAAGTAAATGTCATGGACCAATCTAACGTTTCAAATAAAGAACCGATGAGATTTTGCAAATTTTATGCGTTTTTTAAAAAAAAAAAGTTATCAAGCTCTTAAAAAATTACCCTTTAGAAGAACATTACAGAATTCAAGAAAATAAGTAAAAGCTCAATATCTTTTTCAAAGCCGTGACGCTCTAGTTTGTTGTATATCTTCAATATTCAGAACGCTAAGACATATTTATATTTGCAATAATATTCCGACTAACCTGACGTTTTCAATTGGCAATATAGTAAAAATCTCAGTCAATGAATATGGGAGATATTTAAACAAATTTAAGGAAAAGTGTCACACCCGTTCCAATGGAATCACCCATATGTATTTAGCATTCATATATGCATGTGTTTTTAAAACTTATTGAAAATAAGCTATTTTCTTCATCCAGGAGTCTGACTGTAGCGTTTAATGTACTAGTATGATAACTTGGATCAAGCCATATTTGGCCCAAGTCCATTCCACATACATTTTGTATTGTGTACTGCGATCGCTTGTTCCATCGACAACAAATCGGGCGGTATAAGATCAAGAATTTCTGAAGAATAAACACCATGGAAATATCAAAATATCGCCAAGTAGCTCCAGGGAAGATCCTGGAGCACCCGAGCATATATGGGAGTTGTAAATATTGAGAAAATCAGAAGGAGTGAAATATTTCTTACACCGCTTAGCTTATTGCTTCTTTCGACACATCAAATACATGTTTTGTCCAACGAACATCATATTGTATTTTCATGACAGCTTTTTTTTGAAGACATGGATGACTTGGCCAGTATAGACGTCGACAATATAAACAGTTCGTGAGTCGCATAGGCTGGTGGTGTGAGAGGTGCAAAATCGTGGTAGAAGTCCACCTAACCCAAAGGTAATGAGGAATATCGTAACACTTTTTTATGTTTAATATATATTTAAATATATTTTTTAAGAGCTTGATAACTTTTTAAAAAAAAAACGCATAAAATTTGCAAAATCTCATGGGTTCTTTATTTGAAACGTTAGATTGGTCCATGACATTTACTTTTTGAAGATAATTTCATTTAAATGTTGACCGCGGCTGCGTCTTAGGTGGTCCATCCGCTTAGTCCAATTTTGGCATTTCCACGTTTTTGAGTAACAGAGACCCAATTGGTGCGAACGGCGACGAATCGAAAATTGGTGGTCATCATTAACACTGGCCGATACAGCTGCGATATTTTCTTCAGTTCGCACTCTACGTAAGCGTGTTGGTGGTTTAATGTCCAACAATGTAAATTTGGTGCGAAATTTAGTCACAATAGCCCGAATAGCCGCTTCAGTGGGTCGATTAAACTGACCATAAAATGGAAGCGCGCAATGAACTTTCTTAACAGAGCACGCATTTTGATAATAAAATTCAATAATTTCCAAGCGTCTTACAAACGAACGATTCATGATGAAATGTCAAAGCATACTGAGCATCTTTCTCTTTGACACCATGTCTGAAATCCCACGTGATCTGTCAAATACTAATGCATGAAAATCCTAACCTCAAAAAAATCACTCTGTATAATATTTCCAATTCCCACAATAAATTATAGGAATTATGTACATTTCCCTAATTTCATTATTCTATAAATTGTGTTTTGAATCCATAGTCCAAATTTAAAAAAATTAATCCAAAAAATGGCAGTGCTTTGGAACCATCCTGAAAGTCATCACACGGATGACACTTTTATGTGATAGAAACAATTCCTATCCTAATATTTCTATGGGATTATCTCGCAAAAGAAAGCGAATCAAACACAGCATTTTCTAAGTCCAAATGAATAACGAAACGGAAACGCGAAAATGGTATTATTTAACCCCCTCATTTTCTAAAACGCAACGCGTCACTTCACCCAAATGTTTATCGTTTTGGTATTATTTAAAAAACTTATACAGAACGATAGCACGCGATAAATCGAATAGTTTAACTTAAAAAAGTTAACAAAAATTCGACACAAGTTCTAAAAACCACTCCACAAATGTGGCACTCAATGCAAAAAATCATTAAAGTGCTTGCGTTTTAAATAAAACCAAACCGCCAAAATTTGAGTGAAGTGACGTTGCGATTTAGAAAAAGAGGGGGTAATTGCATCACTAATCGATCGATTTTACCAAGAAATTGTGACAAGAAATAAATAGTACAATTGTACCACGTTTTCCATCACTGACAGAAGGGTGTAAGATTAAAATGCCTACAAAAGGAAAACTTTACAAGTGTGTGTCTGGCTGTGTGAAAGTAAATGAATATTTGTTGTGTGTGCTCTTTGTGGTGGGGGATGTAATGTGGCGCTGGGAGAAAGTAAAGGCAGAGCGCCAATTTTAAGGGGTTGAAGAAGAGGGTGGTTGGGGATGTCTATGAAAGATGCTGTAAGTGCTGTAAGAATATTTTCGGCATATGGAAATTATGAGAGCCAACAACGGCAACGACTGACTGTTGATACAAGAGAATGAATGTTGTTGCTTTTGAATGGTGGTGGTGGTGGGGATGATGACGACGACAACAACGATGGCGGTGTTATTGTTGCTGACGCTGTCGTCGTCATCGTCGTGCTCTTGGCGTGTGCTTTGTGTTGTTGTTACAGATGAATATTACAGCACATGAAATGCATTAGAAATTAGATGATGCCGTTCTCTGTTGTTGACTGCTGCGGCGACGCCGACCACTGCTGCATTTGTCGCTGTTGCTCTGCCATGATGTGTGATTTTGATTTTGGGGTTTCTGTCGCTGCAAATGTTGTTGGCT
The DNA here is from genome assembly GCA_947397865.1 of Polietes domitor. Taxonomy (NCBI): domain Eukaryota; kingdom Metazoa; phylum Arthropoda; class Insecta; order Diptera; family Muscidae; genus Polietes; species Polietes domitor. The sequence goes on from OX377618.1 coordinate 36,183,713, forward strand.
TGTGTTTATACACGTGTGTATGTGTGCATGTTTTTGGATACGTTTTTGGGAGCATTACACATTAGTTTTTAGTTAATTTTTGCCGTACATTTAGCGGCGTTGAGTAAAACTTTTCATTAGTCGCGCTCAGAGCCTCCAAACGTGAAGGATGTGCAGATATTAGAAAACAAAAGAATACAAACAACACAAAATAGGAAAAGTTATTTAGAAAAAAGAAAAACATAATTAAATAAAAATTTTCGAAAAAAATCTAATAAATTTAACAAAAATACGAAGAGTAGAAATAATAAAAATTCAAAATTGTTGAAAAAGATTTGACAAAGTTCAAAACGTTCTACCCAAAAGTGCTTAAAAAGAAAAACAATAACCATTAATCGGCAATAAAACAGCAAAATAATTAACTAAAATTAAAAAAAAAAAAACAAAAGAAATACAAAATCGAGAAATAACAGTAAATTTTGTCTGCGGTTTGTGTTTGTCGTTGTCCAATTTGCTTGTGAGTTAGTTGTTAGTGTGTGCATTAACCGCCGTCCGTTGTCCGTCTCGACCACTGTCGTCGTCACCGTGCATCCTCATAAAACCGAAACAAACGCAAATTTGTTGGTGTGCTTTTGTTTTTTATTTTCTCTGGTCATGCGTGAGACGAGAATCTAATATTAAAATTGTGAAAAAAAGCGCAACGAAACGTACGAACAAACCGACCAGCTTCACAAACGCTCACTAACTAAAGTTTTTTGACACTTGAACAAAACATCCTCTTGACGTCCTTTCCCCCGCCACTGCGTCCTTTACCTTTGTACACAAAAACACAAACATACATGAGAAGATAGAAGAAAGAAGAGGTTTAGCAAGAAATTAAGTCTGAAAATTTCATTAAAGAAAAGCATCCCCTTCAAAATACAAAAAAAAAAAGGATTTGCTACCCACAAAAAGGAACGTTTCCTCGGGAGTTTAAGAAGGTAAATATTAATCACTATGTTTTCAAAGTTTATTTTGAATCATGCTTTTGCAGCTACACATACCCTTCCTCGAACCACTCACTCAGGCCATGTGTCTGCTGTGGAGGCTAACCTTCAAAGTCGTGTCGGGTTTTCAAAACAAGACTACTTGCTCGGACGCACACTATCATAATAAAAACAACAACAAAAACAATATAATGAATAAGTAAAAATGCCAAAAAATATAATCTCGCACATTTTCCACAAATAGTTAAGATACACTACAACAGACTGGCAAGTTTATTTTCTTTCGGCGTAGAGAAGATTTGAACGCTTATGATAGTTTGCCTATTCGTAGTTGTAAGTTGTTTATTCTGAAGTTGTACTCAGCTGAGTTGTCAAAGAAAATTTTAGGTTAACAACATTAATTAGACGTTATTTATATTTGTAGTTTACGGCAAATTTGACAGCTAGAAATAACTATTGACAAGCTCTTATCTTTCTTATCAAAGTGTTGATCCCAATCATTTCTGGGTAACCAGTTAACCAACAGCTGTAGATGTTTGGTGTGATCGGGGACTATAATAAATATTGATATTTCTAAACAGATATGGGTATGTTTGTGATTTTGCCAATATTTTTAATTTTAATTACATTTTAATTTTTGATAAGATATGATTATTTGTGTGTGAGATACTAGAAAGTGCGTGGCAAATAGGCAAGCCTAGGATGTTGACATTTGGTTGGGGGGTACTAGAAGGGGTCGCAGAAAAAGCATAACTGATTTATATGTTTAAAGAGATCAAATGTCAAATTGCAACTGATTTCATATTATCATCATGTTAACCAAACTATGTCATATGAGTACAAGTACCATCAAAAATCACCCTGTAGATTTTTGAGGAAGGCATTAGAAGGGCGTGGAAACATCATTTGTATGTCATACCCTTGTGGCGATTATAAATAGACAATCAAATATTAAAACTTAAATGATTTCGAATATGCATATAAAAGTTATGTTGGTTGGCATTTTAACAAACGATTTAGCCCATTTGTGTGGAATGTATAAGGAGGGGTCACTCTCACCTCCTTCTCAACTTGAACTAAAATTTGCAAAAATATTAATATGTGCGCAATTTGGATAAATGCATCGAAATTCGAATGTTATCGTGTAGATGACTCAAACAGATTAAAAAAATATGTAACGTACATATATATTTGGTTCAAACGTATCTAGTGTCTGCAATTACTCCTTCGATTCTTTCATTTGTTTGTAACAATTTGTTTATAAAGGGTGATTTTTTAAAAGCTGTAGGAAAGTTTTTCAAAAAAAAAAAACATAAAATTCAGAAAAATAGATGAAATCTTTATTTGAAACGATAGTACGGTCCATATAATTTAATATTTGAAGATTATTTCATGCAAATTTTGACCTTGACTGCGCCTCAAATGGTCCATCCGCTTAGTCCAATTTTAGCATTTCCACGTTTTTGAGTAACAGAGGCCCAATTGCTGCGAACAGCGACGAATCGATAATTGATGGTCATCATTAACACTGGCCGATACAGCTGCGATATTTTCTTCAGTTCGCACTCTTCGTAAGCGTGTTGGTGGTTTAATTTCCAACAATGTAAATTTGGTGCGAAATTTAGTCACAATAGCCCGAATAGCCGTTTCAGTGGGTCGATTAAACTGACCATAAAATGGAAGCGCGCGATGAACTTTCTTAACAGAGCACGCATTTTGATAATAAAATTCAATAATTTGCAAGCGTTGTTCCTTTGTAAAATTCATGGTTAAATTATAGACCAAACGGAAGATGTTTGACAGTGACAAACAAAACACGAAACGTGCGTCAGCTGTTTCAACCAGTGTTGCCAAAAAGATAATAGCTAAAAAATCACCCTTTAATACCCTCCACTAGGATATAATGTCTTTGTGCATTTGTTTATAACAACCAAAAGGAAAAGAGATAGACCCATTGTTTATTATACAGATCGATTTAGAATCACTTTCAGGGAGCATTTTGCAATGTCTGTCAGTCCGTTCGTCAATCTTTTTTGTCAATCAATTTTGTAATCACATTTATTGGCTCAATTAAGTTTTGCGCCCATACAAATGTCGGTCCCGATATGACTTTTTCCGCTCTAGAAACCATATATTTTAACCCTTATTCTTCAAATTTGCACAGTACCTCATAATTCAGCTAGAAACATCTATGCTGAAAGTGAGTCAAATCGGTTCAGATTTAGATATAGCTCCCATAGAATTCCGCACTCAACTTTTTCGGCTTTAGAGACCACATATTTGAACCAATTTTCTTCAAATTTGGCACTACACCTTATATTTCAACTAGAGAAATCTATGGCGAAAGTGAGTCTGATCAGTTTAGATTTATATATAGCTTCCATACAAATTTCGCTTTCGATTTGACTTTTTCCGCTCTAGAAACCCCATATACAGTATCCATACAAAAATCGTTCCCGATATCACTTTTTCCCCGAATTCAAGATTTATCCCTCGCTTATACAAGATTTATATGTATTTGCTAAAAATGATAAGTCAATAATACAGGCGATCAACCAATCGATATGATAAACTTTGTGTAGACTTCGGATATTACAAAAACATTTATCCACGTTGTTAAGGAGGGTATAAATATGAACTGTTATGTTTCACAGGGAACGTTTTTGTTAATTTTTGGGGATTTTACTGTTTTTTTTTTTTTTAAATTGAACATTTATCTCGCTGAATCTACAGAATATATTCTTAAAAATACGCGGGGATGGAATAATAGTAGGACCCGTTATAACATTTGAATCCTCCAGCGGCCACTCCTAGGGAGCTAATAATTCTTTTTGACTATTTATATTTTTTTGCATGAGATCCTCAAAAAAGGTGCTACATATATGGTGGATGTGTTTTGATCTATATATAAGTCTGAACCGATGTGATCCAATTTCCCCTTAGATGTTTCTAGTTGATAGTGTTGTTAAGGAGGGTATAAATATGAACTGTTATGTTTCACAGGAAACGTTTTTGTGAATTTTTGGAGGATTTTACTGTTTTTTTTTTAATTGAATATTTATCTCGCTGAATCTACAGAATATATTCCTAAAAATACGCGGGGATGGAAAAATAGTAGGACCCGTTATTACATTTGAATCCTCCAGCGGCCACTCCTAGGGAGCTATTTGACTATTTATATTTTTTTGCATGGGATCCTCAAAAAAGGTGCTACAATCTGAAACTGTATGCCCCAAATAATAATAAAAACATTTTAAGAAAATCGTTTAAAATATGTGTTATCTAAGGCGAAAAAAGGGCAAATGAGTAAACCGATTTGCTTCAAATTATATAGCATTCGTACTTGACCGCAAAACTCACTTGTGCCAATTTATGGTATGGTCGGACAATAACAGTGACCAGTAAACGGCAAATCTCTATGAGACAGTTTTGCATTCATAAATGTATCTTTGTAGTACAGGATATATTGTACTAAAAAACATTTTTTTTCGATTGACATTTGTACAGTACATGCAGATGTCAGTGATGAGTTTAACATATTTTTGTTCATCAAAATGTATATAGGTATTATTAAATATAAGCCCTCGATATGCTACTGCACTTCGTTGTGATATGTACATTAGAGCGTACCAGGTTACAAGTAAAAAAAAAAAAGTTCGCCGTACACCTTCGAATATGAAGTATTATTGAAAGGTAGTTTCAAAAAAATTTTTTTTATTTTTTTATGCCGAACGTAGGGGTCGCGCTTTTACATTTTTCTATATAACTTCTGCATTTATAAACGGATTTTAAAGTGTGATACATCGATGTTTTTGTCCGATTTTTTTGTCTTTGAAGTCATTGAGCTCAAACATGATTCATGATTTTATGCGAGCTTTAATTTTCGATTATTAGAGTGGTACATTAGGGTAGTAGCAACTGAGAAATGATGGGTAAGTACCAGAAGGGGGTGCTTGAGCTCAATGACTTCAAAGACAAAAAAATCGGCCTCGTCGAGACAAAAACATCGATGTATCACACTTTAAAATCCGTTTATAAATACAAGTTATATAGAAAAATGTAAAAGCGCGACCCCTACGTTCGGCATAAAAAAATAAAAATTTTTTTTTTGAAACTACCTTTCAATAATACTTCATATTCGAAGGTGTACGGCGAACTTTTTTTTTGAGGTACGCCCTAATGTACATCTATCTGCACTAACTCTGTACAATAAATGGTGCATAAAATTCGGCCCAGACTAACTTAAAGTTCATTTCACTTGATATTTTATTAAAATTAGTCTGCATATATTTTTAAATGCCTTTCTTTTAAAATCATTACACTGTGCGACAACAAGTTTCTTCTATGATTGAAAGTACATACATATATTCACGTGAAACTAATGCTGTGTATATGCAACCAATCAATTTCCAACTACACATCTTCATTCATACGACAAACCACATTAATCATTGAATAATAGTTTTATGAAAGTTAATTGTGTATTGTTGTTATACCTAATTCTTTATTTAAACATACACAAATACATTTATCCCAAAAGTTTGAATTTTATTCATGAATTCACTATTTTTAACATTATTAGTAATCAAATTTAATTTTGTACATATGCCTTTATGTTGTGTTGATTTATAGTTTTTTGTTCGTCGTCATTTGCCTTTTTTTTCTATAAAATTTGCGCGCTTTTTACTTTTCGAAATGCCTCGATTTAAACTTGTTTTGTCATTTTTTTCTTTGTGACGGTTTTGTTTTTGGTGATTGTTGGGTTTTCAACATTTATTTATGAAAATGTCTTAAAATTTAATTGTTTCATTTTTTCGTTGACGTGTTTATCATGTAAAGCGCAACAGGGTGGTAGATCGGAAGGGAGGCTGGGTGTTATTTCAGGTTATTGTAAAGAAAGCAACATAGAAGTAATTGTATTTAAAGAGCTGTATTTTAGGTTTGTAATCACAATTGTGCCAGCCTTTGTTCCGTATTTACTAACTATAGAGATTGTCAGGGTGGTACTTGCGAAAGGGGAGATGATATTTGGCAATTTTGTAATGTTGAATCAAATTCTTCTTTAGTCCGAAGTTTTGGGGCAATTTAAGTTTATCGCAAAAAATCTGAATTTATTATTAAAATTAAATTTTGCGAAATTTTGATTAATTTTTGCTTAATATTAATATTCCATTTTGGCAAAATACTTCTGAAATATTTTTTTATTATTTTTCAGTTTTTCCCTTCATTACAATTATATTCGCAATATTATATGCAGAATTAATCTAATATTTTTAATTTGAGGTAGACACGAAATCTGTCTTTTATTTATAACTTTTGTATTGTACTACCAGAAATATTATAATACGGGACCTTTTTTTGGCGAGAAAAAAATTCAATTTTCAGCCGGTTTTTCTTTATAATGAAAATAATGTGAACATTGCACTTTGTTAGTTCCAATTTGCTTTCGGTACTCCAGATGAGATGTTCCCAGTCATTTTTAAAACAAAGAACTTTAACAGGAATTTTTTATGAAGTAAAAGCCGCAGTCGTTTCGTCAAAACGACATAAGAAAATTAGTCTCTACATTTCGATCACTCATGAAATCCAAAGTATTCTGCTTCTAAAGGGTGATTTTTTAAGAGCTTGATAACTTTTTTTTAAAAAAAAAAACGCATAAAATTTGCAAAATCTCATCGGTTCTTTATTTGAAACGTTAGATTGGTCCATGACATTTACTTTTTGAAGATAATTTCATTTAAATGTTGACCGCGGCTGCGTCTTAGGTGGTCCATTCGGAAAGTCCAATTTTGGGCAACTTTTTCGAGCATTTCGGCCGGAATAGCCCGAATTTCTTCGGAAATGTTGTCTTCCAAAGCTGGAATAGTTGCTGGCTTATTTCTGTAGACTTTAGACTTGACGTTGTCCCACAAAAAATAGTCTAAAGGCGTCAAATCGCATGATCTTGGTGGCCAACTTACCGGTCCATTTCTTGAGATGAATTGTTCTCCGAAGTTTTCCCTCAAAATGGCCATAGAATCGCGAGCTGTGTGGCATGTAGCGCCATCTTGTTGAAACCACATGTCAACCAAGTTCAGTTCTTCCATTTTGGGCAAAAAAAAGTTGGATATCATCTCACGGTAGCGCTCACCATTCACAGTTACGTTACGATTCGCATCATCTTTGAAGAAGTACGGTCCAATGATGCCACCAGCCCATAAACCGCACCAAACTGTGACTTTTTCTGGATGCATTGGTAGCTCTTGCAATGCTTCTGGCTGATATTCACTCCAAAATCGACAATTCTGCCTATTTACGTACCCATTGAGCCAAAAATGAGCTTCGTCGCTGAACACAATTTCTTTCTTTCTGAACTTTCTTAACAGAGCACGCATTTTGATAATAAAATTCAATGATTTGCAAGCGTTGCTCGTTAGTAAGTCTATTCATGATGAAATGTCAAAGCATACTGAGCATCTTTCTCTTTGACACCATGTCTGAAATCCCACGTGATCTGTCAAATACTAATGCATGAAAATCCTAACCTCAAAAAAATCACTCTTTAATTCAGTATCGAAAAGACCAGTATACCAACTCGAACTAATCTTTTAAAGGAGATAGCATTTTGTTTCAGCTTGCTTATAAAGGGTGTTTTTTATTGAGGTATAGAACTTCGAATTGAAATAAAACACAAGAAAATCGTTTTAATGTCCATCAATTTGGCTTTATTGGAAGGATAATTTTATGCCATTAATGTTTAAATAATCCAATGGTGTCAAATCACACGATCTTGGTGGCCAATTGACAGGTCCATTCCGCGAAATTATGCGCTCATCGAATGTTTCCTTCAATAATTCCAATTGCACGGTGGCGAATCGATTCATTCGGATCCTCTTCAACACTTTGCTCTACAGCGGCAATTGTTTCTTCGGTGCGCACTGTTCGACGTCTCTGCGGATGCGTATTATCACATAGAGTAAACGTAGTGCGAAAACGATCCATGGTTAACCGAATTAATTGCTCTGATGGACGATTATGTCGACCATAAAATGGACGGAGCTTGCGGTGAACTTCGCGAACTGAACCATTACTTTCGAAATAAATTTGCACGATTTGCAAGCGTTGTTCTTTTGTCAGCCTGTTCATGATGAAATGGCAAACCAAACTAAATATTAATCACTTGACAGCTGACAAAATGGCCGCCAGTTAAAAAAGTGATGCCAACTTAAAGTTCTATACCCCAATAAAAAACACCCTTTACTTAAATTCTATCAAAATCTGGAGATTCAATCCGGCTCAATCATAAAAATATGTACGCTCAACAAATGTTCTAACTTATTGACTTATATTAGATAATTTTTCATACTTTATCTATGTGAAAATAAAATCAGAGGACAAAGTAAAACGTAGGATTGCTTATTAAAGCGGTTTTGAGTGCTCGCCTATCAGAGTTGGGGTTGTGGGTACGATTCCCACCAGAGCTTCTGGTCTGTCGCTGCAATAAACAACTATTATGGTCTTAGTCACCTGGCCCAATCTCCCGAACCAAAATTAAAATATAAATTTACTTTGTACCGTAATTCATAATAAATAAATATGATAATAATTAATCGCTAGAAATAGTGTTTTCCAAACATCAATTGCTTACGTGGAAAAGTACTTGGTTTACATGTAAGTATTTGCTATGTTTGGATAGACTTTTTCCAATGTAGTTAATGTAACAAAATAATTATATTTTTGCATACTAACATGAAATAATAAAAATTGTTGTGGCTACAGGTTTTCAGTTTTTATTGATTTGTTTCCTTCTTATGTATTATAAGAAAATATCTAGATTTCCTTTATCAAGACATTGCTTTTTTCTTTTTTGTCTACGACTCTGTCCCATTAATTGCATTAAGCATGCACTCATCTAATATTTAATCGCAACAACGAAAGAATAAAAAAGAAAAAAAGTTGATATGCCAAAAAATTAAACGGAAATTGTTATTAAGGAATATCAGAGAGGTGGATCAGGAAAAGGGTAATGAATGTCTAAAGATAATGAATAGATACAGAGATAGAGCCAATGTGCACACAACATATTATTAAAAAAATTAAATACACAGAAAATATGTTTATATATTGAAAAGCTACATATTAAAATTGTTTTAAAATAATAAAGGGGTTTCACTTGTACATATGTATATTTAGGGAAAAAATAATAAGGAGTTTTCACTTTACTTACTTCACTTTAATAAACATACCACAATGACTATAAGCTTACCCTTATTATAGCGAACCCGCTGACTATAGTGCACTCCGTGATTTGCGAAACTCACTCAATAGTTGAATAATCCACTATATCCCATATATTTTTGCAAATAAGATTGAGATATATCACCATTATTATCACATCGTAAAAAGCAGAATTAGAGTTAAAAGAAAGTAAATGATGAGAATAAATGCTGGCCAGAAGACGAGAAATAAGTCGTCACCAGAATCATTTCGCCATTCCCCTCCTGGTCAGGCTACGCTTCTGACTACCCACCCATGCACTACCTACCACTACTAATCATTTCAATCATCAAAAAACTTACTAGATTCTTAAATATACACATGCATCCATATATATATATATATATATATATATATATATATATATATATATATATATATATATATATATATATATATATATATATATATGTAATTTTTAGTTCTGTTTCTCTTTGTAAAAAAATGCATAAATTTTAGCATTTACGTCTTTTGGTTTATTTTAAAATGCCAGAAAGAAAAAACCAGCTAGAGCAACAACACCAGCGAAAAAATAAAATATATTTTTTAAATAAACAAAATATCTATAATGTGTATATATACGATGCCACATGCAATATCGACTCGATTCTCATGGGAAAAATACCAGAACCAAAAACGAACAACAACCAGAAAAAAGTAGTTTTTGTAATGCGCTTTTTTCGCAAAGGCATAAATATTTTTTTAATACCCGAGAAGATGAATACCCTACAGTCAAGGTTACAAGGAGGGGGTGGCATATGACACACGAAATATGAATATGATCAAATGAATTTTGTTTTCATTGTGTAAACATTTATGAAATTTAAAAAAAAATATGAGAAAAATTATATTTATTTGGAAAATACAGTCTTACGGTTTCTTCTTATAGAATTTAGAAAACAGTAGCCTCTAACGCTCACGCCAAAGTACCCAAGCGTTTGCATGATCACCACAGCATTTTGTACTAACATAAACTTCTAAATTGAGAATAACACATATGACAACATGGTAACGCAAGCACTCTATACAGAAGTTTCACTGATGAGTTATCCCCACACAGAATACGAAATACGTATATGGCCAATGTGTGTATAGTTGAGTACCTTCGTAATAGGAAAAGCTTGAACGAAATAACTGGCATTCGAACACATTAAATTCAATTTAATGTGTTAAAAATAAAAAAAATCGTTTTTGACATTGTCGCCAACTACAATATAAACATATGTGTCAAAACAAATTTTCAAAAAAAAAAATATTTTGTGTTGACTTTTTTGGACTTAGGCTCGATAACCATAATTTGGACTTACACTGGATAATTATCCAGGCTAAGTTAAAAATATTTAAGACAAAATTATTAAAAATTTATTTTCACACACACATTGATATTGCTTTTGGTGACAATTTTATAAAAAAAAATATTTTGAGTGAAATTTTAACATTTTATTTAGATTTTTGTTATCGCAGCTTAGTTATCCCGTCTTAAAGAAAAACAGCCATAATATAGGATAACTTTTTTTGTGTGCACACCCGTCTGCACTTTGGATTTTTGGGCGATTTTTCATATGAAAAAATACTCAAATTTTTCGGCAATTTTTAATTTTTCGTTTGGACGATTTTGCGTTTACTTTAGGATAATTTAATTTTTTATTTTGGGTCATTTTTTATTTGGCCCACTTTTTGTTTTTGATTTTGAACAGTAGTTTAGTTAACAATGGATCGGATAAATTAGCATAGAGTGATTATAATTTAGTCCATAATTTTATAGATACTTTATAAATGATTTCAAAATCGTGTTTTGCTGCGTTCGGAATTCTTTTCATGTGACGTTTGACAGATGAAATCCGTTCAAAGTGTATTTTGGGATAGCTTTTTTGTGTGCACACTAGGGCGTACCTCAAAAAAAAAGTTCGCCGTACACCTTCGAATATGAAGTATTATTGAAAGGTAGTTTCAAAATTTTTTTTTTTTATTTTTTTATGCCGAACGTAGGGGTCGCGCTTTTACATTTTTCTATATAACTTCTGCATTTATAAACGGATTTTAAAGTGTGATACATCGATGTTTTTGTCTCGACGAGGCCGATTTTTTGTCTTTGAAGTCATTGAGCTCAAGCACCCCCTTCTGGTATTTACCCATCATATCTCAGTTGCTACTACCCTAATGTACCACTCTAATATCAGAAAATTAAAGCTCGCATAAAATCATGAATCATGCTTGAGCTCAATGACTTCAAAGACAAAAAAATCGGCATCGTCGAGACAAAAACATCGATGTATCACACTTTAAAATCCGTTTATAAATGCAGAAGTTATATAGAAAAATGTAAAAGCGCGACCCCTACGTTCGGCATAAAAAAATAAAAATTTTTTTTGAAACTACCTTTCAATAATACTTCATATTCGAAGGTGTACGGCGAACTTTTTTTTTACTTGTAACCTGGTACGCTCTAGTGCACACCCGCCTGCACTTTGGATTTTTGGGGGATTTTTCATATGAAAATATACTCAAATTTTTTAGGCAATTTTTAATTTTTCGTTTGGACGATTTTGCGTTCTCTTTAGGACAATTTAATATTTTATTTTGGGTAATTTTTTTATTTGGCCCACTTTTTGATTTTAGATAGTAGTTTAGTTAACAATGGATCGGATAAATTAGCATAGAGTGATTATAATAATGAAATGATTTCAAAATTGCGTTCGGAATTCTTTTCATGTGACTTTTGACAGATGAAATCCGTTCAAAGTGTATTTTGGATGCATATCGAAGGGTAGGGTATTTGACTAGTCGTTCTGTACCACGACCATGCCTAAGCAATGAATATTTATTTTTTAGATACGTTGTACACACGTACATATGCATACATATCTTTCCATCGTGAAAAGTAGCAAAAACGTTTATTTACATTTCTAGTCAATGTTTCTTTTTTGGTGTTGTTGTAATTTTTGGAAAACTGCAACAACGGAAAGAAAAACTGTTTCTCATCGAAAGCAAAAAAAAAAAAACAAAACAGAAAAACCGAATTAAAAAGGCACATGTTTTGATTTGTGTGCGAAAAGGCAAAAGAAAAAATAAACAGAACAAAAATATAAAAATCCACAAAAATAATTATTTTCATACATCGGCCAGAGACGGCGGCCACAACAGATACAAGTTTCCACTTTTCCACTATCTAATATTTGCATTTAGAGAAGAAAAGTATCTGCCACTGAAGTAATTCACTCGGTGTGTACTTTGTGTTGGCCGCCGATAATGATGCTGTTGTTCTTGCTGCTGTTGCTTTTTTTCGGCTGCATCTCTTTTTGCATTTTTGCCATCCCAATATTAATTTTACACTTGGCCTCTAAAATTGAACAACAACAAAATATCTGTGTTTCACACAAATATTCCTACGTTTGTTCGATCGTTCATACATCTCGAGTAGTATATACAAATAAAGATCTCAACGAAAACATTAACAAAAAAGCGATCTTTACCAGATTTCAAAGTAAAAGATTTAGCGTTCAAGACGAAATAAAAACTATCACGAAATGTGCGTGTTTTGTTCAGTACATAGAGTTTTGCGAAAATTTTCTTGAATACAGTGACGAGCAAATATGGTAATATCGCTGCAAAAAAAAAGTATTTTCACTGAATCAACATTTTCATTATATCCCAGTAGAAACATGTGGCGATAAATCACTTCTGCATGAGCTCTTTTCCATTTTTTGCCGAAACGATAGGAAGATTTTGACGGTTTTGTATAACTATTGAAGATATATAGTTCAAGTTATTTATCACTGATGGGAAATAGCTGCTTAGAAACCACTTAAACAAATCTCACAATTCCTAAAACTGCGGAAATATTCCGAAAATGTTATTTTGTAGAAAAGAATGCCGTAATGTATTACTTCTTTTATTAATAAACAATGATTAATTTTGTATAATTTTATCAATAAAAACATTTTTGCTTAAAAATACAAATGTATTGTTTTATTAATGTATTTCAAATATTTTTTAATTATTATTACTACATAATATTAGTAACGTTAAGTGATGTTAATTTATTTACTACTAATTTAATTTAATATTTATTTGTAATATATATTACTTCATATTATTATAGTTCTACGAATCATAATGTTTATATATATTTATATATAAATAAATATTATATATATATATCCAGCAACATTTTTTCTGGAGTTTTTTAATTTTTAAATGTTAATATTTGTGTGATACGGATTTATAAAATCAACATTAAAAAATTGTATGGACAATTTTAATTTGAAATTATAAACGCTATTACATGAGTAAATACATAATATAAAAGTATTTTTTCCAAATACTTACTTTTAAGGGATAAATGGGAATAAAAAATATATAAATAAACATTCCTCTGATTGCGTAGACACGTAGAATAAACTATTTTTTTCGAAATTCGTACTTTTTGGAGTTAAAATGGAAAAGGGGATAGTACCAACCAAATGACCGCAACTAGAGTAATGGAATTCGGAGTATACATTCCCCTGACGAAAAATAAAAGATTTTTTTCCAAATTCGTACTTTCAAGGGATACAATGGGTACAGAGGGATAAAAATAGTACCAACTAAACGACTACAGCTAGAATGATGAAGTTCGCCGTACACCTTCGAATATGAAGTATTATTGAAAGGTAGTTTCAAAAAAAAAATTTTTATTTTTTTATGCCGAACGTAGGGGTCGCGCTTTTACATTTTTCTATATAACTTCTGCATTTATAAACGGATTTTGAAGTGTGATAAATCGATGTTTTTGTCTCGACGAGGCCGATTTTTGTGTCTTTGAAGTCATTGAGCTCAAGCACCCCCTTCTGGTACTTACCCATCATATCTCAGTTGCTACTACCCTAATGTACCACTCTAATATCAGAAAATTAAAGCTCGCATAAAATCATGAATCATGCATGAGCTCAATGACTTCAAAGACAAAAAAATCGGCCTCGTCGAGACAAAAACATCGATGTATCACACTTTAAAATCCGTTTATAAATGCAGAAGTTATATAGAAAAATATAAAAGCGCGACCCCTACGTTCGGCATAAAAAAATAAAAAAATTCGAAGGTGTACGGCGAACTTTTTTTTTTACTTGTAACCTGGTACGCTCTAGTGTACATCCCTCTAATTTCGTAGACACGTAAAATAAAGAGATTTTAGAACGTCGTACTCTTAAGGAGGTAAAATAGGGAAAAAGGGATACAAATGGTACCAACCAAATGGCCGCAGCTAGAATCATGGAATTCGGTGTATACATTCCCTTGACTGCATAGACAAACAAAAAAAAAGATTTATCCAAATTTGTACTTTTTATTTTACGGCAAAAATTATTTGAATCATGAAGTTAGGTTATTTTGCACTAGAAAATGGATTTTCAAAATTTGTACTTTTGGAATTAAAATGGAAATAAACCAACAGTAGCACTATCTACCAATATTTATGGTATTTAAGATTTTTTGAAGATATAAATATATGAATATTTATTTTTTCATTTGACTTGAAGTATTATTTCGATATATATAATATAAACGTATTGGTAGCCTTGCCTTATAAGAGTGGTTTGAAATAATAAAAATATTATATTTATTTATAAAATTATTTTTTCAATATTTGTTTTGGTTTGGCTCTATTAAAAAATATATTTTCCTGTAATATTACTGCACTTGTACGAAAATCGACAGCATCTGTGGAATGCCATCCATGGCGGAGGGTATATAAAGTTCGGCCCAGCCGAACTTAACGCCATTTTTACTTGTTTATATTATTATTTTTTTTTTTGGCGCGAAAAAATATTTTATATATTTTATTTTTTAGTAGCTGACATTGAAGCAAAGAAAACAATGCCTATATGTAAACAATTTATTAGTAAATGAATAAATTATTTAGACGCAAAGGAATTTCATGATTCATTTTTGATTAAAAAGCGTTTTAGAAATTAGATAACTGAATATTTTATTTTATATTAGCTTATATCTTAACGAAGAAAACAAGAACTATTTGAGGAAAATCTATGGATAAAAGTGAAATCGTGTCATTTTTTAAGAAGTTTTTGCTTAAATTGATTTTGTCATACGAGAAGTCCAATTGTACTTTTACAAGAAAGATCAAAATGTTCGCGAAATCGGAAGTACTCCTGTTCTAAGGCTGCCCTATGTTATATTCATTGATGATTCTGTCAAACATCTAGTTCATCAATTATTGTGAAATGTTATGATTTTTTGCTGGGCGCCAATCCACGCTATTCCCTGTTATTACTTTAACGTTACGAATGTTAGCTTGCAAGCTTAGCAAACACTGAATCCAAAAAATAAAGACTTTTGTTGAGAGTGTTGAACACTAGAGCGTACCAGGTTACAAGTAAAAAAAAAAGTTCGCCGTACACCTTCGAATATGAAGTATTATTGAAAGGTAGTTTCAAAAAAAATTTTTTTATTTTTTTATGCCGAACGTAGGGGTCGCGCTTTTACATTTTTCTATATAACTTCTGCATTTATAAACGGATTTTAAAGTGTGATACATCGATGTTTTTGTCTCGACGAGGCCGATTTTTTTGTCTTTGAAGTCATTGAGCTCAAGCACCCCGTTCTGGTACTTACCCATCATATCTCAGTTGCTACTACCCTAATGTACCACTCTAATATCAGAAAATTAAAGCTCGCATAAAATCATGAAACTCTTCCTAACGAAGTATGTCGATTTTCCCAGCAGAAAAAGTGTTAAACTATTTTTTTCTTATTTTACCGAGAGCATTGCATGTATTTATAAGTTGTTCTTTGTATCTTCGATGTTTACAGTCGGTTGTCAAAGTGTAATACATATATTGGTGTTTTTGTCCCGCACATAACAGGTTTTCAGTTTTTAAAGTCGTTGACCTCAACAACCCCCTTCTACTATTTACGCATCATATTTCAATTCTTAGAACAATAAATATAAAAATTAAGGTACAATTAAAATTTTAATCAACCATATTTCGACGCGATTCAAGTTGGGTGTATTTTTGGCGGCTCTCAAGTTTAGAAAAGATGTGGCCCATGCGTTGCTCATCGGTGACCGCCATAGCTGATTCATGCACAACATGAACAAAACGCTCGGTGTTTTGAGAATGGCATGGATAATCTGTGAAAATAAATGAGTTCAGCAAAGAAAGCAATCAAATTAAGTTTTTCTTGTGCTAACCTGGTAAATCGATAATTTCTTCTGAAAATTGGAATGCTTCTAACTGTTCTTGCGAAAAAAACTGCAAGCATGGCGGCTCAGTCAATTCAAATTGTTTCCAATCGATCATATTGAAATATCAGTCACTATCAAAATTGATAAAATTATGAACTGGTGGACCGAACATTTGTCGAATGCTTCCCGTGGCTTCATTGCGGGCTGATAAAATCTTATCATAGGCATCTGAACGCACTAGTTGATCTGGGTCTGTTATCATCGATAACAAAATATTTTCAGGATGAAAAAAATATCCGTTATTTTCAATGAACGGACGGATGACCTCTTGAATATCTTTTGGCAACTGACGAATCCAACATATATAAAGGAAAACATTCCGACTTCCGTGAATTGCCAGTGGTTGGCTTTTTACAAGAAACCAGAATGGTGCATACACTTTCACAACGAACTGAGCCTGTTTTCTCAATACCATCGAGGGTTGCGTACACGTCATATAAAAGCGCAGAATTCGAGAGGCTGTTGTTAGCCAGCGCGCTTTGCAAATAGCGCCGGGCTTCTCGCTGGCTAATTTTTCATCGCATTCTCCGGTATGAACGGCTCGAACCATACGATACAAGTAAAGCTGGTCGCCTCGAATATTCCACCCATCTATGTTCGCTGGCATTTCTCCCATTGTAATGCGTTCGAAATTTTGTTTGACCTGACCAAACGGAATAAGCAACAAAATATGCGAATTATTAATTAATAAAATGCTCACAAGTAAAGTATACGGAACACACGGACACGAAACACTATTAATATATTAAACTTACAGGGTAGTGTATGCAATTTTGAATGCCTTCTCCGATACTTCCGGGCCAGATTCCAGGTCCTTTCTGTTTTCCAAGCAATGATCTTAACAGCGCATTAAATGGTAACTCGTTGAAGTGGAAAAGGCACACGAACCACTGCAGCGGTCTCTGTAAATGGCGTTCCATTCTCACAATGACTCCACTTTTGTACCCAGTGTTGGTAGCAGTTCCATCGCAACTTATGGCAACTAAGTCATCCAAATTGAAGTTTTCACGACTCAAGTAATCCACGATGCTCCTCTGGATCCCCAAAGCAGAGCTATCAGTGGGCGTAGCATAACCAATGAATTTGGAATCAGGCTCTTTTACAATGGTGATGTGTTCTTCATTTAAAACAATATTTCGCGTCACATTTGCCTCGGTTACTTTTTTCAAAGTTGGCTCTTTCTTGCCATCGAAAGAGATACACTTTAATAATTGATGGCATTTGGCCGCCGCTTTTGCTTCCATACGGAACTTCACACGTTCTCGAAATATTTTATTTTTATTGATGATAAGCCCTTCAAAGAACTGACATATATTTTCGGCTGTTTCTGCAGATAACTCTTCTTTGGCTTTTGCGGCAATAGACAATTTTAAATCTTTTATTAACATGGTCGCAAGCAAGGCACCGTAGCGAACTGAAGTATCGCTTCGATCCAAAGCCGAACTAAAATTACGCAAAGAAATGTCAGCCACCGTAAATGTTGTTTTAATCTTCTCTGAGGAATCGCCAACATTTTCTTCAAATTCTAGCTCTTCATCGCTGCCTGGTTGATACCCAATACTGTTGAACTCGGTATATACCGCTTTTGATGGTGCAACAATTGAGCACGTTTGAACACCGCAATTTTTCATCGACATCATATGATAAACATTATCCAAAGTCATCAGCCGTGGACCCCATTGATCGATGAAAAAGTCTTTCGCATCGTCTGGGATTTTATCAGAGGCGGTGCAACTGCATGGAACATTTCTTTCTATGCCACACTTACAACGCGAAATTGAGAACAATTTATTCCACTCATTTACATTGCATTTCAATGGACTTTTAACCAATTTATAGTAATCGTCTAGAAGTTTATCCAACCGTTTACGAACACCTGATACCGATATAATTGGAATGCCTGCCCGCTCCCATAAAAGGGTAATGCTTCTGAAAGCTTCTTGTTTAAAAGCACTCAATTTTCTATTGGGATTAGTGTTATGCCGCAGATACAAGAAATAATTAATAACATCGTACTTAGTCGGTAACATAGTGTTGTTTAATGCACTGATCGTAAAAGACATTTTTTTAGTTTTTTTATCGTTGTATAATGGAAATTTAAATATTTAATAATGCTTTGTTGAGCCACCAATGCCTTATTACTGAACTAATTTCTTCTATTGTTACAATAAAATATAGACCGTTACTTCACAGGTAAAACGATTTGCAATAGGGAAACAATGTGACAAAGTAGTTTTGCTCATGTTGTGCATGAATCAGCTATGGCGGTCACCGATGAGCAACGCATGGGCCAAAAACACCAATATATGTATTACACTTTGACAACCGACTGTAAACATCGAAGATTCAAAGAACAACTTATAAATACATGCAATGCTCTCGGTAAAATAAGAAAAAAATTAGTTTAACACTTTTTCTGCTGGGAAAATCGACATACTTCCTTAGGAAGAGTTTCATGATTTTATGCGAGCTTTAATTTTCTGATATTAGAGTGGTACATTAGGGTAGTAGCAACTGAGATATGATGGGTAAGTACCAGAAGGGGGTGCTTGAGCTCAATGACTTCAAAGACAAAAAAATCGGCCTCGTCGAGATAAAAACATCGATGTATCACACTTTAAAATCTGTTTATAAATGCAGAAGTTATATAGAAAAATGTAAAAGCGCGACCCCTACGTTCGGCATAAAAAAATAAAAAAAAATTTTTTGAAACTACCTTTCAATAATACTTCATATTTGAAGGTGTACGGCGAACTTTTTTTTTGAGGTACGCCCTATTGAACACCCTTTTCTTTCAAAATTCATCTGTCTACATTTCCTCGCATTTCCATGCAATTTGGTACAACTTAAATTGTTTGAGGCAACAAAGATATTTTTTGGATTTGTAATTGAGGGTGAGGATACGCGTAACTGTACAGATACTTTTCAGATCCAGTGTACGTACGTATGCATTTCCTTCTTTTACATTTTATTTATTTTTTCTATTCACTGTGAAAATATTTGCTTTTATTACTAATTCTTTTGCAGAATATAAAGACAAATTATGAAAAAATATTTGTCAACATCATAATTTTTACTCGGAATATATGTATGTCGTCCGTCGCAATGGTGTTGTCGCCCGTCATTTCTGTGTTAATTCCTTTTTTCTGGTGTTCTAGCTTTAGATGTTTTTTTGAAAATTATGAAAAAATATTTGTCAACATCATAATTTTTACTCGGAATATATGTATGTCGTCCGTCGCAATGGTGTTGTCGCCCGTCATTTCTGTGTTAATTCCTTTTTTCTGGTGTTCTAGCTTTAGATGTTTTTTTGTTTGTTTCATTTCGAACATTTTTAACAAATAGCATGTCCGTATGTACGTACGTAAGTACGAAAGAAATTAATTACAAATTTTAATTGTTTTAGATATTTTCCGCAAATAAATGCGTCGGACTGTTTAAATGTTCATGCACATGCACATAAACACACATACATATCTCAAAAATAACAATGGGTTTGTCATAGTGGAAAACGCCAAAATCGTGCAAATTAAAAAAAAAAAACAATTTAATTATTTTTTATATGGGAATTGGTTTTGATTTTAACATGGTGACAAGTTTCAGAATAAGTTTGAATATTTGTGAAATATAACGGAAATCTGAAAAAAATCGATTACAAATGTTTGCATTATAAGAAGATATTGCATTCAAACAATTGAAAATAATTGTTGAATGACAACGGTCAATTAAATAACCTTAATTCACAAATCAAAATTGACTCCCTCTGAAATAGTACAAATTACCCATGTTGTATTCAAAGTGGGTCTTGGTATGTTATTATTACGACCAACGTATGAGCTATCCCAATCAATTTGTAAAATATTAAATAATATTCTGCGATCGAAAATGCAGTTCAAAATCCAGGTTTATTAGATTTTTTATGGACTAATTTTCGTGAGTCATTGAAACCCTAGATATTTACGATTTATACGATTTTTCGATAACACTACATCCATACGATGCAGAGAATTATTTTGAATACAAAACAATTTTAATTCCAGAAATGTTCGAAATTTAATGGGATTTTATGGACCCTTCATCAAAACGTGACCCTCTATATTTTACCTTATGTGATTTGGTTATCTTCTGTCATTTGTTAAATCGGCAGACACATTTGTATGGCGGCTAATTTGAACCGATGGGACTGTCTTTCAACATAGATAGGTACTTTATTTCATCTAAATCGTGGTGTGGCAAATTTTAACGAAGTCGAAAAGCTAAACAAACGTCACAAATATCTATTAATTTAAAGACCGGCGATTTAGGTGAATTTCATGAGAACATGTGGGATTAATAATTTTTTTATTCAGTAAATAAAAAATGTTTATACTTTATGTGAAAGACTGTTTCGCCGGTTTTGTAAAATTTTAAAACCAGAAAACGTGTATTTAAAAATGTGAATTTTAAGTAAATAAAAAATGTTTATACATTATTTAAGAGGCTGCTAATACTTAAAATCCCGGTTTCGCTGGTCTTGTAAAATTTGAAAACCAGAAAACATGTTTTGAAAGATGTGAATTTTCAAACTGAAAACCGGTTTCCTAAACAACCCTAATGGTTTCTAAAGCAGTGAAAGTCAAATCGGAATGGACATTTGTATGGTTGGTTATATTGTATGGGGCTATATGAAAACATGGACTTTGTTACCACAATCACATCACATGAGCAACATCGGTTGGATATTTTACAGCGGAAAAAGTAAAATAGGAAAGTATATTTAGATTATATCAAAACATTGACCGATGTGATCCTCTTTTACAACAGATGATTGCAACAACGGCTAAATGTGTGGAGAGGAAAAAGTCAAGTCAAGAGTGCCATTTGTATGACGCACAGTGGTTCAGAATCAAAATCCATCGGCCAAAATTCAATAACTTTTGTTGTAGTAGACATTTTTGAGTTCTGTAAAAAACCAAAATTAGACAATTGTTCATTGTCAAATCAAGAGTGGCAATCCATCGGTCAAAATTCAATAACTTTTGTTCTGGTAGACATTTTTGAGTTCTGTAAAAAATCAAAATTAGACAAGGACCCAAGGATTATTTTGAGATATTAACATTAAAAGTCGGGAAATCAGATATATTTTAGAAATCGACCCAAAGTTGACTAATTTTCGTATTTTTCGATTTTAAAGAAAATTAAAATTTTTATTTTTTTGTGTTTATGTTTTTTAACACATCTTTATTTTTTATTTTTTTTGTATTACAGATTTTCACGTTTTTCAGATTTTAAAAATTGAAAAAACGTAATTTATTTTTTTTTGACTTTGTCGAACTGTTTCTCACACATTTTAAGAGAATTTACACTCAGATCTTTTTTATTTGAAATTGTGGTTTCTTAACTTTGTTATAACGTCAAAACTATGTTTGTGTCAAATATAGTTCGTTTGTAATAAATATTTTAAAAAATATCCTTTTTGAACAAATGTCTGACTTTGGACCAACACAACTTTTTTCCTTCCAAAGCCTTTAAAGAAATATATACATATTTGGAAAGGTTGAAGGGTTCCCCGTTTTTGTAGGGTAACTTTTGCCTGCACGAAATTGCACTCTTCGAAGATAGGATACATTTTGTGCAAAAAGTCAGATTTTTTAGTTCCATAACGCAATTTAGTCATTTTCTTCTCATTAAATTCTGAAAAGTGGGTACGCAGATGAAAAGGTGAGTAAATTTCCTTTATTTTATAATATTTATATATATTATATATTTTATTTTATTTGCCAGAAATATGCCCATAAAACCAAAATTAGCAGATCTGTAATACAAAAAAAAAAATAAAATTTTTTCTTCGCATTATGAACAAATACGTAAAAATATGTTAACAAACATAAACACAAAAAAATAAAAAAATTAATTTTCTTTAAAATCGAAAAATACGAAAAGTAGTCAGCTTTGGGCCGAATTCTAAAATATATCCGACTTCCCGATTTTTGTCTACTAGAACAAAAGTTATTGCTTTTTGACCGATGGATTTTGATTCTGAACCACTGTGTGACGGCTGTATTTCAATTTGAACCGAGACCTAGAACTTTATGCATTGGTGTATTCTAATTCATCAAGACAACATTTTTTATGGATATTTTTTTACTAAAATTCCAAAATTTCGTTAAAGTATTTTTAATATTTTTAGAATATAATTTACATTTTGGAAATAGTCTCCAAAAATATAAGAAAAAATAATAATCACACTTCCAAGCGGTCTATATATAATTGACTTATTTTAGGAAAATATTTACCAGACGTACGGACGGGCAAGGCTAGATCTTAGACATGGACATGGCCTAGATCTAGGTATAGTACCTTTGTACGCAAACGGAGGAAGCCACATACGAGGTACTAGTATTCCTCTACTGCTGTCCCACGAAAGAAAGTCACAAGTATCAAAATTCCAAAAATGAGGTAAGAGCAGATTCGGAACCGTGAATGAGTTCCTGATTTTTGTTTTAAGCTTATAAGACCATTTTCGACTGTAAATGACTGAAAAACTTTAGGCAAGCGATGATATGTACCATTAGATATAAACTTAAACCTAAATATCTCAAAACTATTAAAATGGAGATGTGACTTCCATTTTTTTGAAGGACTGTATAACAGAGTCGTCTCATTAAAAAAATATCAGTTTTAGGAGCTAAAGACTTGCAATTTGCCATACCTAATGTTGTGGTGGAGGACCGATACACATTAGCTAAAGAAAATTTCAAAAAATATTGTTTGCTCTTTCAGAAACATATTACTCGTAAGTGTGTATGTATGGATGTGTTTACGTATACATTTCCATAAAATTTCGCTATTGTGTAGACACCAAAGTCAAAGAAACCTGTACTAAGTGAAAGGTGGATGGATGGATGGGGGTAGTTGGATTGGTTGGGTGGATGCGAGAGGTGGTTGCGTCGCTTTAGGCTATATTCGGCGTCGCGCACTTTCCATGTTAAAAAAGGTTGTAAAGCGAAAATTTCCTGCAAACGTCGCGAAAATCACGCATTTAGGCACAGAGCTTCGCTCTGCTACGCTCAGTCTCAGTTCCGTCTCAGTGCGTCGAGCACAGCCGTAAATATGCTAACAAGAAAAATGTCTTCATTTGTGTGGGAATGAAAAAAGGGGTAACTTTACAATTTTAGCATCTCAAGATGAGGATGATGATGACGGCGACGGCGAGAGAGTGAACGTTGTAGGAACAAATATCGCACATTCTAGAGGGTTGAAATGTTGTTTTCAGAAAAAAACAAGGAGATGGTTTAGGCATTTTAAAATTTCTTTGCATGAGTTTTTGGATTTTGGAGTTTTGCTTTTTTGATTATCCTGAGGAAGCGACAATGGAACACTTTCCGGGGAAGGTCTCGCTTTGCAGGAGTTTTTGTTTTTCGGTGGTGGGAGTTTTTATCAAAAGTGTTGGAAGAAGGTACTCCCACAAGTAAGGTTTTTTGTGGAATAATAAATGACATTTTACGCGTGCATCTTTCGACGGTGGGAGTTGCATAAAGAAATAAGAACTTAGGGGAAATTTATAAAGCCATGAAGGTGGTAGCTTGTTTTATGTATACACTGCCATGATTTTAATAGGAGTAGCATAAGCTTATTTAAAATGAAGATGTTTGGAGGGGGAGCTTGAATATTTGATGATTTCTACGCAGTTGGGATATTATAGTGATACTGATTTTGTGTACGAATCCTGAATACGGGTAAATTTAAAATTTTAATATTGACGGAATTTATCAAAATGTTTAACTATTTAAAAATATGAAAAAAAAAAATAAGAACCCCGCCTGTTTTTTTATAATCTACACATAGTGACACAACTTAAGTTTCAAAGAAACTACCTTAATTAAAGTATTCTGTTTATTAACATTTAACCTAAAAACAAATCAAAAGAAAAACTCATTTGTCTATATTTTATATATTGTTTGCACTGAAATGTAATTTTTTAAAGAAGGCCACAGTTTTTGCATTGTTTCCTAAAAGTTGTACGCTCATAAAGAGCAAAATTCTGGTACTTTCAGAACTTTAACATACAAAGGGACGATTTATGTTATATCTTGTTGATTTTGTTCACTAAAAGACAACATTCTAGCAGGGTGTGTGTTGAAAAACTGTAAATAATTCTGATAAATTATAAGCGAAAGTAATGAAAGGACACCGATGGAAGGACAGCATCATAGGCTATTATAAAAATTTTCAGAATTAAAAAAAATATATAAAAAAAGTAAAAGACAACATTCTAGCAGGGTAATAATAATTCTGATAAATTATAAGCGAAAGTAATGAAAGGACAGCATCATAGGCTATTATAAACATTTTCAGAATTAAAAAAATATACAAAAAATAAAAAAAATTAACAGTGACACAACGTTATTCCAAGAACGTGTACTCTATTACAACGTGAATCAAATATTTGATTTGAATCTGTTGAAATATTTCGCTTCTACAGTGACTTCAAACCAGGTGTGGAATTTGTGTGGGTATCATGGGTCTAAATCAATTTATGAATTACAATGAGACTGTATCTAAATCGAAATTATTTTTTTTATACAATAGCTTCCCCATCTGATCCACAAAACTTACTTGTGTCAAATTTCATTTACATCGAACTGCAATTGTGACCGATACTTTGATTACTGGAGTAAATGGACACACGGGTGGTCATAGCAAAATTGATTCTGTCAATTAAGTAATTAAAGAAAGGCTTAAAAACCACGTTCCCCAAATAGCCCTGAAGGAATAAGGACCAATTCCCCTTAAAATCAAATCACTATAATTACTACTAAATAGTATCTAATGTTACTTCTTTAGAAATATTTCACTAAACTTCGTACTATTATAGATTAAATTCTCTAGTAAAAGCAAACAAATAGAAAACAAATACATAGGTTGCATTCCATACAAAAATATACCCCATTTTCGAATCACCCCGCAGCTATCGTTAATTAATGTTTAAAATATCCTCCTTTTACAATTTATACAAGACATGTTCAGTTTCAAACAACCCCTTCACACAGATAACGCAGACCCTCCACAAATCAGTCTAAAAATAACCTAATGGATTATTTTTAGAAATAAATTTAAAGTTTCCCAATAACACTGATCGATAAATGCGGAAAACACGATCTCTTCGGAATCACAGTACATACTTAAACTGCACATAGATTGTTGCCTCGAATTATGTCAGAAAGTAATCTGTCAAGAAGAATCTATATGGATTGTGTTATCGAAGTAAAAAATATTAAATCCTATATGATTTAAAAACAAAATTAGGTTGAAAAATCACATCAAAATTTCTTTCCGTCAACATTTTTATTGTAACTTTTCTTTTAAGCATTCATTAATTGCGTAAAAAGGGAATATTGTTAGAAATTGTTTTAATTGTTTCTAATAAATTTGACAATTAATTGTCATATATTGCAGTGCATATTGAAGTATCAAGGGCATTTAGGCATATTCGGCTTAGAGTCTTTGACATGGCACAAATCCCGGACTAACCCGGAAAATTTGTATCTTCTGAAATCTTGAAGACTGTATGACGTCTTTAAGCCGATAGCGGCCTAACGGTCAAAACCAAAACAAAAGTGAGTTAAACGCATTTTTTCATATCTAAAATGGGTTTTGATCGTTTAAAAAAACTCTATATGACAGCACATTTAGCCTATAAGCATCTTTAGATATGTGTATTCCTTGTTAATAGTTAATAGGTGTGATGAAACAAAATCAGCCAAATTCTAAACTCGTTTTTTCATTTCGACAGAAATGTTGGTTAGGACATTATTGTGCATCATATGGACTATTTAAAAGTTGCACTTATATATTTTTGTTTGTATGTGTTAACATGATTAACAAAAAATAATTTTTTCAATTTCTGAAAATTTATTTTTTTGGCTTATTATAAAATATACGTTTTTATAAAAGCTGCTGAAGATCGATTAAATAAAATTTTCGAAATCTCCTGAATATTTTCACATTTTGTGTCATATTGATATATTTTTGAAAATATACACTATATTAACTCTTTTATTAATATTTTCGACTTTAAATTGGATAGATTCTAAATTTTAACATTGAGTTTCTGATTAAATATTTTTGATACAAAAGGCATTATCATCCTTTGAAACATTCATGCAAATATAAAATATATTTTCCGATTATGTTATGGACAATTTTGAAATTATTACTGAGATAGTGCTGTCTCTTTAAAAATTCAATTGTCTTGGATTTTGATTTTGACAACTTGCTCTATAGCGGCAAATCTTAAAAATGTTGTGAAAAAATATCCATCATAATATCCAACATCGATAATCCTATGTTTTATTTCGAAAAAAAAAAGAAAACTCATTTTGGAAAGGTTGAAGTTATAATATTGCCCAGCACATGAATATCAAACGGAATTAAATTAAATAAATACTAAGACGTTGGATTCTGTTCAAATTCATATGCATCCAAACCAAATTTAATGAATGTTAAATTGCAGAACAGTTTCGAGGAGATTTTTAAATAAAACCACCACCTAACCAAAAATTAGGTTATCAATAGACAGCGGATTTTTATGCAAAATCATATTTTGAGCGGATGGTTAAGCAGTCTTCACACAAATTATTTTATTTATAAAATAATTTAAAAGACCGATATAACCAATTTTATGATAGCATATATTGCATAGCTATATTTATGTTTTATGCAATTGGGTATTAAAATTGGAAATTGCTTAAAAATCCGCTGTCTAGTTGTCACACATTTGGAAAAGACCCCCCGACACAGACTTCATCGAAGCAGAGCAGTTTAATACATGGTTTCCGCTGCATGGAAACCATAATATGAAACAGAGAAACTAAATATTTTATTTTTTTTTGGAATTTACATCCATCCGCCGAGTGTTTTTTTGTTCAACTCTTTTATATGAGTTTTTTGTTTATGGTTTTTATGTTCATCTTTTTAAGCCTTATGTTTTAGTTAGCGTCTTGAAGGCCTGTCTGTGTATGTGTTGAAATTTTTCCGGCTTAATGACTTTGTAGCACCTCTACGCTCCCAATCCAAGTTGATCCGCCAAATACGTCAATCCGCGTTGCTTAATTCCGTTCATAAAATCCCGGATTTAAAATGCGAAAAGTTAAGTAAGGTTCATTTAGCGACTTAAGCATGTCGCTAATCTGAGCGACTTAAAAAAATATGCTTTCATATTACTTAGGTTTTAATCCATTCTAAAAATCAACACACACAACACGGCAAGGATGGATCAAACACGCACCAAGAGCAAAAAACAGCACATACCTGACCTTACCTGGCGGGTTGGCGAGCGAAGAGCGACGACGAGCGATGAAAATCGCGCTTAAAATGTGTGTACGAGTGAGAGTGAGACAAAATGTGAGAAGAGAGTGGTTTTGAATAGTAGAGCCTAGTACATATCTGCCTACCTGTGTGTAAGAGTGTGCGTGCGTGTGTATGAGGAAAAAGGGACCCACAAATGAATTCAACGCATTCAAAACGCACACGAGACAAACACACACAAACACACTCATCTTTGGTGAACAAATATTGACTTTTTCTACTAATCTGCGTGTGTGCGTGCGTGTGTTTTGTGTGAGAGGCTGTGTGCTGCTGTGTTTAGGAGTATCGTCGTGTGTTTAGATGCGTAAATTTGCGTAGACTTGTATGTGTGTGAGTGCGTGTGTGTATCTTTACGTCCTTTTTGTAGGAAGACATCGCACAGCACACCAACATTCATGCTCGTCGTTGTTTAAATACTCGGGTGTTTTTTGGTTTGAGCATCAGTTGCATTTCAGCTACGAAACGTGAAACACACACGCTTTCCACACTCACTAACTCTCCCTCCTCTCTAACATCTCTCCTACGCCAGAGGAGATTTTTAGTGAAAACAAGATTTTTATAAAAAATCTATTTAATCGAATTTAAAATAATAACGACGAAAACTGGAATAAAAACTTCCAAGAAGTTTTAAGTGAACAATACCAAAAACCAAACGAACATTTTTATTTTTTTAAATAAATTACATTTTTCATAACATCAACGAGAATTATAACAAAAAACAAAACATCGAACAACCATCAAATTGGATTCTTCTAAAGGATTTCTTTAAAGGTATATATCAACGGAGCGAACCCAAAAACTTGGATTACAGTGATTTTTACAAAATGAAACTGATTGGTTTAAAATTTTGAACATCAAAAAAAAAACACAACCCAAGCAAAACAAAAAAGTGATAAAAGCAAAAAATCATTACCCCTCACTAGGGGGCTGAACTCAGAAAAAAGGCAAAAAACGGCAAACCAACTCATAAAAAGTGGTTTTGTCGCTCTTTTCCAATTTATGTAAATTTAACGCGCTTTTGCTTTGTGTTGAGAAAGCTCCCACATAACAAAATTTGCCTTCCACCCACCACAAATCTCCTCTCAGAGGGTGGCTGTTGTTGTTGGCGACTTATTTCCCCTTACAAAACAAACAAAAAAGCAAAAAGGAAACATCACAAAAATCCCACTAAAAGTTATCCTTAAAAAGAGAAAAACATTTCTTTGCACTCAGCGGAAACAACGATGACGACGACGACACCGTTCTCGTCGATGAAAATCTGCACATAAAACGCGTAAAATTCAGCGCTTGCGCTTTCGTCCAAAATTTAGCGATTTTCCTACTTCCTTTCGGGAGCTCTGCCTTTGCCTTTGCTTTTGCTGTGTTTCTTTGTTCATTTGTTCTCCCCCTCGAACCATTATTTATATACAAACAACATTATCTGTTCTTGCATCATTTTCGGTCGTTAACATTTTAATAATTTAAATTTTTTCTCAACTCTTTTTAGATCTCCCTTTGGAAAGTTGCTAAAACGACTAAGCTCGTAGAGAGTAAAAAGCAGCACACACATTAATACGAAACAATGCAAAATTGGGACACTGCCACCATGCAACAAACGGCCGCCAGCAACAACTTCATGGAACACAACACATGGTATAACCAAATGTTTGCCGCCAACATCAAACAAGAGCCGGGTACGACAACACACCTCGGCGCAGCCCAACAACCTCAACACTCTCCTCTGAACTCCGCCTCACACTTAGAAAATTATCTCAAACAACAGCATCTCCAGCATCAACAATACACTGACACTTCCGCCACCAACAACACCATGACTCCCTCACCTACCAACAATGGCGAATTCTTTGATGCCTCCTCTCTGCAACATCACCAACAGCAATTGTTGCAACAGCAACAATATCAGCAACATTTCCAGCAAGCCCAACAAGCGGCCGCCCAAAATCAGGTCAGCTCACATCTGCCTTTGGGTTTCAATCCGTTGACGCCGCCTGGTCTACCCAATGCCGTCTTGCCTGCCATGTCTCATTACTATACGCAGCAACAGCAGCGCCTTCACCAACAAACACCCAGTCCCTGCCTCACCGACAACAATGATAAATCGGCTCTAACTCCCCGTCACACTCCTCCCATGGATAACACACCACCCAAATCCCCCAAGGCCTCCTCCGCCGCCATGATTATGGATCATCAACAGGAAGATCAGGATCTCATTTCCAACTCCAGTGAAGATCTCAAATATATCGTGGAATCCGAGGATGATGAAGCCATCCGTTTGCCCATCTACAACTCACATGGTAAAATGAAGAATCACAAGTGCAAATCCTGCGGTATGGTTGCCATTACCAAGATGGCCTTCTGGGAACATGCCCGCACTCACATGAAACCCGAAAAGATCTTGCAATGCCCCAAGTGTCCCTTCGTCACCGAACTCAAGCATCATTTGGAATACCACATCCGTAAACACAAGAATCTCAAGCCATTCCAATGCGATAAGTGCTCCTACTCCTGTGTCAATAAGTCCATGTTGAAATTCGCATCGCAAGTCTCATTCCTCGGTATATCAGTATCGTTGTGCCGACTGTGACTATGCCACCAAGTACTGCCACTCTTTCAAATTGCATTTGCGCAAATATGAACACAAACCCGGCATGGTTTTGGACGAAGAGGGTATTCCCAACCCCTCGGTGGTTATTGATGTATATGGCACTCGTCGAGGCCCCAAGAATAAGTCCTCCTCGGGATCGGGTTTGAAAAAATCTTGCAGTGATTTGAAAATTCCTCCCACTTCTCAACTGTCAGCTGCCTTGCAGGGCTTCACCCTCAATCAGCAAAACCAAATGCCAGCCTCCCCAGCCAAAAGCAACAGCTCGGTCGCCTCGGATTTACCTGCTCTTACACTTAACATGTCCTTGCAGAACCAGCAAATGCAGCAACAAAACCTTTCTCAAAATTCTCCGTTGCCCCAACAATCTCCTGGGGCAGTGAGTCATCAACAAGCCAACCAACAACAAATCAACAACTTGTTGCCCCCATTGGCCTCGTTGCTGCAGCAGAATCGCAACATGGCATTCTTCCCTTACTGGAACTTGAACTTGCAAATGTTGGCAGCCCAGCAACAAGCCGCTGTTCTGGCTCAACTTTCACCCCGCATGAGAGAACAACTGCAACAAAAGCAATCCGAAAATGGCGAGTTTGTAGGTGAGCATGAGGATCTAGCCGATGAGGATGACGAAGATGAAGAAGACCAGGAATTCGACGGTAAATCGGTGGATTCTGCCATGGATTTATCACAGGGCACACCCACCAAAGAGGATCAGCAACCACAGCAAACACCCGAAATTGCAATGAACTTGAAATTGACCGAAGATCATGGTGACACACCTCTTTTCAGTTCCTCTGCTGCGGCGAGACGTAAGGGCCGCGTGCTGAAATTGGACCAAGAACAGTTGAAAACCGCCAATAACATTCACTCAGCACCCTCTTCGCCACAGCATATGAATCATGCCATTGAAATGCCACCAACCTCTTCGCCAATCCAAGCCAAGGGTGTAGCGCCACAAGCCAAAATCGATGATCACTCTTCGGCCGATGAATCCATGGAAACTGGACATACCCACAATCTGAATCCCACAAATCCAGCCAACACCAGCTCTAGTTCGACGGCCTCTTCATCGGGCAACAGTTCCAACAGCTCATCGACCACCTCTAACAGCTCTTCGTCGGCGGCTGCCAGTCCCACGAATACCACCATGTACGAGTGCAAGTACTGTGATATTTTCTTCAAGGATGCTGTCCTCTACACCATTCACATGGGCTACCACAGTTGTGACGATGTGTTCAAGTGTAATATGTGTGGCGAGAAATGCGATGGTCCCGTCGGCCTGTTCGTGCACATGGCCCGCAATGCCCATTCGTAAGATCCGCGTCAGCGGGATATTTTCTTTTTGACTCAATATCCAATTTGTATATTATTTTTTGTTATTATTTTTTTCGTTGCTTTGAATTGTATATAGAAACATTTTTAGTAGCTTAGATGGGTGTATGGGCGAATTGACCATCTGACCTATGTTTCACAAAAGGGGAAGTGGCATTTCTCTCCCCATATGCCCCCTAAGTGAACCGTTGTCATGAATTGTAAATATGAAAAATTTAGTTCATAAGATTTTTTATTTAAGTTTAATTTGTATGATTTTCTGATCAAAAACGGTTCCTTCTAAACATAATAATGAAAATTAAATGTATTTTTCTAATTTAGTCACACAACGCAATTATTGAAAAAGGAAGTGTAATGTAATGTATAATGTGAACGATCGAATGGTGTATATGTATGTATTAAGTACATAATTCTGTGTTAGTGTAAGCAAGACAAACAAACCGTATGATTCTCTGTTTATTTTTTATTTTATTATTTTTATTATTTTTCTTTATTTTGTCCCTAATTTTAACAAAAACCGTCAAAGGTTTAAAAATTTAATCTTAGTTTCATAAATTCTATGCCAAAATCAAAACAAATCTTTACATTTTAAGTTAACCAACGAAAATCAAAAGAATCAAAGTCATTAGTTTTTCCTAAGTTTTAGTTATACGTATTTCTCTTTTAAATCTAGCATAAACAATTACTAATTAAAACAATTGTAA
This sequence comes from Polietes domitor, assembly GCA_947397865.1. Taxonomy (NCBI): domain Eukaryota; kingdom Metazoa; phylum Arthropoda; class Insecta; order Diptera; family Muscidae; genus Polietes; species Polietes domitor. Next base: position 36,216,164 of record OX377618.1, read on the forward strand.
TTCTTAAGAATTTTTAAACAAATATAAAACATGAAAAATAAAACAAAACTTTTTTTCAAATTAAAAATTAATGCAATTTTAATTTTTCTTATTTTTTCTTTGAATTCTATTTAGTTTTATAAATTTGATAGACAATTGTGAATCACAATTAATTGACATCAAATATTTCACTTTCAATTCAATATACATAACTCTCAAATACAAATATTTTAGTTTGTTCAGATTTTCAAAGAGAAAAACAGCATATAACAAATTATTTATTTGTTTTTCTTATTGAAGTAACTGAAAGCAATGTTCGGGGTTTCAAATAAAATTTGTCTGCATAACAGGTGCAGAATGCTTGTTAACTCACAAATACTTATTGCCCGATGTGGTCCTTTAACATCTGAATTTAATTATTAAATGGAAATGTCTGTTAGTGAACAACGATGATCGTCCGATTTGATCTTTTCACATGTAAATACAATTGTTAAACTTGGTGTGGTGATCCTGGTGTCTGAACGAACACAACAATTTGACGAGTTTTTCGTTGAATCAGACGTTTATTCGTTGCGTTCAAACCTGCATATTCTAACTTACTAATTTTAATAAAAAAGGGAAAGTACCTTCATACATCTTTTACAGAAGATCCAAAGAGTGGCTAGATTTTAAAGGTAAGTTTCTGAGATTTTGAGATCTTTATGATATCAGCACGAATCCCTTTGTGATTACTACCAATATGAGTTTTCTTCTTGGCACTGAAGTTCAAGTTTCATTTTGAATTTATTTTATGTCGTATTATAAATTACAATATTTGGAATTCGAATGGAATTTTTTTAATGATCCGTTTTGAACATGATCGACTCCAAACTTATCGTCTACTAAATAAATGAAGGGAGTCTTTGAAAGCAGGAAATCAGTCAATAGTCTCAAATCCGCAAATAATAATAAAATCACAAAAACCTCGGGAATTAAGGACGAAAATCCTAAGGGAGTAACCTAATAATAATAATCTATTTTGCCTGTGGCTAGAGCATATCACCAGACAAAATGTAGTTATACTCTATATTTTAGATAAGCTCACTTAACTTCCAGAAGACGGAGGTCACAGATTACAGCCCCGAACTTGTCTTTTATTTATTACAACCTATTACTCTACGAAAACTTAAAAGAAAATGCAATAGAACTAGAACCATAAGTAACATAAATCATAAATATTTTTTAATTTTCACATGATTTGTCATCTATATTTATGTATATTTTAACAGACTTTCACACAGAAATATAATTTTAGTTTTACATTTATTTTTCTTACAACAGAATTTGATATTTACGAATTTTATATTCTCTATTTCGATAATAATATTGTAACAACTTTTTTCTGTCCGAGAACTAATTTTGTATGTGAGACATACCGATTCATAAAATCGACACAATTTTTTTTTAATAAAATTCAAATTTTCTGCGAAAATGTATTAAATATTCGTACATCAGGGAATATAGTTCCGATGATGGCTACAACTAATGCGAGTTTCACCTTCAAATATTTTTTGTTATAATGCCTAGCTATTATTCGGATATAGATTTTGTTTTTTTTCCTCCAGAAAAAACGATATTTCATATATATTTTATTTCTATACGAAAATTGGAATTTTAATGAAAAGTTTTTTAATCTAATATCTTTTTCAAGTTTAGGACACCAACATAAAATACAGACCTTCGTCAAAAAGATGGTAAACTGTTATAAATTACTTTTGTGGAAACGTATTTGGGTTAACTGTAGAATAATAAATTTAATTAATTCACTGTACCCAGCAAAAACTTAGTAAGCACATGTGATTACCATTTGCATTACCAGGTAATAACATCTCATTACCCACACTATTGCTTCAAACTAATAAATAATTACTTACAACTAACGACTTATATAAGTAACTATTGGTAATGCTACTTTTTATTCCTCCAAATAGAAACTAATACGCCGCATGGCATGGCTGCGAGAGTTTTTCCCTCAATTGCAGCTCCATGTAAAAGTAATTCGAAAAGTAAATTATGAGTACATTTTGGTTAGTCTTACCCTTAATGTTACTTGGTAATGGAAATTTTTGCTGGTTGAAGAAGTTTCACGATATTGAGAATGTTCTTCGGATTTCTAAGTCTTAAGATTTTAAATAGTTGTTTACATTTTTAATGGGATTTATAAAAGACACTATCACCCATAATTATTCTACTGGCGATTTAAATATCAGCATTCTAGATATTGTTCTTCTATTTTTTATTAAATTATATCTGTTTTTATTTATTTTTATTTTACTGTGTCTCTATAAAACAAATTTACTTTTTTAACAATTTTAATTAAATCCAGACATTAATTTAATAAATATATCCATGGTTATTAAAACATATAACATACTAATTAGTATTAAAGAATAACTGTAACAGCAGACTATAAAACTTATATGTAACTATTAATTTAAATTTGAAAAGTATTATTTATTGCGAAACTAGGTTTATAATTTTAAATGATAAAAATGCAAAACCAATAACTAGACTACTTCACACAAAAAGTAATATAATTTTCTAATGTAAACAACAAATATTTGTAACTATATATAAAAAGCTTTCTTATTTTAAGATTTTAGATTAAAAATTTAGCAAAATCGAAGAGAAATTTCACACTTACTCACACACGAAACGACAATATTTATTTTCCTCTAAAAAAGTACAAAATTTTGAAAACAAATAGCAAAAAACATAACGGATGGATTTTTATATACAAAAACCATTCAAATACAAACTGGAACAACAAACGACGAACTTTTTCGAGAACTCACTATAATCTAATCCAAATTCCAATTACGATTTCGGAGACACGAATTTTTTGGTAGAATTACAGATACTCCAGCTGAAGATAAAATGTACTGTGTATATGTTCCATATAAGCAAATAAAATAATTTCATTTGGAGTTTTAGGCATAATTTTATTCTGAAAACCAAACAAATATTAATTGAAGTAAAGTTTATATTTTAGATGTTTTTTAAAATACTTTTAAAGGCAAGATCAACAAAAATGTGAATCAATTGAAAAAGAAATATATCAAATTTTTAAAAATTTTGACAAAACAAAATGGCTTTGTTTCGGTTTTCATTTTGTAAAGGCTGAATTAAAGGTAAGAAACTTGGATGAGATGTGAAAAATATGTCATAGTAAAATACTCCTTAAGAAAATATTACATAACTAATTCAACATAAGATTTCGTCTGACGCTCAAAATGGCTCCAATAATTTTTGTATTCTTGGTCGAATAATTGCTTTGTTAGTTTATGAATGCGAATATCCCTATTTTCATATAGCCCCATACAAATATCCCCACCGATGGACAAACGTTTAGGTTTAGAATTCAATGTCCATGTGTTGTCATGGACAATGAAGACGAGTAGCACCGAGCACCACCAAGATTCAGCCTTTCTTAGTTCTTTTCTATTTAAATTTGTCCCACCTAAACCACATTCCCCCATTCATTACCAGAATCAATGTGTTTTTCTTACTTTCAAACGATTTATTTTTAAGCAAACAATGTAACTCGATTAACTCATTTCCGTTTCCCATTGTTATAATCGGTATTCATGCTGTCGCAAGAAAACGAACATTTTGCATTGAAATTGCTGCACCTGAATGAAGGTGGCCCCTAAATGAAAATTAATAAATTGGAATAGAAACGGAATGCAATTTTCCTTAGAAAAAATGTGCGAAATTATGAGTTCCATAAACAAAAGGAAAACATATATGAAATGCTAACAAGTATCGACAACAGATGGATTTCATTTCAAACTAGACAAAGAAACAACGACCAAAAAGTGCCAAAAGTGGTAGAAAAATAAACCATAAATGTTCATTTAACCAAAAAATGGAAAGAAGAAATGCAAACAAAGAAAATTACACCTTTCGCAAAAAGAAGATTTTTTCTTTAAAAAAAAACTCTATAGGATTTTATAATTGTTGTTATATGTACGACCTTTGAGTAAAAAATTCCAACAAACAAAAAATCCGTATTTTTTTTTGTCCTGCACAACAATCTATCCACATGCTGAGACAAGACGATACAAAAACAATAGCACAAACCAATGAGAAATTTGGTCAGAAGATACAATAGCTAAGTTTGCTGGCTTTGTTACACAAACAATGTCAGAGGTCAGTTGGCTTGAGTCCTGTTGAAGAAAATATTTGTTTGGCGAGCAGCAGCATCCTTTGCCTATGAATGATTTCGGAATTAGAATTTCAACTGATAACGATCATGCTGATGGCTGAACGTCTGCCAAACCAAACAAGGAGAACGTCTGTCCGTTTGTCTGTAATTCTTAAGGGTGCTTTGGTCGAAGTACGTTTTTTTGGTGATTTTTAATGTTAGAAAGATCATGATCCCTGCTCTTGTGGCATGCAGCATCTCTGCCAATGATCTTTTGTACGTGTGCCTGGCGTCTTAGGCTTCGTCGTCGCATGCCACATTTCGTTATTAGAAGGAACAGTTTTTGGCCGTCCCTTTAAGATGCGGTCGGGTCAGAGGAGGTGATTCTTGTGGCGAGATAAAAATGTGAGTAACAGAAGAAAGAGATTCATGTGATGTTAAGCATTTTTAGTTAATAATATAATTGGCTGATAATGATAACGAAAAAGGGATGGAGATGTAATAGGGACTGAAAAGAAAAACAGGATTAACTTAACATTGATGACTTACCGTCTGTTGGTAAATAGGTGAGATATGATTCCAGGACAGGCTTTATTTGTATACCCTCCACCTGCAGGATGGGGGTATATTCACTTTGTAATTCCGTTTGTAACACCTTGAAATATTCATCGGAGACCCCATAAAGTATATATATTCTGGGTCGTGGTAAAATTCTAAGACGATATAGCCATGTCCGTCTGTCTGTCTGTTGAAAGCACGATGGCGGCCGAACGAAATGAGCAAAGAGGTTCAAATTTTTCCTAAATGTGTCTTATGGTTGTAGATCGGTTGGGATTGAAAGTGGACGAAATCGGCCCAGAGGGAAAAATTTTTCCCTCACAAGGACTGAAAATACCCCTAATATTTAGAGTATTTCAGCATGTTTTTTGTACATATTAGCTTGTATTTAGTTGATATTTGCAATGCGTATTCCCTCTATAGCATAAAAGGGCACCATAGAGTGATTTTTATTTGTAGGGGGCGAAATGGGACAAAAAGGGATAAAAATGGTACCTATCAAACGACAACAGATAGAAACACGAAATTTGGCGTGTACATTCCTCTAATAGAGTAGATACATAATATAAAAGTATTTTTTCTAAATTCGTACTTTTAAGGGGTTAAATGGGGATAGAGGGATAAAAATAGTACCAACCTAACGGCTGCACCTAGAATAATGAAATTCGATATATACATTCCTCTGATTGCGTAGACACGTAAAATAAAAGAACTTTCCAAAATTCGTACTTTTTGGGGTTCAAATGGAAAAAGGGGATAAAAATAGTACCTACCAAATGACAGCAGCTAGAATCATGAAATTCGGAGTATACATTCCTCTGACTGCGTAGACACGAAAAATAAATCGTTTTTTCCAAATTCGTACTTTCAATGGATACAATGGCTACATGGGATAAAAATAGTCCCAACTAAACGAATACAGCTAGAATGATGAAATTCAGTGAGTACGTCTGCGTGAGTACTATTGTGTAGATACGTAAAATAAAGAGATTTTAGATAGTCGTACTCTTGAGGGGGCAAAATTGGAAAAAGGGGATAAAAATGGTACCAACAAAATGGCCGCTGATAGAATCATGGAATTCGGTGTATACATTCCTCTGATTGCATAGCCACGTAACATATTTTTTTCCAAGTTCGTACTTTATATTGTTGCTTTTACGACAAAAAAATGGTAGAATCATGAAGTTGTCTTATACTGCGTACGTGAGAGATAAGGTATTTTTGAAATTAAAATAGGATGGAAATACAAAAGTATACATTATAGTTTGAAATAGTAAACAAATATAGTAATGTGCATACAAATATCACAATTTTCGTAATATGGTTCTGTACTTCTATGTAAAGTCGACTTCCTTTAATCTGCTGGTAATACTGTGGAATGCACTCCGTGGTGGAGGGTATATAAGATTCGGCCCGGCCGAACTTAACGCCTTCTTACTTGTTGTTTCTACTGTGATCATATTCAAATTTGTTATCCAAAACGTGTAACGTAATTATTTACGTTGAAGCCTTACAAAACAAAAATTTAAAATTTAATTCCATAAATAAAAACTATTTAAAACAATGCATGGGTAATTCGTTACAGTTCACAGTTCCTTAATGTACTGACATACTTGATTACGCGCTTGGATCTTAGCGAAAAAAAGATTCCTATGAGACCCCTGAATTCGGGAAGAACAATCTAGACCAGCATTTTCTGAAAGGAGAGTGGAACCGACTCCACAATCATATTCTTAAAGGGGTATCCCCTGTCCCACTCTTTCCTCTAGACAATCTGACCTCAAATGACATTACGAAAAAAAGCGATTCATCAATATAAATGATCGATAAACTATATCACTATATTTCAATGACTGTCTACTATTTCGAGCCCCAATTGAACGAAATGTTGACTAAATATGTTGACATGTCAAACTGTGCATCAAACAATTTGCTTATTGAAGACAACATTTACAGAATGTTTTTTTTTCGAAATGACAACCGTGATCTAACTATTTAAAGAACAACCCGGAAACATTGGAAGACCTTGTTTGAAAATTAGTTAGAAGTTTGGACTTCCGGAATACGCCACATCAGAATTATAGTAAAACACTTCATAAAATCTATGAAATATATTTCATAAAACACAAATCAATGAAAGTTTTCATAGAATTTCTGAAACATTTCTTAGAAACTATGAAATGCACTTCATTCATTCAATGAAGTTTTGTCATACAAGTTCACCATTTTTTATAATTTATGGAAATTTTCATAGAAAGAAACTTCATTAATGTTATGATCAAGTTTCATAAATATAAAATTTTGTACCCGGCGTTGCACGGGTTCATTCTTCCATATTCCCCTACTTCGTATGAGTAATTTTTGATAGTTTTAAAATATTGTTTGTGTTAATTAAAAAGGCCTGACTTGTTGACTAACCAGACGATACACGCCATCATTCCGAGAATCCAGTCATTGACCCAAATTAGGTTACATACTTATATCAGAGATAGCATAGGAGAAATGAGAATTGGAAGCGAAATTTGTATGGGAGCTATATCCAAATCTGAACCGATTTGACACATTTTTGTCACAGATGTGTCTATTTAAAATATGAGGTGTTGTACCAAATTTGATCAAAATCGGTTAAATTATGTGGTTTATAAAAAGTCAAATCGGGTGCGACATTTGTATGGGAACTATATATATAAATCTGAAACGATTTGACCCATTTTCACAAGAATTGTTTCTAGTTGAAATATAAGGTGTTAAGCCATATTGGTATTAAGAATTGGTAGCATTCACTCGAATAAAGTCGACACACTAAAAATCTATTTGTATGTTATGAAGCGTTTCATAAAAACAACAAAATCCTTCATTATATTTATGAAGATATTCCATAACATAAAAATGTTATTGGTTATCACATATTTCATAATGTTTAAGAAATCTTTATTTAATACAATGATTTTCACTTATTTAAAAATTTTATTTATGAAATATGAAATGTTTTTGAAAAAAATGAAACAATTCATTTTATTTATGAAGTTTTCATACATATTAAGAAAAAATTCACTAAATTTATGAAACAGCCTCATAAATATTATGAAGGAAAATTCTTTCAGTGTGGTGATATCTAACTAATGTAATTTCTAAACCTATTGTCCAGAAATTTTTGATATATTGATATTTTGTAGAGAATAAAATCGGCTAAATAAGAAAATAAGATATATTTGTTTAAGAAGATTTAATGCATTCATTAAGAATATTTTTAAATTTTTCAGTCCTTGAAATGCAACGAAAGAGATATATAGATAGATAGGCTTTTTATTTTCTAAGAAAATCTATGGTAGTTTTCATTGATTTGTGATGTGTTTATGAAATGCTTCTCCACTGAGGTTATGACAAAATCAGAAATATTATGAAGATAATTCTTTCAGTATAAGCTTCCTGACGAAGGGTGCTGATAACTTCCCAACGATTTGACTCAATTGTCAGCGTAATAGAAGCAAAGAGTGTTAACTGGGGAACTACTCCCATGTTGGATATTTATTTTATAAAATAAACTTGTGTGAACGAATAAATTCATTGACTGCAGTCCAGAAATATTTATATCTTTAACTCCCCAGTGGGCGTCAAAATCACTGAATACTCCAACAAAAGAGGAAACGTTAAACCCAAAACAAAATGCCAACCTATTGTCGCATAGTTGTTATTCATAAATCAAATCCTTACACAACACAGCACATCACAGGATGCCATAAGTAGACTTTTGTATACTCCCACTTTCCACGGAATTCCCGATGGCTACACACATGCAAACAAGAGTGTGCCTGGCACAGGATAATAAGTCGTCATAAATTCCCGAAAACACACCTAAAGAAAAATTAGAAAAAATTTGAATAGTCATTGCAAGAAAAGCAGAAAATTTTTATGAATTTTTTCCACATGCTTGAGAAGAAACTCCTGCAATTTTGTGTTTTCTTTGGCGCATAACGAGGCGTCAACGTTTATGCCCAACCAAAGAGAAACTGAGGCTGTCTAGGCACCATCGACAATGCATTATTTCAATCTGACGGCAGCCACACTTCATGTGTTTGCGCCATAAGCATATGGTGTGATTGTTCTGCTGTTATCCCGAATGATTGATCAGTTTCCTTTCATTCTTTTCCAGTTGTTGCTGATCCTGTGATGAGATTTTCATAATTTTATAACAATATTCGTATTCTTGAAATTACAATTCTTCTCGCAATGAGAGGAGTTCCCTTCTCTAAATTTACACAATATTGCAAATGTTTGTTTTCTTTAATAATGTTCCAGGCTTCCATGCCACATCATCGTCCTTGACAGCATCAGCAGGATCTTTGTTTTTGGTCTTATCATTTGTTTCACTGGTTGCCCGCAGATAATTTTGTGAGGGTTAAAAAACTGAATGTATTTTTTCTTTAGAGTCATTAGCTAATGATTGAGCACATTTTCTTAAGTTTTTTTTTTAGGTGGAGGAGAAGTTAATGATCATAAATCAGGATCATGTTCTGATTGTTGCAGTCAAATGTTTTTTGTTGACATATGGCATCCGTTACGCCATCATATGGCTGTCAAGATTTTGATAAGGTTTTGTAAACGAAATCATTATGAATTTGAAGTACTGGATATGAGCACCAAGCAGTTCAGTTATATTAACTAAATTTAACCCTTAGAATATCTAGAATTTTCGTAGTAGTGCAAGTTGGAATCCAGTCCTAATATTTTGGTATTTAAAATCTTACTTTATTCTCGTTTGGGATATGAAAAGCGGGATATAAAATGGATCGACCTATTTTGAAGAAATACATTGTTCAAGTGTTGACGATCTTAAGTTCGATTGTAGAAACTTAATCTTGAACCACATGCATATGGTGCTAAAATTTAATTTGTGTATTTATAGCGAAGGATTATGCGGAGGATTATTTCGCTACATATACCACGCACGATTAACTTATTTCTTAGAAGCATTCAATTTTTACACTATAAATCAAATCAATTGAAAATAAAAATTTCCATTAGAAATTCATAGAATTGAATTTAATTTCAAGTATTTTTAAAACATATTATCTTCTTTGATTTGGCATTTATACCGGTGTCATAAGGTGAGAATAATTATTAAAATAATTTTTGAAAAATTGTATCCTTTGGAACTTTGTAGTCCTTTTAAGGATGATAAAACAAGTAAGAAAAGGCTAAAGCCGGTCGAGGCCATCTATATGATACCCTACACTTTCTACTCCAATACATTTCAATACGGTGAAAAAGTAAACAACATTTGTATGGGAGTGGATGATCCGATCTCCACTTTTACCATAGATTTCTCTAGTGTAAATATAAGATGTCCTGCCGAATTTGAAGAAAATCGGTTAAGGTATGTGGTTTCTACAGCGGTTAACCTCAAATCGGAAGCGAAATTTGTATGGGAGCTATATCCAAATCTGAACCGATTTGATACATTTTTGTCACAGATGTGTCTATTTAAAATATGAGGTGTTGTACCAAATTTGATCAAAATCGGTTAAATTATGTGGTTTATAAAAAGTCAAATCGGGTGCGACATTTGTATGGGAACTATATATAAATCTGAGCCGATTTGACCCATTTTCAAAAGAAATCTTTCTAGTTAAAATATAAGGTGTTAAGCTATATTTGAACAAATTCTGTTTAAATTTACAAGAATTTCTGGATGGGAAAATGTCAAATAGGGAGCGAAATTTGTATGGTGGCTATATCTAAATCTGAACCGATTTGATTTGATTTGATTTTCACCACAGATGTTTCTATCTTAGATATAAGGCGTTGGCACAATTTTATCAAAATCGCTTCAATTATGGGGCTTACAGAGCAGAAAAAGTCAAATCGGGAGCAACATTTGTATGCGAGCTATATATAAATCTGAACCGATTTGCTTCAAATTAAATAGCGTCCGAATTCGGCGTGCAAAAATCGTTTATGCCAAGTTTCGTTGGAATCGGGCAATAATTGCGACCTGTATCGTGATTTAAGAATATATGGACAGACATACAGACAGACAGACGGACTGACAGTCAGACAGGCGGACAGGCGGACATGGTTAAATCGATTCAAAAAGTGATTCTATGCCGATCGGTATAATAAGCGATGGGTCTATCTCGTCTCCTTTTGGGTGTTACAAACAAATGCACAAATAAATTATACCCTGTGGTGTAGGGTATAATGAAAAACTAAAAACGCCAATTAACTCTTTTTCACCACCTATAGTTTCAAATGTATATCATATGGTTCAAGTGTTATATGGACTGTGTTATAATCGATTTAATTCAAATTTATTCCCAGCTTTGCCTTCACGGCACAATCCCAGACATTTCTACGAGGTAGCAAAGGATTTGCGCCCATTGGAGTGTACAGGGACATAATAAATAAGTACATTCCTCCCCGGTGTTTTCACATCAAGCCATCTATATATATAAAAGAGTTGCGTGATTGAGTGACTGACTGACTGATCACTCCCCAGACCAAACGGCTAGAGCTAGAATCATGAAATTTGGTGTGTACATTTCTCTTACAGTGTAGAGGTGTGATAAGACGGGATTTTCGAAATTCGTACTTTTAATGGGTAAAACGGCTTAAAAAGGGATAAAAATGGTACCACCGCAAGGACCAAACGGCTGTGCCTAGAATCTTGAAATTTGGTATGGATATTCCTCTTGCGGCATGAAGACAGCCCAAAAAGTGACATTTTAAAAATTCGTACTTTTGGGGGGTTAAATGGTACAAAAAGGCTAGAATCATGAAATTTGGTACAAAAAATTCTCTTATAGCTTCAACGTGCCCAAGAAAATATTTTTCAAAATTCGTACTTTTTGGGGGTGAAATCGCGTAAAAAGGGATAAAAATAGTGCCAATAAAATGGATGAAGCTGAAACCATAAAATTCGGTGTGTACATCCCTTAAAATGTTTAGAATCTCAAAATGAAGGAATTTTTCGAAATTTGTACTTTTAAAGGGAAAAGGGGACCAAAAGGTACCAACAAAACGGATGACGCTACAATAATGAAATTCGGTGTGTATATTCGTTTAACAGAGCAGATCACTAATAAGAAAGCATTTTTCGAAATTTGTACTTTTAAGGGATTAAATGGGATAAAAATTGTACCACCATCCTGACCAAACGGCTGGGCCTAGAATCTTGAAATTTGAAACGGGCATTACTTTTATAGCACGAATGCGACCAAGAAAATATTTTTAAATTCGTACTTTTTGTCGGTTAAATTTCGGGCAAAAGGGGATAAAAATGGTACCAATCAAACGGATGGAGCTGGAAAAATAAAATTGGGTGTGTACATTAGAGCGTACCAGGTTACAAGTAAAAAAAAAAGTTCGCCGTACACCTTCGAATATGAAGTATTATTGAAAGGTAGTTTCAAAAAAATTTTTTTTATTTTTTTATGCCGAACGTAGGGGTCGCGCTTTTACATTTTTCTATATAACTTCTGCATTTATAAACGGATTTTAAAGTGTGATACATCGATGTTTTTGTCCGATTTTTTTGTCTTTGAAGTCATTGAGCTCAAACATGATTCATGATTTTATGTGAGCTTTAATTTTCGATTATTAGAGTGGTACATTAGGGTAGTAGCAACTGAGAAATGATGGGTAAGTACCAGAAGGGGGTGCTTGAGCTCAATGACTTCAAAGACAAAAAAATCGGCCTCGTCGAGACAAAAACATCGATGTATCACACTTTAAAATCCGTTTATAAATACAAGTTATATAGAAAAATGTAAAAGCGCGACCCCTACGTTCGGCATAAAAAAATAAAAATTTTTTTTTTGAAACTACCTTTCAATAATACTTCATATTCGAAGGTGTACGGCGAACTTTTTTTTTGAGGTACGCCCTAGTGTACATACCTCAAAACCCTTAGAAACGCAAAATGACCGAATCTTTTTAAATTCGTACTTTTAGTAGGTAAGCGGGGAAAAGGGGATAAAAAAGGTACCAACAACACGGATGACGCTACAATAATGAAATTCGATATGTATATTCGTTTTACAGCCCAAATCACTGATAAGACGACATTTTTCGAAATATGTAATTTTAAGGGAATAAATGGGATAAAAATTGTACCACCATCCTGACCAAACGGCAGGGCCTAGAATCTTGAAATTTGGAACGGGCATTACATTTACAGCACGAATGCGACTAAGAAAATATTTTTCAAAATTCGTACTTTTTGTGAGTGAAATCGGGTAGAAAGGGATACAAAATGGTACTAATCAAACAGACGGAGCTGGAATCATGAAATTCGAATGCTTACAAACGCAAATTGAAGGAATTTTTCGAAATTCGTACTTTTAAAGGGTAAACGAGAAAAGCGGGATAAAAAAGGTGCCAAGAACATGGATGACGCTACAATAATTAAATTCGGTACGCATAGTCGTCTTACAGTGTAGATGAGTAATAACAAGGAATTTTCCGATATTTGTACTTTTAAGGGATTAAATGGGTTAAAAATTGTACCACCGCCAAATTTTACCAAAATACTGTGCATAGAATCTTGAAATTTGGAACGCATATTACTCTTATAACGCGAATACGACCACGAAAATATCCTTCATTAATGTGTTGTCATTTATTTTGGTTCAAGACCAAAGGTTGCGCTGAAGTCTTCAGCAGAACCCAAAATTAGCAAAAAGGCAAAGACCTTTATTGTTGCAGCTAAAAGTTGACTGCGCAGTTTCGCAGTTAATTTAAACTTTAAGGTGTGAAATTGGGTAAAAACAGATAACAGCGGTACCAATCATGAAATTCGGTTTGTACATGCATAGAAACACAAAATTAATATATTTTTCGAAATTTGTACATTTTTAGATCCCTATGGTACCAACAACACGGCTGAAACTAGAATCGTGAAATTTGGTGTATATATTCCTCTGACAGTGTAGACGCGAAACATTAATTGATTTTCAATATTTATACTTTTATATATGTAGTTTAAATGGGGAAGCGGATCAAAAGTGGTGCAAATGGTACCAATCAAATTTGGGGATTTGGGATAAAGATAGTACCAACCAAAGTTTTCAGTTAGAATATGAAAAGAAATTCGGTGTGTACATTTCTCCGAGTACATAAATTAATTTTTCGAAATTATCCCCGGTAAAATAAAAGATAGATTTTATAGATAGATAGAAAACAAAAAAAGTCTTGAATTGCAACTAATTTCAACCATACGTATGGAAGTTATGTCAGTTTTCTTATGTCAATTTACGTGTGTAAGATGTATATCAATTTCCACCATTTTCGAATTTAAACTAAGTTTGGGAAAATAGTACTATGTACAGAGTTTGAATAAATTCTTTAAGTCCCTTCCAGAGTCATAGTATATACCAGCGAGCCAGACGGACGTGAAAGGGACTTGGGACATACTTATGGTTTTAAATCTCTCCTTCAATGCGTTACACTTTTATTCTATCCCTAATGATATTTTCACAGCTTAAGAAAGAAACTTCCAAATAATTTTCTACTTTATATGATTTTTTGTAGAAAAATCGTTTCCATTTTGTGCCTATAAATTAAACTATTGACTACGTATAAACGCAGAAAGTGATATCCTTAAAAACAGTTTGAATACTGATACAAACTACTGTCTTACCATACCATATTTCCGCGTACGAAGTAGCGGGTATTTGCTAGTTATATAATAAGGATGAGTGTTCTTTTTGCTTTTGCAAGCCGGCGATTTTTGTTACCTCACTCTAGGCCATGTTTACCTAGATATTTTCTAAGGATTCCCGTAAAACCTCAAAGTGAAGTATGATTCAATACTCAATGGCCACATAATTTGGGCGGACGTCGCGGCTGGCTCGAATTTAGCACAATTCCAATTTTCAACCACTCTTTCAAGCAATGGCAACGCCACGGCGATAGAGAATGATTGTTTGGCCCGTCTTTTACTAGGTAATTGCAAAATTATTGATTTCATTGCCCTTGAAGACTACATTAACGATTCAAAGAGTCAACAGCATGAATGCTGTCACCAAGGGTTAAAGGCTAAGAGACTTTATGTTGATCTACGATTTTCGCAAGTCCTTAGGTATTGAGCATCGAAAACTAACCCCTAATAACGTTTTGTTGACAATTCTTGTCAACGTCTTTAAGAAATGTTTATAAATAAGAAAACTTGACCTCTGACCTCTGATAATCATCGAGTGAACAATTACCCCCACAGAAAGGTCACAGAGATGATGCTGTGGACCGAAAATTTAACTAACATTGACACAATTGCTCAGAAACACACAGACAAACACTCAAAAGGTCCTGCGACACATCATAATAAAGGCAATTTCCAATTCTAATGCCAGCAATCTCGTTAGTTCCCAATTTACCAGCTTTGAAATTAGGATTGTTTTTATCCGAAATATACCACGGAATAATTTACATATTCCAAGTTTTATAATCTTTTTCACGAAGGACAGTTGTGAGCTACAAAACAAGTTTTCATGCATTTCCAAGCTGGTCAAGTAATGACCGGCCTTGACCGATTGCAATAGAAAAACTTGTTTTTCATTTACATCCGAAAGGGGAGGAAATATCCCTTTAGTGTGCGATTCAATTTCTTATTTTCTTTCCCTTCGAATGTTACTTGAAGATTTCAGAGAAAAAATTAACCCCCTTCTTATGAAATTATCCAGAAGACTGACAGTGTGTGTGAAAATATTTTATAAAACATTCGTTTTTTATTGAAGATAAAAAACGTGGAAAACAGGAATATGTTTTATGCTAAAAATATATTTCTATTTAAATTTCATTGTTATGATAATGACGATTTTACAGCAGACAAGCCAAGAAAAAACCAGAAACTTTGAAAACAACAACAAAATAAAGAAGAAAGATACGAAAAAGGACACGATTTTGGTGGCTTTAAGGCGTTCGATAAGAATCCCATCGAGGGTTATAATTGTCTTAGCACACAACTGGTTCTAGGCTGTGCAACATTCACATTTTACTGAACCGGTTCGATGGTCATACTAGCGATAATATTTTGATCGATTGCAATGTCCTTGTTTGCTTTCAATGGATATTCTGAGTGCGTGAACGTAATTTTCCCACGCGGACAATTCGAGGAAATTTATAATAAAGTTTTTCTTGTGTTCTTTTTTATAGGCATACATTCACATTTTAGTAGAATTTTATGCAAATATTTTTGTAGAACATTTTGACTCACACGAAAAGGGCTAACAAGAGCCCTATATTGAGGATCGTAGTGTTTTAAGTAATATTGCTAATCACCTCCTATGTTAAAAATGTGAGGATCGCAAGGCTTCCTGTGCCGATTCATCTTAAGAATGCGTAAAACAGGGATATATTGACGCCTCTAAAACTTTCAAGGCACCGAAATATTTATACCCTACAACACAGGGTATAATGTCTTTGTGCATTTGTTTGTAACACCCAAAAGGAAACGATATAGACCCATCGTTTATTATACCGATCGACTTAGAATCACTTTTTGAGTCGATTTAGCGATGTCCGTCCTTGTAATCCAGGTCGTAATTGTTGTTAGAACTAAATGAAACTTTGTACAACGAAGTTTTATGGGATAAGGACGAACGCTACTTAGTTCGAAGAAAATCGGTTCAGATTTAGATATAGCTCCCATACAAATTTTGCTCCCGATTTTACACTTTCCGCTCTAGAAACTACATATTTAAATAGATTTTCCTCCAATTTGGCAAAACATCATATATTTTACCTATAAACAGCACTTGTAAAACTAGGCCGATCTGGCCGATCAGATTTATATATAGCTCCCACACGAATGTTGCATCCGATTTGATTCTTTCCGCTCTAAAAAACACATATTTTATAGGATTTTCTTCAAATTTGGCAAAACAACTTATATTTCAACTAGAAACAGCTCTGGTAAAAATCGGCTAGATCGGTTCAGATACAAATTTGATAATTTCCGCTCTAGAAATAACATAATGAATAGATTGCCTTCAAATTTGGCAAACCATCTCATATTTGAACTAAAAACATCTATTGTTCAGATTTATATATAGCTCCCAAACAAATGTCTCTTCCGATTTGGCTTTTTCCGCTCCAGAAACCACATGTTTTAACAGATTTTCTTCAAATTTGGCAAAACAACATATATTTTAACTACTAACAGTTCTGGTGAAAGTGGACCAGATTTCAAATAGAAACATCTCTGGCGAAAGTGGGTCACACCGGTTCAGATTTGTATGTAGCTCCCATATAAATGACTCTCCGATTTGATTATTTCCGCTCTAGAAACCACATATTTAACAGATAGCCGTCAAATTTGGGTATGCGTCTTATATTTCAGCTAGAAAACTTATGCTAAAAATGGGTCAGACCGGTTCAGATTTATATATAGATCCCATTCAAAGTTTGTGTTCAAATTTTCTTACAAATACAGGAAGCAGTATGAATTTGTAGTATATTCTTCTCTTATTGCTGTGTCGTATATCAACCGGTACAAATGTAACAACCTACAATACAGGGTATAATGACTAGGTGTAGGGTATCATATAGTCGGCCACGCCCGACTTTAACCTTCCATACTTGTTTTTTATCACCTAGATATCTAGATCCTTTATTCGATTTAAATTTAATTATACCCTACACCTCAGGATGGAGTGTAAATTCAATTTGGCAATCCGTTTGCCACATCTTGCAATAATCATTTAAGATCCAATAATATATATATTCTAGGTCGTAGTAAAATTCTAAGACGATATAGCCGTCCTGCCCGTTGGTCTGTCTGCTGAAAGCACGAAACTTGGCCTGGTTTTATTTACTAAACCAAGGCGTTTTATGGGGGCGTTTTTTTGAAGTTCATATAAACTATTCATACATCAAATTTAAAGAATAGTGCAAAATTGATGAAAATCCCTTGCATTATGTTATACCAAAATATGTATGTAACCATGTATATGACTTCCGTAGTAGGTATTCTTAGTTCAAATATAACATGATCTGCAAAATTTGATAAACTTTCGATGTAAAATGTGGGTTCTAGAAGGGTAATATAGGGTCCGCCATCTAACGTTTTTTTTCAACTATTCAACCGTTGGACTATTATTTGTGGGGTGCCCGAGGCAGCCATTTGAATGAAATTAGTTTCCATTATTATCCGGAAGGATTGTACTTTCAAATAAAAAAAGAAATTTGAGAAAATATTCAGTAGTTTATTTTTATAGCATTTTCAAAAAAAACTTATTTGGCGGACCCTATAGTAAAAATGGGGGCTATTTGTAAGGGCGCTACATTAAAAAGTCGACCTATATAGATCACTTTCAAGGTATTCACAATTGAAGTATAACATGGTCTGCAAAATTTTATCAAGTTCCAATGTAAGATGTGAGTTCTAGAGCGATAATATTGTAAAATGCAAAATTTGATCAAGATCCGATATAAAATGTGCATAGTGTAAGTCGGAGGTGCATTTGTATGAGGGCTATATCAAAACGTAGTCCACTTTTACGTTAGCTGTTTCTAGTTCAATTATAGCGTGATCCTGAATATTTAATCAATATCCAATGTTAAATGTGTATTCTAAAGCAGTAATAAGGTAAAATGAAGGCATATTCAATACCGATCGTCCTTGGGCTGATAAAATTACTTCTGCCAAATTTCATGACAATCGGACAAAAATTGCCACTTGTAGAGTGCGAACAAGCTTAGATGTACAGCAGACGGACAGACATATAATGGGTGATTTTTTAAGAGCTTGATAACTTTTTTTTAAAAAAAAACGCATAAAATTTGCAAAATCTCATCGGTTCTTTATTTGAAACGTTAGATTGGTCCATGACATTTACTTTTTGAAGATAATTTCATTTAAATGTTGACCGCGGCTGCGTCTTAGGTGGTCCATTCGGAAAGTCCAATTTTGGGCAACTTTTTCGAGCATTTCGGCCGGAATAGCCCGAATTTCTTCGGAAATGTTGTCTTCCAAAGCTGGAATAGTTGCTGGCTTATTTCTGTAGACTTTAGACTTGACGTAGCCCCACAAAAAATAGTCTAAAGGCGTCAAATCGCATGATCTTGGTGGCCAACTTACCGGTCCATTTCTTGAGATGAATTGTTCTCCGAAGTTTTCCCTCAAAATGGCCATAGAATCGCGAGCTGTGTGGCATGTAGCGCCATCTTGTTGAAACCACATGTCAACCAAGTTCAGTTCTTCCATTTTGGGCAAAAAAAAGTTGGATATCATCTCACGGTAGCGCTCACCATTCACAGTTACGTTACGATTCGCATCATCTTTGAAGAAGTACGGTCCAATGATGCCACCAGCCCATAAACCGCACCAAACTGTGACTTTTTCTGGATGCATTGGTAGCTCTTGCAATGCTTCTGGCTGATATTCACTCCAAAATCGACAATTCTGCCTATTTACGTACCCATTGAGCCAAAAATGAGCTTCGTCGCTGAACACAATTTCTTTCTTTCTGAACTTTCTTAACAGAGCACGCATTTTGATAATAAAATTCAATGATTTGCAAGCGTTGCTCGTTAGTAAGTCTATTCATGATGAAATGTCAAAGCATACTGAGCATCTTTCTCTTTGACACCATGTCTGAAATCCCACGTGATCTGTCAAATACTAATACATGAAAATCCTAACCTCAAAAAAATCACTCTTTACAATAAATCAACCCTATTTTGTAAAATATGCACAACTCCAACGTTACAGGGTTGCCACAGTTTTTAATATTGTTCAAAAACATTTTGTCTTACATAATAGGCCTGTTCGATTGGGCTTACGAGCATAATTTTTGTATGGAATCTACTCCCTTACCAAGAAAGTAGCTTACTACTATCTTAGTGTTGTTGCCAGATTTTTCTTGATGATCCATTTTAGATAAACCAATGGGTAACAATGATGCCACCTTATCAAGTCTCTTGATCGTAAGCTAGTAGGCCCAATCGAACAGGCCTAATATCTTGCAATATCAAACACATTCACCAAATATCATAAAAATCAGAAGACCTTCGAAAATTAATTAATTTGATGAAATATACGCTCGTAAATTCCGATTCATCTTCTGCATTAAATCATTCCTATTACTGATGTCCTGTTTATTTCAGAACAGTCTGATGTGCGTTGTGAATAACTAAAGCAAACCATTTTGTTCGTTATAACTGACAATATGAATCTTAAAAAATATTTATTTAATATGAACTTATATATAACTCAAATAAACATTAAATTAAATTAGTATTGAATAAATTAACACTACTTGTATTGATAATTAATAAAAAATTAAATATTTGAAGTAAAATAATAAATCAATGAATTTGTATTTCTGTAAGCAAGAATTTTTAAATTGTTAAAACTACAAAATTAAACATTGTTTATTTATAAAAGTAATAAAAACCAAAATATGTTTTTTTACCGAGCCAGGATTCGAACCCAAGACCTTCTGAATGCAAAGCGGACACCTTACTTCTGTGACCTCAGACTAAAAATGCGTACCCACTCACTTGTGAATAAAATATTTTCGACTTTTTGGCAGTCAAAAGCGTATTTTAGATTTTGAGGTCCGATTAAAATGTGCTTCCTACTGATGTACTTCCAATTTTTTTGCTGGAGGTTGTAATTACTAAACCCAAGTGTTTAGTTTCGATGTCGTGATTTTAAGTAATTCATAAAAATTATACAGTATCAAATATAACGAATATTGCAAAATTGATGCAAATATTTTTTATTATGTTACTCCTACATGCGACAATGTAGCTGCACAGAGGGAAAAATATAACGATAATTTTTACCAATTCAGCATCTCTTACGTACACAAGATGCAAGATGAATGTATACGCCGAATTCCATGATTCTAGCTGCGGCCTATTGGTTGGTACCATTTTTATCCCCTTTTACACCCTTAAAAGTACGAATTTCGAAAATCTCTTCTTTTTACATGTCTACTTGATTAGAATGATGTACACAGCGAATTTCATCATTGTAGCTGTAGCCCTCTAGTGGGTACCATTTTTATCCCTCTGCTCCTATTGTGTCCCTTGAAAGAAAAAAAACGAATTTGGAATACCTTTTTATCTTCGTGTCTACGTAGTCGGAGGAATGTATACACGGAATTTCATCATTCCTGCTGAGGCTATTTGCTTGGTACAATATTTTCCCCTTTTTCTAAAAGTACGAATTTCGAAAAATCCCTTTATTTCACGTGTCTTCGCAATCAGAGTAATGTATACACCGAATTTCATTATTCCAGATGCAGACGTTTGCTTGGTACCATTTTTATCCCTCTGTTCCCATTTTACCTCTTAGACGATAAAAGGTGAGGAGTACCTTGCGTCCTCTACACATAAAACAATCTTTTTTACACATTCACAAGTACATATGTTGAAACTAGATAGTCGCACCTTGTCAAAAAATATAACACAATTAGATCCGGCCCCAGAAATCAGTACTATTTAGTTTGGAATAAGAAGAAACTACACACAAAATTTCACGTGTTTTTCTTTTTTCGAAGTTCGTGCACAAAACTGAAAATAAAATTTAAACCAAACGTTGTAATGCGTTTTGTAATTATACAAAAGTGTTACTATGTCTGTTGTTCGAAGTACTATTATAAGTATGTTTTTGTAAGAATAAACAATTATTGAGTAAATTCGAGATTTATGAAGAGTCTAGCGGGTTAGAGGGTTAAGTATTATGAATGTTTCGTGTTTGTATCTTCTTTTTTATCCCTTTATGTCCAATAAGAATAAGAATCACATTATGGTGCACATTTTTTATGAGGGAAAAATGCGCATACCTAATATCAAGTGAATATAAGCAGACATATTAAAAAGCATGCTTAAATACTCTAAATATTAGAGGTATTTTCAGTCCTTGTGAGGGAAATTTTTTCCCTTTGGACCGATTTCGCCCGATCTACGACTATAAGACGCATTCATGGAAAAAATCGGATGTCCTACATCTTTACGTTTAGATGCGTGCTCTCAACAGACAGACAGGCGGACGGATATGGCTAGATCGTCTTAGAATTTTATGACGATCAAGAATATATATATTTTATAGGGTATCAGGTCGATATTTCAAGGTGTAACAAACGGAATGACAAACTTAGTATACCCCCATCCTGGAGGTGGAGGGTATAAAAAGAAGAAAACAATTGAACTGCATTGTCCTAAAATATTAGGTACAAAAGTCGTGGTGACGTGACGTAACAGAAGACGAGTTTTTTCATTCTTTACGCACAGCAGTGCGAATTGCGTCGGACATTTTTGATAAAACTCTTTTTTAAACGATTTGGAATATTTTTAGTTTGCTTTACTACTTGGCGAATTAATAAAACTTTTTTTTAATTTAAAGTTGCATGATGTGACATAAATTTATATATATTACTGGACATGAGCAACTAGAATGGTCAATGAAAACAAATCAAAAATTTGCTGATCTTTATTATCTACTAGCTGAACCCCCGCCCGCTTCGCCAGGCAAAAAAAAAAATAATAAATTTTTTTTTTCATATTAATTTTTCTCCTGATCGGTAATATATGAATCAATTATAATCAAGGTACTTCCATGAGTTTAGTTTACGACGAATAATGAAAAAAATGCCAAAAAATCAAATTGATTTTTTGTTAAGTGTGATTCTTCTCCTTTCCATTGCCTAAACAAAAAACTTCATTCGTAAGAAGAAATTAATGTAATATACATTACATTCAAAACACATAGAAAATCAATCGAATTGTTCACTAATCAAACAGCACAAAAATTAATATAATTTCCGTTTTCATGATTTAAGTCCGCTGTTGACGAATGAATATTTCTCTATTGATAACCTTCCTTTACTATTATGCTAAGAAAATCCACAGAAAACGTGTAATTTTACAAAATTCAAATCAAAAATGTCCCATCTATCAAATTCCGCTCATTTGTATATTGTCTAAACAGGTTACAACTAAATTAACTCACACAACAATATAGGAATCTGGGTGTCGAATATACTCAAAAACAGGTTTTAATTTCGTCGAAATACTCAAAGACCTGTTTTACTTTCATATGGGAAGGGTCACGCCCACTTTCCGCCCATTTTTGGCACAACTATGCACATTGATGCTAGATGCACTTACACAAAATTTGAGCACTCTACGTGTCATAGAACTGACAATATTCGATAATACGATGCAGACTAACAATTAGTGAACTTTCACAAAAATTTAAGACTCTAACTGCAACAGTATTCTGAATATGCTAATTTATAATAAAAAATAAATCCCCAATTTGTGTGGGAGGTGCCACGCTCACTGAAAATATCAAAAATTTATATAGCCTACTTTCACCACCGGTTCAGCATGAACATATTGTGAAAATGTCAAGAAGATCGGTTCAAACACAGATTAATTTATATATATATAGATTCTTTAACATTATTAATACCGCAATAACCATAACAACTACTTTGTCATAAGGGAGCAATTGCATCATTGTTCAATGAAGAACATTTTAAATATAAAGTGGTCTTAAAAACAAAAAAGGAATAAAATATGAAAATATGCAGTCCGTATAATCATAATTTTTGTAATTAAGTCATGCTTTAATTTAATTATATTTACGTTTACTAATACGGAGACAATTTTTTAACCACATACATTCTAGAGACTCATACTTCAAGGTGATGCAAACTATTTATTTTGGAGGAGTTTTGCTAAATAAGTGATTAAAATTTGGTGAATACAAACATAATTTTAAGAAAGATCGCCTTCAATTATCCAAGTTGTATCACTAAAGTGTATACAACTATTGTTGTATCACATCCGAAGAATATTTGACGATTATATAATAATAATGAATAATGATTAGAGCTGAATTATACTTGGTAGAAATTTTCTATTATTATTTATAATTTTATTACATTAATTTTTCAATATGAAAATTTTCTTATTCAGTTCTTAGCAATTATTTTCATTTCTCTATACTAGGAATATTTTAAAGTTATTAATAATGTGTGTACCTGCATATGTACATTACATTAGCATTTATTTATGTATGCACATACACACTCGTAAGTCTGTCAGATTCTCTACATGATTATATGCTCATTTACCATTTTTTAGATGCTGCTTATTAACTCCTATATATGTACGAAGACTTCGTATGTACTAGCCTACGCAAAATTATATACTGGTATAGAGAAATTTTCCTAATTATTGAGACCAGCTCACTATGTCCCTGGAAAACCCTCTCACACACAGCCCTGCCAAAGTTGAAGACCCCCGAAAAGATTTCAGAGGGCAATGAAATTCTACCAACAAAAAATCTTCAGAATTTTATGTAAAAAATCATGCCGCACGAACCAATTTGTACACATGAACTGAGCTGAGCGCACAAGATGGTGGACTGAGGGACTCGCAGTAGCAGCACTTCCCTTCCAATGAAAGGAATATACAACGGCCCAACATCTTCGTATGACGAAGGAGAATAAACACGAAGCAATAATAAAACGCCATTTCGCTAAGTATTGATTAGGGTAAATTAGGTAAACATTCGGACGAAGCGTAAAGCACGATGACGAAGTCGACGCCGACGACTAGACCTCAGTTTCCATTTTGCACTCTAATTAGTTGGGAAAATATGCAAAATCGTGTGCTCCCCCTGCATGTGGACGTCTTAGGGTGTGTGTGAGTGCGTAAATGGAGTTGTTGTGACATTTGAAAGGAGATATTGTGGCTGCCTGCTGCTGCTGTCTCTGTAGCAGTGTTTTACGGAGAACATTTTGTGTAAGACAAACATCTTCGGCTTTCTCCAACTCACATACACGCACACTCACAAACACTTTAGCAGACGTACAACAAGCACGAAGACGAAGACGTCCGTATGCAAATTGCACGAAGAAACCGCCTTTTAAGGCAAATGTGTTCGGTATATATTTGTTTGGATGTGTGTTCTAGCTAAGTATCCTTGGTGTATGTCTTCATGTGTGCAAAATTAATTAGGGAAGACTGACTCACTCACTCCCCCTGACTCACTCAACCGACCCAAAACTTTCTGACACTTTTCAGTTTTTGGAGATGCTTGCAAGAGAATATTTTCAAAAATTTTGCCTGGCGCCCAACAACAACGTTTGAAATTGCGCGCGCGTTTCGAGGCCGTTTGGGAGCTGATTATGCATGTGTATGTGTGTGTGGGAGAGGTGAGTCTGTGTGTGTGTTTATATTTTTAATACATAAAATAAAAGTAAATTTGAATATTCAAAGCTGCTGCGTGTATGTATAGCGAACGTTGTGTATACGCTGGTTGCTCGATGTGTGCACGGATGTGTGTCAGTGAAAAACTTTTCAATTTTTATTTATTTTCTGATTACCCCTTTTCCATTCATCCCTTTCCGCGAACCATTTAAAACAATCTTTTTTTGGCGATGGAGGGGGGGTAGCCAATATTTTTAATATTTCATATGATATCTAACACACATTTAACACTAAAATACTTTAGGCTGCATGCCACCCACTCACACTCACGCAATCAACACACAAGTGTGTAAGTGAGTTGTTATGTTCCCCGCACCACAACCTCCCTCTCCCAATGCATCCTCACTGTTTTCAGCTTAATGAGGCAGGGGGAGGTGGGGGCCAGAGTTGGAGCCTGAGTGTGGGTGTGGGCGAATTAAAAACCACCCATTGTTAAAAATAATCATTATAAAAGCTGCACAAGCAGCCTAAAACGACATCAAAACGCCATATTGATAAGAATACATCCATGGCAACGTATACAACAGACGAACGTAGACAGCACTAACAGCAGCTACGTACAATCACATTAGCAGCAGCAGCAGCAGAGAATAATATACAGGATACGGATATACAATACCTACATATAAATAAACACACACACACACGTATTTAAATATATGTTAGATATACATATATACACGCATAGAGAGAAAAAGCCTAATATTCAAAATTGTATGGCCAACTCCACAGATATTAGACATGGTTCGCAATGGCGGAAGGCTTTGTTCGAACCTCGTAGTCCCGGACAGGGGCCTCTCCGAAGACGACCACAGAGGGGCAGAGCGAAGTCGTCGAGATGGGGAAGAATTTGGATTTATGCAAATGTTTAGGCTACTCCAAATTAATCATCAAAATTACAAATCTGTTTCTGCCACTTTAGTATTTCGCTTGACAAATGATGCTGATGGTATAATCCCGATCAAGGAACCTTATACTGTTAAAGGGAAGGTTTGTAGACTAAGGACAATCAATGCTAATCTTCTTGTCGCCAGGGATTGAATTGAATGAATTTCTTTTATCCGGTTGTAGTAATAAGGACGAAAAATCCATCAGTCTAGAGATAGGTGGAAGGACATATTGGATAGTATCCAGTTACCTGTTATACAAATAGATAGAAATGGTCTCATTTGCTTGTTTTAGAAAAGTTACAAGGCAATGATGATTTGTGGTAGAAGTGAGACACTGCTTGAATTTAATCTTAACATATTTATATGCAATCATGTTCTTGTCGATACCTTTCCCACGAACTCACTGTCTGAACGTATTAATGGATGGAGTGTAGCACTCACTCTCGGATCACCGTTAATCAAATTTCAATTACTAGAGCAGGCGACCAAAGTGGCCATTACTAGAAATGTAAGAAAGAAAAACTGGCGTAATTTACCACTCCTCTCAATGCCGGTATATTGGTGGCTGTCCGAACATGGTAATAACGCTTTCACTAAGTCTCTGAAAATGTCTTGCCCGGCTACATTCATAGGGATAACAAAAGCCACCATGGTGGGACGCTGAACTCCCCGCACTGAGAAGGCTCAGGAAAGTTCTGACATCTCATCCTTGTACAATTGGCTACATCCAAAACGAGGTTGGTGACTATTCGAATGAGCAATTACTGTATCTACTGATTGATGCTCACTTCCACCGGTAATACAGGGTTTTCCAACAAGAGGTGTTAATTTGGTATTCAAAGAAAAATTCAATTTTTTGGGATAAATGATCAGATGTTTATTTCATAATGAAGAGGAAGGTATGCCGTTAATAATGAAAAACAACATCAGCCAAATGGGCACCAGGACCATATCCTTTTCATGACAATTTCCATAACCAAATGGCAAAGTGGCTGTCCTATGTCCTCGATAGCCTCACGAATTCTATCTTTGAGGTCTTGAATCGACGCTGGGCTGTTGGCTTAGACCTTATCTTTCACGTGGCCCCAAAGGAAGAAGTCGCAACGTGTTAAATCACAAGATCTCGGTGGCCAATTGTGATCACCTATTCGAGAGATAACATGGTCCGGAAACCTTTCCCGTAAAATATCAATGGTTTCGTTGCTTGTGTGGCACGTAGCGCCGTCTTGTTGAAAGTAAACGTTGTCCAGATCAATACCATCCAACTCCGACCATAAAAAATCATCAATCATCTCTCGATAGCCAATCCATTCACCAACCTCATTTTCGAAAAAGTAAGGTCCAACTCTTGGGTTTTCCGAGCCCCAGATGCGACAATTTTGCTTGTTGACGTAGCCACCGAGGTGGAAATAGGCCTCATCAGTCAAGATGATTTTTCTATGGAATTCCGGATCATTTTCATTCATGAATTTTAATAATTTCAATGCGTTGTTGAAACGTGTATCGTTCCAATTTTGTCAAATGTCAAAGAATAAAAGCTTCAAAAGTGACAGCTACCGAAATACCGGGCGATTCAAAATAACACCTCTTGTTGGAAACCCTGACACAGCAAATTATTCAAAAATTGCATTACTATAACACCAAATATCTTCTAGATTTATTCACGAGAGCTTAGAAATCTCTCCCTTAGCATGTACTTTCGAGCGCGACCCTTTAACAGTTAGTGTTCATCAAAAAATGACATTTTGTTTAATTTTTAAATCAGATTATGTATTTGGTATTCTCTCAAATTTATCCATAGATTGTTCAATTAGGCTTTATTATCTTCGTTACAATACTAGCTTTTAAGCAAGTAAAAGGCGTAATGTTCGGCTGGGCCGAATCTTATATACCCTCCACCACGGATTGTATTACACACATTAGTGCCAGATTAGAGACTGTCAACTTCACGTAAAAATGCAACACCATGTTAGAAAAATTAAGATATTTTTTGCTAATTATTTACTTTTGCAAACAACGGCAACCACTTATGTTTTAAACAATTTGCGATGTTTCGGACGGCACCAATGTTATCTCTTTTCTCCATTTTGACTGTAAAAGTACGAATATCGAAAGATCTCTTTATTTTTCGCGCCTAAGCAGTCAAAGCTACGTGTACACCGAATTTCTATATTCTAGATACATCCTTTTGTTGTTACCATTTTATCCCACTTTTCTCATAGTACCTCTCAAAATGACGAATATCGAAATTATTGCAAAAATATATTTACTGAAAAGTATTATGGCCTTTATTATTGCCTCTGCAATAGTCTTCACAGTGCTCTCGGAAAAAAGGACCCGAAATCAAATTTAAATGAACTAAAATTTTAGAAAATTGAACAAATTTAAAGTAATTTTTCCTCATATCAAGTCCAAACTATTCTTAAAATAAGGACATGATTCGAGTTTAACTGTTCCTCAAACCAAGCAAATGTTTTTTTCAAATTGAGGTAAGTTTTACTCAAATTTTATTCACAACCCTTGAAAATTTAAGGAACACCAAATTTAGGAATAGCTCATTTTTACTTCAAATTTCCTAAACTATTTTCTTTTCATATTTATTATTTTCTTTCTCAAATCCTATGGAAGTTTTTGAATATGTGTATGTCATTAGGGACATACAAAAAAGTAACACATAGAATGAGTCACTTAGTACCCCAAATGTGTCTGGATCAAACCTTTTCAACACTTTTTAAGCTTCTTCGTATACTCCCCACCTCCAGGATGGGGATATACTAACATTGTCATTCCGTTTGTAACACCTTGAAACATCGACCTGAGACCCTATATTCTTGATCGTCATAAAATTCTAAGGCGATCTAGCCATGTCCGCCCGACGTACAAATTTTCCATAAATGCATGTTATAGTCGTAGATCGGTTGGGATTGAAACTGGGCGAAATCAGCCCAAAAGGGAAAAAATTTCCCTCACATGGACTAAAATTACACATAATAACCCCTAATATTTTAGAGTATATAAGCATATTTTTCAATATGTCTGCTTGTGCTTACTTGATATTGGGTATGCACATTCCCCCTATAGCAAAATCGTGCACCATAGTGTTCTATTCGTAGGGGGTGAAATGGGGCAAAAAGGGATACAAATGGTACATATCAAACGACAACAGCTACAATCACGGAATTCGGCGAGTACATTCCTCTAATTGAGTAGATACGTAATATAAACGAATTTTTTCCTAATACGTACTTTTAAACGGTAAAATGGGAATAGAGGGATAAAAATGGTAACAACCAAACGGATGCACCTAAAATAATGAAATTCGGTGTATACATTCCTCTGATTGCGTAGACACGTTAAAATGGAAAAACGGGGATAAAAATAGTAACCAAATGTCCGCAGCTAGAACCATGAAATTCGGAGTATACATTCTGACTGCGTAGACACGAAAAATAAAAGGGGTTTTCCAAATTCGTACTTTCAAGAGATACAATTGTACAGAGAGATAAAAATAGTACCATCTAAACGGCTACAGCTAGAATAATGAAATTCGGTGTGTTGTACATCATGCTAATTGCGTAGACACGTAACGTACTTTTTCACTTTTGTGGCAAAAATTGGTAGAATCATGAAGTTAGGTTATTTTGCACTTTTGGAATTAAAATAGAAAGGAAATACAACCAACTGTAGCACCCACTATCTACCAATATTTATGGTATTTAAGCTTTTTTGAAGATTGTTGTCTTATATTTACTTTTTGAATTGACTTGAAGTATTATTTCGATATATATAGTGTAAACGTATCGGCTGCCTTGCCTTATAAGCGTTGTTTGAAATAATAAAAATATTACATTTATTTATAAAATCATTTCACTTCTACGAAAATCGACTGTCTCTGTGGAATGCAATTCATGGTAGAGGGTATATAAAGTTCGTCCCGGCCGAACTTAACGCCGTTTTTACTTGTTAACTTTCGAAAAGATTTAAGGAATATATTCAATGTTTATACCTAGTAATATAGGGTGGGCCATTTAAAATTTTAAATTTGAACTAGCGTTCACATATTCTTTTTTTTATTGTTATGTTGTGTATAGTTGACCTGTTTTATTTTAATGGTTTGTATTATTAGCCGGCTTAAGGTCTCAAGTAAATGAAAACAAGATCTTGTTTGTTTATTATTTTATTTTTCAATTTTGTTCCCGATATTTCGAACGACTTCGTCGATCATCCTCAGGGGCGTTACAATTTTAAAAAAACGATCCTTCCACTTTCACAAGTTTTTGTCAACAAAGATCTTGTTTTCATTTACTTGAGACCTTAAGCCGGACAATAATACAAATCTTTATTTTTATTTTCAGGTTTATGTTTGACATTTGCAAAATGGGACGCTATACGCTCCAACAAAATTGGGATATATTAAAAACGTACTTCCAAAGTAGTGAATCTTTAATGCAAACTGTATGTATATTTACGTGGAAAAAATTGGGAAATTCGATCGGTATTCAGTTCAGCCTTCGTGAAGCTCATTTTCATATCGGTGGCTATGTCAATAAGCAAAATTGCCGCATATGGGGTTCAGAGAACCCACACGTGACTATTGAGAAGCCAGTGTATTTATAACGAGTCACTGCTTGGTGTGGATTTTGGGCTGTACTGAAAAATTGGGTTGATCGGATGAGGTACTGCCGAGCCAGTCGTGGAAGTCTTATGAATGATATTGTGTTCCATTACTAAATGACAAAGTTCAAAACCAAGTAATAAATGCAGCCAAGTAATAAATGTCACCATGCCGTTTGTAAATAAAATTTGCATTCTATTAAATATAGATGCAAAATGGTCTTGAGCCAGGACAATATCCCAGTTTAAAACCAGAAATTAGGAAAAATAATCGGTACTTTTTTATAGCCGATACTAATTTAAAGTTTTAAATGGCACACCCTATATTTTCTCCAATATTAGATTAAGATCGGAGATGAACAAAGTGGACACTCTCCTTCTGAACCTCTCACTTCCCAAAATTGGCAAACTCTTTTGTTAACATAAAATGAAGATAATTCATAATCCATGTAATTATTAGGATTCAGTTATATTTTGATATACAATTTTAAAATGGTTTTGTCACGACCCTTTTAGTACCTTCCACACAAATCACCCTAACCTACGATAGATTAAATTATACATAACTTCTATACGAAATATCGTATAATAAACATTAATAGGCATGAAATATAAGCGAAACTGTCCCATCCCTTCTGGTACCTTCACATAAATGGATCAAATCTTTGGTTAAAATGAAATACATAGTGATTGCAGAAATCAGTCGTATTTTTAAATAAAGTCTTTATAACATTTTGGGGTGGTACTTAGAATTTTCGCATTTATCGACTAGTGATATATAATTACTGGATTCTTTTTGGATTTATCCGGTAAATATTTTGGAGTGTTTCAAGTGGAATGGCAAATTTACCACCATAGAAAATCGGATCTAAAAGACAATTTTCATATCGAGTATTTTTAAATTTCCTATACATATGCATATATTCAGCGAAAAACCTAAAACCTAATATTGTACACACATTATATTATATAAATACCGAAGAAAAATTGAAAATTCAGCTAAAAATAAAACTAAAACACCCCACCACAAAAAATATATAATTTCTCTCAAAATAAAAGAAAAACATTAAATACGGCACTTATACTTATGAAGGAAAACAATAACACATATATATACTTGTACAAATCCATTCATACATAACTACATGAAAGTGTGTATGATTAACTTGAAGGTGGTGGTTTCCACGGTGGAAAAACACGGCTTTGCCATTTCCTTCCCCCTTTTCCAATTCAACCGTCTGTATCCCACAGGAAGCCATCATTCCATCATCATGAACAACGGCTGTTGTTGCTGCCAACAACAAGCAACATCGTGGAAAATTGAAGAAAATTGAAACTGAAAAAAGAAGGAACGAGAAGTGGGTGGGTTGGAACAACGCAATGGGTTATATTTGATGTTACACAAACACTTTTGCTATTTTGGTTTAAACACTAATAAATTGAGAAAGTGGAGAAAAATAAATTCTATCGAAACATGGGTGTCAAATAGGCTTAAGGAATAGGCCTAATTGAATTGGGCGCAGCCGTATTTAAAGCACTTGCGCTTGATATTTGACAAAAAATATTTGTATCTCCTTACGAATTTCTTAAAATTATCTTATGACAAAATTCATAATATTCGATCCACAATATCGCCTAAAATTTCATATTTTTTAAAAATCGGTAAATGCAGCTTTATTTTATTTTCAAACTTTCATTAAAATGTGTTATTAGACCAGAGTTTTATTAAAATCGGACACCACAAGGAAAAAATATGTTCCTATAAAATATTGTCAAATATCATCATCCATATTGTTCGTTCCTTTTATTGGGAGAATGAAATTATGACGGTGTAGGTAAGCATGAGACTTTTAACAGACTCTGTTGTTGTCCACGGGGATCCATATAAGAATAACTTGTCCGACAGACCTATTAGAGCAAATGTTTAGCGATCAGATCTTAGTGACAAAAGAGCAGCTTGGTTGTCAACAAAGATTCCTAGCTTCCTTAGCAGCGAAGACTTCCGCTGTAACTGTCCTCAATTCGGAATGAACATGCTAGAATTATTTTTCTATGAAGACACCGGAACCAATTCCGAACATAAACTAAGTATAGGGAAAATATAAAAATGCGAAAAGTTTGAATACATTTCTTAAGTTATTTCGAAAGTTATCGTGTACACTAGCCAGTCACACAGACGGACGGAAAGCAAACATATTAAAGGTCATGGAACGGATGTGGTCCAAACATGCAGAGTGTCTTCAGTCACTCAGGTCGGTTGGGATTGAAAGTGGGCGAAATC
Source organism: Polietes domitor (assembly GCA_947397865.1). NCBI lineage: Eukaryota > Metazoa > Arthropoda > Insecta > Diptera > Muscidae > Polietes > Polietes domitor. Next base: position 36,248,904 of record OX377618.1, read on the forward strand.
GGCCCAGAGAGAACAAATTTTCTAACAACGACTGAAAATGCCCCTAATATTTAGACTATTTAAGCAATCTTTTTGAAAATTTCTGCTTATATACACTTGAAATTTGTTGGGTACATTCCTCTTGTAGCGTGAAAGCACAAAAAAGTAAAAAAAATAGCGACTGAAATGGGACAAAAAGGGATAAAATAGTACTTATGATATGACAACAGCTAGAAACATGAAATAATTGCGTAGAGATAGAATAGAGGGATTTTTCAAAAATCGTACTTTTAAGGGATAAAATTAAAAAAGATGAAGATAAATACAAATGGTACCAACCAAACCGCTGAAGTTGAAATCGTGAAATTCGGCGTATGCATTCATTTGAATGTGTAGATGCGACACGTAAAGGAATTTTTCGAAAATTGTTCTTTTAGGCGGGAAATTGGGCGAAGGGGGATAAAAATGGTACCAACCAAACCGCTGAAGTTGAAACCATGCAATTTAAAGTATGCATTCATCTGACTGTGTAGACGCGAAACATAAAGGATTTTTTCGAAATGGGTATTTTTCGGCAGAAGAGGCGGCGAAAGGGGATACAAATGATACTAACAAGACGACTGCAGTTAGAATTGTGAAATTCCATGTGTACATTATTCTGACTACGTAGACACGAAAAATAAGATATATTTTGACATTCGTACCTTTACGATCAAAATTGGATAAAGTTGGTACCAAACAAGCGACTGTATCTAGAATTATGAATTTCCGTGTTTACATTCGTCTGGCTGCGTAGACGCGCAAAACAAGGGAATTTTCCAAATTCTTACTTTTAGGGTCAACATGAAAAAGTAATAAATATGCACACAGAAATTTTATAGTTCTACGTACTATCACAATATTGCATGGGCGATTCCATCAGTATAATCGACTTTTTATTGAAACAATAGCATTTTCAGTACTGTGAACTGAAATTATTTGTTGGAGTGACATTGAATCTAGAATGTTTTGGTACATCGAACTACTAAAACGGTGTCTTCAACTAAATTTGTATATATATATATCTGTTGTTATATCATTTTTTGGTTATATTTTGTTTTTGAATTCGGTAGTCTGGATCACTAACTTTGATTGTTTCGACCATTTGTTGATTGAATACAATTGTTTGTATTCGATTATCCTGACCAAAAATGCATTACAAAAATGCTTTTTATTTCGAATTTTTTATCTATATATATATAAAAATCAATGTGTGTCTGTATGTCTGTATGTCTGTATGTTGCGTATAGGACGCCAAACCGGTGGACCGATTCGCCTGAAAATTTTACTGTATCTATCTTTTGGACAGAGGATGGTTCCTGGATAGTCTAGGTCACGATAGGACAAAAAATATTTTAAAACTATCACAACAGGCATACCGATGGGTGGATTCGCTCTATAATTTTACTGCAGCTAACTTCTGGGGAAGGGATGGTTCCAGGATGTACTAGATCATTATACGAAAAAGAGGCGTGACACCGCCTACACAAACTATATTTTAAAACTATCATAAAACACGTTCTGAAGTGCGGATTCTCTTGAAAATTTTGACTAACTTATGAACTGAGGATAGTTTCTGAATGGTGACTATACAATGGTCATGATACAAATGGACGTGAGACTGCCCACACGAACTATATATTAAAATTATCACAAAACAAGTAACGAATAACGGATTCTCTTGAAAATTTTACTGTATCTAGCCTGTGGAAAGGAGACGTTTTCTGGCTATAATAGTATCTAGCCTGTGGAAAGGAGACGTTTTCTGGCTATAATAGGGGAAGACACGACAAATGGGCATCACAAAAACTATATTTTAAAACTATAACAAAATACATTGATTCACTTCAATATTTTTTTATAACGAACAGAAGATGACCCTTGACTATAAAAAGGTCATGCTACAAAAAGGGACTATAAAGTAACACGTGTCGATTTTTTTCTGCCGCTACGTTCAGGTAAGGGTTTGGTTCTTGAATATAAGAGGTCATGGTATGAACAATTGGCGCGTTTCCTCATACTCGAACCAAGCAAGATGTTCCAGTAGATGGGTATCAAATTGTTTACGCTTCATATGCATTGGGCCGTGTTTATACCGTACACCCAAACAACGCAGAATGTAATTATTTGAGAATGTTATAAGTTAACGTGAGAGGACCCACTTCAGTTTAAAAGTTAAGAGCAGTTGAGAGAGGCGTGTCAGAAACTGGGGGACCACATTAATGTATGCTTCTGTCAGCTGTCATCCTCTCCAGATACGAGCGCTTAATCGGAAACTTCAAGATTTTAGATCAAATACACAACCATTATGTGGAACTCTTATTTTACTAGCTGGAGACTTCCGACAGACCCTTCCAGTAATTCCAAAATCAGCACCCGCATCTCTGGCGATATGTACAAAAAATTAATCTCACCACCAATATGCGTGTACATCTGCATCACAATGACTTAGCAGGTATATTTTCGAAATATCTACTGGATGTTGGTAATGGAAAAGTATCAGTTGATGCAGTGAAAAGGAATATTACATTTTCAAAAAATGTCATTCAGGAATCAATTCAACAATTAATCGAGAAAGTCTTCCCACAAATGACCACAAACTATGGAAACAAAGATTGGTTTTACGTCCGTGCTATATCGGCTGAAAAAAACAACGATGTTAACAATTTAAGCGACTAATGCCCAACGTCATTGATTGCTAATCAAAGCACAGGACAATCACTTGAAGTTTGTGGATTGAATCTGGAAAATCTATGTTTTTCACATGCTTGCTCTCAAACCCTAAAACTTAAATTTACTTGAACAAGGTGGAAAAATTGTAAATATCGTGTATCCCGAAGCACTCCAATTAAATACTGACTAACTTAACTAATAGACACAAAATACATTCTTAGAAATAATTACCATAATTAATTAACTCTCTAATAAATGTTTCATTTTCTTTAAACAAACACTGAAAAAATCATTTAAATTTTCATGAAGTTTTTACATTTTAAAAATGTAACTTATGAATTTAAATAAATAAGTATTAATTAGTATAATGAGTGGTTACATTAAAAATATACTTTTGTAAAGCCCAATATTCGCTTAGGATGGATATGTAAAGTTGAGGGTCATATATACGCCAAAAACATTTTCTATTACTTATAACCATCAACAAAGTATTTCTTATCACAACTTTTATATATGGCAGTAATAAGAATGTTAATGCTATTCTAGAGTACAAAGTAAATAAAATAGCGGAAACAACTAAATTAGTAATATCAAAAAAACTACATTTGGATAACTTTTTGATATAAACGTCCCACCGTATGTGATTTATATGTGATTTCAGGAGTCTGAAGATTGAAACAACTTTGGAATTTGAAATTGAAACTGCTGCATTTTTCCCACCTAGTCATATATTCTTCATTATGTAGGCGTTACTTTTATATAAATAAAGCCGTCTGATTCATCTAAAAATTATGAATTGATATTTTAGTATTTTTAATTAGTTGTAAATCACCTCACCTTGTTTATCAGCACCCACAATATTTTTGCTTACGTCTTTTGGTTCTTGAGATAAAGTTATTAGTTCGGCCAAAAACAAATAATCTTGACTAGATATTCTAAAAATTAAGACAATTTTCCTGCAGTACTGTGTGTTAAAGGAGTATACACAGATTTATTGTGTAGTTTATGTTTATATCGCTAATTTCGGGCAAGAATGACACATCTTTTATTTGATATTTTTTTCAGGAGTGCAATTTAAAGATTATAAACCATCACATATAACATGGTCACACCTAGTAATAAAAGGTTATATATTTATATTATAATTAGAGTATAAATCATGTCAGGTTTATGATCTTTTGTTTTATAATATTTAAATCGTTCTCTTGTAAAGTTACCAAATAAAATATATGACATTATTGCACGAAATAAGCGATATAGCGAACAACAAGGACTTTTAAAATTAAATGTATATCAAATAAGAGCTAATTTCGATGCATTTCCACTGGTATGCTAGAGAAACTATGCACATCTTTTTATTTTTAAGATTTAAAGGTCCATCTTGACCACTAAAAACAATCTTAAGAGGAATATTAATAAGTCGCCATATGACTTGAATCAGGTTACTATACATTACATATACATACATTATTAATCGATGTATGATGCTGAAATTTTCCAATGCGGTCATCAACACTTATATCCATGATGGACCTTCAATTTATGCAGCTTGTAACGAAGACAACAACTTACTTTTTTGTTTAGTTTCCTAATGTACACTTATTTTGTCAATAATTTATAGCCTTTTGTTTTTATACCCTCCACCTCCAGGATGGGGGTATATTCACTTTGTCATTCCGTTTGTAACACCTTGAAATATTCATCGGAGACCCCATAAAGTATATATATTCTGGGTCGTGGTAAAATTCTAAGACGATATAGCCATGTCCGTCTGTCTGTCTGTTGAAAGCACGATAGCGGCCGAACGAAATGAGCTAGGAGGTTCAAATGTTTCCTAAATGTGTCTTATGGTTGTAGATCGGTTGGGATTGAAAGTGGACGAAATCGGCCCAGAGGGAAAAAATTTTCCCTCACAAGGACTGAAAATACCCCTAATATTTAGAGTATTTCAGCATGTTTTATGAACATATTAGCATGTATTTACTTGATATTTGCAATGCGCATTCCCTTTATAGCATAACAGGGAACCATAGAGTGATTTTTATTTGTAGGGGGGCGAAATGGGACAAAAAGAGATCAAAATGGTACCTATCAAACGACAACAGATAGAAACACGAAATATAAAAGTATATAAAAGTATTTTTCTAAATTCGTACTTTTAAGGGGTTAAATGGGGATAGAGGGATAAAAATAGTACCAACCTAACGGCTGCACCTAGAATAATGAAATTCGATGTATACATTCCTCTGATTGCGTAGACACGTAAAATAAAAGATCTTTCCAAAATTCGTACTTTTAGATGTCGTACTCTTGAGGGGGCAAAATTGGAAAAAGGGGATAAAAATGGCACCAACAAAATGGCCGCAGATAGAATCATGGAATTCGGTGTATACATTCTGATTATGAAGGGAAAAATTTGTACATTTGGGCGGAGAATGGGGCGAATGGGAAAATCTTTAACATTTATACTTTTCTTATCACTTTGTCTGTATCTGAAAATGCTTCTTTCTAATGGCGACTGACAATCGCCTAATATTTAGGCATGTTCACTTTCACAATTTCAGCATTTTATTTATATATAGTAGTCGATTCTAAACAGTGCGCATTAGTATACATTATAGTTTGAAATAGTAAACAAACATAGTAATGTGCATAAAAATATCACAATTTTCGTAATATGGTTCTGTGCTTCTATGTAAAGTCGACATTTTTTAATCTGCTGGTAATACTGTGGAATGCACTCCGTGGTGGAGGGTATATAAGATTCGGCCAGGCCGAACTTAACACCTTCTTACTTGTTTACATTTATTTTCTTTTTGTGAATGTGTCAGTCGAGTGTCAAGACTGAAATTTCAGTATTCGTTTATTGTAACAACTAATTATTGTTTGAGTAATGTAAACTTTTGGTAGAGTTATCCAAATTCATTTCAAATATTTTATATTTATGAAAATGATTACTATGACCAACAAATTTATTATAGATCAATACCTTCCGCTGTGGGGATAATTATCAATAAATTATGACAAAAAACTAATCATCATTAATTATTGATACTATAGTATGCTTTTCTGCACAATAAGTAGTTGCCACAATTGTAAGATCTAATCACAAAATATTTTTATTGTCTTCGATTGATATATCCAATCTTCATGTTGTGTGTACTTTCTTTTGGTTATGGCCATGTTATTATAGTACATTAAACTAGATATCTATGAATAATATGGAAATATGGTGTTTTCAATAAAAATAGTTGTGGTTATATCATTATCTATATGTTCTAATGGAATTCTAACAATCTCATTCTCTGTGTGTGGTACCAACCAAGCGGCTGTAGCTACAATCATGCAATTAGGTTGGTACATTCCACTGTGGACACGAAATATAATGGATCTTCAGTATTAGTACTTTTCGTATCAAAATAATACAGACATTTGGTCTGTTGCTGAAATCAAGAAATTCACCTGGAGCAAATCGGTCCCGAGGGAATGAATAGTAAAGTATCACAATTTAATGTTGTAATGTTCATAAAAATATCACAATTTGCTTAATACGGTGCCGCACTTCTACTGTATATAAAGTCGCCAACCTCTGACCTGCCGGCAATACTGTGAAATGCACTCCGTGGTGGAGGGTATATAAGATTCGGCCTGGCCGAACTTAACGTCTTTTCACTTGTTTTAGTGTAGTGTGGTGGAAAGCAATCCTTTAATGTTCATCTCTCTGCTTAACCATAAAAGATACGGTAGCATCTAAACGAAAATCTGAAGTATAGCCTAATGTATCTCGTGGTGGTAGTGCAAATGAGCAAAATCAATTCAGATGACACCCTACCATCTCTGTAAAATTGCAATTTATAGTCTACACAATACTGTGGATTTTATTTCCGAAATATTTGAAATAGCGACTTATTTTTTGTTGATTTCTTCGAAAACGTATTTCATTGCGACAGCCTAGAAATATAAAATGCCTCAAACCGTTTTACATCCTTCTTTTTTTGATGATTTATGCCGTCACCCACTTAACAATTTGCTACGCCTTTTACCAGCCCAGTGGTCATCTGTTGGAGTACAACAGAAATTTCGCTTCATTAAATATTTACAATAATAAATTAATTTTTTGAAATTTTTACAGGGAAAAGGATCTTTGCTTACGCACAAACACTTCAAACCTTGAAAACCGCCACTGAAGATTTTCAACGGCTACTTTCGTTAGCCGATTGTGATGGTGATGAGGATGCACATGACGCTGAGTGCGCCACAAGAAAACATGGCTCACTTCAGCCACAAGTTGCCACAGGGTCAATATGCAGGACTATTGTTAAAGCCACAACAACAAAAACATCAATATACTCAATGTTAACAATTGCCACAGAAACAACGACCTGTATCTTAAGGCTACTTAGGCCATAAGAACGATTAGTTACAAAAAAGATGTCCAGAAGGCCAGCACACACACAAAGCTAGACACATCATTCCCGTAATTGTTAATTGGCCTTAATGCGGGTCGTGGTTGTGAGAAGGACGGCTGTGTGGATGCGCTTGCGCGGCATATCAAACATTCCTTTTTACAGATGCGTGAGATGCGTTGATAGGTCCGTAGCAGACCACAATTTTTATTTGAAAATTCAATTAAAAAGCGTTAAACGGGAAAGTGAGCGAAAGAGGAAAAACGGAAAAATTGCGTGTTTCACCCCCACAAAAACTCAGATGGTCAGTTTCAGTTGTTTTTCCTAGTCTTCTTTTTGTTCCTGGGATTTTGTGGATATACAAAATGTTTTGTAATTATTTTTGGAAAATTTCTAATCATGGGATAGAAATCTCACCCACATTTTTACACTCGCTGTTGTTGTTCCTGCGTGGTGGGATTAAAACCTTATGTTGCATTTTTGGTTTTTAATTTGTATATGTATTGCAAGTATGTACAAAAATACACATATCTGTATATAAATCAATGATCAACCCTTAATAAATATTTCCAATATCTTTTCAAGTTCTATGAAGTTAAGTATTGAAATATTTTTTGTACTTTGCTGTTGAAAGAAGCATTTGTTTCATCAGTTTTCTTCATACAATAGAATGAGTTATGAATGAAATTACACAAATGTGATGCTACAATTGACCACTAAATTTTTGGTTGAAATTTTCAATTCTGTGGAAAACTTTTTTTATTTTTTAGTTAAAGTGTCGATTTTTGAAACATTTTCACACAGATAATCCGCGAGAGATTTATAGGAACCGTTCACAAAAAACTCACTGTTTGGGGTGGTTTATAGGCCGGTTGAATCATTGGTCCTTACTTCTTTAAAATGTGAACGGCGAGAAAGTTACTGTCAACGATTATTTCGTGTCCCAACTAAAAGGAATGTTGGATGAAGACATTTTTTGCCACAGGGCGCCGTCGTACTTGTCCACTTAGATCGTGCAATTTAATGCGTCTAGATTATTTTCTCCGGGTTTTGCGTGATTTCATTGGCATATGCGAATAAACCGGAATATTTAGAACACAATATTGTGTGAAACATTTCACTGATCGAATATTGGATTTCTAAAGCCAGCCGCGTGTCCCTTATTATATTCAAACACTAATGACATAAAATTATCATTCAACTTGAAAATGCTTCAACTCATTGAGTTATTGCAATTCCACATATCTGAGAAACACCCTTTAGTTATAGAACGAATGACTTTGAATTGGTAAAAAAAATCTCACAGAAAGACAGAAATATTGTTTTAAATATAGATGCTCGGATTCGTCTCTGATCTGCTATTTTAATGAGCGGCCTTTCCACACTATCACTGAGCCGAGTTAAGTTAAAGTGTCAGCTACAAGGATGCTTGCAATATATTGTTAAAAAATATAAAATATATGCTAACTGAGTGCAAGTGTTAGATCTGCCACAATTCACATCGGAAGGGACATTTTATATCAAAATTTGGGCAGTTGTGATTTGAATTCGTTGTAATTTGTGGTGCTACAAACATTTAGCTTGCAACTAGTTTATGCCACCCAGATCTATAGAATATACATTTTCACAATTCACTTTAATACGACAAATTTCATTGTTTGACCTGTACAATTTCCCCATATAATTATGTATGTATGTGTATATACATGCAAATTGTCATATGCACGTGGATACTTTTTGCGAGCATATTCATGAAAACTCCAAAAAGATTCTTAAAACCAATCACAACACCATCGAACGCACACACACACACAAAGTGAAAAACATCTGCTCCTGATGTCCTGATGGTGGCACTTTAGTCTCGGTCAAAGTAACAAACACATCAGTTCACATTGTTCTCATTTCAATAATGTTGTTGTTGCTGTTGTATCTCCCACTTTGCCTATGGACACGCGTCCGTCCATTCGCCCAATTGTCAAATGGTCGCTGTTGTTGTTTTGTTTTTTTTTACTTTTATTTGATTTTATTCCGTTTTTCGGGCACACTTTTGATTGTTTAACAGGAACTGTGATATTTGATAATGACCACCACCGTATCTCTGCTCAGACATCCGCTAGAGACCTTAAATTGGGTTGTGCGTTGTTCTGCACGTTGCAATAAAACAGATGATTTTTGGTGGGCATTTTTGCAAGGGACTATTTATCCGGGATGATTATTTATAAAGGAAATAAACAATATTCTTGATATGGAGTAGTAAACTCAGAGGAGAGAAGACCGTGTGATATACATATACCAACAGCAGTTTTTCCTCGTTGATCATGTAGACATTTACAAGTCAAAAGCAATGTCAAACCGTCCTAAATACAACATTAGTCGTTATTAGACGACTTTTTTAGGTCGCTTTCAGGGAGAAAAAATATTGTTATATGTATGTTTACTGGAAAAAATTATATACATATATACATATGTATGCGTTATATGTATGTAAAAATATGTACATACTCAGATATACAAGATCCTATAAATACAATATATTTTCGAGTAAGTATGTGTTTTTAATTCCAGCAACTATTTTTCAAGGTAAATGTCCCAGAATTCCATATTTCCGTTTTTAGAAAAAAAAAATATTCAAAATTAGAAGATAATTTTAATAGATCTTTCTACAAATATAGAAATGTTTTTGGGCACAGAAAAACATTTATGTATATTGGCAATTTTATTTTTCAAAAAAGCGTATTTCTACACAGTGAAATTTTTTTATAATTATCTACTTGCCTTCAAAAAATATATATTTGACACAGACTGAAACACTATACATGTTAAAGTTTTATAATTTAACATAATTTTACCTAAATATAATAATACATTTTAAATAAATAAATATTTAATACATACAATTTTTAAATGAAAAAAAAATCAAAATATTTCAAATGAGAATTTTTGGACGTATTAAAAGTGTTGGTTCAATATTTCTGACATGTAATGAAACAAATTCAGACTAAAATGCAAATTGCAAATATCATAATTTGCTGTCAAAACTTCAATAAATATACATGTATACCTGTATGTTGTTATTTTTATACCCTCCACCTCCAGGATGGGGGTATACTAACTTTGTCATTCCGTTTGTAACACCTTGAAATATCGACCTGAGACCCTATAAAGTATATATATTCTTGATCGTCATAAAATTCTAACACGATCTAGCCATGTCCGTCCGTCTGTTGAAAGCACGCTAGCATCTAAACGAAAGGAGCTAGAACGTTCAAATTTTCCATAAATGCATCTTATAGTCGTAGATCGGTTGGGATTGAAATGGGGCGAAATCGGCCCAAATGTGAAACATTTTTCCCTCACAAGGACTAAAAATACCAATCCCTAATATTTTAGCGTATTTAATCATGTTTTTTGAATATTTCTGTTTATATTTGCTTGATATTTGGTATGCGCATTCCCCTTATAGCAAAAACGTGCACCATAAAGTGATTCTTATTTGTAGGGGGTGCAATGGGGAAAAAAAGGGATAAAAATGGTACATATTAAACGTCAACAGCTAGAAACACGAAATTCGGTGTGTACATTCCTCTAATTGAGTAGATACATAATATAAAAGTATTTTTTCCAAATTCGTACTTTTAAGGGGTAAAATAGGAATAGAGGGATAAAAATGGTACCAAACAAACGGCTGTACCTAGAATAATGAAATTCGGTGTATACATTCCTCTGATTGCATAGATAAGTAAAATACACGGATTTTTCAAAATTCGTACTTTTTGGGGTTAAAATGAAAAAAGGGGATAAAAATAGTACCAATCTAATGACCGCAGCTAGAGTCATGAAATTCGGAGTATACATTCCTCTGAGTGTGAAGACACGGAAAATAAACTGATTTTTCGAAATTCGTACTTTTTGGGGTTAAAATAAAAAAGGGGATAAAAATAGTACCAATCAAATGACCGCAGCTAGAGTCATGAAATTCGGAGTATACATTCCTCTGACTGCGAAGACACGGAAAACAGACGAATTTTTCGATATTAGTACTTTCAAGGGATACAATAGTACAGAGGGGTAAAAATAGTACCAACTAAACGACTACAATTAGAATGATAAAATTCTAATTGCGTAGAAACGTCAAGGGGGTAAAAATGGTACCAACCAAATGGAATCATGGAATTCGGTGTATACATTCCTCTGACACGCAAAATAAAAAGTTTTTTTTTCCAAATTCGTACTTTTTCTTTTACGGCAAAAATTGGTTGAATCATGAAGTAAGGTTATTTTGCACTATGTACGTCTGATAATGGATTTTCAAAATTTGTACTTTTGAAATTCAAATAGAATGGAAATACAACCAACTGTAGCACACACTATCTACCAATATTTATGGCTTTGAAAATATTTCAAAATATAAATAGAAGAATAATTATATTTGAATTGACGTATTGGTAGCCTTGCCTTAAAAGCGTGGTTTGAAATAATTAAAATATTATATTTATTTATAAAATTAATTTCTCAATATTTGTATTTGTTTTGGTTGGGCTATATTATTATATATTCCTGTAATATTACTGCACTTCTACGAAAACAGACAACCTCTGTGGAATGCAATCCATGGTGGAGGGTATAAAAAGTTTGGCCCGGCCGAACTTAACTCCGTTTTTACTTGTTTTTATATATGCTTGCCTTCAAAAAATATATATTTGATACAGACTGAAACACTATACATGTTAAAGTTTAATAATTTAACACAATTTTACCTAAATATAATAATACATTTTAAATAAATAAATATTTAATACATACAATTTTTAAATGAAAAAAAAATCAATATATTTCAAAGGAGAATTTTTGGACGTATTAAAAGTGTTGGTTCAATATTTCTGACATGTAATGAAACAAATTCAGACTAAAATGCCAATTGAAAATATCATAATTTGCTGTCAAAACTTCTAGTAATATACATGTATACCTGAATATTATTTTTTTCTTCAGGCGAAGATAATATATTAGGTTTTCCAGTATTGCACAGCTAATTAAAAAGTAGCGCAAACCCGCTAACCTTTCGATTAATCGGTGCCAAAAGTCGATTTCAGTATGAAGTTGGAAGTGTAAAATCTATCATTTAACCCCAAAAATTGACTTTCGAAATCGATTCGCCAATACTCTGTGCATACTTCGGGATTGAATATTTTCTCCACTATCTTCAGGTATTGTTTTGTAAGCTTATATTTTTTATCCAATTTTGATCTTTTTTATTGAACCCTAGAAAACCCCATTTTCAACCTATATATATCACTGATTATTCCAGATATTCCATAGTTATATTTTTTGGTAATGCTTTATATTAAAAACGTTTATTTACTTTTATATTTTATTTCAAAGAATGACTTTTAACAGGCATTTTTTGTTAGCATTTATAGAATTTTACAATCCGTGATCCATAATTACATGATGTTAAAAGTTTAAAACTACCATTCCGCAATTATGTAGTTTTTTACGAAAAGATAATGCTGTTCTCATCTCTAATATTTCAATTTTTTAATCCATTACAAATTATCAATTGCAAATCGGTCCAAAGGGAAAAAATTTCCCCCGCAATGACTGAAAATACCCCTAAAATTCCTTAATATTTACTTGATATTGGGTATACGCATTCTCCCTACAACAAAAACGTACACCATAAAGTGATTCCTATTCATAGGGGGTGAAATGGGGCAAAAGGGATAAAAATGGTACCTATCAAACGACAAGAGCTAGAAACTTGAAATTCGGTGTGTACATTCTTATAATTGAGTAGATACATAATATAAAAGTATTTTTCCAAATTCGTTCTTTTAAGGGGTAAAATGGGAATAGAGGTATACAAAATAGTACCAACCAAACGGCTGCACCTAGAATAATGGAATTCGGTGTATAAATTCCTCTGGTTGCGTAGACATGTAAACGGATAAAGTATGACGTAGGCCACTATCATTCTAAGTGGTACGTGTATAGTAAATATAAACGAGGCTACCAGCCTTATAAACGTGGTTTGAAATAATAAAAATTTTATTTTTATTTGAACTGGGATATTGTCCTGGCTCAAGACCATTTTGCATCTATATTTAATAGAAAGCAAATTTATTTACAAATGGCATGGTGACATTTATTACTTGGCTGCAGACTACCACTATCACGATTTCCACCCCGTCTAAAGGTTTCATTCAGGTGGCTTCGCAGCGACTTTTCAACATCAAACCCGGCCTCTATAAAGAGATGATTTTCACAAACGAACGAGAATCACAGCTCACTTGCCGAATTTGCGTTTAAAAAATCGCACCAAGTAATAAAGTACACATGCCATCTTACAAACATCTCATTCAGTTGCATATGTAAGTATGTGTATATGCAGGTATAGTTACCCAGCAATACTTCTGCCGTGCCAACGCTCATTTGTTTTAGTTTTTTCGTTTGTATTTTTTTTTGGTCTGTAACCAATATTTGATTTGATTTTAATTTTTGGTAGTCTGCAGCCAAGTAATAAATGTCACCATGCCATTTGTAAATAAATTTGCATTCTATTAAATATAGATGCAAAATGGTCTTGAGCCAGGACAATATCCCAGTTCAAATCAAACATTGATTACAGACCAAAAAAATACAAACGAAAAAACTAAAATTTTATTTTTATTTATAAAATTATTTTTTTTAACAACACTTTCCTGTAATGTTACTGCACTTCTACGAAAATGGACGGCATCTGTACAATGCAGTCCCTGGTGGAGGGTAAACGCCGTTTTAACTCGTTTTAATTCATTTATCAAAATTTTGGATTCGAAACTATTGGCCAGGGGCCTAATTACGACATGCGATCCTACAAAAATCTCTAATTTTCTAAAATAACTTATTTTGGCCGGAATTGTAATTCCAGCTGTTTTGTATATTTGGACCTTTTTCTTCCTTTGGACCATCTTCCTTGAATCAATGGAGACCACAAAGTAATCATTTTTAAATCTGCAAGATAGAGCAGAATGCATATATATACATATACAAGTTGATATGCCAGCGATTCAGATACACTTATTTCTTTGGACATTTCAGTACCACTCTGCATATTTGAATCATACGTTTTTAGCGATATATAAGAAGTATCAAAATTACATAGTGCAAGACAAATGTCAAGCTATGGACACTGACATTTACGAATACGGGAATGCTTACGTTCACGTGTTTCCATAAACGTCAAAAGGTACCCCACTGTGATAACACTGACAACGTCCAAATACTTCCGCATAAAATCCACCTTCAGTCCGATACAAAAAACACTGAGGGATACCATATACTCACTCATACCCGACACAAAAACGAACCAATCATAAAACTTTACATAATTTTTTATAACCCAAATATAAAATAAAAAAATGTGTCTGCCTACGATTCGGGTGAGTGTGTTGCACATAGGATGTGGGGTATGTATGTATGTATGTAATTTCAGCATCAAAAATATTTACCAATAAAATAACAACATATAAAAAACAACATTTATATGACAAAACCAAAAAATCATTTGCAACCCTTAACAAACACCCAACAGCAACATTCGGCTCGAACAATATTTCAGTTTCAGAACACAGAACACCACTGAATTCAGGCCTCTCCTTGCCCATTCACATCCAAAAAGGGATATATACGCACACACACACATGCATACATAAATATGTACATTTGCCTGTATGTGAGTACAACAAAAATGCTAATAAAAAATTTGGTAAAATAAAAATACAAAACTCTATATACAACAGAACATTCAGTCATTTCAGTCCTTACCATCCATACACGAGCCGAGTGTGCTGTGTAACCCAATACCCATGGGGTGGTGATGCTGATGGTGGTTGGAGAGAGGGGTGGGAACCCAAAAATTTTCGTACAAATAAAACCCAAAAAAAAACAACAATGGAGTACCCAAAAAATAGAATTGCCAAAAAAGGAAAACCGAACAATACCGTAAATCCAAAAACAACAACAACAGAAGCGCACACCAAACAAGCAGCCAGGATAACTAAGGATGTATGTGTGCAAACACATAAGGGTTGGTTTTCCCAAAATCTCTTCGGAAGCTAGATCTTCCTGACAATGAGTCTTGGCATTTTTTGGGAAAAGTGCTATTTTTGTAAAAAAGGAGAGAAAACAAAGTAAAGTTGGTAAAAAAACAGGTATGACAACTCGTGGATCTTTTGTCTGCTTTGCTGTGCAACAGATACTTTTTAGGGTTCTGGCCCAAAACAACATGTGTTTTGTTTTATTTTGTAATGATCGCCGTAAAATAGTAATTGACAGACAGCAGGGACACAAAATCACTGTGAGAATTGTATTCAAGCTACAATGCCTGTGTAGGAGGAGAAAGGGGAGTGTACGTTCAGTGACTTATTAGAATGTTAAAAAATTGAACTCTAAGGAGATACGAGGTGCAGATGGTAAATGGTAAAATGCGGTGGTTACATTGTTGGCCTACTTTCATGTATCACATTCGAGGAGACTAATCCTTATTTTTATACGGTTGCATGCAGAAAGATATATTAATATTTGCTACTGACCCAAGCATTATATCTAGAAACAATTTTATCGTAAATCAAATATCTTTGCAGATAAGTTCGGAAAAATAGTTTGTAATAAATAATATTTCGACTCTGTCCCAAATATATTTGTAGAATATGTCTGTTATTACTATTTATCTTATTGTTATATTTCATATTATTACCCAGCAAAAAAGAATTCAAGTAGTTCAAAATGAATTACAGTTTCATTACTCCAAAATCATGCATCCAAGAGAATTCATTCTAAATAGTTTCTGAAAATCGAATAAAGTTTCACACAAAGAAGTCCTTGTTCTTGAATCATGAATCCTAGAGAATTCATTGTAAACAGCATCTCAAATACGAATTTTTCTTCCAAAATATAGGTCATCTCTTATTATAAATTAAAAGTCTAATTTTATTTCCAGAATTTAAAAGTGCATTTATTAAATTACTATTTCTTTCATTTATAGAAAATGTAAAATAATAAAATATTTTTTCTGATACATTAGCGTTGTGTGTTTATGGATGATTGAGAACAGATTTTTATAGTCTGTCTTATGGGTAGGGTACATTTTATTCATATTTTTATTGGATAAAATAACTGCACAAAAAAATACAGAATGTACTAACAAAACTGAAAAGGTGGAACTATATGCAGTGTATCGTCAGAATAAGGTGTCGCATATCAAAAATAGTCAAATTAATTTTTATGAAATTCTATTTGTAATGTTCACCCTTAAACGTACTTGTGCTTATAATCACTCATCCGAAAGAAGTGACTGGGATCTGCAATTTAACCTATTCCCCCAATGACAACCCTATGTAAAAATTATTATTATTATGATTCGCCTGAAAAAGAAGTATTTCCATATCATGTTTTCATCAGTTGAACAACTATTTAAGCACTTCTCCGTCAAGTCTTTTTTGCTGGGTAAATATGGAAATCCCAAAATTCGTAACAGCAAAAATTACAAATCCAATTTGGATGATTACGACACATGGCGGAATACTGATATTTAACTTGACGAGATGGGCGCGACTGGCTTGAATGCAATCACGTGATTCATGGGTGATCGTGAGCGTGCGTGAACTTGAGGAACGAAAAAATGTTCGTGCGTGATTGTGCGTAAGTCACGTGATTTTTTCGTGAGTCACTTATTTTCATTTTATTTTGTTTAAGAAAGTGAAATTTTCCTTTCAAAATAAAAGTCATGTATGTACATATATTTATTTAAAAAACCAGTAAGGAAAGGCTAAAGTCGGGCGAGCCGACTCTATGATACACTCCACTTTCAATCCGAATACAATTCAATTCGGTGAAAAAGTGAAAACGGGAAGGTTTTTTGTCTCCTGTAAATGTATGTGTTTGACAAAAAAATTTATATCGGAAAGGACATTTGTATGAGGATATATTGAAACCTGGAACGAAATAGGTGAAATATAAAATGTATAGTTTGGCCAAAATCGGTTAAACTTATGGGAGCAACATTTGAATTTGGGCTATATTTAAATCTGAACCGATCTTACCCACTTTCACCATAGTTTTGTTTAGTTAGATTATAATATGTTGTGCGAAATTTAAAGAAAATCGAGCACAATATGAGGATTTTAAAGCGGCAAAAGTCAAATCGGGAGCGACATTTGTATGGGGGCTATATCTAAATCTGAACCGATCTTACCCAATTTCTGCATAGTGTTTCTAGTTGGATTATAAGATGTTGTCCCAAATTTAAAGAAAATCGGGTACAATATATGGCTTTTAGAGCGCAAAACTCAAATCGGGAGCGACATTTGTATGGGGCCTATATCTAAATCTGAACCGATCTAGCCCGCTTTAGCCACAGGTGTTTCTAGATAGATTATAAGATGTTGTGCGAAATTTAAAGAAAATCGATTGGAATATGTGGCATTTAAAGCGGAAAAAGTCAAATCGGGAGCGACATTTATATGGGGGCTATATCTAAATCTGAACCGATCTTACCCAATTTCTGCATAGGTGTTTCTAGTAAGATTATAAGATGTTGTGCCAAATTTAAAGAAAATCGAGTACAATATGTGGTTTCTACAGAGGAAAATGTCAAATCGGGAACGACATTTGTATGGGGGCTATATCTAAATCTGAACCGATTTGACCTATTTTCACCATAGATGTTCTTAGTTTAAATATAAGATGTTTTGCCAAATCTGATACAATATGTGGTTTCTAGAGCGGAAAAAGTCAAATCGGGAGCGAAATTTGTATGGGAGCTATATATAAATCTGAACCGATCTGACCGATATTCACCATGGGTGTTTCTAGTGGAAATATAAGATGTTTTACCAAATCTGAAGACAATCTGATACATTATGTGGTCTCTAGAGCGGAAAAAGTCAAATCGGGAGAGAAATTTGTATGGGAGCCAGGGCCGTGCGCAGGGGGGGGGGGGTTTTGGGGGTTCAAACCCCCCCCCAGAGAGATTTCGAACACGTACTTTTTATAACCTTCTAGACTTTCTTAAGCAATAAAATATAGAATTTTTAAGGTCTTCTTAAAATAACTCGTCTGAAATGGTAATTTGGCAGTAAAATCATCAAAACACGAAAATTACATAAAAAATCGTGGATACTTTCTTGAATTTCGGACAAAGTTTATGAAAAATACAAACAAACTAAACGAATTGTGCCAATTCCAAGATTGTGTAGTGCTAATTTCACTAATGGACACCAAATTGTTCGGAAAATTTTCTTTTTTACTAACCGATACCACTTCTTGACATTCGACTAGAGCTATATCTTATGTACTTTTAATTGTGTACTGCAATAAAAGTTTGGAAATTTAATAACAAAATCGTTTAGTAATTTTAAAAAAGTGTAGATAAGAATCACTATGATATCATAATGAAATCTAAAAACATTCTTAATAAAAGCAAATAATTTGCTTGATGGTTGTAGATCGCTAAGATGTAACATTTGCGATTGGACATTTTTATGGAGCTGTATCTAAAAAAAGTTTTGAATTTCATATGATATTTTTTGAATTTCAAATGGAATTTTTGAATTTCAATTGATATTTTTTGAATTTTAAATGGAATTTTTGAATTGCAAATGTTGTCTTTTGAATTACATTTGAAAATGGTGAAGTTGTTTCTTCTTGCATTTCATCGAAAACAAAAAAACTGTATTTGTTATTCGAATCTATACATATTTAAGATTATAAAAATGAAGAAACATTTCCAAATATTTTTTATTTAATCGGAATATACGTATAAAGATTTTGAGTAAACATCCTGTTACTCATGTCCTATATAAATTAAAAATCCCAAATCTCTTTAGACATCCTATTTAAACCCATACTTTGTCAAAAATCATATCCAATTTTCTGAATTTATCATAGAAAAAAATCGGGACTGAAGGGTTTATCGCCGAGGAATTTGATCGTTTTTTGTGTAATATTTCTTCAGAATATATATCGAGGTTTTATATTCAAAAGAGGCTATGAACCATTTTCTCGAAAATGAGCTTTTGATGCCAAACTATTCTCAGATTTGTATGTCATATAAATTTGGAAAATAATTTTATTTCTAAAGCCATTTTCCAAATGTTTCTGATCCACTCATGAACATACAAATAATATAAATAATATAGTTCAAAAATGGAGCAGCATATAACCGAAGGTTGTAATTCGCTACAACGATTTTGTTTTAAACATTTTTCTGGATTTAGAGCATATCGTACTATCAAATTCCATCATTTCGCGTTAATAGCATTTTGATTCCCCAGTTATCAGGCTAAACTAGGAAAAATGGTAGCTGTAAAGTCAAAAATTGTGAAAAGTATATTTAGAAAAACCGGCGTAAATTTTTATTATATTGAGAATACCAAAATATTTCTTTGGCTGACTTCATGGGGAATATTTGTGCATGAAAAGTTTCAGAATTATGAATGAAGAAAGTTAAATATAAGGAATTGCAATGGCGAATTTTGGATTTTTCATCAATTGCAGCGATTTTCGCGACTGGCTACATATATGTTACAAGCGACCAATCTGACGGATGAAGCAGGAATCTTTAAATTCGCTGTGTACACCACAGAAAACGTGTTTTCTTTACAGCATTGCCAAGATTTCATGAACAAAGTTATAGTGTTTACAATAAATCGTATTGTTATTTCAACATTCATAGTGTTCAATTTTAAACATACAAAAGTGGCTATGAACCATGAAACCGCGAATAATAGGAAATTTCGAAACCTTTTTAATCGTAGCAATTAATAATCCTTTTTATATTAAACTGTAGAATAATGATTAATAATTTCTATTCAAATTAAGGAGAAAATCAGTTTTTTCGCTCTCCTGAAAAGTTATGTTTTTGTTCATAGCCACTATGTATGTAATTTCAAACAACTATTTAAAAAAAGTTCTACACTTAGAGAACAAGTCTGTTAATAAAAGCAGCGAATGTCTGCTGCCTATCAGCAGACACTTTTCTGCTATTTCCGTTTTTTGGCATAACAGCAGTTTTCTGCAATCTTACATCACCATTCACACTGCTAAAGAGTTTGCAGTCTGCTAAAATTGGCTGTTGTTAATTAAAATATAAAAATAGATAAGCGTTAATAAGCGATTTTAGCTCGTATATTTCTTGTATATTATCTTGGGACAATATGCGAATCACATATATTGCTAAAACAGCAAACAGCTGTTTACTATATCAGCAGATACAAATCTGCTCTCTCTTTTTTAGCAGCAGAAAATCTGCTCTTTTAGTAGACTTTCTGCTTTCTTTTACTGATATATTCCTTTGAGTGTACTGACGAACTGACTGTCGGACGAATGTATCAAAATATTATTATTATATCTTAAATACTTTATGACTTATTCTAAACAACCACTGCGAAGGCGTCTATCTTGCCTTCGCAACAATTATGGAGTAATAGCTCAACTCCTTATGGCAGATGTATCATGAAACTTTTGAGAAATATTTCATGTTGTAATATTTTGTATCAGTTTTGTATACTCTGAAGCAAAACTATTTGATTGATTTTTTAGTTAAATTGAACCTTTTTCCTTGTATAAAAAAAATAAAATTTTCCTCAGTTTAAGTAAAAATTTACTCGTTTTGAGGAAAAAATCTGCAAAATTGTCCTCAGTTTGAGTAAATATTTACTTGATTTGAGTAAACATTTACTTAGTTTTAGGAAATTTTCAGCAAAATTTTACTAAGATTTAGTAAAAAATTTACTTAATTTTAGGAAAATTTTGCTTAAATTTAGTAAAAAATTACTTGGTTTTAGGAAAAATTTACTTAGATTTAGGAAAATTTCAGCAAACTTCTACTTATATTTAGTAAAAATGTACTTGGTTTCCTTTATTAATTTTAACTCATTATAGTAAACTTTTTTATGAGTGTAGATGAAACTCATTATAGGGTTAACTTTTTTATGAGTGTAGCTGAAAACCCCCCCCAGGGGAAAATCCTGCGCACGGGCCTGATGGGAGCTATATATAAATCTGAACCGATCTAACACATTTTTACATTTTGGAGTACAAATGTAACTTTGTGTGGAGAATTTGATCAAGATCCGATGTAAAATGTGCATTTTAGAGCAGAAATGTTGTAAATCGGAGGTACATTTGTATGGGGGCTATATCAAAACATAGACCCATGTGGTCCACTATCCCTTGAGCTGCTTCCAGTTCAAATATAACACAATCCTGAAAGTTGGTCATTATCCCATGTAAAATGTGTATTCTAGAACAGTAATAGTGTAAATTATAGGGATATTTGTATGGAAGCTATATCTAAATCTGCACCGATTCACCCCAAATTCAATACCGATCGTGCTTGGCCAAAAAAAGTAAAGTCTGCCAAATTTCATGACAATTGCGACCTGTAGAGTGCGAACAAGCTTAGATGGGCAACAGACGGACGGACAGACAGACATCGTTAAATCGATTCAGCTGGTGATTCTAAGCCGATCGGTATACTTAAAGGTGGGTCTAGCTCAAGAATGAATTTTTTGCGCAGAATGAGCTATGCGGTTTAAATGGTTTATAACTTTTTTATTAATGCGATTATTATACTTTTTAAAATACAGTATATTATTGCGGATTTTTTTGCAATTATTTATCTTTGAAAAATGATATCCTGTAAGTAGGTCCATTTTCTGCTTCGCACATACGTGGTCTTTTTAGCATATTTTCCATAACTAATTTCCCAACTCTCCTTCACAAAATGCTAAAAAACAAAGAAAAAATAATAATTAAACACATTTTAAAGAATATCTCCTCATTCTGCGACACACAGTAGTTTGTTGCATTATATATATATATGTTTTTTTAAATTTAAAATATCATTTTATATAATAATATTTGAGGCCAGTTTGGAAAACAATTTTCCTGAGGTTCTTTTTCTTCAATTTCGCCACAGATATGGATTTTTATTAGGAGTACACCAGTGGAAGTTGAGCCTAAAAACGCACCGAAAAAAAACTCACCATACCAATGTGATTAGATTTTCCACAAACTCTTACATTAATCCTCATATATGAGCCTTAAAGGATCATCTCTGGATTTGTGTTGGTTGCGTTCTCTCTCCATACTTGTCAATGTAATTCGAGTGCATAGTTTTTTTTGTGTGGAAATTTTAGAAACAGGTGAACTTCCTTTTTTCAAAGTGTTTTAAAATGATGTGCAAAGATTTTGATTTTTGATACCCAATGTCAAAAAATGATATCCAAGTGACAGTTTTCGATTCAGGCGAAAAGAAAGTATCAATTTTATGTGGCAGTGATTCGAAATGATACCAATATTTCTAAACGGAAATAGGTTTCCAATTTCAAACCACAGAATAGAGGCTCTTGTCTGACATTTCATGAAAGATTATACCAAAAGAAATTGATATAATTTCCAAAAGCAATTCATGTTCAAAATCGCTGGGTGTAAACCAAAAGCTAAACACTTTCTGAACGCCATTGGAAAATTGTCAAAAGAGAGTTTTCAGAGGGCGTTTTCGGGGATATTTTTGTAATATTTGTGATTTGTATGAATAAGTATGTAATTAAATACTAAAAGTTATGTCTTTGGAATATGCCAAAACAAATCACGTGTTTTGGGCTATTGGATTCTTTGCAGGCAGATGTTTCGGGGACAAAGGCCACATCACATGCCAAGTCATAGCAACAATTGTGGTTAATATCATTGCATATTTTAAGAGAACCACTAATATGTTGTAAAAATTCAAAAAATATAAGTATTTCCTCGACGCAGGTTTGTCCGCCGACTTCAAAGTGGTTTTCATGATTGTAACAATATTTTAACAGAAATTAGATATCATTCTCCTATAACAAATAGTTTTATCATCTCTTAACGAACAGCTGTCCTTTTTCGTTGGGTTTTGCCACTAAATTTCGAAATAAAACGGAAATGAAAGGGTACATTTTCCATATGAAAACACAAGGAATAAATGATACTTTGTTCGAGTGCAAAAACGAACAAAGATCCTAAAAGAAATTCGGCATAAACACACCGACTGAAAGATCCACCAGTCAACAAACCAACCAACATTCGACCACAAAACCATTTCCCATCGAATGAAATGTGGACAAAACTCGGTGACTTGACAAAAAAAAATGCAAACAACAGCTGGTGCCGCCGCGGCCCAACTGGTGACCAAAAACAACAATACAAAAAGGAAAATATTCATAAAGGAGTAAACGAAAGGATAATGAAACACTTCAACGTTAACAAACAATTTAACCGAAAAGCAAATAAGAAATACAAAAAGCAACACCAAACGAGGACATGACAGCAATCCTTTTTTCTCTTTTGCCGAACAGCAATACAAATAAATAAAAGAAATTTGAATGATAGATGAGACATGGTGACAGATGTAAAGGAGGCGAAATCAGGATTTTTTTGTAGGAAACCCAAAAAGTCACCTGCATTTGTTACAAACCCGCAAATGAAATGCAAAAAAGAATACATTTTGAAAACAGCATGGAAAATTGAGTGATTGTCCAGGTCATTGTTGGAGAAAATGTCATGGAACCAGGTGAACTTTAGTGGTTGCAATGCATATGACATTGCATGCGACAGACAATCCAGAAAGGATTGCCGATGTACTGATTTCTCTGTAATAATTATTTGCAGCAATTGAAAATTTCATCAGTTTTTATGTAATACTTCAAGAACAAAGAGCGTAGCCGAGCAAAAGGCCACAACGAAAGTTGGATTTTAGAACCCTTTGAAGTCCTTGTGTTCTTATTGTTGCAGACTTATAATCATTTATCACCATTAGAAGAAAGTTGTTTTCAATAGCACTCTCTCTATTATAGAAAAGGGAGTTGCAGTTTAAATATCTTATTTCTGCAAAGGGGTTGCATTTAATAAAACAGCTGTTCAACTGATTTCAGCTTTTGAACGTATTATAAATATTATTCATTTAACAATTAATTATTTAAAAGTTCCACATAGGAGAAACTATTTAATTTGATCTAAATTTATTGCGAATGTATATATGTATTTGCATACCCTCCACTACAGTGCATATATAAATATTTGTAACACCTTGAAATATCCATCGGAATCCCATTAAAAGCCAGCAATTAATTGAACATTGCTCTAGCAACGAATTGCCATACAACCGAAAAATTTGCCTTCAGCATTACCAAACACGTTATGGCAATTCAAAATTTGAATGCACGATCTTTCTCAATGGGCTATCAAATACATGAAATAAATTATGGTCATTTAAACTCAAAAAGTAATCAGTTGCATTTCAAAAATTATTAGAAGATTGTTTATTGATTTTAAAATATACGTTAAACATTTTTGGAGCCACTTTTAATTTTTTGTATATTTCAAAGATGACAGCATTTCATTTCCTTTTCTTCTTCGAAAAAATTATTAGATTAAAGTCTTACGACCTAAAAGAATATTTTTTATAGAAATTTTATTTTTGTTCGTTTTAAATGGACTTTTGGACTTTACAAATTTACATTTGGTTGATTGATATATGCAATCATTATATTTTATTTTCAGACTTTTTAATTTTTTAAATATGTATTAAAACAACAAATGTTGTTTTTATTAAATTCCAAAGATTTGAGCAAGAAGTACTTCATATTAAATACAAGGGAAATATTGATGTTTTTATCTAAGAAAGTAGTTTTTTATACACTCCACGAGAGTATTATGTCTTTGTGCATTTGTTTGTAACACCCAAAAGGAAACGAGATAGACCCATTGTTAATTATACCGATCGTCTTAGAATCACTTTCTGAGTCGATTTAGCAATGTCCGTCTGTCTGTCTGTCCGTCCGTCCATCTATTCTTGTAATCACGATACAGGTCGCAATTGTAGACAGAACCAAATGAAACTTTGCACAACGATGTTTTTCGGGATAAGGACGAACGCTATTTAATTTGAAAATCGGTTAAGATTTAGATATAGCCCCCATACGAATTTCACTCCCGATTTGACTCTTTTCACTCTAGATACCACATATTACAACAGATTTTCTTTAAAATTGGCAAAACATCTTATATTGTAACTAGAAACACCTGTGGTAAAAATGTGTTAGATCGGTTCAGATTTATATATGGGAGATACAAATTTCTCCCCCGATTTGACTTTTTCCGCTCTAGAGGCCACATAATGTATCAGATTGTCTTCAGATTTGGTAAAACATCTTATATTTCCACTAGAAACACCCATGGTGAATATCGGTCAGATCGGTTCAGATTTATATATAGCTCCCATACAAATTTCGCTCCCGATTTGACTTTTTCCGCTCTAGAAACCACATATTATATCAGATTGTCTTCAGATTTGGTAAAACATCTTATATTCCCACTAGAAACTCCCATGGTGAATATCGGACAGATCGGTTCAGATTTATATATAGCTCCCACACAAATTTCGCTCCCGATTTGACTTTTTCCGCTCTAGAAACCACATATTGTATCAGATTGTCTTCAGATTTGGTAAAACATGTTATATTTCCACTAGAAACACCCATGGTGAATATCGGTCAGATCGGTTCAGATTTATATATAGCTCCCACACAAATTTCGCTCCCGATTTGACTTTTTCCGCTCTAGAAACCACATATTGTATCAGATTGTCTTCAGATTTGGCAAAACATCTTATATTTAAACCAAGAACATCTATGGTGAAAATCGGTTCAGATTTAGATATAGCCCCCATACAAATGTCGTATTGTACTCGATTTTCTTTAAATTTGGCACAACATCTTATAATCTTACTAGAAACACCTATGCAGAAATTGGGTAAGATCGGTTCATATTTAGATATAGCCCCCATATAAATGTCGCTCCCGATTTGACTTTTGCCGCTTTAAAAGCCACATATTGTGCTCGATTGTCTTTAAATTTCGCACAACATCTTATAATCTAACTAAACAAAACTATGGTGAAAGTGGGTAAGATCGGTTCAGATTTAAATATAGCCCAAATTCAAATGTTGCTCCCATAAGTTTAACCGATTTTGGCCAAACTATACATTTTATATTTCACCTATTTCGTTCCAGGTTTCAATATATCCTCATACAAATGTCCTTTCCGATATAAAATTTTTTGTCAAACACATACGTTTACAGGATACAAAAAACCTTCCCGTTTTCACTTTTTCACCGAATTGAATTGTATTCGGATTGAAAGTAGAGTGTATCATAGAGTCGGCCCCGCCCGACTTTAGCCTTTCCTTACTGGTTTTTCTGTAAATATCGCTATTAATAGAAGTACTTCTTTATTATAAAATGTAAATAGTTCATACTGTCGATTCTCAAAAATTTATTCTTTTAGTTTCACGCCTCAATTTCATCAAAAAATATTCAATTCTACACTCTATTATTTTTCCAACAATTTTTTCTGGGAAGTTGTTGGCCTAACCAACGTTGGTTTACTTGGCCGCTCTCACGGGAGCGTTAAGTGCTGCCTTAAGACATCATTTTGAACTATCCAACGTTAATGGCGAACTCAAATAAATGAGATTCTGGTTTCCCAACTCATAGTTTTTCGTAATCCGAAAACCGATAAAACCTGTAAAAAAAACAAATGAGTTCCGGTATTTGGTTTGAATAAACATTGCATTAAAAACTTTTTGTCTTATATTATTTCCAGTTTTAATGCGTTTTTCATCCTCCTGTATAAAAAGTTTTTTTTTTTTATATTGGGGCATCGATATAAACATTTGGCGTGTTTTATTTACAAACCGCTTAGAAGTATTCCATAAATTGTTAGGATTTTAGAATGTTCAAAAAATTATTGTAAATAACACTATTTTTGGAAAATATTTATGAAGTAAAATATGAAATAAAAGTAAATAATTTCTGTGTATGCATTTTTTAATTTATTAACAACTACTCTATGATCTTTATTTAGTTTTCTAATTAGTAGTTTTGTTAACTATGTGAAAAAAGTGCATTTTATAATTTGTTTTAAATTGGTCCGATGGCTTTGAATTGGAAATAAATAAATCAAAAGAAATTTAGGCGTAATAGAATTTTAAAACAATGTTAATTTTAAATTTTAGCACAAATAGAGTTTTTTGCTGGAGCTAATTAAAATTAGAAAACAATATACATATTTTGCTTTAATTTCTTGCAGCTGACTTCCTAACGAAGAAAATAAATGTCGCGAATAAATGTCGAAGTTATGACGAATGAAGAGTTTTCGTTGTAAAATTGTACTCTAAATCATTCATGTTGCAATTTTCTAATCATACAATGTTGGCGTTTTCTTAAAATCTGACAATAAAGTCGCCAGAAGAGTCATAAGTCGTCAAAGTAGTTATATCGCCAAATCAAAATTAAACCATTAAAAAACGCCAGGTTTGGCGAGAAATTGGCATACCTGATAGCCCTGGTCACCGTAGTTATAGTGAATATTTCCACATTATTAACCAAATAATTTAAAAAATACGAAATTACGTTTAAGATATATTTAACAAATCCTACATATATGGTTTTATCATAAAATAGAAGTAGATAATTCGTCAATAGTTCATATATAAGTAGATTTTTGTTTATTTAATCGACCTTTATTTAAACCATTATAATTTTTATTAAATTAAAAACGAGCTCGAGGTCTTTGTTTTTGTATTTTTAAATTTTATTAATCAATATTTCGTCGAGAAACATCTTCAGGATTCGAAATAATACCAATAAAAACATAGAAAAACTGAGTACAGACGTGACTTTATTGCAGTTAGGTTATCCAACCGATTAAATTTTATTCGATTAATCAAATAATTCTTGTCAAATATTTGTTCGAATAATGAAAAAATCATGATTTTCGATTAACGAATAATTCGCATTAATTTTCCCAAATTATCGATTAATCGATATGATAAGTTTTGCCGTAAAAAATTAATGAAATCAGACGAAGATTGTTGTATGATAAATTGATTTTGAATAGCCAGTTTGATCCCTCTGGGTAAACAACTATGAAACAACAAATATAAAATCCAATAACCACCATTTTTTTTGGTTTTTCTAAATGTATGCTCCACAGATATTAAAATAAGTCGGGGACGATTTGTCCGACTTCATATAAAAGATAGCAAAAACTGATCAATAGCTTCGGAATAATTTAAAATTAAAAGAATAGTAAATTCATAGAAAAGTGATAGTAACCACATATATTAACAGATCTTCATCAAATTTGCCAAAATATCTTATATTTCCACTAGAAACACCCATGGTGAAAATGGGTCACATCGGTTTGGATTTATATATATGGGAGATATAGTATAGGAGAGATTTCGTTCCCAATTTGACTTTTTCTGCTCTAGAAACCACACATTTTATCAGGTTAACGCCGTGATAATAAAGTCACTTCTATTATAAATCACATGATACATATTCGAAAAAAGTCAATGGATAACTTATGATATGATATGCACAATTAAGGGAAGGTTCTTTATTTTGACAATAAATTAAGATTTTTGTCAACGAATTTGAAACTACAATTTTTAAATAAAATCAGATACGTAATAAACGTTCAATGTATAGTTTAACTACCCGTAAACTAGTGTATAGCTCTTATTAATTATCTTTTATTTAAGTGGACAATTGTTCAATTAATCGAATAACTCTCGACGTCATTATTCGATTAATTGGAAATTCTTTGTTTTCAAATAAACGATTAATCGAATAACATAAAACTCCGAATAATTGGAGACCCTAATTGCAGTACAACATTAGAATACAATCATTTGTTTGTAACAACCAAAAGGAAGCGAGATAGACCGATTGTTAAGTATGCCGATCGGCTTAGAATCACTTTTTGAATCGATTTAGCAATAAAGACGAACGCTATTTAACCATACGAATTTCACTCCCGATTTGACTCTTTTCACGCTAGATACCACATATTTTAACAGCTTTTCTTCAAATTTGGCAAAACTTCTTATATTTAAACTAGGAACACCTGTGGTGAAAATAAATCTTATCGGTTCAGATTTATATATAGCTCCCATACAAATTTCGCTCCCAATTTTACTTTTTCTGTTCTAGAAACCACATATTTTATCAGATTGTTTTCAAATCTTGCAGAATATCTTATATTTTAACAAGAAACACCCATGATGAAAATGGGTCTGATCGGTTCAGATTTATATATAGCTCCCATACAAATTTCGCTCTCGGCTTGATTTTTTCCGCCCCAGAAACCACGTATTTTCTGAAAATTTCTTCAAATTGAGCATAACACGTTATACTTGAACTATAAGAACATATTGTGTAAGTGGGTCACATCATTCCATGTTTGGACATAGCTCCGATACAAATTTGGTGCCAGATTTTTATCTCTGATTTATTAAAATAAACCCAATGGATAAAAATGTTGCCACCTTATCAAGTCTCTTAATTGTAAGCTAGTAAGACCAATCGAACTGGCCTAATATCTGTTAATATCTGCTGCTTCGCACGCGAAAATGCTAGTTATTTGTTAATTTTATCCGTCTTTGTTTTTGGATAGTATTTATTTAATTTTCTTTTGGTGGATATAGATAAATCTAAATTGGTAATTTGGAAACCTCCTATTAGCTAGCACTCACACACAGTCAAAGGAATGTGCTTGTCGATATGCACTATTTTAGCGGAACTACTTTGTATGTCTAATTTTCTACCAAGTTTTGAACAAAATATTACAACCACTTATATCCTCGATCTCATGTTTCTAGATTCAGCCAGCCAGTTTATAACTGTTAGCACTTCTTTCCCAAAAAGTACACATTTTGAAAAATCACTATAGGTAAAATGTGTTTTTGCTTCCCCTAAAAATATGTACTTTATTTGGTAACACATTTATTCCTTGTTGTCCCGTATCCCCCCTTTTAAGTACAAATTTTGAAATATCCATTTATATTCCGCGCTTACGTAATTAAATGATTGTACAGCATTTTTATCCCTTTTCGTCCCGCGCACCCCCTAAATGTACAAATTTCGAAAAATCAAACTACTGCGCTTCTATACGGTCAGAGTAAATTTACACACTAAATTTCACGATTTTAGCTGTAATACTAAAGTTGGTACCATTTTTATCCCTTTTTGTTAGTACTATTTTTATCCCGCTCATTGTTTATAAGTACAAAATTAGAAAAATTCGTTTAGATTTGCGCTTCTCGTTGTCAGTGGAACTTACACACCACATTTCACGACTATTGCTCCAATACTTTAGTTGGTACTACTTTTATCCCTTGTTGCTAACCCCCTATAAGAAAATTTCAAAAAATCCATTTAGATTGCGCTTTACACACACCTTACACTCCAAATTTCCCGACTATAATTGGAACCCTTTTTGTCCCGCCTACCACCTAAAAAGTACAAATTTCGAACAATTCAATTATACTGCGCTTCTACATGGTCAGAGGAATTTACATACCAAATTTCACGATTCTAGCTGTAATACTTTAGTTGGTACCATTTTTATCCCTCTCGCCCCCTAAAAATACAAATTTCGAAAAAATCTATTTTTACTTCGTTTCTATATGGTGAGAGGAATTTACATACCACATTTCACGATTCTAGCTGTAATACTTTAGTTGGTACCATTTTTATCCCTTTTTGTCCCTCTCTTCCCTTAAAAGTACAAATTTCAAAAAAATCAGATTTTACTTCGTTTCTATATGGTCAGAGGAATTTACATACCAAATTTCACGATTCTAGCTGTAATACTTTAGTTGGTACCACTTTTTATCCCTTTTTCTCCGCTCGTCCCTTAAAAGTACATATTTCGAAAAATGTAATTTTACTTCGTTTCTATATCGTCAGAGGGATACATACCAAATTTCACGATTCTAGCTGTAATACTTTAGTTGGTACCATTTTTATCCCTTTTTGTCCCGCTCTTCTCTTAAAAGTACAAATTTCGAAAAAATCAAGTTCTACTTCGTTTCTATATGATCAGAGGAATTTACATACCAAATTCCACGATTTTAAAGGGTGTTTTTTATTGGGGTATAGAACTTTAAGTTGGCATCACTTTTTTAACTGGCGGCCATTTTGTCAGCTGTCAAGTGATTAATATTTAGTTTGGTTTGCCATTTCATCATGAACAGGTTGACAAAAGAACAACGCTTGCAAATCGTGCAAATTTATTTCGAAAGTAATGGTTCAGTTCGCGAAGTTCACCGCAAGCTCCGTCCATTTTATGGTCGACATAATCGTCCATCAGAGCAATTAATTCGGTTAACCATGGATCGTTTTCGCACTACGTTTACTCTATGTGATAATACGCATCCGCAGAGACGTCGAACAGTGCGCACCGAAGAAACAATTGCCGCTGTAGAGCAAAGTGTTGAAGAGGACCCGAATGAATCGATTCGCCACCGTGCACAGCAATTGGAGCTTTGTCCATCAACTTTATGGAAGATTTTGCGCAAAGATCTTGGCTTGCGACCTTACAAGATCCAGCCGCGGCGGCCACATGCCCGAAATCATATTTAAACATTAATGGCATAAAATTATCCTTCCAATAAAGCCAAATTGATGGACATTAAAACGATTTTCTTGTGTTTTATTTCAATTCGAAGTTCTATACCTCAATAAAAAACACCCTTTAGCTGTAATACTTTAGTTGGTACCATTTTTATCCCTTTTTGTCCCGCTCGACCCTTAAAAGTTCAAATTTCGAAAAATCCCTATTTGTAGCTCGTCTGCATGGTCATTGCAATGAACTCACCGAATTTCATGTTTATAGCTACTGCCGTTTAGTCAGGACGAAGGTTCGATGATTATCCCTTTTTGGGGCATTTTATCCCCTAAAAGTACGCATTTCGTAAAACCCTTTCTTAGTTGACGTCTACGTCATATTTGGGAACTACCCTGAAAATTTCATGACCCTGGCTTCAGCCGTTTGGTCTGGGGCTGGTCAATGATAAGTCAGTCAGTAACGCAACTCTTTTATATATATAGATTGTTGGATATATAAAAGTCCCGTGTAAAATCATCCTCCATTATTGCTCCTCTATAATACAAACTCAGACTCAATTCTAACCTACTGCAAATTCATAGAGTCTTGTTCAGTTCTTTTACACTGTGCAGCAATGAACTTGAAAAATGGAAAACATATGTATTTCATTTCACCCCCGCCCGATTGCAACATGAAAGTGTTAAAGAGGGTTGGGTTCTTCCTTTTTCATTGACACCGTCCCAAATAAGATATCAAATCTATTTTTAACGATAAATTCTACTCCAAAATGATGTTCAAACACAGCTACTTACAACAAAACATTTGTTGTCTAATATTACCGACACTTTTCAAAAGACACTAGAACAACCAACACACTTCACATGGTGGAGGCACATACTAAAGTGTCGAAAGATGCTTGAAACGAAAGAAAAAGATAAATTTAATGATGAATACGTACCTAAACCCTTTTCTCCCGCAACACATCCACATCATCGGTAATCCTTTGTTTACACAGAAAGGCGGAGGAGAGATAAAAAATCTTGTGACTCACGTGCTACTGCTTGTTTTTGTTTTCAATCCCCTTTAGGGTCGATTCCCAGCCACAAGTAGATGGCCGTGCAACCCTAACTTGTTGCATGTCTCGGCTGCTTCAATGTTATCCAATATCGCACAATGGGAGTTTACGGGGTAAAAAAACTTCACAAACTGACAGACAGGACTGCGGAGGCTCATTTTAAAAAATCACCATTTATAAAAAGGTGAGAGGAAAAAACGTGTACGGTGGGTATGAGATTACCCTCATCCTAATTTGGGATACTTACACTCCACTCCCTATTGTTATTATGATGTACGCAATTAACCACCAAATTCTTACAAAAAAAAACAATGAGTGCTGTTCAGTTTGGGAAATCAAAAATCAATGCAACCTCTTCCGCTTTTTAACACTCCAACACGTCAGTTTCCCTTCCCCTCCCTTAGCGATTGCCTGTATGATTTTTTAGGGATCGTTTCCGTCATTGTTTTTTATGTTTCCGTATTAACACCGGGGAATAATACGATCATGTAATCGACGTTGCTGATTCCGCTAGAGGGATAAAGAACACCCTTAATTTGTTTGTTTTTTATATGTATGTATGTGCGAGTATATTAAGCGCCACTTAAACAAATTTATTTATTGAGTTAAAATTGCTGTGTTGTGTGCGCGTGTTAGGGTCGTTGTTTTTTGTGTGTTTATAGGGTGTTTTTTATACACTGACGGTTAAAAAAGGTGCTTATGAGGGTAAAACCCCTCGTTATGTAGAGTGGCATAAAAAATACGATCAATTGATTTGTAATGTTAACCTTTAATTGGCCAATTAACCTTTGATCCATTTACAATGATGTTTCTGATAGTATAGGATTTTAAGATATGTATGTGCAACAGGGTGATGACTGGGTGTTCCTGGGAACTTCTTTATATGACTTTTACGTTCAGCATATGGAATATGTGCAATAATATATCTATATATATAAAAGAAAGTGTCCGAAGCGATGTAATCCCATAACTCGAGATTGGCCAAACCGATTTTGATGATTTGTACTTTGTTGGAAAGGTATTTTCTCAGCACGGGTTAAAAAAAAAAATAAAAAAGAACTTCAAAATATCAAAATTTGAAAATGTCTGATTTTTACCACCCAGCGTGTTTCGACAGGTTTATTTTCGATTTTTTTTCAATTTTCTTTTTTCATTTACTCGAGATTGGCCAAACCGATTTTGATGATTTATACTTTGTTAGAAAGGTATTTAAAAAAAAAAAAGACAAAAAAGTAAAAGTAAATCAAAATTTCAAAATGTCTTATTTTTACCACACAGCGTGTTACGACAGGTTTTTTCCGATGTTGTTGAAATTTTCAGTGCAGATAGATGTAGGTCTGGAAAGAACTGTAGGCTATAGAATTTTTAAAAATTTGCTCTGTGGGCGGAGGGGGCGTGGCAATAGTGTTTTTGAGAGCTAGAAGGCTGAAAATTGGAACGTATATATTACTGACCACGAGAATGATAAATATGATGCCGAAATTTGGATTTTCATTTTGTGGGCGGAGTGGGCGTGGCAAAGGTGTTTTTGAGAGCTAGAAGGCTGAAAATTGGTAGATATATATTACTGACCACGATAATGATAAATATGATGCAGAAATTTGGATTTTCATTTTGTGGGCGGAGTGGGCGTGGCAAGTGTTTTTGAGAGCTAGATGGCTGAAAATTGGTACATATATATTACTGATCACGAGAATGATAAGTATGATACCGAAATTTGGATTTTCGTTTTGTGGGCGGAGTGGGCGTGGCAATAGTGTTATTTGAGCTAGAAGGCTGAAAATTGGAATGTATATATTACTGGCCACGAGAAAGATCAACTTGATGCCGAAATTTGGATTTACGTTTCGTGGACTTTGGGGCGTGGCAAAAGTGTTTTGGAGAGCTAGAAGGCTGAACATTGGTACATATATATTACTGACCACGAGAATGATAAATATGATGCAGAAATTTGGATTTTCGCTTTGTGGGCGGAGTGGGCGACAAAAGTGTTTTTGAGAGGTAGTAGGCTGAAAATTGGTACATATATATTATTGACCACGAGAAAGATAAATATGATGCCGAAATTTGGATTTTCGTTTCGTGGGCGTGGCAAAAGTGTTTTGGAGAGCTAGAAGGCTGAAAATTGATACATATATATTACTGACCACGAGAATGATAAATATGATGCGAAATTTGGATTTTCGCTTTGTGGGCGGAGTGGGCGTGGCAAAAGTGTTTTTGAGAGGTAGTAGGCTGAAAATTGGAATTGGCTAGAAGTATTTTTAAGCTAGAAGGCTGAAAATTGGAACGTATATATTACTGACCACGGGAAAAAAGTGTTTTTTAGTTAGAAGGCTGAAAATTAGAACGTATATATTACAAACCACGATAATATCAATATGATAAGATCAATATATATTACTGACCACGGGAAAAATGTGGAAAAAGTGTTTTTTAACTAGAAGGCTGAAAATTGGAACTTATATATTACAAACCACGATAATATCAATATGATAAGATCAATATGAAACCTGATTTTAATTTTACCATTTGTATTTTGCCTGGCGAAGCGGGCGGGGTTCAGCTAGTATTGATATAAACAGGGATATAACATATTATTATTTTAAAAGTGCCGTAGTGGTATTTCATATAGTGTGCACCTAGCATGCAGACAACCGAGGTTCATCACAGGGTCAGACTTTGTTCAAGAGCGGTATCATCTTTCGCCTTTCAGATGCGGCTATAAATAGTAGTTCACTTTCAGATTGTAGTGCGCGCAGTTCAACAAGTGAACCCAAATAAATAAAACAAGTAAGGAAAAGCTAAAGTCGGGAGTGGCCGACTATATGATACACTCCATCGGAATACAATACAATTCAGTAAAAAAGTGAAAACGGGAAAATTTTTTGTATGTTTCCTAATCACAGGTTAATATGACCTGGTCCAATTTGTGAAATCGAGAATAATATTTGTTTCAGTGCTATATCCAAACATGGTGAAGTGACTAAATTTCACAATAAGTTATTCCGGTTGAAGTAAATATAACGTGTTATGCTCAATTTTAAGAAATTCTATGAAAATACGCGGTTTCTGGGGGAACGAAATTTGTAAGAGAGCTCTCGTAGAAATCTGATCTGGTAAATCTGAATCGATGTGAACCATTTTCACCGTGGCTGTTTCTAGTTGAAATATAAGATAATTTGCAAGACTTGAAGAAGATCTCTTAAAATATGTGGTTTCTGGAGCAGAAAAAGTCAAATCGGAAGCGAAATTTGAATGGGAGCTATATATAAATCTGAACCGATCTCACTTATTTTCACCATAGGTGTTCCTAGTTTAAATATACGATGTTTTGCCAATTTTGAAGAAAATCTGTTAAAATATGTGGATTCTAGAGCGGAAAAATTCAAATTGGGAGCGAAATTTGTATGGGAGCTATATATAAATCTGAACCGATCTAACACATTTTTACCACAGGTGTTTCTAGTTGAACTATAAGATGTTTTGCCAATTTTGTAGAAAATCTTTTGAAATATGAGGTATCTAGAGTGAAAAGAGTGAAATTCGTATGGGGGCTATATCTTAAGCTGAACCGATTTTTTTCAACTTTAATAGCATTCGTCCTTGTCCCGAAAAACTTCGTTGAGCAAAGTTTCGTTTGGTTCTGGTTACAATTACGACCTGTATCACGTTTACAACAATAGATGGACAGACGGACAGACAGACATTGCTAAATCGACTCAGAATGTGATTCTAAGCCGATCGGTATAATTAAAAATGGCTCTATCACCCTTCCTTTTGGGTGTTACAAACAAATACACAAAGACATAATACTCTCGTGGAGTGTATAAAGATTCAGTCGGTTAAACCTTACCATCTACATGTAGATCTAACGTCCTGTCATCCAGCTGAACACTTTTGTATATTTTCCGAACAAATCAACTACAGATACGAACAATTGGTCTAACGTATTTTTAAGCTCGTCATATACCCTTGCAATTTCTCATTTAATATGTTCAATCGTTTGGAGCAAAATTAAATTGTTAACACTGAAATTTTGTTTATTTGTAAAATTTATTAATATTATGATTTATTTGCTACAATCAACGTTGTCAAATAAATTGTTTTTATTTGTTACAACATCCAAAAATAATAGATTTGTATCAATTATCCACATCAACTAACATGTTAAGAGAGAAATTTCCACTCTCAGTATGTATAAGCACTCTGGTAATTATACACATATTTAACTGTTATTCAAAATCAAAAGTTGAAATAATATTATTTAGGCAGAACCTACTTTCTTGCTTCCTCAACAAACATGGACATTTTGTCTATAAGTTTCTCGAATCGATGACTGAATTTTTAAAGTAATTTTGGATAATTTGGTAGCGTTGTTCAATCGCGAGTCTATTGATAATGATTTGCCAGAGTATGCTAATCATAAAAGTCAAGACGTGGCGCAGTATGACAGTTCGTTTAAAATCAAACTGAGTTAAGAAACACCCTATATAAATTAATAAGTACAATATTTCTTTATTCCTAACAGCCATGCTTTTCTTGAGTTTTAACTAAAATGTTTCATTGTCAAATGATCCCAATGCCCACTTATAAAAAGTATTTACATGACAGGATATCTCCTATCAAAGTACAGTAGTTTTCCGGTTTAACGAACACTATAAGTTGTAAAGGGCGATTTTTTAGCTATTATCTTTTGGCAACACTGGTTTAAACAGCTGACGCACGTTTCGTGTTTTGTTTCACAGTCAAACATCTTCAGTTTGGTCTATAATTTAAGCATGAATCGTCTGACAAACGAACAACGCTTGCAAATTATTGAATTTTATTATCAAAATGCGTGCTCTATTAAGAAAGTTCATCGCGCGCTTCCATTTTATGGTCAGTTTAATCGACCCACTGAAGCGGATATTCGCACCAAATTTACATTGTTGGACATTAAACCACCAACACGCTTACGTAGAGTGCGAACTGAAGAAAATATCGCAGCTGTATCATACATTTGTACATTTTTTGAAATCTTAATGTAATGTTACGAGATGTTTTTTCGTCTGTGAGTTTGGAAATGGTGAAGTGATGATTTTTTTACGAAAATCAACAATGTTATTTATCCATTAGTTTAGAAGGTAATAAAAAATAAAAAAATCAAAGAAAATGTAGTTGATGGAATTTTGTATACCCTCCACCACCAGGGGGTATACTAACTTTGTCATTCCGTTTGTAACACCTTGAAATATCGATCTGAGCCCTATAAAGTATATATATATATATATATATCGTCATAAAATTCGAAGACGATCTAGCCATGTCCATCCGACCGTCTTACTGTCTGTTGAAAGCACGCTAGCATTTAAACGAAAGGAGCTAGGACGTCCAAATTTTACACAAATGCGTCTTATAGTCGTAGATCTGTTGGGAGTGAAACTGGGTGAAATTGGTCCAAAGGGAAAATTTTTTCCCTCACAAAGACTAAAAATACCCATAATAACCTCTAATATTTTAGAGTATTTAATGATGTTTTTAAATATGTCTGCTGGTACTTACTGGATATTGGGTATGCGCATTCCCCCTATAACAAAACGTGCACAATAAAGTGATTTTTATTCGTAGTGGGTGAAATGGGGCAACAAGG
The DNA here is from genome assembly GCA_947397865.1 of Polietes domitor. Classification (NCBI taxonomy): domain Eukaryota; kingdom Metazoa; phylum Arthropoda; class Insecta; order Diptera; family Muscidae; genus Polietes; species Polietes domitor. The sequence goes on from OX377618.1 coordinate 36,287,179, forward strand.
GATAAAAATGGTACCTTTCAAACGGCAACAACTAGAAACACGAAATTTGATGTGTACATTCCTCTAAGGCGACCAGATTTTAGAAATGAAAATAGAGGACATTAAAAAAAATATAACAAAAAATTTATTTGAATTCATAAATACATTTTTTTACATTACATATGTAAATATGTAGTTAAAAAATAACAAATAAAAATAAATAAAATTAGTTTAAACTAATAAAGAAACTTAAAAATTCATTGCACTAAAATATTCAAAAGTTCTTATTGTAATATCTAATATAATCAGTTTATGGTTTATTGTACTTTTCAGATTCGTGAACTTTCTTTAAAATATCGTCTCTTGATCCATAGTGTTTTGAAAATTCTATACAGCTTTTATTGGTGTTGCACTTGATAGTAATTATAGCCTCCACACAATTAATCGATATATTGCTTTTAAGAAAGTAAGTGTTACCACTTATTTTCAAAATCGAAAACTCAGTAAAAACAATTATTGATCATTCTTTTAAAATTAAAGATGACAAAAGATGACTGATTATGAAAAAGAGGACAGATAGAGTACACAAATTTAATAGAGGACAGCGAGTTGAAATAGAGTATTGTCCTCTTAAAAAGAGTACGTATGGTCGCCTTAATTCCTCTAATTGAGTAGATACACAATACAAAAGTATTTTCCCAAATTCGTACTTTTAAGGGATAAAATGGGAATAGAGGGATAAAAATGGTACAAACCAAACGGTTGCACCTAGAATAATGAAATTCGGTGTATGCATTTCGGTGTATGTGATTGCGTAGACACATAAAATAAACGGATTTTTCAAAATTCCTAAAAAGGTTTTTCCTTATTCGTGCTTTCAAGGGATACAATGGGTACAGAGGGTTAAAAATAGTACCAACTAAACGACTTACTAGAATGATGAACTTCGGTGTATACATCCCTGTAATTGCGTAGACACGTAAAATAATGAGATGTTAAAAAGTCCTACTCTTAAGGGGGTGAAATTGGACAAAAGGGATAAAAGTTGTACCACCCAAATGGCTGCAGCTAGAATCAGAGAATTCGGTGTATGCATTCTTTTAACTGCATAGACACGCAAAATAAAAAGATTTTTCCCAATTCGTACTTTTGCGACAAAAATTGGTTGAATCATGAAGTTAGATAATTTTGCACTATGTACGTGAGATAATGGATTTTCAAAATTTGTACTTTTGGAATTAAAATAGAATGGAAATACACCCTACTGTAGCACGCACTATCCACCAATATTTATGGTATTTAAGCTTTTTTGAAAAAATATATATAAGAATATTTATTTTTTGAATTGTCTTGAAGTATTATTTCGATATACATATATAGTGTAAAGGTATTGGTAGATTTGCCTTGTAAGCGTGGTTTGAAATAATAAAAATATTATTTATAAAATTATTTTTTCAATATTTGTATTTGTTTGGTTATATTAACACCCTCTGTGGAATGCAATCCATGGTGGAGGGGATATAAAGTTCGACTCGGCCGAACTTAACGCCTTTTTTACTTGTTTTTCCTTTTTTGTATTTAGCGATTCATCATCAGAAAAATAAAAAAAAAATTTAAAAAAATTACTTTATTTACTTCTTACTTCGTGTTAATAAACTATTGAAGAAATAGATTTTGCAAAACAAAATGAAAAAAATAATCGAAACAATGGAATTTCACTACTTGCAAACTCACACATACTTTAAGAAACATAAAACGGCAATAAAGTGCTACTTCGATACTTTAAAAGTGACTGAAATTACCTTTCCAAACAAGTTATAATACATTCTAAACAATCCAAGCTATCGGGGTGAAAAATCGTACCACTTCACATGGAATGTCTAATAAAATACTCGATTTAACGAACAAATAAATCTAAGTATTTGCAATAATGATCTTCAAAAATACTAAAACCATAGTGCATATTAATAGTTGATGTCCAAATTCACAATTTACATGTATGAATTCTTAGTTTAAATGATTAAGCTTTTAAAAGAAAACGACCTGTTAGAGAGAATGATCTCTTCAGTTCTAGGACCAAGCACAAATGTTGTAGCAATTGAAATGGTGGTAATTGTTACAATCAATATTTGCTAACGTATGGCTTTAAATGGAAATGAGTTAAACTATAACTAAACACTATTAAACTTTTAGATTGAAATTTTCGCCGATGAGATAGTTCCAAAACAATCTTACAATCGACGAATATGTAGATAAAGATATAGGTTAGTTAAATCGGACAACTACTGTAATGCAAAAAGATTATTCTAATTGTCAATGCTATGTCGTCTTAGAATTTTATAACGATCGATGAATATAAGGTCCGAAGACACCCCCGTCCTATATTAAGCGCAGTTAATCAATCTTTCTTCTGAGCCACACAGTTGTTACCCATCTGCTATACCTCGTAATACAGTGTGCTACACATTGCACACGACATGCTATTCTTTAGATTCCAACGCACCGTGCCACACATTATACCATGCCGAAAGTTTCACCCACGTGCTCACATTTGGTTTTCAAAAATCCTGCGGTAGCACGCACACACAGCATACGCGGGTCGGTTCCTCCCAACACAGACATAATCCTTTCCTCTCATCTTGGTTTTCTACAAAATGTCTTCAATCTCCAATCGTTGCAGCAAATGTGCCACATTTCAACAACTTAAGATGATGTGCCCTCCCTCCCCTAGTACTACCACCTACGCAGCATCTTCACGCTTAAAAATAAAATGTCTTTCTTCTCCACTCCATCAAAGATAACATCCAGCAATTTGTTGTTATTGTCGAAGAGGTGACTTTAATTGGTGTCTTAAGTGTTGGTCGTAATGTTCTGCTCCTGCACAAGTCACATTCATTCACAACAATGACATCTATGTACGAGTTACAAGTAAGTACCTCTACCTCTTCCACGGGAACTTTCTCTGCTTCTTCACGTTTTCATTTCTTTATGGGATATTAATGAAGGCAATGCAACAAAAGTATGGCGCACGCGTGTTTCCAGCCACGCAATGTTTTTCTTCTTTTTCTTAAAATAAAAATAAAACAAAAAGTCCAATGTGTTTGTTGTTGCTGCTGCTGCTGTTGATTGTGGGGAAAATGTCGATTGTTTTCTATTGGAGAAGGAGGCGTACTTTCACATAAGAGATGTGAAAAAAGTGAACAATTATGGTGGGGGTACGTATTATATGATGATATAGTGGGAGGTGTAGGCTGAAAAGCAATTAAACCCCATTTTGTAGGGGAATTTATTTTGAATAGGATACAAACGATACCGAATCTTTTGACATGATTATTTCAAAACAAAAATTTTGGTACTGCTTTACTTTTTACTGAAATAAAAGCTTTAGTATCCGGATCGAAAATTTACGTAAACCAACGTTGCCAAAAATACAAAAAGAAAAGCGTGAAGTAAAAGTCGACATTATTTTGTTGCTGCAAAATTAAATTGTTTCGTTGTCGCAATTAAATGGTTACGCAATGAAGTTGTTACAGCGACACACATACAGCGACCTTTATGTAACTACAGCATTTCGTTGATACAATGAAAATCATTTGATGATGGAATGATATCCATTATTTCGTTAATGAACGGTATATTGCATTAAAACATGGAGTTACTGAGCACAATTGATAATAGCGTTGTCAGATCCGACCAACATCCGCGAGTTTTCACTAAAAACGATTGCATACCGATGGTCCGGTCATTCACAATACATTTTCCCCGTCTACATATGACTTCCCTCCACTGCGAATTCTATCCATGTCTCGGGTATGTGAGGCCATGTCGAACTAAAAAACAAGTAAGGAAAGGCTAAAGTCGGGCGGGGCCAACTATATGATACACTCCACTTTCTCTCCGAATACAATTCAATTCGGTAAAAATTTGAAAACCTGACCCAATTTGTCAAATCGAGAAGAATATTTGTATCGGGGCTATATCCAAACAAGGTATGATGTGACCCACTTACACAATAGGTTCTTCCAATTCAAGTATAACGTGTTATGCTCAATTTAAAGAACATCTGATAAAATATGTGCTTTCTAGAGCGGAAAAAGTCAAATTGGGAGCGAAATTTGTATGGGAGCAATATATATAAATCTGAACTGATCTGTCTCATTTTCACCATGGATGTTTCTAGTTGAAATATAAGATATTTTGCCAAATTTGAAGAACATCTGTTAAAATATGTGGTTTCTAGAGCGGAAAAAGTCAAATTGGCAGCGAAGTATGTATGGGAGCTATATATAAATGTGAACCGATCTGACTCATTTTCACCATGGGTATTTCTAGTTGAAATATAAGATATTTTGTCAAATTTGAAGAACATCTGATATAATATGTGGTTTCTAGAGCGGAAAAAGTCAAATTGGGAGCGAAATTTGTATGAGAGCTATATATAAATGTGAACCGATCTGACTCATTTTCACCATGGGTATTTCTAGTTGAAATATAAGATATTTTGTCAAATTTGAAGAACATCTGATATAATATGTGGTTTCTAGAGCGGAAAAAGTCAAATTGGGAGCGAAATTTGTATGGGAGCTATATATAAATCTGAACCGATCTGACTCATTTTCACCATGGGTATTTCTAGTGGAAATATAAGATATTTTGGCAAATTTGAAGAAATTCTGTTAAAATATGTGGTATCTATCGTGAAAAGAGTAAAATCGGGAGCAAAATTTGTATGGGAGCTATATCTAAATCTGAACCGATTTTCTTCAAATTAAATAGCGTTCGTCCTTATCATCGTTGTGCAAAGTTCTGTTTTGTTCTAACAACAATTGCAACCTGGACTTTGATTACAAGAATAAATGGGCAGACAGACGGACGGACGGACATTGCTAAATCGACTTAAAAAGTGATTCTAAGTCGATCGGTATACTTAACAATGGATCTATCTCGTTTCCTTTTGGGTGTTACAAACAAATGCACAAAGACATAATACTCTCGTGGAGTGTATAAAAATTGTGACATGATCGAGTCGCTTGGAATATTCTGTCGGATCCTGTCCATTTGTATGACTAGAATGACTACTCTACCTGCCACTGAAGCTCATCACTAAAGATAATATTGCTATAAACAGGGCTTGACTTCCAGTTGATTTTGTGTCCATTAATTCCCGACCCGATAACTCTTCCTTATACATAGATTCGATGAGTGATGGCAATTGTAAGTTCGAACGTTTCCGCTTCACAATCTGCAGAGTGTTTCTAACAGGAATTCGCAGCTTTTCAACTTAGCAAGGCCACGATCAATCGGCATTGGCGTAGCAAGAGATTTTAGTTTAGCTTAGTCGATTTCCAACCATTGGCTTAGGATGGGTGGTCCTAGGTGGATAAACCCACTCCAGGAAAATGTTATCCCCCCAGAATTTTAAAATAGTATATTACAATTTCATGGCTGCGTCACACAAAAATCGTATTTTTTTGAAAAAAGTAAAAATCATTGTCAACACAAAAAGAAAAATATGAGTTTTCAAATTGAACGTGAAACAGGTAAGAAGACGTTAAGTTCGGCCGGGCCGAATCTTATTTACCCTACACCACGGAGTGCATTCCACAGTATTACCGACAGATTAGAGGCTGTCAACTTTACATAGAACTTTGCAGAACCCTATTAGGAAATTTGTGATGCTTCTATTATAATATTAATAGTCCTCTACTATATATAAATATAAAACTTCAAGTGTAATCAAAAAGTGAACATGAGGCTGCAATCTTCAAAAATGTGTCGTAAATATTTAATGTATTGTTAGTCGTTATTAGGTAGAAACAATTTCCCTCAAGATTTCCCCATTTGGAAATTCTTGATTCCAGCTACAGCTTAAATGTCTGTACCATTTTTGGCCGTTTGATTGGTATGAAATTCGATTCCATTTAGATCGTGAAGGAACGAATATCGAAAGATCTATTTATTTTTCGAAATGTGCACACCGAATTGCATTATTATAACTGCAGCCGTTTGGTTGGTACCACTTTTATCCCCATTCACCCCCTTTTCCGCATAAAAGTAAAAATTTCGAAAAAATCTTTTACGTTTCACATCTTCACAGTCAGATGAATGTATAGGCCGAAATTCATGATTTCCATTTGTATCCCTCTTTTCCTTCTATTTTACGTGTCTACGAATTTCATGATTCTAGCTCTTGTCGTATCATTGTTACCATTTATATCCCTTTTTGTCCCATTTCGCCCGCTAAAATTTTTATTTCCTTTTTGGGGCTTTTACGCTACCAGAGGATTGTACACAAAAAATCAAGTGCACATAATGCAGAAATTAAAGCAAGTAAAAACGACGTTAAGTTCGGCCGGGCCGAACTTTATATACCCACCACCATGGATGCATTCCACAGAGGCTTTCGATTTCCTTAGAAGTGCAGTAATATTACAGGAAAATATATGTAAATATTTTTAATATAGCCAAACCAAAACAAATAAAAATATTGAAAAATGATTTTATAAATAAATAAATTATTTTTATTATTTCAAATCACACTTATAAGGCAAGGCTACCAATACGTTTATCTATATACATATATAAAAGAGTTGCGTGATTGAGTGACTGACTGATCACTCCCCAGACCAAACGGCTAGAGCTAGAATCATGAAATTTGGTGTGTACATTCTCTTACAGTGTGATAAGACGGGGTTTTTCGAAATTCGTACTTTTAAGGGATAAAAAGGGATAAAAATGGAACTACCGCAATGACCAAACGGCTGGGCCTAGAATCTTGAAATTTAGTACGGACATTCCTCTTGCAGCATGAAGGCATCCCAAAAAGTGTCTTGTGAAAAATTCGTACTTTTGGGGGGTTAAATGGGCCAAAAAGGGACGAAAATGGTACCAACAACACGACTGAAGCTAGACTCATGATATTTGGTGTGTACATTTCTCTTGCAGTGTAGATATCAGAGTTGAAGGGATTTTTTTCGTATTTCGTACTTGTAAAGGGTAAAATGGGGTTGAAAGGGATAAAAATGGTACAACAGCAATGACCAAACGGTAAGGCTTAGAATCTTGAAATTTGGTATAGATATTTCTCTTGCGGTATGAAGACATCCCAAAAAGTGGCTTTTAAAAAAATGTGTACCTTAGTGGGGTTAAATGAGGCAAAAAGGGATCAAAATGGTACAAACAATACGACTGAAGCTAGAAACATGAAATTTGGTGTGTACATTTGTGTGTTTTTTTCGTAATTCGTACTTTTAACTGGTAAAAGGATCGAAAGGGATCAAAATGGTACCACAGCAATGACCAAACGGCTAGGGCTAGAATCTTAAAATTTGGTGCGCAAATTCATCTTACAGCTTAAACGCGCCCAATAAAATATTTTTTAAAATTCGCACTATTTGAGGGTGAAGGGATACAAATGGTACCAATCAAACGGATGGAGTTGGAATCAAAATATTCAGTGTGTACGTCCCTCAAAATGCTTAAAAACTCTATATGAACGAACTTTATGAAATTTGTACTTTTAAAGGATAAACGGGAAAGGGGGATAATGAGGGGGATTATGAAATTTGGTATGTATATTCGTTTTACAGCACAGAACACTGATAAGAAAACATTTTTCGAAATTTGCACTTTTAAGGGATTAAATGGGATAAGAATTGTACCCCAGCCCACGTCAAACGGTAGCACGACTGCGACCATGAAACTATTTTTGCAAAATTCTTACTTTTTGAGGACGAAAATGGATAAAAAAGGATAAAAATGGTACCAATAAAACAGACGGAGCTGGAATCGTGAAATTCCTCAAAATGCTTACAAACGCAAAATGAAATTTCGAAATTTCTACTTTTAAGGGCTTAAAATGGATAACGATTGTACCACCGCGCTTTCCAAAATTGGGTAAAAAGTGGAAACCAATCATGAAATTCGATTTGTACGCCCCCATGCATAGAAACACAAAATAAAGGGATTTTTTAAAAATAATGAGGAAAAGAGATACAAATGGTACCAACAACAAAGAATCTGTGTGAAATTCTGACCTCTAATGGATTTTTCAAAATTTATACTTTTAAGTTGAATTTAAAATGGCGATTAAAATGGTGTCCACCAATGTATAGAATAAGGTATATACATAGTTATTCTAAAGTACAATACAAATGTACTGTATCAAAGTGTGCACTTTAAAGGTGGAAGCGTATCAAAAGTGATAAAAATCTAACAAACCAAATTGGGGAAATTGGGATATAGATGGTACCAACCATAGTTTTCAGCTAGAATATGAAAATGTTTTTTTAGAAATTGGAGACAAAAAGAGATACAAATAGTACCTACCAAAATATAGCACTAGAATCGTGAAGTTATGTGCGAATATTATAGCCCCGCCGAAAAAAAAATAAAAAATGTATAAAGAATGTTTGTTCTATTTATAAGTTCAGATTTCAAGTCATGCACCGGTATAGAAGTTATGTATATGTAAAGGATTTAATTTTACAAAGGGCGTGACAAACGCATACATATTTTGTAGGTTTAAAGTGATTATAATTTTTTTAGATCTAAAATTGAAGCTGATTTCAACCGGTGTGTGCATAGCATATATGAAAATATTGGCAAAGATCAAATTTCACATCATTCCGATAATCCGTAAAGAAGTTATAAAAGGTTTAATTTTACGTAATGGCGATTAGTGTGGGAGGTACAAGAAGGGGCGTGGCAAAATCCTCCATATTACGTACGTTCAAAATACAACTGGTTCCGAATACTAGGAAAACGGACTATATCTGTGGGAGTACCATAGTCAATTCAACCATCTCCAATTTTAAACTAAGACTGGGAATAGTAATACTATGTTCAGAGTTTGAATAAATTCCTAACTCCCTTTGAGAGTTATCCTGTACACCAGCCAGCCAAATAGACAGACGGACGAGAAAGGGATTTTAGACATAAATCACTCCTTTAATGCGTTACACTTTTTTCTATCCCAACTGACATATACGCTCCTACTCTGTTGAGACGGACTAATATTTTTCTACTTTATATGATTTTTTGTAAGAAAATTGTTTCAATGTTCGTGCCTAAATTAAAATTGCTAGTACTACATATAAATATCGAAATAATACGTCAATTCAAAAAATAAATATAAGACAGAAATCTTCAAAAAAGCTTAAATACCATAAATATTGGTAGATAGTGGGGGATACAGTTGGTTGTATTTCCATCCTATTTTAATTCCAAAAGTACAAATTTTGAAAATCCAGTATCTGACGTACACAAGGCAAGGTAACCTAACTTCATGATTCAACCAATTTTTGCCGTAAAAGTAAAAAGTACGAATTTGGAAAAATCTTTTTAATTTGCGTGTCTATGTATACACCGAATTCCATGATTGTAGCTGCGGCCATTTGGTTGGTACCATTTTTATCACTTTCCCCCATTTTACCTCTTAAGAGTACGACTTTCTAAAATATCTATATTTTACTTGTCTACGAAATTAGATGAATGTACACATCGAATTTCATCATTCTAGCTTTAGCCGTTTCCCATTGTATCCCTTGAAAGTACGAATTTGGAAAAACCATTTATTTTCCGTGTCTACGGAGCCAAAGGAATGTATACTCCGAATTTCATAACTTTAGCTGCGTTCATTTGGTTGGTACAATTTGTATCCCCTTTTTCCATTTTAACCCCAAAAAGGGCGATTTTCGAAAAATCCTTTTATTTTACGTTTCTACGCAATCAGAGGAATGTATACACCGAATTTCATTAATCTAGGTGCAGCCATTTGGTTGGTACCATTTTAATCCCTCTTTTCCCATTTCACCCCTTAAAAGTACGAATTTGGGAAAAATACTGCTGTACTCAATCAGAGGAATGCACACACCGAATTTTGTGTTTCTAGATGTTGTCGTTGGATAGGTACCATTTTTATCCCTTTTTGTCCCATTTCTCCCCCTACGAATAAGAATCACTTTATGGTGCACGTTTTTGTTATAGAGGGAATGCGCATACCCAATATCAAGTATGTACAAGCCGACATATTAAAAAAATATGCTTAAATACTCTAAAATATTAGGGACCGATTTTGCCCAGTTACAATCCCAACCGATCTACGACTATAAGACGCATTTATGGAAATTTTGGACGACCTAGCTCCTTTCGTTCACATACTAGCGTGCTTTCAACAGTCGGACGGACATGGCTAGATCGTCTTAGAATTTTATTACGATCAAGAATATGTATACTTTATAGGGTCTCAGGTCGATATTTCAAGGTGTTACAAACGGAATGACAAAGTTAGTATACCCCCATCCTGGAGGTGGAGGGTATAAAAATAGTCGAAATATTAGGCGGTATTTTCAGTCCTTGTTAGGGAAAAAATTTTCCCTCTGGACCGATTTCGCCCAATTTCAATCCCAACCGATATGCCAACCATTTGAGAAAATTTTAACCTCCTACCTCATTTCGTTCGGCAGCTAGGTGTTTTCAACAGACAGACAGACGGACATGACGAAAAAAGTTTTTGAATGTAGAATATAGTTATAATCCGTAGTTATAGTATTTTAAGCCCTGAATGAGTCGTTTTTTAATTTGATTTAAAAAATCATATAATTAAGTCTTTTCTGCAATAAAACGCTATTAAAAGTACATTCTCATTGCTGATATAGCAAAAGAAAAAAAGGTAATGATGACGGCGACGACGACACAACAATAACAAAGTCATCTGCATGTAACAAAATTAAGCCAGCATAAATTCTATTCTCTTTCATAATATTCGGCTAAATGTTCAATGAAAATTTCATTGAGAGTCCAAAGTATTAAAAACGGGTCATGACATACAGCCAAATCTCCATGCAGGCGCACGACCAAAGGAAACCGATGGCAAAATTATGCGATTTTTACTCATTTTAGTGGTTGTTGTTTTTGTTTTCGTTGGCGGTGTCGTTGTCGTTGTCGTGTGTTTCTAATATCCTTTTTGTACAGGATATTTTTATTATTGCTGTTGCTGATTTTTCAGGGGATATTTATATAGAGTTTCCCTAGAAAAAAAACGGTTATTTTATATTTATGTAGGGATATTGAATGCAGGAGTATACGCTACACACACACTTGCACTCTTGCGTATATATGTGTATATGTTTGGAAGGTATTTGTTTGTACATATATACATAACACCATCCGGCAGAAAACATTGCATAGTAATGAATATGAATAACAAAATAGATACAGATATACACACTCACACCACTTCAAAGTGCGGAGTATCGCCGTAGACACACTCACACACCCGAGCGTGTGTCCTGCTGGAAACCTACCGCACGAGAGCCTCACGCACTTATCTCCAATACCGAGTTTATGTGCGTCTGTGTTTGTCGAATTATTCAGCTGACACTGAATGACGCCAACAACAATAATATCGGCAACAAGAACAGCAGCAACAACTAAAAATACTATAAACACATAATAACTATCGAATATACGAAAGGACAAAAAAAGCAAACCGAATGCCATTCAATAGCAGAAGCAGAAACAACACAAACGAAAGTACTCCTACCACCACCACCGCCATTGCCACCATCACAAACATCATCAGCATATGCAGCAGCATCAACGTCACCTTCATCGTCGTCGTCATCGACACCACCATATCCCCTGTCCTTTCAGCAGTTAGCAGTTGTTGTGGAAAACTGCACGTTGTTGTTACTTTCCCTTTTTCTGGTCTATTCTGGTATTTTGAACATTTTCTTCTCTATTCCGTTGTCCTGCCACATCCTCATCTTTGTCCTCTGGCACTCATCACCGGTGGAGAACAAAAAAATGCACTTACTACTTACATTGAATTATAATATGGAGACTGGTCTGTGTCATTTCATAATTTATGTTGAGACGAGGACGATGTGATAAGTGCGGAAACAATCTCTCCCAAAAAGAATGCATTATTTACCGCTAATAACATTATGTATTTCGGCTTTTTAAACTCGAAAACGACATTAAATTTGTTTGATGGATCCATTTTATAAAATATTTTTATACTAATATTTTATATACCAACTAGCAAATACCCGCTACTTCGTACGCGGAAATTTTTCAAATGGGGTGATATTGACAGTATTTTGTCTCTGTTTTTTATATTTTGAAATGGCCTTAGTCTAAGGATATCACTTTCAGGGTAAATCGTTTGTAAACGCTCACTACTTTTGAAAAATCGTTTTACTTTGTGCAACTACGTATTCAGCTATAACTTTATATATTCACACTAACTTTTCGATTCGATTTATACACCTTGTACAAATTAAAAAAAAAACCGTTTACACTGTGCCATCCATTTATACGTAGACAATACTTTAATTTATAGGCACAAAATACAAACAATTTTTTACATTTGGAATAGATTTGGAATAGAAAAAAGTGGAACGCATTGAAGGAGAAATTTAAAACCATAAGTATCCCTTTCACGTCCGTCTGGATCGCTGGTATACACGAAAACTCTGGAAGGGACTTAAAGAATTTATTAAAACTCTGCACATAGTCTTTTTTCCCAGACTTAGTTTAAATTCGGAGATGGGGAAATTTATATACGTCTTATGTTACCCCCACATACGTAAAATTAAACCTAAATATTATATTTAGCAATATTTTCATATAACAGAATATGGGCGATATTGTCACACCCTTTCCACGAAAATTGACACAAGCTTTGGTCAAAATAAAACTGATATAACTTCCAGACGGATGATCGAAATTAGTTGCAATTCGAGATTTTAAAATGTTTTTATAATCACTCTAAACCTACAAAATATTTATGCTTTTGGCACGCCCTTTGTAGTCCCTATCCAAGTTAAAATTAAAACCCTTACATATAACTTATATACCGGTGACTTGTAATCGGAACATATAAAAAGAACAAACATTTTTTATTTTTTATTTAGCTGGGGATAATGACTATAATGTTCAGAACTCTCCCCGTGCCGCTTACGCCCTTAAACAAACAAATTTCGAAAAATTAATTTATGTTGCGTGTCTACGTACTCGGAGAAATGTTCACACATTTCTAATAGCCTTTTCATATTCCAGCTGAAAACTTTGGTTTGTACCATCTTTATCCCGATTCCCTCAATTTGGTTGGTACCATTTGAATCACTTTTGATCCGCTTCCCCCTTTATAGTACACATTTGATACAATCTTATTGTATTGCAGTAATTATGTACATATATACCTAAATTGATACCAAGGTGGGTACCATTTTAATCGCTTTTTGTTCCAAGTTCTACTTAAAAGTATAAATATTGAAAATCAGTTAATGTCAAATTGTCAAAATATATACACCGAATATCATGATTCTAGCTTCAGCCGTGTTATTGGTACCATTCGGATATAAAAAGGTACGAATTTCGATAAATCCATTAATTTTGTGTTTCTATGCATGTACAAACCGAACTTCATACGTTTTTACCCAATTTCACCCCTAAAAGTATAAATTTTGCAATCGCATTCGCGTTATAATATATTATATGTGTTCCAAATTTCAAGATTCTAGGCCCAGTCGTTTGGTCAGGGCGGTGGTACAATTTTTCGGAAAATTCGTTGTTATCACTCATTTACACTGTAAGACGAATGTGCACACCGAATTTTATTATTGCAGCATCATCCATGTTGTTGGTACTTTTATATCCCGCTTTTCTCGTATACCTTTAAAAGTACGAATTTCAAAAAATTCAGCCATTTTGCGTTTCTAAGCATTTTGAGGGATGTACACACCGAATTTTATTATTCCAGCTCCATCCGTTTAATTGGTACCATTTTTATCCCTTTTTACACGATCTCAGCAACAAAAAGTACGAATTTTGAATAATATTATCTTGGTCGTATTAGTGCTATAAAAGTAATGCCCGTTCTAAATTTCAAGACTCTAGTCCCAGCCGTTTGGTCAGGGCGGTGGTACAATTTTTATCCCATTTAATCCCTTAAAAGTACAAATGTTGAAAAATTCCTTCTTATCTCCCATCTTCGCTGTAAAACGAATATACACACCGAATTTCATTATTGTAGCGTCATCCGTGTTGTTTGTACCTTTTTTATCCCTTTTTACCCGATTTCACCCCCAAAAAGTACAAATTTTGAAAAATATTTTCTTGGACGCTTTGAAGCTATAAGAGGAATTTTTGTACCAAATTTCAAGATTCTAGGCCTAACCGTTTGGTCATTGCGGTGGTACCATTGTTATCCCTTTACCCCATTTTACCCCTAAAAGTGCGAATTTCGAAAAACTCACTTCATATCTGATCTCTACGCTGTAGGAGAAATGTACACACCAAATTTCATGATTCTAGCTTCAGTCGTGTTGTTTGTAACATTTTTGTCCCTTTTTGTCCTAAAATCCACTTTTTGGGATGCCTTCATGTCGCAAGAGGAATGCCCATTCCATATTTCAAGATTCTAGGCCCAGCCGTTTGGTCATTGCGGCGGTACCATTTGTATCCCTTTTTAGCCCTTAACAGTACGAATTTCGAAAAACCCCGTCTTATCACACTGTAAGAGAAATGTACACACCAAATTTCATGATTCTAGCTCTAGCCGTTTGGTCTGGGGAGTGATCAGTCAGTCACTCAATCACGCAACTCTTTTATATATACAGATTTACGGCGAAGGTACCTTTAATATTTTTACTCTCATACTCTATAAATAGAAGTCATATATGTCTAATTACTGTACATTTGTACTCAAATCCTTTAAAAATCATGAAAAGTTTGTTGATTTACGGGTGCATCAAGTAGGGTTTTAGGGTACAGTTTTGAATAAACCATCTAATATAAAATTCCGATATCTAGTCAACGTCGTGAATAAATTGTTCCCATCTATTCAAATATGAAATGACATCACATATCCTTCGCCTCTTATTTCCCACTTCACTAAAAATTGCATTCAATCACTTTTTACCATATTTATTATATGGCACTCCTCTTTTGAACCACAACTGAAAAGTCGATCTATGCCGTTTGGTCATCCATCCGCATCTAAGGCGCGTACGTACGTCCGTAAACATGAAATACACTTTTATGATTGCCCCGATAGCAGTTGACGGTGTTGTTGTCGTTTTTCATCTGGTTTGTCTGTTCATCGTCATGTTCCAATGATCTTCTACCAGTCACCACGCAAACAGATGACAAACCTCATCATTGTTGTCCGATTTTACCATTGTCCTTGAGCCAATAAGCGTGACGTTTTCTTCCTGCTGGCGATTTTCCAATTCAAAGGACATTCTGTGATTTTTGCTTTATCAAAATTCACTTTTTTGGTTAGAGATTAAAATCACATCTTGTGATCCTCGATGATCGTCTGTGAATGTGATCTGTTTATTACTTACGTATGCCAATCACACGCTGACAGGATTATTTTTTAATTCCTCTTTTTTCCTTTGATATAGTTCTTGAAGATTGGTTTGGTCGTGTGTTCTTCTCAATGTGCGTTAAGTTTGCCTTAATTATCAATCACTAATTGACCGTGAAGAATATGTGCTCCTGGTTGTCAGGATTAGTTTTTTTAACTTGTCTTGTGTACGTGTCCGTGTGCATTGAGCAATTTTTTATAATCCCTGCTACCATGAAATGTTCTTTTCATTCTAATAAAGAAAAAGGTCTGTTTCACTTGATTTAGTTTTTGAAATCTGCGAAATGTCTTCAATTTTCCGTGAAATTAATTGCACATCAAACAAACAATTTACCATGGAATGGATGTTATAACTTTGGTATTTAGTTTTAGTGAAGAATTTGCAGCTGATGAGATAATATATGGAGACTTCCAAAGGCTTTCTCACTGTAAAGGAAGCAAAATATTAGGCCTGTTCGATTGGGTTTACTAGCTTACAATTAAGAGACTTGATAAGGTAAGTAGTAAAAGTAAATTCCATACAAAAATTAAGCTAGTAAACCCAATCGAACAGGCCTATTATTTAGTAAATATAATTAGAGAAATTATCATAAAATTTGTATATTCTCCACAGCACGTGGTTAGGAATCCGGTTATTTAAGAAATTTTCAGTATGGTTTTCTAATCTCTCTCAAGGCCCGCAAGTTGGACACCTCTACTGCGAACAAATTTGAATAATCTCCAAAGCTCCTTTTTAGAAAGTGCTAGCCAGTACCTATAAAAAATCATACTCCTCCCCCTATTTCTAGTGTAATACTCAATCAAACATATTCTTCAATTTCTTCTCGATCTTGATTTAGCATTTTTAAAAAATACCACCTCTATATATACCGTTTTTAGGTGATTTATGGATAAAATAGAAGTTTAAAACTAGACACAATTTTGAGAACTATTTCCAAAATTAACCACTGTGCTGAAGTTTCCAACCACTTTCAAGTTGAACAAAGTGCTAATGAAACCAAAATTGGCCATTAAATATTTTGAACTTTTGAATTTAATACCAATTTTCCATACATGTAAAAATTTAAATAATTTTCTACATTATCTATTTAGAAAGTGCTAGCCAGTACCTATAAAAAAATCATATTACCAACCCCCTCCCTAGTTCAAGTGTTATACGCAATCAAAAATATTCTTCAATTTCTTCTCGATCTTGATTTGGCATTTTTAAAACATACCAGCTATAATACACATGTAGTATTATTTCGGATATAGTAAAGCAATTTAAATAATTTTCTACATCATCCCCCCATCTATTGAAAACAATACATATTCTAAATTATGCATAATCATCTCAGACCTCAAACCAAAATCCTCTACGCCCCAAAATGAGTAAGAAAATCTCAACCGCGAGATTATTATCAACGGAAAATATTGTTGAGGACATGATGCCAGACGTACGAACACAATAAAAACCCATTTCCTGTCTACAAATCATAATCCTCCAAGGATCACCGGGCAAGAAATCAAACAAATCAAAACAATAATCAAAAATGTAAGACGACTGAATTGAAATGAATGAATTGCGCGTGCGCAACACACGCTTCCACAAATCGTCCCCTCTTTAATGTTATGTTTGAACCATAAGATGATAGAAACAAAGGTTTCTCAATAGAAGACGTAAGATTACGAACCCTTGGCAGCAGCAGCATCTCTTTGGTGCGAGGTCTACCCAAAGATCAACTCCAGCAATAAACATCCCAACGACAACATCAAAGATGTGTTCTAATGTGTTGCATTAGAAATCTTTTGGGAACATAAACAATACTGTGAGTGTAGAAAGGAAGTGCAAAGAAACATTGAAAGAACAATGCCCGTGACAGAGGGAAAACTAACAACCCCTATAAGGATCTTTGGAGCGACCGAGTGTGTGTGTGTGTGTTAAGAGATGCTCACGATGCTGAAGAATGTCCATAGGACTTAGAAGAAGTGTTAGATTTTAGTGGCGCGCGCGTTTCCTTGGTATGTGTCAAAGGTGCTGAAGCTGCTGTGACCTTTTGTGTGCCCCTCATGCATCTCATCTGAACGCAGACACTGCTATTGACACGGATACGGACGTTTGTTATGGATTGCTAACAAAACATATTTGAATATCTTTGAAGTGTGTGCATGCCCGAAGTTCGAAGTGGGGAAACTAGTCTATTTTCATTGAGAAGCATTAAGTACGGTTCAGAGTTCATGGCTCGTATTATGTACATACATGTACATGTGATCTTCAGGGATATGGATTTCTTAAGAAAATAAATTTAAATGAGATTTTTCTTTTGGTGGGATCGTGACATTTGCGCCTGCGCGTTTTGTGTGCTCCCTGGCTGTCGTCTTGGTATTTGTGAAAATCTATGTCAAATTTTCTAAACGACCTATGACTATTTTTGCTGCAACATGTGCTAACTAAAATCACATTGTAGTGGAATTTGTTACGGAGGAGACCCGTCCCATTGGTGTAGTTACAGCTGCCGGACCCTCCAAACACATGGGAAATGTAGCCAAGAATGTGTTCTTTAAAGTGCTCACATAAGAGAAAACCCGAAAATACCAATGATAATTCTTTTATTTTGTATTAAAGAAGCAAAAATTGTTCCGGATACAGCCGACTAGGAATTAAGTTTTACCTCTTAAAATAATATAAAAAATACATTTTTGGACATTTATTCAATGGTCGGAAGTAATAGAAACATCAAAATTGTGAGGTTTTAGATTTACAATATGTTTTTTGAACAACTTCTGCTTAATATTTCCCTTCAAATTTGTAAAATACATCCCTGGAAAGCTGCTATATTCTGCTACAATTCAAGAATTCGAATAAAGTTCTTATGGTTTATAGTTTTTTTTAAATCTAAATCGAAGTCAAATAGAATAAACAGAATTCATTTTACTTTATTTGGCTTAGACTACCCATGTCAAAGATATTCTTTGAAAACACATTAATTCATTTATAATATTGCAGGTTACGGTGACAGAAAGGTACAAGATAATTTCCTTATTTCAGATTTATTGCATTTTCTGAAATCTTCATAATACTTTGTGCAATTTTAAAAATCGGCCATAGTAGCAATACAAATAAGTTTTTAAATAAACAAGTAAGGAACAGCTAAAGTCGGTACCGACTATATGATACTCTCCACTTTCTATTCCATTCCATGAATTTTATTACCATTTAATAGATGCTTTAAAACTAAAATCATAGGTAAAACAAACGCCAAATCGTCTGTATAAATCTACACTCAGAAAAAAGTGAACCCTATAACGAGTTAAAATGAACTAAAATTTAGGAAAATTGAACTCCGTACTCCGCACTAAAGCAATATTTCCTCATATCAAGTTCAAACTTTTCCTTGTAAGTAGTACATACTTTGAACTTGATTCTAGTTCAATTTTCTTCAAACCAAATAAATATTTAGTCAAACTAAGGAAAATTCCAATAAGTTTTTCCTCAAACCAAGTACATTTTTACTAAATCTAAGTAAAATTTTGCTGAAATTTTCCTAAAACTAAGCAAATTTTTACTCAAATCAAGTAAATATTTACTTAAACTGACCACAATTTTGCTGATTTTTTCCTCAAAACGAGTACATTTTTACTTATTCTGAGGAAAATTTTACTTGATACAGGGAAAAAATTAACTTAAAATAAGTTCAACTAATTCAATGAAAAGAATTTGCTTCAGAGTATGCAAAACTGATAAAAAATTGGCAACATGAAATATTTCTCAAAAAATTCATTATACCACTGCCATAAATAGTTGAGCTATTTGTCTATGATTGCTGCGAAGGCAAGATAGGCGCCTTGGCAGTGGTTGTTTAGAATAATACTTGAAGTATTTAAGAAATAAGTCTCGGCAAATGAATGAGAACTGTTTCTTAGATTAATATTCAAGAATTTTCGAAATAATTTTTTTTTATAAGTTCATTAATACTTAAATGTATGAAGAACTCGACATAAATTTCAGTAAACACATTAACTTAATTTTAAGAAAAAAAAATTTAGTTAAAATTTCCTAAATGATTTTTTTCCATACAAAAAAATCTATATATTTTTCTTATGAATTTACTCAATTGTGAGAATTTGTTATTAGATCCAATGAAATGTTTTTAAGTAAATTTACTACCCTATTTCTTGTAAATGAATTATTTGCTATGACTTTGAAATAAGAAAACTTTACTCATTCTTAGCTAATTTTCCTATTTTCATGGGAATTTTTACTAAACTGGAGTAAAATTGTTGAACTAAATTGGAGTATGGATTTAATTCAAATTTAGGAATGCTATTTTATTGAGTGTCTGATTTGTCATTCTCCACTTCCACAACAGGCCATACATAACAGGATGTGGTAATTCCAGATACTGGGTTAAGATTGAAATATTCTGGAGTATAGTCTAGAAGAAGATGACGATTTGGATTTAACACTTCAATTCATAATGCAAAAAAAATATAAACCTAAATATTCTATTCAAGAACAATAAAGTAAAAATAGTTGACCAATCGACGTTAATGGGGCTATGATATAAAGAGTGATTTTTTTGAGGTTAGGATTTTCATGCATTAGTATTTGACAGATCACGTGGGATTTCAGACATGGTGTCAAAGAGAAAGATGCTCAGTATGCTTTGACATTTCATCATGAATAGACTTACTAACGAGCAACGCTTGCAAATCATTGAATTTTATTATCAAAATGCGTGCTCTGTTAAGAAAGTTCAGAAAGAAAGAAATTGTGTTCAGCGACGAAGCTCATTTTTGGCTCAATGGGTACGTAAATAGGCAGAATTGTCGATTTTGGAGTGAATATCAGCCAGAAGCATTGCAAGAGCTACCAATGCATCCAGAAAAAGTCACAGTTTGGTGCGGTTTATGGGCTGGTGGCATCATTGGACCGTACTTCTTCAAAGATGATGCGAATCGTAACGTAACTGTGAATGGTGAGCGCTACCGTGAGATGATATCCAACTTTTTTTTGCCCAAAATGGAAGAACTGAACTTGGTTGACATGTGGTTTCAACAAGATGGCGCTACATGCCACACAGCTCGCGATTCTATGGCCATTTTGAGGGAAAACTTCGGAGAAAAATTCATCTCAAGAAATGGACCGGTAAGTTGGCCACCAAGATCATGCGATTTGACGCCTTTAGACTATTTTTTGTGGGGCTACGTCAAGTCTAAAGTCTACAGAAATAAGCCAGCAACTATTCCAGCTTTGGAAGACAACATTTCCGAAGAAATTCGGGCTATTCCGGCCGAAATGCTCGAAAAAGTTGCCCAAAATTGGACTTTGCGTTTTTTTAAAAAAAAAAGTTATCAAGCTCTTAAAAAATCACCCACTACAATTTCTCGGAATATACAAATACACGAGTAGCATGAACTAGTTCCCGTCGAAAAAAATATAAACTATATTTCTATAAGTAATATATTGAAGTCCATGGAATTAGCGATAAAAGAACTGTAACATTCCGTAACATTCAAATATTGAGCAACACTCAAGATTCGAAAAGGAAAAAAGATTGGCATCCAAAATTTGAAGGTAAATGATATTCATAATAATCTTTTTTAATATATTCATAATAATCTGGATTGCTCTTACGCAAAAATTAACTTTATAATCTGACACTTTAGATTCGGATTGAGATGCAAGTTGTAAGACTGGTAAGCCAAAAAATTAAACTATCCATATACTTTATTTATTTATTTCCCTCGTTCCAATGGTCCATGTTATTTATTTTGTATGTTTTGTTTTATATGAAATTAATTTATATTGTTTTATGATTAATTATATATATAATATATATTATTTTTCTTTTTGAAATCCCGGTTATCACCAGTCTTTTGATAAAACAAATTTGTATAACAATTGAATTATCTGTGAAGCCGGAAACTGTTTTTCAGTAAAAACTCTTTTCACTAAAAAAATGTAGTCTAAATTAATTCTTCCGCTTTTCCTTGGGAATTTATGTACAAGAACAATATCTGGACTGTTAATATCCTTCATGGCATGTTAAAAAGAACACATTTTTTTAGTATTCTCCTTCAAGGAACACCAACATTGTTTTTTACATTCTACCATATCCTTTGGTGAAATCAAAGTACTTCAACCGAACCGGGAAAAACATGTCTTCTGTTCTTTTTTTACACACAATAAAAATTAAACTAAAATTAAGTAAAAACATGTAAACTCTGTCACATAAATTATACACACCCCTCATCAGAAAAATCCTTAAGGATCATGCAACAGCAGCAGAAACAAATCCTAATGACACCTTGCTCTCCGCCGGTACGGTGGCCAAGAAGTCAGACTATTTTTAAAGCATTGTTTGCTTTTCGTTTTCAATGGCATCATTACACTAAATGTCGTCCTGTCGCGTTGTTGAACTGCTCCCTTTTAGGCTGATCTTGGGCAAACATGTGTCAACTGTGCAGCTGTGACAGACGGTGGATCTCAGTGCGTAACACTCCATTTACATTTGTTTCTTGTTAAAAATTAGTGTTTAGTTCGAAATTTTTATTATTAATATAAATGTCCTTTGGTGAACACAATTTTTGAATGTGTACTGTAGTAGCTGAACATTTGCTACCCCCTCCCTCCCCAAAAAAAGATTTTATCCACACATACAAGAGCTGAGATCTGAGCGTTCTACCACATGTTGCAAGAATGAAGGCCCATCCCATGGATGTGGTAGATATGTAATGCTTCACATGCTCTAAGGAGCCACTGGTGGTGGTGACTTTAAGGGAGGTGTTAGTTAGAGGTGATGCTTGAGGGTGTTGATTACAGCTATTTCAAAGGATTACATGTTGGTTTGTCATTTTAACCCATTTACCATTGTAAAGGAACACATTGCTTATTAATGTGTTAGAATAAATCAAATGATTTTCGGTGTGATCGTCAATGAAGTGTATTTTGAACGATGGGCATTGTGTTCAGCATTATATATATATATATATATATATATATATATATATGTGTCTGTATGTTGCGTATAGGACGCCAAACCGGTGGATCGAATCGCCTGAAAATTTTTCTATATCTAACTTCTGGACAGAGGATGGTTACTGGATACACTAGGTCTTGAAGGGACAAAGGGAGGTGGTACCTCCCACACAGAAAAAATATTTTAAAACTATCAAAAATTACTCATTTTCTCTTTTTTAGCCGTGTACAAAATACTAGTTTATACTAAAATAACCAGAATAGATATCCCCCCGAAAACAATTTTCTTAATGCCAAACATATTAGACTGAAAAATATCTGCCAGATCAAAATACATCAAACTATGTATATCTTCAAAGTATTTCTTGACACTATAGTCAGTATAATTATATACTGACTATTTTATATTTATTATTTAATATTTTTAATCATAGTCTGCAAGTAAATTTAATTCCATTAACATTGACTAATATACCATAATTCATCAATAATGAAGAAGGTAAAAAAAAATCCACACTGGCTTAAAATCTTTTGAATTACCCTATAATGATAATATTTCCCCATATTTTGTAGTTTCAAGAAAAACCGAAAATACCCAGTCAGACAGGTTTTTTTCAAAAAAAGAAAACTGGGCAACCAGTTTTTTTGAAATCGTGATTTTCGAAAAACCTGATATTGCAGAAAAACGGGGTTTTGATCACTCTAGCTGATATAACTTAATTTTTATGGTTGTGCCTTACCGATGACTCGTAATGTGTTTACATGGTCCACACGCGACTTTTCAGGGTGGAAGCCTGATGTGAGTCGGTTGGTAATAAATTTATTCATAAAGTTAATCCTCTTCAATTGGGCACTCTTGGCAGTTTCACAGTGACGTCCTCATTTAATTCGTCGTACTGGCATTCGCCAAAATTCCTCGACTATTGGAAGGCTTAGATGTGCACTGACATTGGGTTCGCTCTGACAGTTCCTGTACAATGTTATCGGTTCCCAGGGCTTTCTTATTTTTTAGAGTTGGTGACTTCGGACACTGATGGATTGTTAGTGGAAATTGCAGCCCTTTCTGTATGTTCGCCGCAAAGAATGTGGAAGGTCCTCTTAGGAATTGTCCATATCTCTAGCTGCTTGTTTTTTTATGTTACAACTTCACCAGCGCTGTTCTTGAAAGGTCTCACAGAACAATATGGTTTATTGGCCAGACTCTTCGTAATGCCATTTACAGTGTCCATATCTCTAGCTGCTTGTTTTTTTTTATGTTACAACTGCACCAGCGCTGTTCTTGAAAGGTCTCACAGAAGAATATGGTTTATTGGCCAGACTCTTCGTAATGCCATTTACAGTAGAGTATGCCCGTTTGTCTTGGAGTGCGCTCCGTTTTACTTGTTTGGCGATGTCACTGTGTCACTCAGATACTCAGATTTTTGGATAAACTGAGATATAGAATATATGATACCACCGTTATCATATCGGGTGGAGTTGACCATGTATTAAGTTGTCAGGTATTGATTACTGAGAGGGAGAATATCAGGTATGAATCGTTTTCTGATTCATAATTGTATTCCCATTCTGGAAATATAAGCCCGATAAAACCCGCTTATATGTTAACTTAAAAGCGACTATGAAGGCTACAAATGTTGCGAATTTCACTTTCGCATAAAATCAAGGAACAGTCTCCACAAAATTGAGAATTTGTATACACTCCACGAGAGTATTATGTCTTTGTGCATTTGTTTGTAACACCCAAAAGGAAGAGAGATATACCCATTGTTAATCATACCGATCGTCTTAGAATCACTTTTTGAATCGATTTAGCAATGTCCGTCTGTCCGTCTGTCCATCTATTCTTGTAATCACGATTCAGGTCGCAATTGTAGCCAGAACCAAATGAAACTTTGCACAACGAAGTTTTTTGGGACAAGGACGAACGCTATTTGATTTGAAGAAAATCGGTTCAGATTTAGATTTCACTCACGATTTGACTCTTTTCACTCTAGATACCACCTATTTTAACAGATCTTCTTCAAATTTGGCAAATCATCTTATGTTTCAACTGGAAACACCTGTGGTGAAAATGTGTTAGATCGGTTCAAATTTAAATATAGCTCCCATACAAATTTCGCTACCGGATTGACTTTTTCCACCGTGGTTTCGTATTTTCACCGAATTTCTTCAAATTAAGCATAACACGTTTACTTGAACTGAAAAAACTTATTGTGAAAGTTAGTCACTTCATTCCATGTTTGGATATAGTCCCGATACAAATATTCCTCTCGATTTGACAAATTGGGTCAGGTCATATTAGCCTATTGCATGTTATATTATGTTATATAATTTGTAAGGGCTTCTTCACGCAAGTTAACCACCAATTTCCAAATCATGATTTTTTAAAAAATATTTTGCGTCTACAATTTGGACAATAACTTCTACATTTGTCTTACATATCATTTATGTTTACATAAATGACATTTGCTTTCTTATTTACGCACCGCTAAATAAGCTAACACGATATTCAAAAATTTTGTATGAAAAATGTTGCCTATTAAGCAGGATAATGACGAATACTCTTTCTACAAAATTTTGAAATTTCATATTAGCTTATTTAGCGGTAAGTAAAGTAAAACAGCAATTTTTTCTTCGTTAGAACATAATATTTTTTCCGATTTTTTTTCGTGCCAGCAACTCTTTCTATCTAAAATTTGCAACGTTTGTAGCCATCATAATTACCTTTAATTGAACATATAATCGGGTGTTATCGGACTTATATGTCCAAGATCCACATCAAATTAGCATAATTGTTTTTTTACAGAAATCTTTAGTGCTTCATTTTTGTTTAACTAGTATAACTAAATATTTAAATATGAACGGTACAACTTTAGCCTGAAAAAATTGTTCAGTCGGTCACACTGCATATATAATTTCATTACTATTTATAAAAAATCTTTAAATTAGCAATATTTCGCTTTAGTCTCTTTTTAGGACGCCCTCAGTTATTTCCTAATACTAATTCCCAACAGTCAGAGATGTCCTTTTTGACCTCTCCCTCAGAAATCTAACTCTCCTGTAAAAAAACTGTTTTTTTTTTTATAAAAAAAACCCCAAAAAATGATTGATGATAATCTTTAAAAACGGGCATTTCCATCCTTCGAAGTAAAACTTGGCAATGACAACAATTAAAAAACATTTAATGTAACATGAGCTAAAAAAACAACAGATTAGTAGATGTATCATAGTTAAGGACAATGACGAAGACGACGATCATGATCATTTCATTTAAAATTGTTTCCAATTGATCAGTGCCATCGAAACAAATCCGGAAATGTCCTGTGAGCGTGCTATAGTTTTCTGCATTGTCTTGCGACACTCTACCATTGTTCCTTCAAACCATTGTGCGTTGGGATTTTGTGGAAAAGAGGAAAGAAAGGAAAAGTAAAGTATTGGCCATTTCCTCAAGATGTTAACTGAAAAAATACGAATCCAAATGGTTTCTTAGGTTTCTCTTTTAGCTCATTTTGTTGTTTGTGTGATGGCCGAGATGCAGAGACTGAGAGAGCTCATTTGTGTGCAAATGATCCTCCTGCTGCTTGCGTGAGTCCTTTTTTGGCATAAGCAGCAGCGGGGATTAGTTGGCCAAACAATGGACGTAAGACACATGAAGAAACATAGAGATACTAATACAATGACCATATAAAAGCAAATGACATTTTAAACAAATCTGATCATCACAAACGAAGGACAGAGAGAGAGAGAAGCAAATGACAAGAGAGCGCGCCAAATTTTTTGAGAATGTTGAGCAACTGTTTACAGAGCCGAAATGAAAATTAATGAGTTTTCTCCACAGATCGTTTGTATAAAATGAGCATTTAAGATCATCTTGACGTTGAGTCAGTCTTTGGTTGTCGGTATACTAAAGGTGCAATATTTTGTCCTTAAAGGAAATCTTATAGAATTTCTTTACATTGACATTTTACTTTAAATAATGATCACGATGACCTCTAAGGCGACCTCAAAAGTGTGTAACGTTTCCTTCGTTTTCCATGAAGTTCTTTTGTCTCTCCACTGGACGATTGTCTCTTCTCGAATAGGTAAACAATTGACCTTTTGTCATCATCGTCGTCGTTCAATCGAAGAAGATTTTTTTCAATTTGATAACGCATCTTTCCACAAAAAAATCTTTTTAGTGTTTTTCGCTTGTGCCAATTGATATCCTTCTTCTTTTTTAGGTCTTTGGTCCTCTATAAAATTCTTTAAATTTTGGTATGAAACTAAACCGTAATTGTCGTTTAGGAGTCATCAGCTGCCCGTCGTTTAGTTTAAAAGACATTCAGGCACGATCACGTTTATAACGGGCAAACCGTTCTTCTTGGCCTTTTCGTGGTGGTGGTGTGTGTGTCCTTTCTATCCTCTACATGTATTCTCCGATGTTTGGTCAGTTGTTTATTGTCTATTGTAGAATTTTTACACATTTTTTACAATCGAAACCGTGTGTAAATCGTAAATTTATGTTTGTACCAAATTTTTGGGACTTTGTATGAAATAAATTGGTACATATTATGGGTATACGAAAGGACCCAAGGAAATGAAGAAAAGACATTTTATAGAAGTCTTCCTCTTTTGTATCGTACATTTTTTGTTACCGGAATACGCCTAACGGATAACATTAGTTTTGCTATTTTTTATAGCTGTTCACATATTTACGGATTCTTTTCTTTTACATTCCGGTATTATTGGATGTAATCTCCACAAAAAACAAGGGCTTTGATTTTGAACGAAATCACAAGAGTCTTACGAAATTGTTTTGTTTGGTCCTATTAACGGATGACATTTGTTCGCTGGACTTGTGCTGCACTTCAGTTTCTTAAAAATGATATGGTCCTTAAGATTAATTTTAAAAATCGCGTTTCTTTTCAAATAGTCAACATTAACTCGGTAGATATTGCTGACAGCCGATACTTGGATTCACCATGGGCCATTATGCTGTAGAGCTCACATCTTGTCGATATCCATGTGATATATTTCACTAAGGAATAGACGAAGCACTCAGTACGGTAGCTCAATTCAAGCGGATGGATTATTGGCGAGAAGACGGTGATAGGAGGAAAAGTCTAAGTTTGACATTAACCTTCCTTCGGGACAGAACAACATAGTTTTCAGAATTTATTATTTTTTCCTGGTGAGAACATAAAAATTAAATTTGACGAACTTCAGAAGTTGGGGCAAAAATAACTAATTTAAATATTTTTTAGTTTAAATGAGTAAATAAAACTTATTTTGTTCTGCGTGTTGTTTGTTTATTGATTTGATTGATTTTCTGTGAGTTTTGAATGTAATACATTCGAATCCCAGCTATTCGATAAATATATTTCTTCTTATGAAGGAATTTTTTGTTTTGATAAATTTTACTTGATTTGTGTACACATGTACCAAGGCGTATTTATAAAGGTGATACCAGGAGCCCAGCTGACTGAAAATTTTTTCATTCAAAAGTAACCGCAACTGTCAAATCCCATATATTTTGCTTTGACAGTATGGCTCACCATTCAAAAAATTACTTGTATTTTGTTGTTGCCGAATTTGTTGTTCTTCTAGTGCTATCACCTATATAAATACGCCTTGGCATGTACTAAATTGAAATAAAAATAAACTAAAATTGAATAAAAGCATGGATGTCATATAAATATCAATTTCTTTAATTATAACCAAGGCGTATTTATACAGGTGATAGCACTAGAACAACAACAAATTCGGCAACAACAAAATACAAGTAATTTTTTGAATGGTGAGCCATACTGTCAAAACAAAATATATGGGATTTGACAGTTTCAGTTACTTTTGAATGAAAAAAAAATTCAGTCAACTGGGCTCCTGCTATCACCTTTATAAATACGCCTTGATTATAACCCATTTTTTATTTTTTTGTGACGATGGGCGGACCCTCAAAAAAGTGTAAATAGATAAAAAAGTAAAAATAGATAAAAAAAATAAGGAAATATATTTGTTGGTACCCAGTATGGCTTTATTGAATTCAAGTTTTTTCCTCCTCCGACATCGTCCACTAAGCTACACCTAGATGTTCGAATTGGTTGACTTCATCTATACGATTGTTGTTAGAAGAGCGCTGTTATTATTCATTACGCCACTTCAAATGTTATTATTATTATACAAATATAATTATGATTTTGGATTATGTAGCTCAGGGGGTTTTCTAAGAAACTTTAATCTACAAAAAAACTGATTAGGTTTTTTCGCCTACTAAGTTCGAAAAATATATTTAGGACAATTTTTTTTAATTCCTGTTAAAATTTATTTATTCGGTGTCTTTTTGTGGCGAATTCAAACATAAAACTGCTAGAATTATTCCGATTGGAATACACATGTACTATTTTGAATGCGCATTGGCAAATTAAGCGGGTCTTATAATTATTATTTTGAATGCACATGAATCCATCTAGATGGAAAATCCAATTAGAATATTCTACCCGTAGCACTGCAATGTTACACAGATTGTAATTTTTTGTCGTTTTTGAGTTATTGAGAAGGTCAAAAGAGTAAAAACATTAAAATAATAAGAATAAAAATATTGTAACTGGGGTAAATCTAATGCTTTGTATTGTTTTTATATATAAAAAATAAGTTTTTACAATTATGCTAATATTATGCCTGTTCGATTGGGCTTGATAAGGTGGTAACATTTTTGCGTCAGATACTGCTGTCTGTTGTAACATTTTAGACTTTGTTTCTTTTCTATCATTTTTTTAAATATTCTTTCGCAACTCACTTTACCTGATAGTTGATGTTTATTTCATTATTATTAATTAATTGTTATTATATTATTTATGTACATACAACAACATACAATGTTGGTCCAATGCCACTTATGATCATTTTAAAATTAATAAATCTTTTGAAGCGCGAATTTGTATCCTTTTTTGTTATTTCCACTTTTAAAATTTAGCGATGTTATTACTAGGGATTACTCGATAATCACTACATAAGCAGTAACTCCCTAAATAAAAAACGGTAGCGACAGCGGTGGTATGTAAATTCAATTATTGCAATTTGAGATTGGTTAGTGAGACTTTTTTATTTTAGTGATTTCACTGATCACTTTTTCTGATGAAAGATTATATACGTAATTTATTAAGATATAATTTTTATTAAATATTTCACCAACATTTTATATTCTTAAAATTTTCTTAATTTATAATGTATTATTTACATTTGAGAAACTATTTACAATGAATTTGCTAGCATGTATGATTTAGGAGTAATGGTAATGTCATTCATTTTGAACTACTTCCAAGTTTTGTTGATGGGTATTAAACGAATAATTCTACTCCTATAAATCAGTAACAGTTAAACAAAATTTCTGATTTTTTTCAAAAATTGGCATTGTATTATACTAGCATGTGTTTACGATGCAATTAACAACATAAAGAGTGATTTTTTTGAGGTTAGGATTTTCATGCATTAGTATTTGACAGATCACGTGGGATTTCAGACATGGTGTCAAAGAGAAAGATGCTCAGTATGCTTTGACATTTCATCATGAATCGTCTTACAAACGAACAACGCTTGCAAATTATTGAATTTTATTATCAAAATGCGTGCTCTGTTAAGAAAGTTCATTGCGCGCTTCCATTTTATGGTCAGTTTAATCGACCCACTGAAGCGGCTATTCGGGCTATTGTGACTAAATTTCGCACCAAATTTACATTGTTGGACATTAAACCACCAACACGCTTACGTAGAGTGCGAACTGAAGAAAATATCGCAGCTGTATCGGCCAGTGTTAATGATGACCACCAATTTTCGATTCGTCGCCGTTCGCACCAATTGGGTCTCTCTTACTCAAAAACGTGGAAATGCCAAAATTGGACTAAGCGGATGGACCACCTAAGACGCAGCCGCGGTCAACATTTAAATGAAATTATCTTCAAAAAGTAAATGTCATGGACCAATCTAACGTTTCAAATAAAGAACCGATGAGATTTTGCAAATTTTATGCGTTTTTTTTTTTAAAAAAGTTATCAAGCTCTTAAAAAATCACCCTTTATATGCTCGATTGAACATACTAGTTTAATTTTTGTATGGAATTTACTCGCTTAACAAGAAATTAGTTTACTATTAACATATTTCAGTTTTTACTTCAGATTTAAATCATTCAGGACTAATAGTTTGAAAAAATGGATTAAAAAGTTAAAAAAAAATTAAAATAGCGATCAAGGTATCTGCAACGAGCATCTAAAGAAACACATCGAACTAAAAATTTGGAAGTTATTGCGGATTTTATAAAAATGCACCAAAAGTCAAATAAAAATCTGACTTTTATATTGGGTCAATTGCAACTTTTTTATATAGTTTGATAAGGCTCGGGCCAGATTTCAACCTTTAGCGTTTTTTTTTTTTTCTGAATAATAAAATGCGTTATTTACGATATCGTATTAGTTTCGCATCTGTCGAGACCTGATGTACCCACAATTTTTGTTCTTAGAAACAAAAATGTACGAATACAACTTCAGTTATATATAATGATAAAGAAAGCAAATCAAAAAATAATAAAGAATCGTATAATTTCACAGAAGCTTTCAAGGCCCAGCTGACTGAAATTTTTTTCATTCAAAAGTAACCGAAACTGTCCAATCACATATATTTTGCTTTGACAGTATGGCTCACCATTCAAAAAATTACTTGTATTTTGTTGTTGTTCTAGTGCTATCACCTGTATAAATACGCCTTGGGAGCTTTTCTATTTTTGACCTGATACCTTTCATCATTTTTTAGCAATTTTGTTTTGTTCATTTTGAATGAAAGGTTGCTTCTTCTTGTCGGTAGAGACTTCTGAACATTGTTAAAATTATCGATACTATCCTCCCTATGATGACTTCCACTGTAGTTTCAAACCACAGCTTTTGTTGTGGATTCATGTTTGTATAGTTACGATATTTACAATACAATAAAAGATTAGAATGAATTTTTGATTTTAACATTACTTTTTTATTTTTGTGCAGATCACACCTTAACGCTAAAGTAGGAAAATGAGGGGAAATAATATAAGAAATAAGTCTTCAAAGTAAAATAGGAGGAAATCACATTCTTTTATAAGGAAAATAGAATATAGTGCTGAAGATACCTAAGACGAAAAACAGCCTTTTTGTGTCCTCGCAAAGACTGGACACGCTTTTCTTAGAATTCATCGTGCTTGATTGATTCTGGATATAGTTTATCTATTAAATTTTTAAGCTGTTGTGAGATCTCCAGACGATATTCATCCTCGGATTGGGAATATCGATTTCTAAGGGTGAGTAGTATATGTCTCAACTGAGGACTTTGAGACCAGAGTGGAGAACAAAATGATCTAGTATTTTCGAGAGAATGTACGAAATACTCCAAAATATCGGCCGCTTCAAGGAATTCGTATAAATTTGCCGTTACGAGAGCATCCATTGTCTCACAGTAAGAGTTGGCCTGTAACCATTCGGGAAAACTGAGTTCCGCATACTGAGCGGCAGCCAAGGGATCATCATTGGCCGAGGATTTGGATAGAACCAACTCCTTTTCAACTACTATATCACTGATTATAGTGGCAGCTTTAGCCTTAATTTTTAGTTCCGAATCTTTACCCAACACAGACACCAAGGCTTGGGTGCCGGAGGTCGAGAGTATGCGCTGCTGGGCATGAGGAAATTTCCTCAGCAAACTGCTGAAGGCGTACAACGCCGTCGACTGCTCTTCGGTGCGAGTAGATGTCATCAGTATTTGCGTTAGATGTGAGCCCACATTACGTTCATATACCTTTATTTGTACTTTGGGATTATTTTGAGACATTGCTCCTAAAACACGCATAGCCTCCACTTTCAAGCCCAAATGAGTCTGATTGACGAGTGTAGGCAAGATGACGTAATCCAAACCTCCCTGGTCCACAAACATTAGGGCGTTATCAAACTGAGACATGAGATAATTGAAACTCTCCAATATCTGCGTTTGTGTTTTTATGCGAGCTTCAGGATCTTTGCCATCCTTGGCAATGGTGAGGTTGTGAAACTCTTCAATGAGTTGTACGATGATTTCACCGTCGGTTTTAAATGCCTTACGCATACCCTCGAATGTCTTCTTAAGCTCTTCATAAGATCTAAATTCACGTTTTATATTTTCCAACTTTTCCTCAGGTGTATAATCAATACCGATCCTTTTCAAAGCGTCGTCTAAATGTTTAATTTTCTTAGATTTATCTGTGTCATCCTGTTCCGTAGAGTCATCTTCCGGTAACACGGACAAGGCACCATCATTGTGCAAAACATTGAGATTTCCCTTATCTTCCTGCTGCGTTTCATCCAGCAGCTTGGCCTCTTTTTTGCCCGTCTGTAAATTTATTCGCACGTGTAAACCTTTGGGTATGCCTTGACCTAGATAGAGAAATCAAAAATTCATATGGTCTGCTATTGTCAGTAAGTAAGTACTATACCCTCTTTTATTTCTTGCCATTCTGTTGTGGCCACAAATGTTTGGTTTTTCTTTATTTCCTTCGATTCCTTCGCCCAGCCCATGTGCATTAGACCCACTATTACCAATATTGCTAATAATTTCATGTTTGGTAGTAATTTTATTTAATAATTTTGTAAATTTGTTGTTTTAAGTATGTTGTCTTCTTCATTTCCTTGTTACGTGTCTTTTTTTAGTTATTTGTTGTTATCAGGCCATTCGTGGTCAGCAGTAAGTAAAACCTATCGAATTAAAGGGTATTATAGAGCAGAGGAATCTATTTTCGGAAATAATGCATAGCTTACCTTCTTTATTTTAAATAAGAGGAAACTTTTGTATTTGTTAATACAATTGTAAAATTGTTTTGTTTTCAGATAAAACAAAAAGTGTGTATGAATTTGGATGTGAAAGGCATTTGCAGAAACGGATCAGCTGATTAGAAATTGCATATTTTGTAAACAGCTGACGTTAATATGTTTTCCAGTAGCAGATGGCGCTGTGGATAAATTTATCGGTGTTGCCAAGCATTTTTTATGTTAGCGGGATCTTTTTCAAAGTACCGCCAAACCATAGGAAATGCGTGAAATATGCTGTACTAAAATATTTTTAACTTTATTCTTTCATAAAATACACATTTATTGCATTTTCTTATAAATTACATATCGTTACCTTAATCCTAAAAACACGTAACTGAATTTATTTCAGAATTATCAGCGGATTTATCGATCTGATGTATTTGTTATAAACGTAATAAATTTTACAAATACAATAGGGCTGTTTTTCTTTAAGCCGGGATAACAAGCTGCGACAACAAAAACGTTAATAAAAACATTATTTTTTCACATTGTCGCTAACTACAATATAAATAAATGTATCAAAAGAAATTTTCAAAGAAATATTTTGTGTTGACTTTATTGGACTTAGCCTCGATAATCATAATTTGGACTTACACTGGACAATTATCCAGGCTAAGTCAAAAAATTTTAACACAGAATTATTTTTCAAAGTTTGTTTTCACACACACATTGATATTGCTTTTGGCGACAATTTTAAAAAAGTGAAATTTTTATAATTTATTTAGGTTTTTGTTATCACAGCTTAGTTATCCAGTCTTAAAGAACAAAACAGCCATAATATTCAACTTTAATCGTTTTTTGGCAACTCATACAGAACACTTTGTTAATTGGTATTACATTTGTCCAGTTAGACAGAAAAACATTCTAAAGTGACCTTTTTGTGATATTGGTAATTTTTCAAATTACTTTATTCTTTTTAGCCATTTAATTAACTGCAAGATTTTAAGTAGATGGTCACAAATTATTTTGCTCTACCAAATAAAAATCGCTGATCTCTGAATAAGTAATAAAAAGTTAATGAATTAGTATTCATATTCATTAGCACGAGTTATTGTCAATAAAACGTAGTTGTTTCCACGAGGGTTGTGTAGGGTTCTATAAATCGACTTTCGACTAATACCCTTGTCACACTGCATGCGAAATCTAGAAGAATGACATAAGGTCGATTTTCAACTGTCAATTTTGATTTCGCATGCAGTGTGCCTTGTCATAAGTCTGTATTTCAGCTTGCTTTAAGCAGTCTTAACATTACGTCGGGCGATCTGTGAAAAATGGTATGAAGTGTGAAGCCTTGAGTATAAAAAAAATGTTGTCCCAATTTGATCTAGATTTCGCACGTAGTCTGAAAAGGATATAACTCAGTTGTTCATTTTATTGTTATTTGTATCGAAGAGAAAGTATATCCAAAGAGCAACGTGGGACAGATGCTTCACAGGAAGTGAAACAGCTGTCTACGCTGATGAGGCGCTTGATTTATCGAGGATTGGGTACTACTAGAGTGGTCAGGGGCAAGATGAGGACTTCGGTCAGTAATACGACGCATGATACTCGTT
The DNA here is from genome assembly GCA_947397865.1 of Polietes domitor. Lineage (NCBI taxonomy): Eukaryota > Metazoa > Arthropoda > Insecta > Diptera > Muscidae > Polietes > Polietes domitor. The sequence continues at coordinate 36,321,886 of OX377618.1, forward strand.
TTCGCCCTGTCACTATCGGTGTGCTCTATAAAATACCGGTTAAAATAACAAGCTCACCTCTTCCCTTACAGTTGCCGACCGATCGTCTGTTTTGGCGGGGATCGTGAGTGACTTAACCGTTGCCAACAATTTATTCCGGACTTTACGTTGCATTGCATCCGATTGTATTCGTTGACCCTCCTACCAATCTTTAGATTCAGTTCCCTGATGCTAGGTTTGTCAGTATTATGGCAATAAATAAGCGGAGAAAAAATCTGATTTATATATAAATCTGAACCGATCTGACCGACTTTCACCATTGACGTTTCTAGTTGAAATATAACGTGTAAAGAGCGGCAAGAGTCTAATAGGGACCAAAATTTGTATGGAAGATATGTATATGGACCGATGTGTCCGCCTTTCGCAACAGATGTTTGTAGTCTAAATATAAGCTATTGTGCCAAATTTAAAAAAAAATCCATAAAAATTTGTGGTTTCTAGAGCGGTAAAATCAAATCGGGAGTGTACGGGACTATATATAAATCTGAACCGATTTGCATCAAATTCAATATCGTCCCAAATATATTAATGTAGGAAACCGCCGAAAACACGTTATTTATGCGAGGAAAATTTAGCATTTACTTGTATGACTGCTGTCAACTCAATATAAAAAATAATTACAAAGGTGAATTCAGGATTTTCCCACAAGTTTTTTCTGTATGTACACAGTTTTCCATTTTGACGTTATTGTGGCACACGGTGCACTGTGCCATAATTTGATATATTTGATATTTTTTAAATTTTTCTATGGGATCGAAATTTAATGTTGTCATATTGGGCGCAAGCGGTTGTGTTGGTAAATACACAGTCTTGGAAGCTGCTCATATATTAGAGGGACTAACATGGGCCATTGCAGGACGTTCAAAAGTGAAGACATTCAATTTAACTTATACTGAAGAAATGTATAAAATATTTATTTTCATTTGTAGGAAAAGTTGGAATTACTTTTGGAACATACTTTTGAAAAATCTGGAAAGGATCTTAGCCATATACCAACTCTAATAGCGGACTTAAATAATCCAGGATCGGTTGAAAGTATTGTAGGGAAATGTGAGGTGCTTACATATACTATAGGCCTGTTCGATTGGGCTACTTACAATAAGAGGCATGCTAAGGTGGCAGCGTTGGTTTTTCTTAAATGAATCAACAAGAAAAATCAGACAGCATCACTAAGAGTGTAGCAAGTTACTTTCTTGCTTTGCGAGTAAATTTTTAAGCTATTAAGTCCAATCGAACAGGTTATTTTTGCAAGAGTACTAGAAATTCTCAAACGTCCCTTTAGGTCTTGATTAATTGCTGCGCTCCATACCAATTATGGGCCGAACAAGTGATTAGCGAATGTATCATATCTGGCACACATTATGTGGACATGTGTACCGACCCCTATTTCAATGAGTTAATGGAGCTACGTTATCATGAAAAGGCTGTGGAAAATGGTGTTTATGTCGTCTCTTCGTGTGGGTTTCAAAGTTTTCCAGTTGACATAGCTTTAAATTTGATTAAAGAACAGTTTAATGGTAATTCGTTGGAAAAAGAAAAGAAACAGCTTTTAAAAATCTTGTATTTTCCAGGCACCGTTAATCATGTTGACGCTTATGTCAGCCATGATTTAGTTAGTGACTTCAGTCCCTTTTTTTCTACATCAACCTGGTTAAGTATTATTTGCTCCTGGGCCTTGACCGGTGAGTTGCCGTGGCTCAGGGAGGAACTGCGTAAGAAACCATTGCCTATATTAATACCGAAACAACCGTTAAGGTATGTAAAAGCAGTAAAATTATGAACAAATATGGATGTCTGTTTATTCCACTTTAGGAATCTTTTTCACAAACACAATTTGGATGAAGATGTTATCTATTTAAGATTTCCATTCGTCGATCAACAGGTAGTGGAACGTTCTCAATATCAGTTCTATATTCGGGAAAAAGAGAGACCAATTCAATTTTACAATTATTTGCAATTTCCGTAAGTAATTAATGATTTTGATTTGTTTGAAATATTTCTCTTTGGCACCCTTTACAATTTCTATTTCACACTTTAGGTCTTTCGGCCGGGCTTGCATATACCTCATATGGTTTATCACACTTTTTCTTCTCTCCCAATTTGATAATACACGAAGGCTTATAATTTCGTATCCAAAATTATTTTCAATCGGTGTTTGCTCTCCAGATGGCCCCAAGGAATCTTCAATAAAATTTTCCAGCTACAAAATCATTCTCATTGCTAATGGTTGGTTAAACAGATTGACAGGACTCACGGAACCCTTGGATCACCGCTTGACATTGGAGATAAGTGGTTTTAATCCGGTGTACGGTTTTGGATGTTTGTGTTTATTGCAAAGTGCCCGCTGTATACTAGAGGAAAGAGATAAAATGCCGGGAAGGTAATGTGGTAATACGTAAACGAGTTTTTGTAATGTTTTTTTTTCTACAGTGGCGGTGTCTACTCTCCCGGATATGCATTCCATAGAACGAATATTTTGAGAAAATTGCAACTGTATACAAATTACTTTTCATTCCAAATTTTATAAAAATAGTATGAATTCATGCAGACACTATTCTGCTATTATAGTTCTAACACTGCTAAAAATTTGCAGTTTGCTGAAAATTGTTGTTGTTAATTTAAATACATAAATATCATACAAAATAAAAAAGTCTTTCAGACTGACGGTGAATAAGAGTTTAGATCGAATTTCGTTTAGTAAAATGATACAATAAGCCTGCTCGATTGTGCTTACTAGCTTAATTTTTAGGCCTGTTCGGTTGGGCTTACTAGCTTACAATGAAGAGACTTGATAAGGTGGCAACGTTGCTAAACATTAGTTATTCTTAAATGGATTAACACGAAAAATCTGGCAACACAACTAAGAGAGTAGTAAGTTACTTTCTTGTTAAGCGAGTAAATTCCATACAAAAATTAAGCTAGTAAGCCTAATCGAACATGCCTTTTGTATGGAATTTACTCGCTTAACAAGAAAGTAACTTAATACTCTCTTAGTTACCGAGTAAGGTGGTGCCAGATTTTTATCTCTGATTTATTTAAATAAAACCAATGGAAATAAATGTTGCCACATTATCAAGTCTCTTCATCTAAAGTTAGTAAGGTTGTTTTTCTTTAAGACTGGATAACTAAGTTGCGATAACAAAAATCTAAATAAAATGTTAAATTTTCACTGCAAATAAAAAATTATTTTTTTTTTAATTGTCGCCAAAAGCAATATCATTGTGTGAGTGAAAACAAATTTTGAAAAAATAATTTTGTGTTAAAAATGTTGGACTTAGCCTGGATAATTATCCAGTGTAAGTCAAAATGATAGTTATCGAGGCTAAGTCCAATAAAGTCAACACAAAATATTTTTTGGAAAATTTGTTTTCATTGTCGCTTTTAGCGACAATTTTAAAAAGGAACTTTTTATTTTGAGAAAAAAAATTAAATTTTTATTAACGTTTTTGTTATCGCAGCTTGTTATCCCGGCTTAAAGAAAAACAGCCCTAATAAGCCCAATCGAACAGGTCTATAAAAAATTAAATCTATTAGCTTTTAACTTTATTTTTCCTTATTTCGACAACATTTTTATTATGAAACTTGAAGTTAACATGTTCTCGAAAATTACTACTTTTTTACTATGCGTGGAAATATTTGTAGTGTCCGTATTTCTGCTGTACCTAATTAAAAATGTAAGAGATAATTCTCATATTTCATAAATCTACGAACAAAATATATTCTCCGACCTTAATTTACATGTATATATGGAAAAACAAAGTTCTCAAAAAATCGCTGAACTTTGTATATTTCTATAATAGCTTCAAAAGTACTTGTTTTTTGTAGAGTCCGTTTCATGTAAAATTGTTTATAATTGTAGTACTCTTTAAGCGCTTTAGGCTGATCGACTTTTTCATTTTCTTTCTTGTTTTTGGCGTAGTTTAAGCCGTGCGAATGTCGTGTCCTTGCTACTGGGAGATGCCCATATGTAAAAAAGGAAAAAATCAATCAGACTGTCGTGCGATCATCTCTCGAAATCGTGTGGTTTTGTTTACACAATGCGAGTTTTCACGCATTCTGTCATTTTTTTACGGATCGCGCGACTTTATCGCGTAATGTTAAGGCTGCTTAAAACAACCTGAAATACTTGCTATATTTGCTATATTCTCAAACAATTTTCGAATATTTTACGAAATCCCGTCTGGTTTTTGACCATATACTATTAGGGGGTTTAGACACACAAATATTTGGCACAAACGTGTTGTGCTAGATCTGAGATAATACGTTTTACATACTCTGCTGTTGCCCCACAAATGCAAAACATTCTGCGAAGCCACTTATTGCACTAATAATTTGTGCGTCTGAAAAGGTCTTATAGGAGGTTTAGACGTACCAAATATTTGTACAAAAGTATCTTTTCGCAAAATCAATAATTCACCACACACATCTGATTTATTAATTTGAACAAAACCATTTTCTACAAGAAGTGATAACTTGTACATGGCTGTGGTGCCGGACCAATAGTGCCTCGCTTTCTTTTTTTACCATTTCCTTGAGTGGTAACTGTTAAAGTTATGTTTTTTTATTGCATTTTCACTTATTACAATAAAATAGTCAAAATTAATTTTTCTCTTTAATTTATTTTGGTTCATTTCTAATTTCTTCTGTTTTATGTGTGAGTTACACATACAGATGGGAATTTCAGTAGTTCCCTACAAACATTTGGATGATATATCAGCAAGAAGGTATTGCGGCAATATCTTCCATTTATCATTTTGAAGAAATTCATCAAAATATTTTTTTCATATCACCCTTGTATCATTTTGAGGAAATATTGGCGATATTGATTTTGTTGTCATATTTCGTATGAATGTTTCGGAAATAATAAAAGAAAATCTATATTTTTTGTAAATTCGTGTATCTTTTCACATTTTATTGGTGCATTGCAAAATGATCTAGCACGTTATAAGTAAACGGAAAGCTGGAAGTTGAAGTTCTAAATGAAAAGCCAACTCGTAAGTTGATTATTGATACACATATTTTTGGTATATTTTATAAGACACTCACATTTTTTGCATTTCATAGAGACAACGAATTGGAGGAGTAACATGCAGTTTTGATAAGACGTGCTCTCAAAAGGCTTTTAACTGATCTTGGTTACCCAATTTACATTGATGGGAACCAAGGAGAAGCTATCGATTCATTCATTTGAGCATTTAAAGGTATGTAGGCGGAATTTTATTAAAATAGCTTATACATATGCATTTCATTGTCAGGTATATGTTTTCGTTGTTTCCTAAACCATACCATCAAGTCCATTTGATTACCCAGAAACATGTTTTACATCCGAAAGACCGAAATAATAAAGAACATAAGGCAGCAACAACAGCAGTGGTATAATATAAGCGTACTATTTGTATTATATTTCTCTATTGTCCACCTATTTAATTTGTAACTCTTTGTTGTTTGTCTTTATTCACCTCTTCTTGTAATTATTAATTTTGAAACATGAAATATGAAACATATGGAAAATTGCATTTTTGTCTTCTAGGTGGTTATCTGGCGATATCCCATTTTTATCTTCCAGGTGATATTATGGCGATATCATCCAGATTTCTTCCGGGTGATAATCTGGCAATATTGCCGATTTATCATCCGGATGTATTGCTTTCGTATTGCCTTGGATCACCTGGATGATAAAAAGGGATATCACCAGATAACCACCTGGAAGACAAAAAAGAAATTTTTCACATTTTCATATTTTAATTCAAGCTAAATTAATAATTACAAAAAGATGTGAACGAAGAACTACAATAAGAAAGTAAATGACAATAAAACAAAACAATTGCAAAACAAGTTGCAATTTAAATGGATACAATTATTACAAAAAACTATGTTAAATTGTACCACTGGTGTTCGTCTAATTTCGTTTATTAATTCGGTAATTCGCCCGTATGGCTCTGGTTAATCAAATTGACATTTTCGCACTTGCGTTTGGAAAAGAACCAAAACATGTACCTGAAAATAAAACAAATAAAATGTATATAATACAAACTGTATTATTCAAATTTTCCTTGCAGGCCTAATAAATTTTACATTCAACCCATCAGATAACATCCATTTGAGAGCGTGTCTAGTACAGACGTCAGTTTCATCACTTCCAATTCGTTTAAAAAAACATTGTACGAATTACAAAAAAATGAATGTATGATAAAAAGTAACAATTATAAACTTACCAATTTTCTTCCCATCAGATCAGTTGAAAACTTCCTATCACATTCTCTTGAATAAAATATTCCTCTTGAAAAAAGTCTTCTGCCGCCTTTTATCGAGCGAGTTAATTTTTCAGTATTTAACCATAAAATATGCACGGATTTCCAATAAAAAGGTAATTTTCCTTTATTGTTTACCAGACATTCATTCGAAATATGACAACAGAATCAATTCTTTTCAATATTGCCAATATTTCTCCAAGATGAAAAAACGATGGTATGAACAAAATAATTTTTATGAATTTCTTCAAAATGATAAAAGGAAGATATTGCCGCAATATCCCCTTGGTGATATATCATCCAAATCTTTGTACAAATTCAGCAATAATCAAAAAATTCTTATTTTAATTCAAAATTTTGCACAATAACACAAAAAGGCCTTAAATTAAAAATATTTGCCCAACAAGGGCTTTTGGATGGTTTAAACATACCTTTATCATAAAATCCCTAGCTCAGAGGATAAACCCCCCGATCTGGCAAGTCTGCGTTTGAAAAACAGCTGTTTTCTCCCTCAGTTTCTTATTACGAATGAAATAGAACGCAGAAAATAATAGATTTTCGCCATTTCTTGTTTGTGCGCGTAACAATTACCGACGATTTCAATTTCACAACGATATTTATATTTTAATCGTTTCAATTCTAACTTAATAAGCGGATAATCCACGATGGCATCCTTGGTTAGAGCTTCACGACTATTGCAAATTCCTCTGAAACGTGCCCAAAGTTTTCCCGTGGCATTATATCATGAGAATGTAAGTACCAAGAGATCAATGGATTCCATTATAGGTGAAAATGTGTGTTGTAAAATTAAAGTGTGAATGATACACGTTGTTTGTTTTTGCTATTAATGTACTATGCAAAAATGACAAAAACATTTTTCAAGGTCTCTTGCTTTGTTTATGGCAAAGGGCGAGAACGTTGATGCGGTGCGGAGTGCATGTAGCTTATTTTGGGTAAAAGTGAAGGTTTTATTGCCGGTTGTATTCACAATGTGACGAAATTACGTTGCAGCACTTTTTGTACTAGTCACTGTTCAAAAAATTTCTGAAGATTTAATCCAAGTCTATATTGATGTGGAACATATTTGGAACTTTGTGTGACCGAACACATTGAGACGTTTTTATTTATATGGAAATGCACTTCCACAACATAATTTTATGAAAAGTTAAAAAAGTTCAGCAAAAGGCAATTATGAAATAATACTCCTAACACAGACCAATCGTCCAAAGGTTTGTTCAAGTGAGTTTGAACGAATTCAGCAATTGTCGGAAGAGTTTAGACAATCTGCAGACTTGAGCGGATACAAAATTGTGCCTAAGGTACTACGTAAACCAAGGATATACATACCGCCCAAAATCGGGTCCATTCCTAAATAATTCCACAGACCAGGGAGTAAAATCATTAAAAATACATAAATCCCTTGAACCCGTAAAAAATACATTCATGCGCTCAACCGAACACAATTCATGGGTGAATGACCACTTTGTTTATTGATTTCATACGAATAGCAAGGAACCAAACCAAATAATAAAACATGTAAGGAAAGGCTAAAGTCGGGCGGGCCGCTATATAATGCCCTACACCACTCCCTGCGTATATACCTCGCTTTGATTACTAAACCCAGGTATTTCATGGGAGCAATTTTATGTAGTTAATATAAATTATGCAGTTACTATAAATTCATCTTTAGTCAAATTGAATGAATATGGTAAATAATAAAGTAATTGATCCAACTTTCCAGCAGATATTTCGAGAAAAGTAAATATAACATGATCTGGAAAAATTGATCACGAGCCAATGATAAATACAGATTATACAGCGCTAATAGGATGAATCGGACGGACATTTGAAGGGGGCCTATAACAACACTTGAGGCCTGTGCCAAAATATGGCCCTGCATAGTTTTCATTCGCGGTATGTATTTCTAGTTGAAACATATAATGATCTGCAAAATTTGATGAAGATCCGATGTAAGATGTAGTTTCTAGAGCTGTAATAGAGCAGAATGGGCCCCATTTGGGTTATTCCAAAGTATGGACATATGGGCATCTCCCAAACAAGTAAGGAAATACTAAAGACGGACGGAGCCACAATATGATACACTCCACTTTCTATCCGAATACAATTCAATTCGGTAAAAAAGTGAAATCGGGAAGGATTTCTGAATCATGTAAATGTATGTGTTTGAAAAAAATTTTTTAATCGGAAAGGACATTTGTATATTGAAATCTGGAATGATGTGACCCGCTTTCACCTTGTATGTTTATTGGTGAAATATAATATGTAAAGTTTGGCCAAAATTGGTTAAACATTCGGGAGCAACATTTGTATTGGGGCTATATCTAAATCTGAACCAATCTTACCCACTTTTACCATAGGTGTTTTTAGTTGGATTATAAGAAGTTGTGCTAATTTTAAAGAAAATCGGGTACAATATGTGGTTTCTAGAGTGGAAAAAGTCAAATCGGGAGCGACATTTGTAGGGGGGCTATGTCTAAATCTGAACCGATTTCCTCCAAATTCAATACCGATTGTCCTTGGCCAAAAAAGTAACGTCTGCCAAATTTCATGATAATCGGACAGCAATTGCGACCTGTAGAGTAAGAACAGCAGAGATGGACAGCAGACATCGTTAAATCGATTCAGCTGGTGATTCTAAGTCGATCCGTATACTTAAAGGTCTAGCTCAATTATAAATGGGTCTAGCTAATATAAATAACTAACTTATAATACCCTAGTCTACGAAGTGGTGTAGGGTATAACAAGCCTCGATATTAAAAATTAACATAAAAATGTTTTCATCTCATACTTGTTTAATGTGTACAGTTTAAACTAAGATAATGGAAAACAAAGATACAACTATTTACGATATTTGAAAATGCAGAATATTAGTATCATACAGGCACGATTTTATCATATTTGTGCCGAAATATTTAAAGGAATACACATAATTTGTCTAATACTAAAGTCCTGTTTTTATGATATTGGCAAGAAGAAGCATTCTGCTTATCTTCATCTTTTATGGTCTTTGTTTTAAATAATATTAATTGAATAATAAAAAATAGGTTCTATTCAAGCTTTTCTTCCTCTCCCGCCACAACTATTCAATCAATCGATGTTTTGTAAACATTTTTATTAACTCTCGAGTATGTAGCTGCATTGATAAGATTATAATAACGCTTTTATTGCACCGCTCTCATTTATTGTGATTTGTCTATTTTCATTTCTAGGTAGTTGAACACTATGAAAATCCACGTAATGTCGGTTCTTTAGATAAAAAAGACACCAGCGTCGGCACCGGACTTGTTGGAGCACCAGCCTGCGGTGATGTCATGAAATTGCAAATTAAAGTGGACGAGAATGGCAAAATTATCGACGCTAAATTCAAGACATTCGGATGTGGTTCTGCTATTGCCAGCAGTTCTTTGGCCACCGAATGGGTTAAGGGCAAGACCATCGATGAGGCTGGCAAATTGAAGAATACCGATATCGCCAAAGAGTTGAGATTGCCCCCCGTGAAGTTGCATTGTTCGATGTTGGCTGAAGACGCCATCAAGGCCGCTTTGGCCGATTACAAAGTCAAGCAACAAAAGAAATCTGACAATTAATAAGTGCGTTTAAGTTGCATAAATAATGGGAAAATCTGCAAACCCTAGAACAGATTTCAAAGCAAACATAAAAATTATCTAGTTTTTATTAGTACTCATAGTGTACGATGCGTAGTTTATCAAGTTGATTAATTATTTTTGTAAAAATCTGTAAGCTTTCTTGGAAAGTTTCCTATGATGGTACTATTTAAGATGAATATACGTTAAGAAATTCGAAGTAAAAGCTTAAGTCTGATCTTTAGATGGATAAAACTGAACGAAGTCATATAAATATGAAACCGAAAATATGTTACAAAAAATAATTACAAAAATAAATTATATGCTTTATTTGTTATGAAAACATATATTCAATAATCTTTATTTTTCTTTGTTAATTGCATTTGTACATCACTCTATTTGAAGTTTAGGATAGACGCACGCCAACATTGCCACCACATTCACCATTAGATTTGACCTCGAATGCTATAATACATTAAATCAGAGATATTATTTTTATGTTCTTGATATGTTATTAGAAAACTTACGATCATCACTGTGTTGGCAGTTGTAATTGCCCAAAACACATTGATTGCCGAAGGTTAGAAGACGTTCCTTGCTGCCATTCTTTGCCTTGGCGCAGATTGGCTCGTATTTATCACCACAATTGGCGGAACATGCTGGGGCCTGTTTGTTCTTGGCGGGCGTGGCCAAAACTGCAGCGGCAAGGCAGACAACTGAAAATGAAAAAGTAAAATGGAATTTTAATTGAATTAACTGATTTTTTTTTTTCGAAAAATAACTTGCTGTCTTTGAAAACCCCTAAAAATCGGAAATTTTTTTTTTTAATATTTAACAAAAAGATTAAACAAATCAATGGAGACTGTTCAAAAACTACAATTTGTCTGTGACGTTTAATTGAACATATAACTGTTCAAAAACTACAATTTGTCTGTGACGTTTAATTGAACATATAAGCGATTGTAATATTTCCAAATTAAGAGTGCAAATGTTGGTATCTGCGGCAAAAATTTGAATTTTTGTAAAAAATATATGTATGTTCATTACAAATTTTAATAACGTTTTTGATTGTAGAAAGTTAAAATACATCCGAAATTGTTATGCATAGCCCTTCGACAAAATTTTTGTAACATAGTGTAATAGTACACGTCCCAACAAGATGTTAAGAAATTCAAAAAGTCCCAACAATAAATTTAATTAAATAACCACTATTTTTACTGTTCAGTTCCATATTTTTCTTTACAATGACGGAATTAGTCCTACTTAATAATACCCTGAAAGATATATTGGGACATGTCACAGATTCCGTTCGGAATTGATTTGATTCTGTAGATTATGAACAATGAGTAGGCCTTGTTTTTTTGCATATGCAAAATGTTTTCGCTTATCTTTGGCATTATTTTTGCACTTGATTTTCTTATTTTCAACATGCTCTTAAATATTTTTTATTTGAATGATAATTGGAAAATCGGATGAAAAATATGCAAAAATCCGAGATCTATACATGAATTAGGCTACACTGTATACCATACTTGACGATTGTTGATAAACATCACAGAAACATCCATAATGTAACTAAAAGTTGCTTCTTCCAATCAATGAACTGGTGCGATTTATTTTTATATTTAAAGACACCACCGATCGGCTTCTATACTACTTATGGTAGAATAGGGGTTCATTACTTTTGTGGTGCACTTATTTCTGTGAAATTTGACACAAGGTGTCACATTGTGAATCTTTCCTATAGAAAAGTGGTACTTTTTAAAGGTCTAATGAAAAGTAGCTGTCTCGATGTGGCTTTAATTTTTGAAAGTATTTGATTACATATTTTTTAATAACATGAAACATAACAAGTAAGAAAACATCTAAACCGACTTATATACTCACTCTCAGAGAACATATGTATGTAACATATGGAAGTTATAAGGACATACAATTTACTTTGTGTCGAATGTACTAGAAGGTTCGTCGCACATGATCCCAACTTCCACATTTATAAAACAGTTGTAAAAACATGACCAAATAACAAGTCATTGTGTATTCCAGGCACTAGTATAGGATAGGATAAAGACAATTGTATGGGAGGTACCAGAAAGGGCGTGGCTAAAGCATAAATATTTTTCAGGTTTAAAGCGATTATAAAAGTATAAAGTAATCAAGTATAAAATTGCAATTGATTTTAAATGCCATTATGTCCTTATCACCCCTATTTCAGGTGAATGCAACGTCTATTATAGCATTTCTAAATATTTAATTTCTCAATAATCCGAACATCCCCAAAGAAGATATAAAACCTTTAAATTTATATTTTCTTTTATACGCATAAAGTGATTATAAAAACTATAAAAATCAAATACCAAAATATAGCTGATTCTGAGTATCCGTACGGAAGTTACATTGGTTTTAATTTAACATAGAAATATGGCTATTTGTGTGGGAGGTACCAAAAGGGGCGTGACAATTTTGCCCAACTTCGAACTTAAGCTAAGTTTGGGAAAAATATTACCATGAGCAAAGTTTGAATTGATTCCTTTACTCTCTTCGAGAGTTATCGTGTACACCAGCCAGACGGACGGACATGGCTCAAGCTGCTTAAAAAGTCATGAAACGGATTTGGTCCAAACATACTTAGGGTCTTAAGTCACTCCTTCAATTCGTTACACTTTTTGTCTGACCATCCTACTCTGTAGAGTGAGGGTATAAAAATCGTTTGGAAGCTATTATGTTAAATACACGACGACTATATGTCTTTGATCCGTTTGTCTATATTTAACAGGTCAACTTGCATTTTCCCTGATAAAACCCTGAGCAACGGAATCTGTTAGCTTTTGACTAATAGTGATAACACATTTCTGTAGAATTATTTTGAATTCTATGGAATTATGCACTTAATTTATGCTGATACATATATATGTGTATATCATGTATGTATGTACATACATATACATGTACTTTATGTATTTAATTTCGATTACATGTCACATGAGCTTCAAATTCAGACAGAATGGATGATCCAGTTTTGCGTCCTCAATTAAACAAAGCTCTAATTTAAGATTTGATTTTATCATGAAGATAATCATTTAAATAGAAACTATTATAAATAAATATACTATGGAAATATGTATGAGCAAACGTATATTCAAAATAATTACCCAAGAGAAATCCAAAAGCAAAACGCATTTTATAGTAATGTACGAATCTCGCTTCTTTAGAACAACAATTAAAATCACGACTTGATAGCACGTTCAATCCGAGGTTACGTTTCAAACTCGACTAAATGCAAAAGCTTTTAAGTCGTCAGTTTTATACGTAAATGATGTTCGGTTCGGCAATTTGAAATGATAGCAGAATATGACGATTACAGTGAAAACAAACAACAATAAATAACAAGATCAACCATTCAAACCATGATGGACATTTCGTGTCAGAGAGAGAGATGTTGTTTGATTTTGTTTTGTTTTCGTTGCCCACCTACTACCTACTACTTGTTTGGATGACATGTTTTGTAAAATCTTTTGTTTGTTTTTTCCAAAAGTTGTACTTTTTTATATGAAATTTAATTTACAGTGGTTCCCCTATACTCTGTAAATATTCTGCAATTTATTTTCCAGAGTACGAAAATTTAATGTAGTGTGATAGTTCTAGTGGGGAGGGGGTGGTAATTATATAACTTAGGAATTATCGTTTTGATGATATGTATAATAGATTTTTTTGACATATTTCCATACAAACAAAAACAATTTTAAATGTTCAAATTCAAAATTTTAAAATACTACTGGTATTAAATATATATTACAGACTATAAAATTTTAAAAGTAGACGCCAAACATTGCAAATCTGTGTTAGCAGTTTTTTATTTTCTTTTCGAGTTCGCGTTTAAAAGGGCTTGTCACTTTTGAAGGATACAATTATAATGGAAAATTGGACTGCTAGTCCTAGCTTTAACTACTAACTAAGAAAGAAGTGGGAATTTAGATATATATAATATATAAATTTATGTATAATATAAAGTAGGGCTCATAAAATATATGTTTTCCGAAAAATTCTACCGTATTCCTTGAAGGATAATGAGTGATTAAAATTAACTAGCTAGATCTCATAGGTTGTCTCTCTTTGCAATAAGGAAAGCCTGAAATAAACTTTAGAAAATTTGAACTTCTTTTTAAGATTTAAATTTTGCGACAAAAAATAAATTTTTAAGCTTTAGATTTTAACAAATTTGTTTATAGTGTTCAATTCCTAACATATTGAGCAGAAAAGAAATAAAAAATATATGGAAGTTGGCATCCCTGTTTATGTGTAAACAGCTGTTAATACTTACATTTTTATAATACGTTGTGAAGCGAAATTTAAACCAAAAGTTTCTATTTCAAAATAAGTTTTCTTAAAAAAAATGCAAATAAGATTTTTAATGGTGTGGGTAAAAGTGCAGTTTATGGACCGTGACTCGAATAGACCCGAAAAATGGGTAACCGAACCAAAATTTATGTATGGGTACTCATTTTAAATTTAATTTAAAGGAAATTTTATGTAGATGGTTAATATAAAAAAATATATTTGTGGACCTAGTGGGTCCTGCAGAGGCCCCGAAAAAATGAAGTGTTGGTAATCACATTAACAGAACTTTTGTATAAATAGTTAATATGAAAATAATTTGAACTGGATCATTGTTCTGTCTTAAGACCATTTTGCATCTATAATTTATAGAATGCAAATTTATTTACAATTTGTGCTTTCTTAGCTTGTCACACTGCATGCGATATCTAGCTGAAATGGCATAAGGTCGATTTTCAAATGTCAAATTTGGTTCTGACATTTGCAAATCGACCTTATGTCATCTCAGTCAGATCTCACATGCAGTGTTACACGGTTATAAAGTAGACGATTTACGAGTTTTGATATGTTGTATTTTAGTCGACAAGAACAATTCAGTAATCCGGACAAAGGATGAAATTATATCTGGCCGGTATAGAGTGGTTATATTGTATTTGAAAGCAAATCATAATATTAAAACGGCAAGCAAGAAGCTTTCGGTACCATTTTACGGCGTTTTATATAGAGAAAATACAATAGGGGTGTTCGATTGGGCTTACTAGCTTACAATTAAGAAACTTGATAAGGTGGCAACATTTGTATCAATTGGTTTTACTTAAATAAATAAGGGATAAACATCTGGCACCACTTTACTCGGTAACTAAGATAGTTACATTTAACATTCAATAGCTACTTTTTTGTTAAGCGAGTAAATTACATACAAATATTAAGCTAGTAAGCATTATCGAACAGGCCTATTGTCTCTTATGACACTTGTATCTCTTAAAAAGGAGTGTACCAATGGATTGTACCATTCAAAAGTAAGTTTACGTGCCCCGGCGTGTTGTACTTTTGTACTTTATTGTGTTTGTACATCTATACGTTTGTTCGACATGTTTCAATTGGAATCATATTAATGGAGCCAAGGCGTATTTATATAGGTGATAGCAGCAGAGCGAAAACAAATTCGGCAACAACAAAATACAAGTAATTTTTTGAATGGTGAGCCCAAGGCGTATTTATAAAGGTAATAGCAGGAGCCCAGCTGACTGAAATTTTTTTCATTCAATAGTAACCGAAACTGTCAAATCCCATATATTTTGCTTTGACAGTATGGCTCACCATTCAAAAAATTACTTGTATTTTTTTGTTGCCGAATATGTTTTTGCTCTGCTGCTATCACCTGTATAAATACGCCTTGGGTGAGCCATACTGTGAAAGCAAAATATATGGGATTTGACAGTTTCGGTTACTATTGAATGAAAAAAATTTCAGTCAGCTGGGCTCCTGCTTTCACCTGATATAAATACACCTTGAATGGAGTACACCTCCTTGATAAATATAAGACGTATTTTTTCATGTTTGTGTCTCTCCAATATTTTACAAATTGAAAATTTAAGACTTGAAATCAGTTTAATTTCAATTTGAATATTACTATAGATATTCTGCCATATCCAAAAACATTTATCACAGGTTTATGAGACGAATTTTCAGTGTACAAGTATACTTTAAATCTTTGATAAATGTTTTTGGATATGGCAGATAAAGTTTTTACTTTGAAATATTTGAGAGATCTTTTTTTAGTTTTTTTCTATTGATTTTAATTGTTGAAAGTGTTTCATTAGGTCATACAAATATATCATACAAATTTATTTTGAACTTATTATTTTTAGATTTTTATTATTCGCACTTCTTTTATTTCTTGATTCCTTAGTTTCCGCTTGAGCTGATGTAATCATTTCCATTTTTTGTTACTTTTATTAGTTTTGTATTTCTTTTTTTTCGATTTGATTTGATGAGCTTCCTCTGGGCTACAGTCCGTTGCTTCGGAGGTTCTAGATCGTTTCCTTAGTTCTACTTCAAAGCTACTGTCGGTTTGCTGAAGAAATCGCTGTAAAACAATTTCCAATTCGCAGCTTTTATATACACTATAAACCATTACCAAACAGAATATTTGAATACCTAAAACGAAAATTAAAGTTGTTGAATAAACGTATATAAAAATGTTGAATAAACGTATAAAACAATTTGAAATACGATGGAGGAATGAATTATTAGGCCTGTTTAATTGGGCTTACTAGCTTATTACGTGCATAATATGAAAGTTGCTTGCTTTGTGATGCTGTCCGATTTTTCTTTCTGATCCATTAAAAAAAAAACAATTTGTAACAATAGGCCTGTTCGATTGGGCTTACTAGCTTAATTTTTTATGGAATTTACTCGCTTAACAAGAAAGTAGCTTACTACTCTCTTAGTTGTATTGTCAAATTGTTCCTGTTAATCCATTTACGAAAAACGAATGTGTAGCAACGTTGCCACCTTATCGAGTCTCTTGACTGTAAGCTAGTAAGCCCAATCGAACAGGCCTAATGCTGGCACCTTATCATGTCTCTTGTAAGATAGCAAGTCCAATATATAGTTATTCTCTGTCATGTCACATTTTCTAGAAATTACATTTTAAAACCCGGAACGTTCCAACACACCTGCATAACGGGAGAAATATTTTTATGGAAGAGTTCAGCTCGTCATACAATTCATAAAACACACACGGATTAGAATGACCAAAATGAAAACAGTTTATCAGATTTTTGTTTGATTTAAATATGGCCAAAAAGAACAATTTTCGAACAGCCCGGTTATTATAAGTCAGTAACACAAATAGGTAAGAGAATTATGAATTCGAATTTAACGTGTACACACTTTCCCGTCTAACATATACAACAATTGGTGTGGAATAACATCAATTCCTATATCTTCACCCAATATTTCTTTTTAAATCAAGTGTTAGTAGCTCGGCTTAGGATCGTGGCAACCAGGCCCATTTTAACTTATTTGACTATCCATGTTTGATTGAGTTTGCATTAAATGGTTGTGGAAGAACAATCCAACTGCAATAGCTAAGAGAGCAAATAACTATTTTCTTGTTAAAACCTAATGCTATGTTGTCAAATGGGAAAATAAATTTAGCAAGAGAAGCAGACTGTAATGTAAGAGTAGGCCATTCAAATCGAAACTCAGACTTTTTAAAAACGCCAGTTATTCGATAAGAAAGTAAAACTTACCAAAAACTACGAAAAGTATAATAAAAAATATAACCGCATTCTGAACACCGTGAAACGACGATTTAATAAATATGTCATCCAGGACTTCAATACTGCTGTAAATCAAGACCACAAAAGACGCCAAGAGCCAAGGTGTAATGAAACTGGACCGTTTCTGTAAAATATCGAAATAGTAAGTGCAATACACATGTTCATAGATATGTATTTATATAGCAATAGCAAACCTTTAGAACTCCCCAAATAAGTAGGCCGGAAAATATCACCTGTATAATACACATTGTCACGTAGATCATACAGTAGAATTCCCTTTGGACTCGTGCTTGTTCCCGAAGCTCATAACTTTTGTACACATCATTGTAGTCGTCATAATCGTAATGCGAATATCGATCATATTTTACATTTTCCGTAAGCACAACGCAAACCACAAGGTATGTTATTAAATTCAGGCATCCAATTATAATCGCAATTTGTGAACGACTGAGCCATTTCATTTTGTGTTAATTGAATTGTAACTGAAAACACCGACAACCGGCAAAGTATACGCCGCAGCTGAGAATAAACTGAATTATGTAGATTAAGTTCATCTTCGATCGTTCGAGATGTGTGAAAGTATCTTAATAAAATACCATCAATGTACAAGACAAGAAATCGCGCTCGTTTTGTATGTTAACCTACAGAAAGGCGAGCTATGTCACAGAACAGGAATAACAGGGCTGTTTTTCTTTATTTTTAATAAAAATATAATTTGTTGCTCAAAATAAAAAAATATTTTTCACATTGTCGCCAACTACAATATGTATCAAAAGAAAATTTTATGTTGACTTTATTGGACTTAGCCTCGATAATGGACTTGCACTGGATAATTATACAATTCAAAATTTGTTTTCATACACACATTGATATTGCTTTTGGCGACAATTTTAAAAACGAAATTTTTATTTTGAGTGAAATGTTAACATTTTTTTAAGATTTTTGTTATCCAGTCTTAAAGAAAAAACATCCATAACATTTGCTTCTACAAAGCCCATTTGTTTGTCGTTGTTTCACTATTTTTATAAGACTTTGTTATGAAATTCAAATATTTTTCAAACATGTATCAATAAAATCATTTCGAAATTAATCATTTCGTTCTCGTGTATATAAGCTAACATGGCTGTAAAATCAACATACGTGTTATTCCTCAACGTTGCGCCAGCGAGAGCGAGATTTATTGTTTTGTATGTACATATGTAGAAGGTCTTTGATCTTAATGCATTATTAATTGTATTATCTCGCGATTCACGACGAATGTATGTACATAGATGATAACACACTTCGAAAAAATCGGTGAATGTGAAAATAGCATCAAACTGTTAGTTAGGCGAACGGACAGATTTTCCTAAGAAATTGTATATCGTCCCTATCGGGTTAGACCTAAAAAGTTATATCATTTGAACCTCTTCATTGCTAAATGCACAATCATGGCCAATATTTCGACAAGAAAAATTAGCACAACCCGCACAAAAATCCAGCTTTTAAACGGATTTCCATTGCATATTTGATTTTGTTAGAGCAAATTGTAAATTTTGAAAAAGTTTAAAAAATTCACGCTATTGTACATACTGCGTTATTTTCCCAAAACAAATTTTATACGGCATTACATTACACGATACAGTCGCGAGATCTCACGATTTCGAGAGAGGATCGTACGTACATTTTGACAGTCTGTTTAATTTTTTGAAATTTCTCAGAAACTCCACACTCTTTGAGCGATCAAAGAAAATGAGAAATAAAGTAAGCAAAAATTAAAACCGCGTGTTAAATGTTTATATTTTTTTAAATTAATGCTTTTTTAATTTCGCGCAATTATTGTGTGATGTATTCGATGCGATTTTTTTAAAGTCGTAGAGGAATTATGGGATTTCTCTCACCAAAAATCATTTTACCAATGGCGTAATGCAAAAGCTGCATTACACGCTCCTTAGGAGTCCGTTTTAGGCAAACAGACAGATTTTCCTAAGAAATTGTACCTCGCCCCCATTGGGTTAGACCTAAAAAGTTATATCATTTGAACCTCTTCATTGCTAAATGCAAAATCATGGCCAATATTTCGACAAGAAAAATTAACGCAATTTATCTAAAATTACGAAATTTCCACAGAAACTTTCTTGGCGCCAGAAAAAAAACCAAGCGTATTTCCATTGTATATGTGATCTTCTGCAGTACGCTGAATTCAGTGGTTTTCAATTCACGAATTACGTTTTTCAATCTCTCTATAATTTTTGCTTTAACTTAAAAACATACATATATATGTATTGTAACTCATTCTTCATAAATGCTACAGTATACATTTTATCCGTTTGACATCTTCAGTCCATGGAAATAAAAGGCAAGAGTATGATATACAAGGCCCCAATATCTGAATATATTTTTGGAAGACAAAAAAGAAAACAAGTAAAGGCTAAACACGGACGGAGCCGACTATATGATACACTCCACTTTCTATCTCATTACAATTCAATTCGGTAAAAAAGTGAAATCGGGAAGGATTTTTGTATCCTGTAAATGTATGTGTTTGACAAGAAATTTTAAATCGGGAAGGACATTTGTATGGGGGTATATTGAAACCTGGAACGATGTGACCCGCTTTCACCATTTATGTTTATAGGTGAAATATAATATGTAAAGTTTGGCCAAAATCGGTACCATATCTAAATCTGAACCGATCTTACCCACCTTCTTCATAGGTGTTTTTAGTTGGATTATAAGATGTTGTGCCAATTTTAAAGAAAATCGGGTACAATATGTGGTTTCTAGAGCGGAAAAAGTCAAATCGGGAGGGACATTTGTATGGAGGATATATCTAAATCTGAACCGATCTCACCTGCATTCGCCAACCAAATTTGATGAAAATTGGGTACTATATGTGCTTTATAGAGGGGAAAAAGTCAAATCGGGAGCGGCATTTGTATGGGCATATATCTAATATCTGAACCCACTTTCATTATGAGAGTTTCTAGTTAGATTATAAGTTGTTGTGCAGAATTTAAAGAAAATCGGGTATAATATATGGTTCTAGAGCGGAAAAAGTCAAATTGGTATGGGGGCTATATCTAAATCTGTACCGATCTAACTCGTTTTCGCCACAGGTATTTCTAGTTAGATTATAAGGTGTTAAGCCAAATTTGAAAAAATCAGGTACTATATGTGCTTTATAGGGCGGAAAAAGTAGAATCGGGAGCGACATCTGTATGGGGGCTATATGTAAATCTGAACCGATTTGCTTGAAATTAAATAGCGTTCGTTCTTGATCCACAAAACTTACTTGTGCCAATTTTTGTTAAGATCGGACTATAATTGCAACCTGTAATTTTATTACAATAATAGATGGACAGGCAGACAGACGGACATTGCTAAATCGACTCAGAAAGTGATTCTAAGCCGATCTGCATAATAAACGTTTCCTTTTGGGTGGTACAAACAAATGCACAAAGACATAATACTCTCGTGGAGTGTATAAAAGTGGCTATACAGTTATCGATAACTCGCTTAGATGACAAAATTTTAGAAAAATCGGAAAAAAGTTTTTTTTTTTTGTAAAATGTGGTCAAAATAACAAAGAAACGAAAAAAAACTATAAACTTTTTAGTTGTCAAAATTGAAAATTAAAAAATTGATTTTTAAATATTATATTTAGTTCATTTGAAAAAAAGTAAGGAAAGAATCTGGTAAATGTTCTCGATAACTTTCGTTTTAAAGAAACCAAAAATGCAATTGGAGAAACATAATTGCTGGTGTTGTGATGGACGATCGTGTACATTAATAGTCAGTAGAGCATTAAATAAAATGTTTGTTCTTTGACCTGTCGCTTCGAAAACTTTAAATTCTTTTTTAGACAGCGATCTCGATTTTTATACACTCCACGAGAGTATTATGTCTTTGTGCATTTGTTTGTAACACCCAAAAGGAAGCGAGATAGACCCATTGTTAATTATACCGATCGACTTAGAATCACTTTTTGAATCGATTTAACAATGTCCGTCCGTCTGTCCATCTATTCTTGTAATCAAAGTACAGGTCGCAATTGTAGCCAGAACCAAATGAAACTTTGCACAACAAAGTTTTTCGGGATAAGGACGAACGCTATTTAATTTGAAGAAAATCGGTTCAGATTTAGATATAGCCCCCATACGAATTTCACTCCCAATTTGACTCTTTTCACGCTAGATACCACATATTACTACAGATTTTCTTCAAACTTGGCAAAACATCTTATATTTCAACTAGAAACACCTATAGTGAAAATTGGTCAGATCGGTTCAGATTTAGATATAGCCCCCATACGAATTTCACTCCCGATTTGACTTTTTCTGCTGTAGAAACCACATATTTTAACAGATTTGCTTCAAAATTGGCAAAACATCTTATATTTCAACTAGAAACACCCACGGTGATAATGAGCCAGATCGGTTCAGATTTGGATATAGCCCCCATACGAATTTCACTCCCGATTTGACTTTTTCTGCTGTAGAAACCACATATTTTAACAGATTTGCTTCAAAATTGGCAAAACATCTTATATTTCAACTAGAAACACCCACGGTGATAATGAGCCAGATCGGTTCAGATTTGGATATAGCCCCCATACGAATTTCACTCCCGATTTGACTTTTTCTGCTGTAGAAACCAGATTTGCTTCAAAATTGGCAAAACATCTTAAATTTCAACTAGAAACACCCACGTTGATAATGAGCCAGATCGGTTCAGATTTAGATATAGCCCCCATACGAATTTCACTCCCGATTTGAGTTATTCCACTCCAGAAACCACATATGTTTACAGATTTTCTTCAAATTTGGCAAAATATCTTATATTTGCATGAGAAACACCCAGGATGAAAATGAGTCAGATCGGTTCAGATTTATATATAGCTCCTATACAAATTACGCTCCCGGCTTGATTTTTCCGCCCCAGAAATCACGTATTTTCATCGAATTATTTCAAATTGAGAACTGGGAGAACCTATTGTGAAATGGGTCACTTCATTCCATGTTTGGATATAGCGCTGATACAAATATTCTTCTCGATTTGACAAATTGAACCAGGACATATGATTAGGAAACATACAAAAATTCTTCCCGTTTTCACTTTTTTCCGAATTGAATTGTATTCTGATAGAAAGTGGAGTGTATCATATAGTCGGCACCGCCCGACTTTAGCCTTTCCTTACTGGTTTTAAATACATGTTGTGGATGTGGCGCCTAGACTGGCTGGCGTTGCATGCGACGACGCGTGTTGGAAAAATATGCCTTCTATAAACATCATTCAATTGGGATACGAAATAAGCGGCAATAATGACTCGGTTTTATTTTATAGAATTAAGCACCATCGATACTGCCGTCCAAAATTACACCAAACTGATTTTTATGAATCCGTCTCTTAATTACAACCGACCGTGTTAATTTACCCAAAAATATTAGCCATATTTTCCTAAGTTTTCAGGAGAAGAAAAATCGTTCGATTTCGAACTTCGTATTATGTTAATAAAATCTATATTTTTGGACGCAGATGTCTATAATTTTCATTAAATAAATTTGTATTTCAACCATGTGTAAATTTAAAAATGTATATTTAATTGCAGGACAAAATAACGCTACTTTATCAAAGAAAATATTGGTAGATTTTTTCGTAATTCTTTATCTTCAATTCTTGGCGCAGAAGTCTAAAGATTTTTCATATTGTTTATTTTAGTCATATGTAACGTTATCAATACAAAGCACGATTTGTGATTTTTTGTTGTTACGTCTTTTGCATTTCAGCTGGCGAAATGCTGTTATTTTTAGTTTTTGACTTAATATCTCAGCTTTTAAAATTTATATATTATGTGTTATCTTAATTACTTATCATTTTTAAATTGCAAATGTCCCCGGAGAAGACAAAGTTCGGGAAATCCTTCAAACCAATTATACTCGTACATATGCCAAACTAAAAACTACTAATATTAACAACACCACGATTAAATAATTGCCCAATAAATATACAGAATACTGTACAATACAGACAAAGTTGTATGACTGCAAAAGAAGTAAATAATAAAGAGACAAAATTAATTAAAGTGCAACTGTTTTATAACAACTTGTTTTAAACTTACTAAAGACTGCGCCAGAAATGGCACTATAACGAATCGAATGATCCGTGGTACCCTTGGTGATCCATTCAATGAAGTAGCTTAAAATGAGGTAAGCATAATTACCCAATACGTGGAACGCACTCAGGATCCAGGGCCACATAAAAGTTGTACGTTTCTACGAAAAATAGAAAAATTGTATGCGATTGTAATAAGAACAAGTAAAAAGGCGTTAAGTTCGGCCGGGCCGAATCTTATATAACCTACACCACGGAGTGCATTCCTCAGTATTACCGGGCTTTCGACTTTACATTGAATTGAAGTAATATATTTTGAAAATTGTGATATTTTTAATGCGCATTACTATATTTGTTTAATATTTCAAACTATAAGGCATACTTATGCGCACTGTTTAAAAGAAATTTATGTGCTTCATTATTATAATATTAATAGTCTACTACTATATACAATACTGCAATCAAAAATGTACTCTAAATATTAGGTGTATTGTCAGCCATTAGGGAGAAAAAAATTTTCCTCAGGACCGATTTCTCCCATATTGGAATGAACGCATTTAAGTGCATGATTTTGGTACATCCATTTGCTTGGTACTAATTTTATCCCGTTTTGATCCTAAAGGTACGAATAACGAAAAATATCTTTATTTTTCGTGTCTACGCAGTCTGAGCAATGTGCACACCGAATTTCACTATTCTAACTGCAACCCTTTTATTGGTACTATTTTTATCCCTTTCGCCCCATTTTCCGCCTAAAAGTACAAATTTCGGAAAAATTCCTTATGTTTCGCGTCTACGCAGTCGTATAAATGCATACACCGAGTTTCATGATTTTAACTTCAGCGGTTTGGTTGGTACCATTTTTATCCCTCTTTTCCAATTGTATCCCTTAAAAGTACAAATCTCAAAAAATCTGTCTATTTTACGTGTCAACGTAATTATAGGGATGTACACACCGAATTTCATGTTTCTAGCTGTTGTCGTATCACTGGTACCATTTTTTTTTATCCCTTTTGTCCCATTTCACTCGCTAAATCTTTTTTGTACTTTTTGGTGATTAAACGTTACTAGAGGAAGGTACGAAACAATTTCGTTCGGCCGCTATCGTGCTTTCAACAGACATACGGACATGACTACATCGTCTTAGAATTTTACCAGGATACAGAATATATATACTTTATGGGGGCTTCGATGAATATTTCAAGGTGTTACAAACGGAATGACAAAGTGAATATAAGCGAGTATAAAAATGACTTAGACCACAAAGGATTTGGCCAATAGAATATTTAAAATAAAGTTATGTTTAGCAATGCAATGACTTTGTACTGGCTGGAATGCGATGTAACACATATAAAGTAACAAAACTAAAAAGTTAAATAAAGAATATTTATATTAAACCGCATCGATTTGTATGGGATTATACATGTTTAACAGCAATATTATATCATACTTTGCAGATGCTACAAGGCTGCTTCTATCTATTACAAAGCAATATATAAAAATCAATGTGTGTCTGTATGTTACGTATAGGACGCCAAACCAGTCGACCGATTCCCTTGAAAATGTTACCGTATCTAACTTGTGGACGTATACGAAGTTAAAGTCTGCTGTTCTTACAGCCAAATACAGTAAATATTCTACTTGACACCGCAATTTAAATAATTAATTTTTAATATCTAATAAAATAATATAAAATTTCTACATGTTTACAGAAAAACTTTCAATACCTTCAAATTAAGATACGGGATTTTTATTCCACCATAATCTACACACTCAGACGAACACTTTCAAGTCAAGCTGAGTCCTACATATGTGTGTGCCAGTTTGTAAGATTGTGGTCTAAGTCAAAAATCCAAAAAATCAGATATGCTAATTTTTCTCTTAACTTTGATCAGTTCTCTAATTTAAGGATGATCAATTTTGAAATTTTTAAAAAATGCACCGTTACAAAGTCTTTAGCAGTCTAAGTTAAATTTTTTAAGCTCACATTTTTTATTTATAATGTCAACCTGAAGTGATTCAGATGATTTGAATAATATATAAAATGAAATTATTTTAAAAGTAATCATTAATAATTTCAATATAAAGTTTCTATTTTTGGTTTTATAGAGATAAGCATTTTCAATTGTTTAATTTATTCAATTCTGAAGAGAATGAAAGTGGTCTAAGACAGTACATCCTCTGAATGTAGTGGTTCCCTTAGAGGTATGTCGATTTTTATAAAAGTTCGATATAGTAGTAGAATATTCTAAGAAAAACATTTTGAGTTTCTTGGAAAAATAGTTTTAAACTGATTCAAACGCAAACCATTGCATATCTCAAAACGGATAAAGTGTGACTTAGACCACTATCACACTAACTGGCAAATATAACTTTAGATCCATGAAGTTTATAGGTTATGTTCACTATGAAGCCCAATCTCACTTAAGAAAACTGACAAAACAAGAATAATCACAAAATGTTAAATATAATTGTTCAACTACTTACAATGGCCTTCAATTACGGTAAAATAGTCACCTTAATTTAAAATAGTTTGTATAACTGCTATAGACTCGAATTAATCTCACTTTTGGCCTGTTCGATTAAATTACTATTAACAATCAAAGAATAATAGTTCCGGCCAACTCTAACAGAACTCCAGGTCATACATATAATAGGCCTGTTCGATTGGGCTTACTAGCTTAATATTTGTATGGAATTTACTTGCTTAACAAGAAATTAGCTTACTACTCTCAGTTACCGAGTAAGTTGATGCCAGATTTTTATCTCTGATTTATTTAAATAACCAATGGATAAAAATGTTGCCACCTTATCAAGTCTCTAAATTGTAAACTAGTAAGTCCAATCGAACAGGCCTTTTAAATACCTTACAGGCTTACGGTGTTGCAACTTAGTTTTTTCCAATAGAGTGTTGCCATTTTTTTAATTTCTGCCAAAAAATGGATTTGGGACCTGTGTGACACAGAAATCACTTTGTGTTTGATTCTTCCTGAATGTGACAGATATTTAATTTGTTTTCTTTTTCTTGAAATCATCTTACTCAGTATAATCGTTTGAATCGACCTTAATAGCCTTGTCACACTGCATGAGAAATCTAGTTTAAATGACGTAAGGTCGATTTTCGAATGTCAAATTTGTATGTCATCTGACATTTGTAAATCGACCTTATGTCATTTAAACTAGATTTCGCATGCAGTGTGACTTGTTCGATTGTAGCAATACTATGTTACCAGATTGCATTTTTCTGAATTTTGACGTTTTCGAGTTTTGTGTAAAAAGATTAAAAACATTAATATAGTAAGACTAAAAATATCTGTATGTGGGGAAAATAATGAATTTTGTCATTTTTAATCAAAAATTATGAAAAATTATAAACACATGAATGTAGCTATTAATGGAACGTGGACGTTTAAA
The DNA here is from genome assembly GCA_947397865.1 of Polietes domitor. Classification (NCBI taxonomy): domain Eukaryota; kingdom Metazoa; phylum Arthropoda; class Insecta; order Diptera; family Muscidae; genus Polietes; species Polietes domitor. Next base: position 36,348,913 of record OX377618.1, read on the forward strand.
ATAGTAAAAATATTTTTTAATCAAAAATACAAAAAATAAGTGGGCGTGGTAATTGGGATAATACATAATTTTCTTCACATGGTATCCTACTTAGACCTAATGTCGATATTTTTAATGAAATGTGTTAAAGGTAAAATATGAATGATATGAAAAAACACTTTCCTCAAATATATTGTTTTCTGTTTAACTATTTATACCCTCCACTAGGGTATTATGTATTTGTGCATCTGTTTGTAATATCCAAAAGGAAAAGAGACAAACTCATCATTTTTTATACAAATCGACTTAGAATCACTGAATTGATTTAACCATGTACGTCCGTCCATCTATTCTTGTAATCAAAGTACAAGTCGCAATTATTGTCCGATTCTAACAAAAACTGACACAAGTGAGATTTGCGGCCCAAGGACAGATCTTCTTTAATTTAAAGCAAATCCCCCATACAAATATCGCTCCCGATTTGTCTTTTTTCGCTCTAGAAACCACAAATTTTAACTGATTTTCTTCAAATTCGGCAGAACACCTTATATATCAACTAGAAACGTCTGCTGTGAAAGTGGTTCAGATTTATATACAGCTCACATACAAATGTCGCTCCCGGTTTAACTGTTTTTGCTTTTGAGACCATTTACTTTAACCGATCAACCAGAAACATCTGTTGGGTCAGATGAGCTCAGATCTATATTTAGCCCCCATACAAATGTCGTTCACGATTTTACTTTTTCCGCTGTAGAAACCACATATTTTACTAAATTTACTTCAAATTGAACGGTTTCACCGGTTTTGTAAAAATTTTAAAAATTTTGTTTATTGTGATTTTTCGAGAAAACTCTAATTGTAGTGGGGTGGAGGGAGCCAGTTAAAAAATAGAAAAATTAAGGTGAATTTATCGATGTGAAACGTAAAATAAAATAACAACAGGGTACATTACATTATTTTTAAATAACAGAATTGTAAGTGAAGTACATAATAAAGTATTCAGCACTTCAAAACGTATTTTGCAGGTTACCCTATACTTACCGCGACTACACCGTATACCATGGTTGCAGAAATAAGGGCCATAAGGAAACATACAATCGAATATGTAATCATATCATCAATGCCCAATATTAGAAAACCTCGTGAGACATTGGCATAGCGTTCTCGAACTTCAGTCTCTTGTCTTATGGTCGATTCAACGAATAAATATGTATACGTGAAAATATGGATACTTCCGGCTATCACGCCGACTCTCACTTTATATGTCATAATTACTAACAGCTTACTGCTTAATATTCTTTATTAAAATGAGTGTATTTACTCCGCTCAGCTTCAATGGCGAACTAAATTATATACGATAAGCGAAGACTTTTGTGAGATGAACTTGAAATTATTGAACCTAAATATAATCCATACCACATGTAAATCTATGTTGATAAGGATTCAAACACTTGCTGATATAAATGCCGCCCGTTGGTATCAGAAAGCTGTTGAACTAAGAACAGTGTTCAAAGATGAAATTGGAAAAACTTATCCGTCAGATCTGTATGTTCCGCTATTACAGCGAAAATGGAAAGAAGTTAATCAAAATGCTTTCGAATCTGGACTAGATGAATTTATACATGGCCTAATTACAGAAAAGACAACGCCGCAACGACTATAATAAACTGGTTGTTTTATTCCTTGACGGTTATTTGGGCGAATTCAAGTTTAAAGTATTCATACCCATTCACCACGCACGGTGGATGTCAAAGACAATTTATTATTCAAAAATATGAATAAAGAGACCAACATAAGTGACTGTACTGAAGCTGTCATAGCACCGAATTTCGGAGGAAGCTATAGCTCTCGCCTTCTTTCATTCGGATGTTTCGTGCGACACAAAACGATAAAAGGTTATTACTATTTGCGCAGATAATGGACATCATAGGCGTAGGAAGGGGGTGGCTGGATGGCCTAATACTCCCATAACTTTTTTAGCCCCCCCCAGGAATTTCAGTCAGAATTTTTTAAATTTATCAATGCCAATTTAGGGTTGTTAACACGGTTAGCCGCTGCTCTCAATTTTTATTACATGAATTCTTATTTTAATAAAGTAAGGATTGAAGGGCGAAACAGATCCTTTTCATAAAAATAGTTTGAAGTGCTGGAGTTGAGAAAATGTTTGTCGTATGTCGCAAATTTTGGACCCAGAGAGAATCGAGAAGAAAATGAAATGTTTGTGGTATAAGGTTGATGGTAGGCTAGGTGCATTAAACTACTATACGATTTGCAATCAATTTAGAAGTAAAAGAACGACTCCTTGGTTTCATAGATTGTTCTGTAAGTAGAAATGCAGATTTTTACTTAAAATTATCTTGTTTTTTTTTGTGAAAAATTAAGATGAAAAATATTTCAATAGTTGGACTTACACAAATGTTATGTTGGGCTACAAGAATGGACTTCAAAGGGAAATAAAAGAAAGAACTCAAGAAATTATCTAGCACGTACTACACGTTCTACTAATGCATGCGGGTAATATAGCGTTTACCGCAGTTAGAAGTAGTACGTGGGGTTTTACAGTGGTCCAAAGTTGTTGTTCTTGGGCGTTTTGTGAAGAATTAGCTTCCTTAACGATATCTTTGGATCGCATCATCAGATTTTAATCTGAAAGGTTTTCACCTCCTCTTTCCGAATGTCCTTGTCGTGCAAGGTCTCCAAAATTAAAAGTAATCTTAGTCCTTCAATATCCTGCAAATCATATCTTTAATTTATTTTATTCTCAAAATAATATCAAAAATTCAGAGTGGAGTTACCAAAATTCAGAAACTAAAAATGTTTCTCAAAATGATTATCTATTTAAGCAGGGCAAAGTTGTAGTTATCGGGTTATTCACACTTAAACTCTAAAAAATAATAAAAACAGTCGCTGACTGATTTTTTATTTTAGATTTGCAGTGATTCTTGTCGTATTCTTGTTTATGTAATATATTTAATTATCAGATCAAGCTTGTAATAATTCTTATTTCATTTGAATTGGTATATTGTCGTGGCTCAAGACCATTTTGCATCTATAGTTTATAGAATGCAAATTTATTTTCAAATGGCATGGTGACATTTATTACTTGACTGCAAACTACATAGTGGTATGACGATTTCTATATGAATTAATTTTTACTTTTCATTGTCATTTTCGCCCGTGAAATACAAAGTATAAAAACAAATTTTGTGTTTACTTGCGAAAAATCTCATAACATATATATTTTTTAAATAAAAACTTTGGGAGGCTATAGCCCTCCCCAGCAGAAATCTATTGCTGCGCCAATGATGGGCATTGATGAAAAGAAAAGGAAGTCCAACTAGAAAGAGATGAAGGAACTGGAGAATATGATGACGAAGATAGGTCTGAACATGTTGAAGGTGAAAATAAAGCACCTGATTTTGTACAGGGTGGAGCAGAATGAGCTATATGGTTTGAATTATTTATAACTTTTTTTAATTATTATTCTTTCCTTGTTTTTTTCGGCATTTTGTGAAGGAGACTTGGGGATTTAATTATGACTCATTACACGAAGTAAGTATGCAATTTTTGTCGAATGACTTGAACAATTTCATGACTTTGAAAATAACGGGGAAATTTTTTCGTCAAATTTAATTTAATTGAATGCTCGCCAGTTACGCGTTCTAACTGGCGAATTATATTCGAAATAAAAAACAAATTTTATTCCAGTTTCAATTAATTTTTGCAATTGCACTTCGAAAAGCGGTAAGCATAATGCAGAACTTATAAAGACCATACAAATAATTTTATTATTCACGACACTGACTAATTTAAAATGTGTATGCCTTGAAAATTTTTAATAATTAAATAATTCAAATATTTTTGAAAGTTCATACAAAAATCTTTCACAATACTCATAAATTTCAAGTTAGCTATGTAACTCCTTTCTGAAAATGAAATTCGTTAGCCTAACCATGCGTTAGCTGAGAACTATAATTTTCATTCAATCAAGATTCGTTGCATCAACGAAACTTTTTTCATTGCAGCATCGCACAGAGGGTTGAAATTAATTCGGGGAAGCCTTCGGGTCAGCTAATGTTTATAATTTTTCAATATTTATACCATAAACAGTAAAAGAAAACACAATTTGGGTACAAAAATTTTCCTAGAAAAAAATTAATAATCCAACCATATATTATTGTTATCGAGGAACAAGTCGCAATTATTATCCAATCCCAATAGAACTTGGTACAATTAATTTTTGCGCGCCAATGACGGGCGCTATTAAATTTGAAGCAAATAGGTTCAGATAAAGATATAACTTCCTTATAAACGTTACTCCCGATTTGACTATTTTCGCTCTATATACCATGTTATATTTCAACTGTAAATATTTGTGATGAAAGTAGGTCACATCGGTCACAAATGACGCTCCCGATTTGACTTTTCCGCTCTAGAAACAAAATTGTTTACCCAATTTTGTTCACATTTGACACTTAACCCGAATAGTGCTGTAATTATTTTTTTTCGAATTTTGAGATAACGCTTTCATGTTATCAGTGGTCCACACCAGAAGCTTTGGTGAACGTTTTTGGTATGGTCCCGCTAGCACCATTCGGGTTAACGCAACATTGCACCTAGAAACACCTGTAGTTAAACACATCGGTATATTGTTTAATATAGCCCCCATATAAATGTTCCATCAGATTTAGTGTGACAATTGTTCATAAAGAATAACGTTTCAAATTCGTCCGCCATTAAACTTTCACGAATATTTTAAATTAATCTAGAATTGGTAGTAAATTACTTGTAAAGAGTATAAAGTTCGGAATATTGAAGCTAACACATTGTTATTTAATTAGAAATTCACCATCTGGCGATATGTTAAGGAATTCACATTTAAAACATATATTTTGAAAATACCTCAAATTTAGACATATTTTCAACAATTTAAGTCATTGATATTTTCGGTAGTGTAGAATTTTTTATGTTTTAATCGTATAATAAAAATTTATCAAAATAATAAATTTTGATTTTTGAAATATTTTGAATATAATAATGACTTGTAAGTCAAGAATATATGTCTAGACGGGAAAAATTATAAGATAATTTATTACCACTGAAAGATATTGTGATTGTCTTTTTAGTGATACGATAAAATAATGACCTAAATTCGCTTTCGCCCTCAATCTGAAAGTCTTTTAATTTATAAACGTTTATTTATTATCTATTTTTATAATTTAATTAACAGCAGCCATTTTTTAGCAGACTGCAAACACTTTAGCAGTGTGAATGCTGATGCAAGATTGCAGAAAAACTGCTGTTATGGCAGAAAAACGGCTGTAATAGCAGAAAATTGCCTGCTGATAGGCAGCAGATAATCGCTGTAGAGAACAGTATGGTCAGTTGAATATAAATATTAACAAGACTTTTTAGAATAAAGGTTGTTATATGGTAATTTATTACCACTGAAAGATATTGAGATTGTCTTTTTAATGATACACATATTGTACCAAGCTAATATAAAAGGAAATTCTAGATAAACTCGTTTTCGCCGCCAATCTAAAAGGCTTTTAAACTATGAACGCTTATTTGTATACACTCAACAAGTGTATTATGTCTTTATGCATTTGTTTGTTACAGCCAAAATGTAGGGAGATAGACCCATTGTTAATTATACCGATCGACTTAGAATCACTTTTTGAATCGATTTAGCAATGTCCGTCTGTCTGTCTGTCCATCTATTCTTGTAATCACGATACAAGTCGCAATTTTAGACAGTACCAAATGAAACTTTGCACACCGAAGTTTTTCGGGATAAGGAAGAAAGCTATTTCATTTGAAGGAAATCGGTTCATACTCAGATATAGCCCCCATACGAATTTTACTCCCGATTTGACTCTTTTCGCGCTAGATACCACATATTACAACAGATTTTCTTCAAAATTGGCAAAACATCTTATATTTCAACTAGAAAGACCTTTGGTAAAAATGTGTTAGATCGGTTCAGATTTATATATAGCTTCCATACAAATGTCGCTCCCGATTTGACTTTTTGCGCTCTAGAAACCACATATTGTATCAGCTTATCTTCAGATTTGGCAAAACATCGGCAAGATCGGTTCAGACTTATATAAAACTCCCATTAAAATTTCGCTCCCGATGTGACTTTTTCTGCTCTATAACCCAAATATTTTAACAGATTTTCTTCAAATAAGGCGAAATAACTTATATTTGTACTACAAGCAGCCATGGTGCAAATGGGTCAAATCGGTTCAGATTTATATATAGCTCCCACACAAATTTCACTCCCGATTTCACTATATCCACTCTATAATCCTCATATTATAACAGATCTTCTTCAAATCTTTCAAAATATCTTATATTTCAACTAGAAACAACCATAGTGAAAATGGGTCAGATCGGTTCAGATTTACATATAGCTCCCATACAAATTTCGCTCCTGGATATACTTTTTCCGCACCAGAAACCACGAATTTTCACCGAATTTCTTCAAAGTGAGCATACACGTTATATTTGAACTGGAAGAACTTATTGTGAAAGTTAGTCACTTTATTTCATGTTTGGATATAGCCCCGATACAAATATTCTTTTCGATTTGACTAATTGGACAAGGTCATATTAGCCTACGATTAGAAAACATACAAAAATTCTTCCCGTTTTCACTTTTTTACCGAATTGAATTGTATTCGGATTGAACGTGAAGTGTATCATATAGTCGGCCCCGCCCGACTTTAGCCTTTCTTACTTGTTTTATCTATTTTTGTATTTTAGTTAACAGCAGACATTTTTAGCAGAATTCTTTTTTTGCAGAGTGAATGCTGATGCGAAATTGCAGAAAAACTGCTGTTATGGCAGAAAAAGTGCTATAATATCGGAAAAGTAAATTGCCTGCTGACAGGCAGCAGCCAATCGCTGCTGCTAATAACAGGCTTTTTTCTCTAAATGTAAGTAACTGAAAAATCTTCATTTATTCCTTGGGCCCAAGAAAGAGTACAAGTTACCTAATAGCCTTGTCATACTGCATGAGAAATCTATCTGAACAAATGGGATCTAGCGGAAATTACAAAATGTAGATATACTAATCCCATACAAATTTGACATTTGAAAATCTACCTTATGTCATTTCAGCTAAATTTCGAATGCAGTGTTTCAAGGTTATATTGCACCATGTTCTTTTTCCTTTTTTTGTTTTTTTTTTAGACATTTATAGCTTTTACACAAGTTTCTTTGTTAAAATTAGTTAGTTAGATAATGGTGACAGATACTTGCAAAAAATATAACTGTGCGTATTAATTTGTAACTGATTTTTGTAACAGTTGTCGTGATCTGTGACATGGTTCCTCTAGTCCCATCTAAAATTTTAAAAGAAACTATTGATCGGTGTGTTTGTACCTGCGTCTGAGATGTCCTTTTAATTTGAAAATCATAAGCCCGAATATGGCATTGCCACCTTCTTGGTAGATAAGTGTATCATTAATAAGACTATTGCAATATCGTTTTCAAGTGATAATAAGGAGAGTATGTATCATTTGGGACTGAATCCGGTTCACGACTTGTTAAATACTAATTCATATTGTGCAATTGTTGTAAAAATACTTTTTTGATATACTAATACATTATATAAAATAATTGCCTTTTTTGTATTCACATAAAATGAACTCATGATCTTGAAATTCACATGTCTCATTAAAAACTGTACATTAACTTAACTATTTAACTGAACTGTAGAAAATTCCAAAGAATGTTTTTGTATTCAACTAAACTTCTAAACGGCCTTGTTGGTGTTCTAGCCCTGTTCGATTGGCCTTACTACCTTAAAATTAAGAGACTTGATAAGGTGGCAACATTTATATCCAATGGTTTTATTTAAATAAATCAGTGATAAAAATTTGGCACCACCTTACTCGATGACTAAGACAGTAGTAAGCTATTTTCTTGTTAAGCGAGTAAATTTCATACAAATATAAAGCTATTAAGCCCAATCGAACAGACCTACTATTGATGTTGTAGTGAAATATTCTTTAAATCTCTTCTTTGATAAACCTTCCTTTTTTAATAGTGCTGTTTTTCTTTAAGCCGGGATAACAAGCTGTGATAACAAAAACGTTAATAAAAATTTATTTTTTTGCTCAAAATAAAAAATTATTTTTTCACATTGTCGCCAACTACAATATAAATATATGTATCAAAAGAAATTTTCAAAAAATATTTTGTGTCGACTTTATTCGACTTAGCCTCGATATCCATCATTTTGACTTACACTGGATAATTATACAGGCTAATTCAAAAATTTTTTACACAAAATTATTTTTTCAAAATTTGTTTTCACACACACATTGATATTGCTTTTGGCGACAAATTTCATAAATATTTTTTTTATTTTGAGTGAAATTTTAACATTTTATTTAGATTTTTGTTATCGCAGCTTAGTTATGCAGTCTTAAAGAAAAACAGCCTTATTATTAAAATTTTTTGACTTAGCCTGGATAATTATCCAGTGTAAGTCAAAATGATAGTTATCGAGGCTAAGTCTAATAAAGTCAACAAAAAATATTTTTTTGAAAATTTGTTTTGACACATATATTTATATTGTAGTTGGCGACAATGTGAAAAATGAATTTTTTATTTTGAGCAAAAAAATAAATTTTTATTAACGTTTTTGTTATCGCAGCTTGTTATCCCGGCTTAAAGAAAAGCAGCCCTAATGTAAACCTTCAACAACTTTTAGTATATATTAAATAAATACGTTTTTGATTTTGATTAAAGCCATCAGCGTTTTTATTTGGGAGGTAAATAGAATACGAATTAAATGATTTTTGGTCATTGATTTTATTCAATTTAGTAAAAAATTGCATAAATGAAACATGGAAAATTGTAAAATTTCCAATTGCTTGGGGTGCAATAAGTTGATTTATTTCTTCATTTCTATGTATTGAGAAAATACAAATTGTTTAAGAGAACAAAGTGCTTTGAAATACAGCCAAAACATACAAGGTAATTTTACACAAGTTTTATTGTATAACATGCAGTAGTTTTTTTGTACCAAATTACCCAAGTGTTCTGTATGAGTTGCCAAAGAACGTTTAAAGTTGTATTTCACCTAAGAAACTTAGGTAAATTGTACGCTTTTCTTGTATGATTTCTCAAATTTGTTTCTTTGAGTTCAGATGTTTATCTCTGATTTTTTTAAAATGAAACCAATGGATACAAATGTTGTCACCTTATCAAGTCTCTAAATTGTAAGCATTTGTATGGAATTTACCCGCTTAACAAGAAAGTAGCTTACTACTCTCTTAGAGTTGTTGCCAGATTTTTCATGTTGATTCATTTAAGAAAAAACAATGGGTGGAAACGTTGCCACCTTATCAAGTATCTTAATTGTAAGGCCTATAATTTCATTTCAGTTAGATTTCGCATGCAGTGTGGCAATGGTATAAGTTTATTATGTGATATACAACATTTAAAGTTCATAACACTTGTTGAATTGGTACCAAAAAACTTTGTAAAATGACGTTTTTATGTTTTAGCTGTATTTCAAAACAAAATCCGATTTTAGATATTTAGATTTTCGATAAATCGAGTTGTACAATCAAATAAGAAAATTCAGCTGTTCATGACTGTCATTCAGAACACAACAAAGCCCTTCACATACTTCCAACGGTTTCACAAGCAACGTCACAACACAAAAGGAAAATACGCAGGAAAACACTGAAAAGTTTTCATGAAAATAAGGAATAGAAACCAACAATTAATTACAAAAACTAGAATTATAAAATTTCGGAACTAGAATGACTTCACGTAAACGTAGTGGCAGTGGTTCTTCGAAAAGACCCAAGGAAAAAGTGGTTTATATCTATGAACTTCTATTCCGCGGAGAAGATCCAACACAAGACAGTCCAAATTCTGAATTCTGGAATGAATTCTTTTTATTGCAGCCAAATGTTGAATGTTTGGAGGGGGAGGTAACCAAACTGACCGGTGAACAATTTACGATCGTCAAGCAGAATATGAATATGATATTTCAGAAGTGCATAGAAATAATGGATACTGGTGAGTTTCGAGAATGGCACGTACAGGTTGGGATCCTCGTTGGTTGTTGGGTTGTTGAGGGAACCAGCAGCAACAGGGTGTGGTTTTGTTTTTCTTTGTGTTGTGTTTTTTTAACTAGTGGTAATTCTTATTTAATTTCCGGAACAGATCATCCCAAACGTCTCTGCAATAGCTTACAGACCTTGTGTTCGTTATTCTTTGCAATATTCAAGAAATCAACAGCAGACAATACATATGATATACTCAATGAAATATTTGGTTATGAACATATGGACAAATGGATGAAACAATTGATGGACCACTGCAATCGAATATTGTTGGGTGAGTACGGAAAATAAGTGTGCAATTTAGGGTGATGGCTTACGAAATTAGTTTTAAATTAAACTCTGCAAATGTTATCTAGCATTATACAAAACGATTACAATGTTGTATATCTCGTGAAATTCTATTACTTACGGACATCAAACATCACGTACTACATAGCTACATATATACCAATTAACTCAAGGACCAGTTCAATATGTTGAGTTGCATTCGAATAAAACAAGTGACATTGTAAAGCGGATCATAGAAAGGTCGACGTTAACTTTCAATTTCGCATCAACGAAATCAGACGATCTCGGTGGTAAGTTCACGTCACCTCCGCGAGTGATACATTTTTCCTCAAATCGTTGAAGTAGAATATCTATTGTAACATTCGCTGCGAGGCATGTCGTCCATATTCTGAGGTTAACACTTATTAGCAGCGTTCGCCGTTAATAGCACAGTACAATTTTATCATTTGCTCAGTCATGTAGACTTGGTCCATTTGGCGAGTTCTTTTTAAAAATAAATTGTACGACATTCTTTTTTAATGTTAGGTGTATTTGGACAGGCAATTATTTATGTTAATAAAAAGTGATGAAATATCTATTTGTATTTTATTTATGTTTTCAGGCGATGTAACAGAAAACTCACGATTTATGTGCCTGAAATTGCTATTGGTTCTTGTAACGGGTACGGACAATGTAAGTCAAAATGTGTTGCTGGAATATCTGATGATGAATACGCTTTTCGATGCCTTTGTAAGGCTCTTAAGTGATCCGACACTAAGAGCCCAGCATGGCCACGATATAGTCATACTGCTCACAATATTGGTTAACTATCGGAAGCATGAGGCCACCAATCCTTATATAGTGCAATTGTCGATATTGGCCGATGAATTGGCATTGAATGGGTAAGTTCAAAATTGACTACAAGTGAACATAACAGATATTTTACTTCTTCATTCCAGATACGGCCAAATGATTTCGCAATCTCTTATCGATTTCTGTCGCCAGTACATGCAAAGTCTTAATAATGCCCAGTCATCATCGTGGTTTTCATCTCTTTCGAATATTGTTGGCAATATGTTTGTATCGGATGAGGGATGCGAGCGCGTGCAACAGATCAAAGCTAACAATGGTCTGCTGTTGGCCCTCTACGAAGCGGTGCATTTGAATCGTAATTTCATTACAACTCTAGCTCATACCCAGGCGGAGTCCAGTGCACCTCCTTCTCCCAGTAATACTTTAAATTTAACACAACCAGTGCCTGATTTAGCGAATGCCCCTATCATTGATATGACGCAATATCCGACGAATCTCTTGGTGGCCGTTTTTCAATACTGGTAAGAGAAATTTGGAAATTATTTCGAATATATTTAACTACAGTGTGTACGACACGTTTATTTAAAAAACTTGAATAAAGTACGTGGAAAGTAATTTATTTAAAAGCAATGTAAAAATGTACTCGCCCCTATTTAAATTTTCGATGGTTGATCTCTAGAGAACTATTTTATTTTATCCGTAAAGATTTTACTTATATTAATTGCCGATTATAATATGTATGCGAATATGAATGTACAGTGGGCAATACAAGTCAACACGATACCAATTTCTACTCCCGGACGAGTCCGGAAGCATTATGAAGAAAGGTAATGATGCAGTTCATTATATTTCTTCATAACGCTTCTGGAATCATCCGAGAGTAGAAATTGAGAACGTGTGTTGACTTTTGTCGGCCACTGTATAGAATAGTATAATTGATTTTTATAGTGTGCAGAGTAAGGCTATTGAAAGATTAAAAGTCGAAATAAAGCTATTTATTTTTATATTAATTTTTATCCAATTTTTCAATCCCATTAAAAAGGTATTACAATAAAACAAACTACTAGTGAAGTTCGTTATGGTGATTTAAAATATTAAAAAGCTCACTATTTAATGGTAAAGTGGGCGATTATTTCGATTTTTACTTGCTTTTTGTTGGTAATAAATAATTTGCTTTTTTGAAGTGATATGTATGAACAATAAATTCATTCTTACAGCTCCATCGTCATGCAGGACAACAAAAACGAATCTAGTGTGGCCAATCTGAAATTGTGCTTTCTAATCTTAACCTGCATATCCGAAGATCAATATGCCAATTCCATGATGCACGACAGTAATTTAACCTTCAAGGTAATGTTGCATCGTGCGCAAATGCGTCATCGCAAACTAAACATCGATCGTGTTGGCAAATCTCAACCCTTGGCAGCGACGTTACTAGATCTTCTGGTAGAATTTATAGTATCGCATTTAATGAAGAAATTTCCAATGGAACTGTATTTATTGTGTGTCGGTGTCATCCATCGCATATTGTGCTATCAGAAACGGTGTCGCGTACGCTTAAATTATCCTTGGAAGGAGTTGTGGTCCGCTTTAATTGGGTTACTGAGATTCTTGGTGAATCAAGAACAAGCTCTGATGAAAAAGTGTAATATATTTCATTTGTCACTGCAGGTGGGTGAGAGTTTTTGGAAGTTCTTGTAGGAGTTTTTTTGAGTTGGTTTCTCATCTTTACAGGTGGTGAATATTTTTAATTTGTTTATAACATATGGTGATACATTTTTGGCTACTACGAATAGTTATGACGAGCTTTATTATGAACTTAATAGGGAAGAAAAGGTCTTTACGGAATTGCATGCTATGGGTGAGTTCAGATATTTATGTTTTATTTTTCATATGTTAGATAATACCTGTCTTTTTTTTAAGTTCTGCGCTATACCACCATGCCTGATTGTGAACATAAAGACGATGTTATTAAGCTTTTGAACGCCTTAGTTAATATTTTGGCCATTGTTAAACATTTCCAGAATAAAATCAAGGAATGGCTGGCCGAGCAGGGACTCTCCACACCTACAGAAGAACAAATTCTTGAAGTGGTGAGGAAAAATTACGACTTGACTTTAAAACTTCAAGATTCACTCGATCATTTCGATCGTTATGCGGAGGCTCCCCGACATACACCCTTCTTCAAAAGTATGGTACGCGACGTGGTCGCCGATACGCGCAAGCAAATCTACGGTTATGTTAAGGATGCGATCTCAACAATTCCTGAACCAGATGCCATGTTGACCTCCACTTCCTCAAATTCGTAGATCGTCAGTTTGCCGTTTACCGTTCCCTATCTTCTTACATACATAAATATATCCACAAAATGACTGTTTTTACTATTATTAATAATATTATATTACGTATTATTTCTTAGCTATATAAATATTATTGTATAATTTGTATGACTGTTGTCGGAAATCGAAGAAACCATTTATTGAAACAATGATAAAAATCTATCGCATATACAATTTTAAAGAAATTTTAGGAAAATTTTCAAACAAAACAATAAGAAATATATTGAATATATCAAATGAAGCTATAAACTGAAAACTTTAAATATCCACTTAAAAATACGCTGTATTTATCTTTTCATATTTCTGGAGATTATTAAAGGAAAACACATATTTTTATTATATTTAAAACAAAATTGAGTGTATTGTTTGTAATAGAAGGTATGACAGGATTTTATTTTACAGAAAAATTAAATTGAACACTAATTTGAAGAAGTTTCATCGGAAATGTGTTATGTATTACTCCCTCGGCCATAATTATTTAGTTAATTTTACCCCACGTCACTCTATTACGACGTAGTAATCAGTTATGTTATTTATATCAATTCAATATTAATTGTTATACTCTACACCACTCGTGGAGGTTAATTACCCGTCGAATATTTTTAACACCAAGAAATAATCGAGTAACCTTTAAGTATACCGATCGGCTTAGAATCACAATGTCTGCTGTCCAGCTAAAGCTTGTTCGCAATTATTGTCCGATTGTCATGAAATTTGGCAGAAGATTTTTTGATCATAGACGGTCGCAATTGAATTTTGTGGAAATGGGTTCAGATTTAGATATACCCTCCATACAAATACTCCTATAATTTACTCTATTACTGTTCTATAGAGTGATTTTTTTGAGGTTAGGATTTTCATGCATTAGTATTTGACAGATCACGTGGGATTTCAGACATGGTGTCAAAGAGAAAGATGCTCAGTATGCTTTGACATTTCATCATGAATCGTCTTACAAACGAACAACGCTTGCAAATTATTGAATTTTATTATCAAAATGCGTGCTCTGTTAAGAAAGTTCATTGCGCGCTTCCATTTTATGGTCAGTTTAATCGACCCACTGAAGCGGCTATTCGGGCTATTGTGACTAAATTTCGCACCAAATTTACATTGTTGGACATTAAACCACCAACACGCTTACGTAGAGTGCGAACTGAAGAAAATATCGCAGCTGTATCGGCCAGTGTTAATGATGACCACCAATTTTCGATTCGTCGCCGTTCGCACCAATTGGGTCTCTGTTACTCAAAAACGTGGAAATGCCAAAATTGGACTAAGCGGATGGACCACCTAAGACGCAGCCGCGGTCAACATTTAAATGAAATTATCTTCAAAAAGTAAATGTCATGGACCAATCTAACGTTTCAAATAAAGAACCGATGAGATTTTGCAAATTTTATGCGTTTTTTTTAAAAAAAAAGTTATCAAGCTCTTAAAAAATCACCCTTTATAACATGATCCTGAGAAATTTATCAAGATCCAACGTGAAATATGTATCTTTCTCTTTGACACCATGTCTGAAATCCCACGTGATCTGTCAAATACTAATGCATGAAAATCCTAACCTCAAAAAAATCACTCTTTATTTGAACTAGAAACAGCTAACGTGAAACTGATGTAGAAGTTTACCTCCGATTTACACAATTACTGCTCTAAAATACACATTTTATATCGGATCTTGATAAAATTTCCCAGATCATGATATATTTCAACTAGAAACATCTACTATGAAAGTCAACTATATGGGTCCATGTTTTTGAATAGCCCCCATACAAATGGACCTAGTTTACACTATTACTGATCTAAAATCCACATCGGCTCTTGATCCTGCAGATAATGTTATATTTCCTTACAAATTGGTCCCAATTTTTACTATTACTTCTCAGAAGTCGACCTAATTTTGCAGATCAAGTAATAATGAAAAGTCTATTAAAGTCAAATATATGGGCCTACACTTTGGTATAACCCCCACACGAATGGCCCCAGTTTACACTACTACCGCTCTAGAATCTCCATCTTACATCGGATCGTAGTAAAATCTGGATTTGTCATCGTATCTTGATCAAATTTCCTAGATCATGTTATATTTAATCTCAGAATATCTACCGTTGAATTGGACCATAATAGCCCCCATGCAACTGTCCCTCCATTTTAAACCGTCATATTACATCGGATCTTGATTAAATTGTAAAGTGGTCCATGTTTTCATATTGCCCACATAAACATGGGTCCTTGTTTTGATGTTGACCCCAGTCATGCTAAATTACTGCAGATTTTTGACACTTCTGGAATGACATTTTCTGTCTACTTCGATTAGATCATCGGACTAATTTAAATTTGAATTCTTCATTTTCACCATTGTGATAATGAAGAGACATTTATTTTTTTTGAGAGATCAATCATTCTTCCTCTTCTTACGGTATTTGATTTGATATAACCCAGATGTTTGTATAAAGGTCCATTCAGACAGACGCGACACGACAATCGTAAGTCGCTGTCAAAAAGTGCCGATATTATTTGCGACTGTTGTGTCCCGTCTGTCTGAATGGGTATTAAAACTGGGAAAAATAATACTTTCGGTAATATTTATTTATCCACTAATGTATTCGTACAGTAGTTAATAAAAATGTATTGAAAAAAATTGCAACATGCAGGAAGAAAATTAATCATGTTATTTTTGATTTGTCCGGTTGACGGCTTCTTTATAAAAAACAGGTATTGATGTTTTTGATAATTTAATTATTCCAAATATTTCGATTGAAATCTTCTATTGTCTTCAGAGGTATCATCTGTACACAAACAAGAAATACACAAGATATACATTTACTCAAAAAAGTTAAATAAATTTATCGTAATTATCGACTTTTTATATACATGTATACAATATTATCTGCAGTCCGATCGGGTTTGCGTGCTTTCGTCTACTGGTGACAGTTTTTATCATCTGTATTTGTCTACTGTGTAACGATAGATTTTGGCACATTTATCTGTGTCAGTTTTGTAGTTAAGTCTTTTGTTGGTAGGAACGTCAATAATATGCAACATCACAGCAGGAGTGTATCTCTACAAAATTTGGAGTATGGCCTGTAATAGTTCAGTGCGCTCTTAAATTCTAAGTTATATTTATCTTTGTCATATAAATTTGAAAGTTTTATCTTTCTGAGAAACCTGGAGTATATGTCACAGGTTTGTATATATTTCTGTGTCTGGTCAGCCTCGACCATAGTTTTCTTTTTAGGTCTAGGTCTTAATAAGTCCTCTATAGTTCTTCTTGGAAAGCAATTTTTCTTTAAAATTTGTTTTTTTTTTGTTGTTTAAGACAGGATGATTTATTAAGAACACCTGCATATACACATACTTACTTCTTTATGAGAATATATTTATGGTATTTCGCTGTATCTATGTATGACGAAATACTCCCAATAATTCCCATACACATGTTTTTGCCTTTTGTATGAAAACAAAAATGAAAAACAACTTTCGATATGTTTATATAATTTTTATTGAAGCTTTTTTAATTTATTTATGTCTGAAGAGGGTATGTATGTAAATATGTATAAATGGGAATAGTTATGTGTATTATTATAGAATATAGAATAATTAATGTTATTACAATCTTATTTCATTTGTTGGAGAACAATATGATGCTTTCTTTTCGAGGTTTACATTATGTTTAAAATGTATGACATTTTTCTTTATTTTCTTTTAATCACTAAAATTTGTTACTTCTTCAATATTTCAAAAATAACCAAAATTGGCTTTCAGAAACATATAAAGCATACATATAATAAGATACGAATGGTTCTACATAAACATAAACATTTAGAATGCTTAAAAATAGGAAACAGTGAATGGAACTAAAATATTTTCGTTTTTTAATGTTTAGAGATATAGGTGAAAAGGTTAACTATAAAAACAAAAAAGTTCAATAATATGAAATATTTACAAAATACGTGCTACGCTTCACAGGATTTTTATAGATTATATTCGAGTGTTTTCAATTTTCTCAATTTCACTTTCAATCCAGGTCGTTTCGTTTAAAATAGATAATATAAGTAGTTGTTTATGTTAATGATCGTTCGTTTTGTTTTTAGATTTCAGTTTTTGGGGCTTTCCTAATACCCTTAGCTAAAGGCACAAGTAATACCCATGAAATATGTCGCGTTTGTTTTAATATTCGATCGAATACCGTGGAAATCTCAAATATATTGAATATATGTATGTATTAAATAATCAGTATTTCATTTTTCAATAAAACTATAAAACAATTGTATTAAAAATAAAATAGATATACTTTCGTCTAGTATATGTATGTACATTTGAATAATACATATGTATGTATGTAGTATGCATATTTAAACTTACAAATAGCCTACATCTAATATAACTTATATGCATATCCTACATTCATCTTAGAAATGATCTACTTTTACGGATACTGTATGGGCTGCAGCGTTACTTGGTAAATCGATATTGTCCCATTCGGTATGAATATTCTTTTCACTATCCGTCGCTTTTAAGGCTAGACCTAACGATGTCGTCCGTCCGGCACAGTGGGGTATGTTCAGCGTAACGGGCACGAGGAATTCAAGACCTTGGGGACCACACATTACCAGAGGCGAGAGCATGGTTTCACCTAATAGAGATACAAAAATAAAAATTATAAAAGAGCTGTGATTAATATCGATTTCTAATAACCAATTTAGAGTTTGTGAGTGTATACAGTATGGTAATTGGAATATATTTCTGGAGTGTACATAAGTGTAAAACTGTGTAAAGTGTTCAGTTTTGAAAGTGTTATTGTAAATTGAGTATAACTATTGTCTAAATAATCATCAAAGGAATAATAAATACAAACATGCAGTATGTATGTATGCCTTCAGAACGCTTGTACATTTCGTTGTTTATTTGTAACCCTTTGAAAAAATCATTGGATATATTGATTCAGAGATTGGGTGTAACACTATACGCGATAAACTCAAAAAATTCTTGATTCTTGAATTTGTCGAGTTTGAAATACATGATTTAAATACTGTTTGAAAACGGATAATCGACTGCCTCATCAACGTTCTGCTTCTACATACATACATACATATATGCTATAAAAAACACATTTATTTACAAACAGCATTAAACATTTATTACTTGGCAGCCAACATAACGATTTGTGGTCTGTGACGACTCCTTCAGCAGAATTAGCACTGATTGTTCAATGAAACACTTTCAAGAAAGTGAGAAAGAAGAGGAAATTTTTAATTGCATTTTGTAAGATTTATTTTCTATTTCTTTACTATTGTCTCAAGAAATTCCTAATTATTGACACAATAGTAAAGAAAAGTCACAAAAAATTTTCAATGGCCTATTCGCCGCAAACTAAAGTTCCATTCTTCTATATTCGCCATGGAACATCTCCGCGCGATTTTTTTAAATAATATGCCACAATTGCGATGTTACTCCAATTGCATGGCCTATTGAATACTGAATTGTGTTTTTGGGCTAATAATATCAAATGTCTTCACATTGGGAGAGACTATCGTTTTCGGGAACATTGTACAATACGCCGATAATTGCGCCAATTATCGAAAAATTTTACTTCAAATTTTCTGTCTATTTTGGAGTTTTCTATAAAAGTCAGCTTTTTTCGATATTTTGGGTTTCGATAATTCCAAAGTTATCAAGAACTTTTACCTGATTCTTTCGTCTTTTTATGAATTAAAAGTAATAAAAAATTTAAAAATGGATTTTTTAATTCACCAAATTTTCATTTGGTTTTTAATTTTGACAAAAATTTTACACAAAAAATCTTCGATTTTTTCAAACTTTAACCTCCGATAGCTAAGCGGGTTGTCGATAACATGTAGACCAATTCTTTTCTTATTTTGAGGCCCTCTTTCCAAAAATATGTTCAGATCTTAGGGCCTCGGATATTATACTTTTACCATTATCGACCACTAAATTAACAAAAACAATAATTTGGGACAGACGTCTAAGGTTGAAACTGGCCATTCTCGAGCCAGGTTTGCATGATCGCTGGGCGGTTTTGCGCCCCAAACCAGAACGTGATTATAACTTGACGGTGAATAAAAAAGCCATAGGATGAACGAGATGTAACAAGAAGTCCAACAAGCAAGTGCAACTCTACATATTTACCACTCATTGTTGTTGTAGGTGGCTGTCAAACCCCTTCGGGGTTTTTAACTAGAGAGCACATACAAGCCGACTTGCTAACCTTAATGTATGCCACTTTGTGTCTATAGGAAAACGCGTAAAGAACTCGTAGCTAAAATATTGCTCATTTGCGTTTTACAGAATTCTTGTAATAGTTGAGCGATTTTTGATAGGTCGCAGTTAATTAACGGAACTATTAGTAGATTAGTTTCTTTCAAGCTTGTCACAAAGTACTCATGAACTCATCAATTGCCGAGTTATATTGGCAACTCGCATAATTGGATTTAGTCCTTTAACTTGGGCGTATTTTCGAAAATTTTAAAATTGATTTTATTTGTTCAATGACAACAACTAAATACATTTGAGATATTTTTTTAATTTTACTTTCCAGGAAACAATGTTATTGCAGTTCTACGGCAAGCAAGCTCGCTTATTACACCCTTAGCATGTTAAATTTGGTATAACAGCGATGTTAACTGAAATATTTGTTGGATATTGTAACAAATAAAATGTAAAATCTCTCTGCTTAAGTTTTATTGGTTTTACATATTTCTATAAATTAAATCAAATTTGATTTTCTCATATTTACTTAAAGAGCCGTCCTCTTATGTTGTTTAAAAGTCGCTAGGAAACCTTTAACAGGGTGGAAATCATGATAGTGGTAGTCTGCAGCCAAGTAATAAATGCCACCATGACATTTGTAAACAAAATTGCCTTCTATTAAATATAGATGCAAAATGGTCTTGAGCCAGGACAATATCCCAGTTCAAATCAAATATTGATTACAGACCAAAAAATACAAACGGAAAAAACTAAATTTAATTTAATTTCACAAAAAATGTTCATATTTAAAAACGCATATTTGAAAAATACCTTTAAGCAAAAAAACATAAACACAAACATTTAAAATGGTCATGCAACATTACAAAAAATGTGGCGTTAGTAAAATATGAAATAATGAAACATGCTATCAACAATGCATTATATTACATAATGATTTAAATAAAAAACATAGTCATCATGCACGGTTAGTAAAAATTTGAATTTGAAATAAATCAGATTAAACAGAAAGAAAAGCAAAGAAAATAAAAGAAAATCAAGTGGTATGCAAAATAAATAATAAAACAAAAAATCATTATTTTCGTTATAAAAATTTACAATGAAATTTAACAAAAATCAAGTGTTTTAGATTGAAAACAAAATTTAACAAAACAAGAAAAAGTTTGCTAGAAAGACATTAAAAATTGTAAGGTATAGTAGAAGTGGAACAAACCATTTTCCATATCCAATGGTGGACCACCAACAGCCTGACCCATACGAGGATCGCTAACGGTAAAGTAGATTTCCTGTCTCACCCCAGCCGCTATTGCACCGGGCGGTATTTGCAACGAAACATTCCACACATTATCCGCTAAGGTGCCACCATTTGAATCGAATATACCGCGACAAGTGGTGGGTTCTCGTAGGGCAGATGGAAAAGATCCATTGCCGGGTACACTAGCGACAGCTGGAGCTGAGGTCGGCACTGGACCTGCTATGGGCAATGACATATTGCTCGTGTACGGTGTACTGGTGGCATTGGGTGGTCCCACCGGCAGGCTAACCTGTGACGTGTAATGAGTTTCTATTGATGTTCTGCTGTCGCTTATTTTCTTCAATGGCGGTGGTCCTGTTCTTTTCAGAATATTGGAGATGTGGAAAGGGGCACGTGATGACCGCGGTGTTAGTGGCAATGTGGGTTTGGGTGGCTCCAAAGCTTCGATCGGAGGCCCTTCCACCACTAAAGGTGAGGAAACGGCCTGTGGCGTCTCGAAAACATCATCGGATATATCTTGAGTCTCATTGCCATTAGCTTCTATTTCCGTTTGTTCCAACATTGCCTGATTGTGTTGGTTTTCTATCACCGTGTGCATTTCGGATCTATCGAAATCTTTCGATGTACCGCCAGCCTCCAAATCATCTTCTTCACTTTGTACCAAAGGAGCGGCTTGTTGAGGCGTCGTCATTTCAATAACTGTATCGGAAGACTTTGGTAAATCGGTAGGACTTAAGCGATCTTCCTCGTGATTAATCTCTGCTTGTGTGTTAATTTCTGTTTTTCCTTCCTTTTTCTCATCCGTTTCATTTTCCCTTGATTGCAAAATGCTCTCTTCTTTTGTTTCGTAAATAGGTTCCGGCCTCCCTATGTCTCTCTTAGAGATATACGAAGGTTCCGCCATGCTGTCTAAAGTCTCTCTACGGGTTTGATATATTTGCTCTCTGAGCTGAGCTCTGGTCTTCAAGGCACTCTCTTTAACATCTCTGCGCGACTGGTAGACAGGCTCTTTTTCGGATTTATCATCTTTCTCCGATTGGCTGCTGCTCTGCGGACTGAACTCTCTTTCCATTTCTCTTTTGCCCTGCGTGATGCGATCTTGCATTTCTTTTTTCGTTTGGTACAGGTGATTTCTTTGCATTTCACGCTGCATCTCGCGTCGAGATTGGTAAACAGGCTCATGAATTTCACCCTGTTCATTGGCGGCACCCGGATAGAATCTACGTCGGGACATTACTTCCGAATTTGGAGCTCTACGCTGATTATCCAGCATGTAGGCTCCCTGTTTGCTTTGATAGACATCGCCTTGCTCATAATTCGCTGGCGGATTTGCCATCATTAATGGTCTGCGGGCATTTGAGCGATCCGCTGTGGTCGTACTATGACGTCTCACTATTCTCTTACCGTTGCGACCCTGAGCAGCTTCCATCTGTCTTCTTTCCAAATCAATACAAGCCCGATTAGCATAAATATCGTCCTGTTCCGCATAACCATTGTCATAAGCGTCGTAGTGACGTTCTCTTGTCGAACGTTCTCTTCCCGGCACAGTGCCCATGTGACCATATATATCCTCCTCACCCAAGTTTTGGTATGTGCTATTCATAACATCCTGGTGAGGATATTGGCCGGAGGCATAGCTCTGAGGCTGTTGATCATAATACTGTTCTCTGCCAACTCTCATGGCACTGGGGGGTACACTGCGACCACGTCCTCCGTAATAACGCTCATCAAATCCAGCCGGATATGTGGGATATTCATCGGGATAGTATGGTCTTTGCACACCTCTTTCAAGCATCGAATTTTGTCTTCTTACACCTGCTTTACCGGGTTTTCGCTCTGGATCTACCAGACTGTTCATACGTCTCAGAGGACGCGTACTCTTCATGAAAGCATTTTTTATGGCTGTCAATGGACTCTTCAGTACGGATTTCTTTTTTACTTTATGTGGCAAGGGTGGAGGCATTTCGTTTTCATTATAATACTGTTGTTGCTGATGCGGATGCGAAGGCGGTAGTGGAGGCGGGGGCGTTCCATATGTATAATAGTTGGGATCCTGGGCATGTGGTGGTCGTTCATGCGGATAGCGAGGTACAGATTTGGATCTGGGCGGTGGATGTTGTGGCGGTTGCGTAGCATAATAATCATCGTATATTTGTTGCTGTTCGTATGACTCCATTTCGCTAAAGATTTGGTGGGTGTATGATTTAGAATTTTTTTGTTTTGGGAATAAGTTTAATAGAAATAAAGTTGTTTCTGGGAAAATGGACATGGAAAATAAAGATATTTGGTACAAGTATCTTAGAGAGGTTAGTTACATTTAAATCTGAACAAGATGTGATAAATGAAAATTTAAATCTAAGTACTTAGATCCCCACAAAGGAAGAACTTTGATTGTATACATTTCAGTTGTGTGTTGATGTCATCTTTAATGAGGTAACATTAAACCGTCAACACTTTAACTAGCGACGGGTTCATAAGAGTACGATTTATAGTTAAACAACACCGCACTTCTTGAATAACATGGAATTGACAACATTGGATTTCTACATTTTAAAATGAGAATGATTTTAAACAAAGGACAAACATTTCTAATGTTTTGATCGTTATTTTAATATCATTGATTTTTAAATATATCAAAAAGCAATTACATTAGACACATAAATAAACGTATTTGTATATGAGTTGTCAGATATTATCTTCGTAAAATTTTTGGTGATAATTTAAATACGGATTTATAACATTAGCAATATTGTAGTCCCACAACTTATTAATACCTAACTGTAATCAACAAAGACAACAACTCTCTAAAATACTTGTACAATATAGGATTTTCTTTAAATAAACAATTTTATGGTTTCACGCACAATTTGTATTTTGAAAGCTGAAAATACATAAATTACATTTGTTTCGGGGTTTCACTTAAAACAAAACTTACACAAAAAATATTGTTCTTTATTTTGCAAATACCAATTGAATAAGAAAAAAGTTATTTAGATTTTGTTTATTTGGAAAATAATTTCCAAAAAAATACCATACCAAAGTGGTTAACAAAAACCGTAAACCCAAAAAATAAGTAGCAGATATGAGATTATTATATTATAAAACTAAACAATTGTATGGTATTGAGAAAAAGATTTTATTATTTTTATAAATAAGTATTTCCAATGAAAAAGTTTGGGTTAGTTTTACCATTTGAAAGTTATTATTTAAAAGAAATGTAATGTAAACGCATTTGTTTAGAAACCAAAACCTTAAGAGTTGATGTAAAAAAATCACAAAAATTATGTTTTTAATATTAAAGCCTTAAAAAGAATTCCTAAACAATTGAGCAACTTTGGTTTAAAAAATAACCTAAAATTGAGGTTAGGATTTCTATAATATTTTTTTCATAGAACGTTAATCCGAAAAATGTTTTATTTTCGTTTAAAAATATTAATAATTTACATTGGGAAAAAATATACAACATTCAAAAAAGATTTCGTCATTAATTTTGCTTAAGCATACGCGATCAAATGATTGACAACGCTGTTCTCTTGTATAATTTGTATTATCGTATTTCAAAGAAACCGGAAATAATATGATAGGTAATGGGGAAGGAGCAGATCTGACATTTTTGAAATATTTCAGTGGTTCATGAGAAATATAAAGGTGCGAAGAATTTCAAAAATTTAAACAGCCATACGATTGTTATTGATTCCAAAAGATTTATTTTTAGTTTTATCTCTAAAGTAATGATGGAAAGTAGAGTGACTCAAGATAAGTTGTGGAAGCCGAAACATTGTCCACAGTTATAACGTTCGATGGGATAGTTTGTATTCCAAAAGGGGTATAGCTATATATCTACCACTGCATCATTAAATTTATTCAATTTAGATTAACCGATTAACTTGTGCACACCGAACCTTTTCTCTGAATCATCTGTTATAAGAAGTGGATACGCAGGTCTTGGAATACATTATGCCAAATCATTCCTAAAAACAGCGCTGCCAAATATTTTACTTTTTTGCTTAAATAATTATTGCAGTGGGTTATTTTTTAACGTAGTTTTTTTTTTTTGAAAAATGTTTGTTATTTTTGATTGGTTATTGCAAAATATAAGAAAAGTACAAAATTTTTTGTCTAAGTGTATGTATGGATAGATGGATGGACACAAACAAGAATTTTTAATAAAAAACTGTAAAATTTGATAATAATTTTGGATGGGCGTAATGTTTGTTTTTGATGGATTTGAATTTGTGTTTGATTTATGTGGAAAATCGTAATAAATTTTAAAAATGTTTTTATATGAAAAAATAAATTTAATGGACAAATTTATAGCGAAAGTTTGACGAAAATAACACAAAACAATGACCTTTGACCCGATGTTTTTTATGTTCATATATTTGTTTTTTAATGAATGTAAAACAAATGATTTCAATTTGATATGGATTATTAATAAACAAAAATAAAAACATTTTTCGTTAACACAATAAAAAAATATTGAAATACAAGAAGAGAAGAAAAAGACTAGGTTTTAAAATCTGGGGAGATTTTCTTGTAAAAGAAGAACTGTAGTAGATACACGCAGTTTCTTCGTATTGTTGTTTTACTTCAAGATGCATTAAAATGTAAGGAAATCGAGACTTACCTCATGTTGTGATGGTGTCCGGCAGTGCCAATTTGAGGTTTACGATACAATTCAAATGCGGAACCCCGTTGTTCACGACTACCGGCCAAATCTAAACCATGGCGTTCCGGTGTATGAGGAGGAGGAGGAAGATTACCTAATTAGTAAGTTTTTTTTGTGTTTACAATTCCAACATTCTAATCGCAACAAATTCAAATATGTACATACCTATGGGTGGAGCCATACCACGGTGGGGCGCTATATAGGGTCCAGTGCCACTGCCACCGTTGTAGTGGTGTGATGTGGCATTACCGTTGTAACCGTTGGCTGGTGGATAACCAGTCGCGTTCGCAGGACCGTAATTATTGTTGGTTCCATAGGTCGGTTGCATATTTGGATTTGCGTGAGGAGATCCAGGGGTTTGTTGACCGTAGTGATGATGTTGAGGGGCCGGTGGATAATAGAAGCCATTGGGTGAGCGGGGAGATCCAGGTTCCTTGAACAGATACATAGAGACAGATATCATTAATTGTTTATTGTTTGTTTTTTTTTTTAAATTGGATGGACAGATTAAAAAATCGCCGCAGTTCCGTTCTTCAGTCAGAAGAACTCTTTTACTCTGGTGACTTACCTGATTTTCCCATTGATTAGGACCATTTCCATTTCCGGCATTTTGTAAAGGTGGCCGATAATTCTTCGGTTTCGGCGGTGGTACAGGTTTGAATGGACCTCCAGTTCCGCTTGGCGGTGCAGTATTGCCATTCATATTGCCATTAACGTTGGGAGGTGGCACTACCATATGAGGCAAGCCGGGGTTCTTGGGAATCTTATTGTAATCAGCTTGTGACGCAGAATTATTGCGACTGTCATGGAGACAACACAATAAATAATATGGTGTAATGTCGACACAAAAGTCGAATACAAATAAGTAGAATACGAAAGAGGCAGCGGGTGGTGGAGGTCGAAGTACAAAAATGCATGGTTCGATGGTCAACAAATAAAGATGGATGGATGACAATAGGTTGGTAACACATAATCAAAAGAAGAAAAAACATACATACATTAATAAATAATTAAAGACTTTTGAACAAAGGACTCTCTAAGGACAGTTTTAACTACAACTCAAAAAACGTTACACTGAACAAAAAAACAGCTTAATTTATTTGGAAAATACATGTTCTCTATCAGAAAGAAAGTACAGTACAAATGCTTGGTTTCAAACTAATGTATCGTATATGGACATATTTTGCACAAGGGCTCGACGGCGTGAGACGCTACAAATTTGTGCTGGCGTATGAGCATGTCCGGCGGCCATCAAGTAGCCCCCACTTGAAGGGGCCCTACAGGGACGCCAGGTCATTTTGGGTGGCATGCATGACGGCACAGCACTACACTTAATATTGGACATTGAACCATGAGTTTGTTGAACTGGCGGACAATGTATGTGAAAGGGATGGATATGGAAGTGATATCTTTTTGCGGGGGAATTATTGACAGAAATATGAGCATATAATGAACACAAGTTTGGGAGATTTTTCATTTTATAGTTACGTTTTAGTTTCGTTTTTGTTTCGGAAGAGAGTTTTGTTTTAGAAAAGCATGCAGTTAGTTTATTTTTTAGAGTTCATTTTATCGTAAATAAAGTAAAAGAGAAATAAAAAGAAATAATTAATTAATGGTTAATATTTACAGTAAGTCGTTTGGACTGAACCAAAAATATTGAACCATAGTTAAACTAAATAAAGTTGTAAGAAGAGAGATCGACAAATACATACACATGTATACAATATTCAAAATCTTACCTGTATTTTCCATAATCGGTTTTGGTTTCAACTTTACGAGGACTGCCCTCGAGACCCAAATTGGAGGGGCGTTGGGGAGTTCCATTACGAGGATCTATAAAGAAGCAGGGTATTGAAACTATTAACAATAGTAAGGGGATAAATGTTTGAGTCAAGTGAGAACTTTTAGGTGAGTCTGCAGCGGATTTTTATGCAAATACCATTTTTAATCCATATTTTATAGAAATACAAAATATGTTAATATAAAATTGGTTATATCGCTTTTTGAACTTTCTTATCAGGTAAATCATTTGTGTGAAGTCTGCATTCAATTATTACCATTCGTTCAAAATATGATTTTGCATATAAATTCGCTGTATAGTGATAAACCTTAACAACCTCCGCACAGTGGTTCAGAATCAAAATTAAACAACGTTTGTTCTAGTAAACATTTTTGAGTTATGTAAAAAATGAAATTAGACAAGGAAGGACCCAAGGATTATCAAAAAGGAGGTATTAACACTGAAAATCGGGCAATCGGATAAATTGTAGGAATTAGCCCAAAGTTGACTTCTTTTCGTATTTTTCGATTTAAAAGGTAAGTAAATGTGTTGTCATTTATTTTGGTTTAAGACCAAAGGTTGTGCTGAAGTCTTCAGCAGAGCCCAAAATTAGTCTTTTGACTATGTACTCCCTGAAAGATTTTAACCACCAAAAGTCAATGCATAATGTCTCTATTTAAGAACTTTTATCAAAACAAAGCGTGCTAGAGAAATATTAAGACGAGTAAAGTTGCACTTGCGCAGCTCATTTAGGAGGGTATATTGACTTTTTAATGTTCGTATACATGAATATCAATTGGATTTATCTCAATGGATCTCAAATTCAATTTTTTACAGAATTCAAAAATGTTTATTTTGTTGTATTTTGATTCTGAACCACTGTGCTCCGATATATTAAAACTGTCAGATATATATAAACTTGCATATAACAATCAGTACACTTTGGTAATTTAGAACGCTACTAATAATAGTTGACATGCGAATATCAAGAAAAACCGGTTATCGGACAGCTATTATTTCTAATGAAAACTTATATTTTGTATGAAGAACTAATAAAAATTAAACGTTGAACTAAAACTATCAGGAATGACTAGACATCAGGATTTCTGTTATTTCCTGTATGGCCTTTCTTAGTATAATCTCCAAAACTTTTTCTTAAAAAGGATTCGGTGTATTCATATGCCACCAACAACACAACAACAATGGTTATGGATGTTAACAGTTAAACTCATTTTACTCACCGATATTTCTTGCTGCATTCAGGTCATGATATGATGGTCTACCAGGACTACTCTGACGATTTAGATCATTGGCCCCACCATATTGACGATGATCGTGGGTAGTACGAGCATAGTCAGCCGGTTGACTACCTATTCCAACGGGAGGCAAAGGACGGCCAGCACTAAATAGAAAGATAAATATATATTAAACGATAAAGACCAAGTTATGTTTAAAATTATTATTATTAAATTATTAAATTATTAAATTATTAAATTATTAAATTATTAAATTATTAAATTATTAAATTATTAAATTATTAAATTATTAAATTATTAAATTATTAAATTATTAAATTATTAAATTATTAAATTATTAAATTATTAAATTATTAAATTATTAAATTATTAAATTATTAAATTATTAAATTATTAAATTATTAAATTATTAAATTATTAAATTATTAAATTATTAAATTATTAAATTATTAAATTATTAAATTATTAAATTATTAAATTATTAAATTATTAAATTATTAAATTATTAAATTATTAAATTATTAAATTATTAAATTATTAAATTATTAAATTATTAAATTATTAAATTATTAAATTATTAAATTATTAAATTATTAAATTATTAAATTATTAAATTATTAAATTATTAAATTATTAAATTATTAAATTATTAAATTATTAAATTATTAAATTATTAAATTATTAAATTATTAAATTATTAAATTATTAAATTATTAAATTATTAAATTATTAAATTATTAAATTATTAAATTATTAAATTATTAAATTATTAAATTATTAAATTATTAAATTATTAAATTATTAAATTATTAAATTATTAAATTATTAAATTATTAAATTATTAAATTATTAAATTATTAAATTATTAAATTATTAAATTATTAAATTATTAAATTATTAAATTATTAAATTATTAAATTATTAAATTATTAAATTATTAAATTATTAAATTATTAAATTATTAAATTATTAAATTATTAAATTATTAAATTATTAAATTATTAAATTATTAAATTATTAAATTATTAAATTATTAAATTATTAAATTATTAAATTATTAAATTATTAAATTATTAAATTATTAAATTATTAAATTATTAAATTATTAAATTATTAAATTATTAAATTATTAAATTATTAAATTATTAAATTATTAAATTATTAAATTATTAAATTATTAAATTATTAAATTATTAAATTATTAAATTATTAAATTATTAAATTATTAAATTATTAAATTATTAAATTATTAAATTATTAAATTATTAAATTATTAAATTATTAAATTATTAAATTATTAAATTATTAAATTATTAAATTATTAAATTATTAAATTATTAAATTATTAAATTATTAAATTATTAAATTATTAAATTATTAAATTATTAAATTATTAAATTATTAAATTATTAAATTATTAAATTATTAAATTATTAAATTATTAAATTATTAAATTATTAAATTATTAAATTATTAAATTATTAAATTATTAAATTATTAAATTATTAAATTATTAAATTATTAAATTATTAAATTATTAAATTATTAAATTATTAAATTATTAAATTATTAAATTATTAAATTATTAAATTATTAAATTATTAAATTATTAAATTATTAAATTATTAAATTATTAAATTATTAAATTATTAAATTATTAAATTATTAAATTATTAAATTATTAAATTATTAAATTATTAAATTATTAAATTATTAAATTATTAAATTATTAAATTATTAAATTATTAAATTATTAAATTATTAAATTATTAAATTATTAAATTATTAAATTATTAAATTATTAAATTATTAAATTATTAAATTATTAAATTATTAAATTATTAAATTATTAAATTATTAAATTATTAAATTATTAAATTATTAAATTATTAAATTATTAAATTATTAAATTATTAAATTATTAAATTATTAAATTATTAAATTATTAAATTATTAAATTATTAAATTATTAAATTATTAAATTATTAAATTATTAAATTATTAAATTATTAAATTATTAAATTATTAAATTATTAAATTATTAAATTATTAAATTATTAAATTATTAAATTATTAAATTATTAAATTATTAAATTATTAAATTATTAAATTATTAAATTATTAAATTATTAAATTATTAAATTATTAAATTATTAAATTATTAAATTATTAAATTATTAAATTATTAAATTATTAAATTATTAAATTATTAAATTATTAAATTATTAAATTATTAAATTATTAAATTATTAAATTATTAAATTATTAAATTATTAAATTATTAAATTATTAAATTATTAAATTATTAAATTATTAAATTATTAAATTATTAAATTATTAAATTATTAAATTATTAAATTATTAAATTATTAAATTATTAAATTATTAAATTATTAAATTATTAAATTATTAAATTATTAAATTATTAAATTATTAAATTATTAAATTATTAAATTATTAAATTATTAAATTATTAAATTATTAAATTATTAAATTATTAAATTATTAAATTATTAAATTATTAAATTATTAAATTATTAAATTATTAAATTATTAAATTATTAAATTATTAAATTATTAAATTATTAAATTATTAAATTATTAAATTATTAAATTATTAAATTATTAAATTATTAAATTATTAAATTATTAAATTATTAAATTATTAAATTATTAAATTATTAAATTATTAAATTATTAAATTATTAAATTATTAAATTATTAAATTATTAAATTATTAAATTATTAAATTATTAAATTATTAAATTATTAAATTATTAAATTATTAAATTATTAAATTATTAAATTATTAAATTATTAAATTATTAAATTATTAAATTATTAAATTATTAAATTATTAAATTATTAAATTATTAAATTATTAAATTATTAAATTATTAAATTATTAAATTATTAAATTATTAAATTATTAAATTATTAAATTATTAAATTATTAAATTATTAAATTATTAAATTATTAAATTATTAAATTATTAAATTATTAAATTATTAAATTATTAAATTATTAAATTATTAAATTATTAAATTATTAAATTATTAAATTATTAAATTATTAAATTATTAAATTATTAAATTATTAAATTATTAAATTATTAAATTATTAAATTATTAAATTATTAAATTATTAAATTATTAAATTATTAAATTATTAAATTATTAAATTATTAAATTATTAAATTATTAAATTATTAAATTATTAAATTATTAAATTATTAAATTATTAAATTATTAAATTATTAAATTATTAAATTATTAAATTATTAAATTATTAAATTATTAAATTATTAAATTATTAAATTATTAAATTATTAAATTATTAAATTATTAAATTATTAAATTATTAAATTATTAAATTATTAAATTATTAAATTATTAAATTATTAAATTATTAAATTATTAAATTATTAAATTATTAAATTATTAAATTATTAAATTATTAAATTATTAAATTATTAAATTATTAAATTATTAAATTATTAAATTATTAAATTATTAAATTATTAAATTATTAAATTATTAAATTATTAAATTATTAAATTATTAAATTATTAAATTATTAAATTATTAAATTATTAAATTATTAAATTATTAAATTATTAAATTATTAAATTATTAAATTATTAAATTATTAAATTATTAAATTATTAAATTATTAAATTATTAAATTATTAAATTATTAAATTATTAAATTATTAAATTATTAAATTATTAAATTATTAAATTATTAAATTATTAAATTATTAAATTATTAAATTATTAAATTATTAAATTATTAAATTATTAAATTATTAAATTATTAAATTATTAAATTATTAAATTATTAAATTATTAAATTATTAAATTATTAAATTATTAAATTATTAAATTATTAAATTATTAAATTATTAAATTATTAAATTATTAAATTATTAAATTATTAAATTATTAAATTATTAAATTATTAAATTATTAAATTATTAAATTATTAAATTATTAAATTATTAAATTATTAAATTATTAAATTATTAAATTATTAAATTATTAAATTATTAAATTATTAAATTATTAAATTATTAAATTATTAAATTATTAAATTATTAAATTATTAAATTATTAAATTATTAAATTATTAAATTATTAAATTATTAAATTATTAAATTATTAAATTATTAAATTATTAAATTATTAAATTATTAAATTATTAAATTATTAAATTATTAAATTATTAAATTATTAAATTATTAAATTATTAAATTATTAAATTATTAAATTATTAAATTATTAAATTATTAAATTATTAAATTATTAAATTATTAAATTATTAAATTATTAAATTATTAAATTATTAAATTATTAAATTATTAAATTATTAAATTATTAAATTATTAAATTATTAAATTATTAAATTATTAAATTATTAAATTATTAAATTATTAAATTATTAAATTATTAAATTATTAAATTATTAAATTATTAAATTATTAAATTATTAAATTATTAAATTATTAAATTATTAAATTATTAAATTATTAAATTATTAAATTATTAAATTATTAAATTATTAAATTATTAAATTATTAAATTATTAAATTATTAAATTATTAAATTATTAAATTATTAAATTATTAAATTATTAAATTATTAAATTATTAAATTATTAAATTATTAAATTATTAAATTATTAAATTATTAAATTATTAAATTATTAAATTATTAAATTATTAAATTATTAAATTATTAAATTATTAAATTATTAAATTATTAAATTATTAAATTATTAAATTATTAAATTATTAAATTATTAAATTATTAAATTATTAAATTATTAAATTATTAAATTATTAAATTATTAAATTATTAAATTATTAAATTATTAAATTATTAAATTATTAAATTATTAAATTATTAAATTATTAAATTATTAAATTATTAAATTATTAAATTATTAAATTATTAAATTATTAAATTATTAAATTATTAAATTATTAAATTATTAAATTATTAAATTATTAAATTATTAAATTATTAAATTATTAAATTATTAAATTATTAAATTATTAAATTATTAAATTATTAAATTATTAAATTATTAAATTATTAAATTATTAAATTATTAAATTATTAAATTATTAAATTATTAAATTATTAAATTATTAAATTATTAAATTATTAAATTATTAAATTATTAAATTATTAAATTATTAAATTATTAAATTATTAAATTATTAAATTATTAAATTATTAAATTATTAAATTATTAAATTATTAAATTATTAAATTATTAAATTATTAAATTATTAAATTATTAAATTATTAAATTATTAAATTATTAAATTATTAAATTATTAAATTATTAAATTATTAAATTATTAAATTATTAAATTATTAAATTATTAAATTATTAAATTATTAAATTATTAAATTATTAAATTATTAAATTATTAAATTATTAAATTATTAAATTATTAAATTATTAAATTATTAAATTATTAAATTATTAAATTATTAAATTATTAAATTATTAAATTATTAAATTATTAAATTATTAAATTATTAAATTATTAAATTATTAAATTATTAAATTATTAAATTATTAAATTATTAAATTATTAAATTATTAAATTATTAAATTATTAAATTATTAAATTATTAAATTATTAAATTATTAAATTATTAAATTATTAAATTATTAAATTATTAAATTATTAAATTATTAAATTATTAAATTATTAAATTATTAAATTATTAAATTATTAAATTATTAAATTATTAAATTATTAAATTATTAAATTATTAAATTATTAAATTATTAAATTATTAAATTATTAAATTATTAAATTATTAAATTATTAAATTATTAAATTATTAAATTATTAAATTATTAAATTATTAAATTATTAAATTATTAAATTATTAAATTATTAAATTATTAAATTATTAAATTATTAAATTATTAAATTATTAAATTATTAAATTATTAAATTATTAAATTATTAAATTATTAAATTATTAAATTATTAAATTATTAAATTATTAAATTATTAAATTATTAAATTATTAAATTATTAAATTATTAAATTATTAAATTATTAAATTATTAAATTATTAAATTATTAAATTATTAAATTATTAAATTATTAAATTATTAAATTATTAAATTATTAAATTATTAAATTATTAAATTATTAAATTATTAAATTATTAAATTATTAAATTATTAAATTATTAAATTATTAAATTATTAAATTATTAAATTATTAAATTATTAAATTATTAAATTATTAAATTATTAAATTATTAAATTATTAAATTATTAAATTATTAAATTATTAAATTATTAAATTATTAAATTATTAAATTATTAAATTATTAAATTATTAAATTATTAAATTATTAAATTATTAAATTATTAAATTATTAAATTATTAAATTATTAAATTATTAAATTATTAAATTATTAAATTATTAAATTATTAAATTATTAAATTATTAAATTATTAAATTATTAAATTATTAAATTATTAAATTATTAAATTATTAAATTATTAAATTATTAAATTATTAAATTATTAAATTATTAAATTATTAAATTATTAAATTATTAAATTATTAAATTATTAAATTATTAAATTATTAAATTATTAAATTATTAAATTATTAAATTATTAAATTATTAAATTATTAAATTATTAAATTATTAAATTATTAAATTATTAAATTATTAAATTATTAAATTATTAAATTATTAAATTATTAAATTATTAAATTATTAAATTATTAAATTATTAAATTATTAAATTATTAAATTATTAAATTATTAAATTATTAAATTATTAAATTATTAAATTATTAAATTATTAAATTATTAAATTATTAAATTATTAAATTATTAAATTATTAAATTATTAAATTATTAAATTATTAAATTATTAAATTATTAAATTATTAAATTATTAAATTATTAAATTATTAAATTATAAAAATTATTAAATTATTAAATTATTATTTCCCAACGACATATTTCAAAAGATTCCTAAGAATAATTTTAGTTTTTTATATAAACTTACTTGGCATTTGGCACAGATTTGAGATCATCCGGAGCATTTGGACCCAATCGTCCTAAATTTTGCATTGTCAGCTGTGAGGCATTGTACGAATCATAGCTGGATACACTGTCATAACTTGAACCGTTCTGTTGGGGAGTTGTGATTGCAGCTGCCGGTGTTGTACCCGGAATTTTGGACTGGGCTGCATTAAGACGGGCTTGCCTTTCAAGCGAAGCGTGATGTCTTTCCATGGTATCGCCGCTAGCGTTTACAGTAGCGTTAGCTGCATTTCTCGAAATGTACTCAGCCTGAACATCATCACTAACTATGGCCTTGCCAAAGAGTCGTTCTTGGGCGGAACGTCCCAGAGTACCACCTGAGCTATTTGAACGTGCAGGTGTGTTGGTGGTAGGGGGCGGAATAATATCGTTGGGGCCCGGTTTCGATTGACGATCAATGCGCGGCGGTAGATCGGGAACATTAACGCCGTACAAAGACTGAGGCCGTGTCGAGGGTGTTGACGGATCGGAGTTGAGGATATTGGAATTCGAAGAGTAACCACCGTATTTGCTGGTATCCATAGTTTGTCGACGATTCGGTGGTGGCTGAGTGGTTGAATGTTCAAAAGGAATCTGAGGAAGGTGATACGAATAGATATTAGTCACGGTTCAATGGAACTATATGTGGGTTACATTTTATGCTGACAATTCTTCTGAGGGGTTAACAAATAGAAACATGCACAAACATGTTTTTTGTATGTTTATGAAAGCTGTTTGTTTTGTTTTTAGAGTGTGGGCTGTTTGTTTAAATTTTGGGGTTTCCGCTTACCGTATATGGAGGTGGTAATCCTTCACCAATTATGTCTCTATCCCTATCCAAGTTATCCTGATTTGTGGCAATCGATGGATCGGAGCTCGATTTCACCAATTGCGGTAAATTACCCAAAGATAATGATGTCGAAGGCCCGGGACTTAATTCCAAATCGGATTCAGGACTTGATGCATACGACAAGCGATTGGAGGTCATTGGGAATAGGAAGTCATCGGATAAGGACTCAACAGGCTTTATTTGTATTTTTTTTTGGATATTGCATGTGTGCGGGTTTCATATTTTGTGTCAGAAAACAAATTTCGTTACCGGGAGGGGAATTTAAGGATTAGGAAGTGGGAGAAAGGATAAGGATTTTTAAAGTGTTTAGGAAAAGCATTAGTTTTTTTATAAAAAGATTAAAACGAGTTTTCAAAATCATGAGAATAAAAAATAGCAACAAACGTAACGTAACGTATCGTAAATAAATGATAAACAAAACGAATGAATTACGTAAAAAACGAAAACAAAAGAAAACACGAAAACGCCGAAAATAAATACGTTTGATTGTCAGGCATTAAACGAAGTAAAAGAAATGGAAACGGACATATTTGTTCAATATCAGATAAGGACGGACACATTTTGTTATAGTGGACAAAGACACAAGATATAATAAGGATTTGTTAGTCGAGTTGAGTTGATAAGAGGATAATGAGTTTGTTGATATAAGCAAGGGAAATGACCATATGATGTGAGGAGGATTGATTGAGTTTTGAATTTGATTTGGGTGATGATGATGTTTTGTTGTTGTTGTAGGGTGTTTTATAAAAATAAAAGAAAAAAGATGAAACAAAAAACAATTAAGTTAGCAACATTATTAAACAAATTAAATTTTTTCTTTTTCTTTAACAAAATTGTAATACAACTACAATTGTTGGTTACAATTCTAAGGATTATGATATAAGTATTGAAATGTGATGCTGACGAGAAGGTTGGTGGGGAACAAGTGATATGGGAACGAACTACGAACTACTCGTACATAAAAAAGTAATAACATGCAACATTTAGGAATTATTTTAAATTAATATATGTATATACAATAAATATAGATAAAATAACTATATTTCTTTGAAGGATTACTACACTGATTTGGCGTTCTCTTTTTTAAATTAAAAACAATTACATGCAACACAAAGGTCTTGATTTAGTTGATAGTCGTGGTGTGGCGGTGATATTTTTTAAAGATTTGCAAAATATATCGGAAGGTTAAAGTTAAATTTGAAAAAAGCATTATGTTTCGAAGATAATATGACAATATTCAGTGTAAGATTTGGCTTTTCTGTCCGAGTTAACCTTTGTCGTCATACTAATAACTCTCAAACTCATGATCATAAACTAAATAGAATTTACCAAGTTTAAAGATTATATTAGACTTGAAACTCATCATGTAGCAAAATAAATGTTGAAATTTACGGGTTTTATTTAAATTGAAACTTAATAACAAGCATGTAACAAGTAAATTTAAATTTACCCCAATTGAATCTAAAGTCTATACGTACAATTCAATGTACGAAGTTAAACTCCAAGTAGTATTAAAGATAAGTGATTTTAAAATTAGATGGTCATTAAGATCATCTAAATGTTCTGTTGTTCATTTTATTAACGAAATGTCATCGGGTTCAAACATTATTCCTGGTACAAGGTTATACATTTGACTAGGACTAATCTCCTTCGTTATTAACCACGTTATAGAGAAGATCCAAAAATATTTAATGAAGAAGGTTTAAGATAGTGCGACATGAAGTGTTTGTCATGATATAAAAATCATTTTAAAACTGTGCAAATGTCATTAGCAACGAGGAATAAATTATTCGGCCGTTTTTTACAACATATGTGAGCGAATCTGAACCATTTCCTTAAGTATTCACGTCTTCGAAGTGTTGTAAGCGGAATAAAGGTAACATTATGTTTTGACTTATAAGGGGTTTAAGGTTTATCTAAAAAAGTATTAATTGAAATTGGTTATACATTTAGGATCAAGAGAGTGCATGTTAATCCTATGCGCATTTTATGTTTGTTTTTTATCTGTAAACAATTCGGTTCATTTATTTAACAAAGATCAAGATTTTGAGTTTATGCTCACGACTATTGACTTTATTAAAGGGAGCTTAAAATTAATA
This sequence comes from Polietes domitor, assembly GCA_947397865.1. Classification (NCBI taxonomy): domain Eukaryota; kingdom Metazoa; phylum Arthropoda; class Insecta; order Diptera; family Muscidae; genus Polietes; species Polietes domitor. The sequence continues at coordinate 36,387,632 of OX377618.1, forward strand.
CGATGATTAATTAAGCACCTCTACAAATTGCCTAGACTTTTACTCAAAGTTTAACTTGATTGGTTATAGTTTCTGGACCAAAATCATAACAGTTTCAGTTATAAATTAACAACGCTTGTTTTTTTTTTTGTATTTAAAGTTTTTCTAAATTTATTCAGAAATAAAACAACTTTTTTAAATCTATGTCAACTTGAACGTTAAACTTGATTTATTTCACCACGATTTTCGTATCGTTTCCACTTAATCGATTTCAACTATATCAAAGAGTTTTAGAGTTTTGGTATTATTAGTCGGTAGTTGTTCTCATGCAACATATTTTTCATTGTAATGGTTCATATGATGACTATTGTTGTTGTTGCTGTTGTTGCTATTGACAATATTCGAATTACTCGCATGTAACGAATGATGACTGCTGCGTTTCAAATATGCCGACGATGAATTCGAGCTTAAAATGTTGCGGGCAGCCGGTATTGGATTTTGATTTGAATTGGAAGAGTAGGTGCTATTGGTGTAGCCTAAACTGTGATGTTGTTCATCATCGACTAAAGTGCCTGCACTACTGCTATTACCGTTCGCATTGTTATTAAGCAAATCGTTTGACGAATAAGAATTATATAGCAATGAATTACCAAGTATTAAATCATCCAAATTTTTGCGTGTTGCTTCTAAAACATTATCCAGACTTCCGTTGAGGGAGGATAAATGATGACGTTGCAGATGATTGCTATCATTGCCACTCAACAACTGTTGGCGACCTGGAGACGCCGATGACCTGGCCTCCGTCGTAACGGTTGCAGAGTGCGTGATGGCATTTTCCGCTTTGTTGTCATTTAATAAATTCAAATCCGAATCGAATACTGCCGATTTTTGCATTAGCTCATGATAGTAATAGGGGGTGGTACGAGGCTCTATGATTTGCGTTCGACCATTACCGTAACGAGAACCTAACGGACCACCGCCATTACTATTACTATCATATGAATTCAAACCGTAACCTCCTCCGCCCACGGCACCCGCGTTTCTGCGTGTTCCACCCACTGCCCCCGAATTGGATGATAAATTCGATAAAGTCGACGAGGCCAGTGTGGTGGTCGCTGTTAAATTAGAATTCGATACATTGTATGATTTCGATGTACTACGCGAATGACTTCTATATGGACGAGGCATCAAAATATTGGACTGTGAGCCGTGATAATGTTGCTCACCGCCATCAGTTAACAGACCTTCGTCACTTGTATTCAAATTTTCCTGAACATTGTGTTTGGGTGAATATTTGGCATTGGGTAGACCGTTGGGCATGGAGGAAGACGGTTTGATAATCGGTATAATTTCATATGATGTCAAACCTGTTGGTAATTCATTACTATCCATTCCTTGTACTTCGGGCGGTCGTGGCGGTATCAGATCGTTACAATCGTCGTCGTCATTGTCGTCGTAGTCAAGGTTAAGGTCAAGGTCACGTCCATGACTTGTGGTTAACGTAAATGAATTGCGTCGCTTTAAGGCTTTATTAGCAGTGGGACTAGTGGCAGAACTAGCAGTAGTTATGGCAGCAGAATTACTATAACGTGGCACTGATGACGACGTGGGTCGACAGCAGGGTAATTTGCATGGTTGTGCTATATAGGGAGGGAATATCATTTCGGCTGGGGAATCGGGAATCTGTTTCGGGAGTTGAGGGTAAAATAACAGTTTATTTGTTGTATTTCCGGACATGGTTTGGAAGTGGTGGAGGAAAAATTAAAAAATGTTAAAATTATTGTTAGAAAAATTAAGAATTTAGTAAAAACCTGAGATCCTACAATGAAATAAAACCTAAAGGATGAGGCAATAAGAATGAACCTATTCTAACAAGAATATACATATTTTCTCTAACATTCATGATTAGTATATCCACTGGGCAAACATTGATTTAAATACGAGTTCCTCAAAAAACTCACATACTTGGAAATTAAACTTTTATCCATTTAGACAATATCCTATAAAAACATCAATTGGAGCTCAGTTTATTTTCTATTCTAACACAAAAACGATTTGTTTTTAATGTAAAAGGTGACAATTGCTTTCTGGGACCAGAAATAAAATATGTTCACAGATGTAAATGAAAGCTTTTTATATTTTGCCCAGGGATTCTCACAAAGTTTTTAAAATGCTTTATCATTTTTTATTATTAGAACTTGTATCGAAACACCTAATTGATCAGCTTCGAAAACCTTACAATACTTTTATAATTCTTGAGTATCAGATGATAAATCAGCCTATCTACCTTAATTTATTTAAATTATTGTTTTTTAATTATTACTACTTTAATCACAATATTTGTTTGTATTCTATGTACAACATCAAAAATATTATTATCACATGCCAATATAGAGTTAAATATTCTATTTGATAATTAATATAATTATAATCCTAATGTTTAAATATAAATAAATAAACCCTTCACCAGTTAAAGAATGCAAAAAATTCTACGAAAATTGAAAACACTACAATAAAAAATAAAATCATATTCATATGATAGATATAGTAAATCACAATATGATACTTTTGACATTCATGACACGAAAAGACAGACACACACGCCCACAAAAATCCTACCTTTGTTTCTGACATCCAGACGGCACCGCTCTGTTGCAGATCAATGGCATCGCACAGTTTGCGATACCAGCTCTCCTCATCGTTCAACACAATATGGGTGCTGAATATGTGAGACCACACACGCTCCAGTTTCTGGCATTGTTCCAAAAGTTTCTTAGAACTCTTATGGGCCGCCTTCGGCATACCTTGACGCAGCTGTTTGATGACATGTTTGCTGTCGGTCTTTTGGAAAATGACAATCGGATAAAATTGGGCGTAATTCAAACGATCCACAGCATTGGGTGTTATATCTAGCAGAGCATGTTTGCCACGATCCATGATATCTCGGATGTTGGAAAGTCGTACAATGCGACATTTCGAATTGTTTGTCTTGTCATCGTCCTGCAACGGGGTAGAAAATTTATCTGCATAATCTTTGGCTAATTTTTCACGAGCCAAATCGGAGATGGGTCCAAATATGACGACGGGTCTTACGAAACCCGGATGGCGGAGGACAACACGTTCGTAGGCTGGGAATTTCGAAATGCTATCGGAGAAGACTACATCGTCCCAATTTTCACGGGATAAACTCTTGGAGCGACGATGGGTGGATCTGAAATTTATAAAATAGCGATTAGATGCATTTTATTTATTTTTTGAGGCTTTCTTTGAACTCACCTTCTTCTTCGGAAAAAGTTGCCTCTTGACTCACTGGCATTCATCTCTTTTTTGGTTGCATTAAACTGTGCCGTTGCCAATTCTTCGGCACGCGACTTATTGGGTATGACACCACGTTGCATTTCCTGATGACCCCGCCCAATTTTCAACACTTGCCACGAGCCCACCACACCATTGTGCAGAGTGTCGATGACACGGAAGACATCGCCAGCTTTAAAAGCCATCTCACCTTTAGAAGGATTATCGCAATGGAAATGTGTTTTAATGTGGAATGAGTCACCACGCTGATTGTTGACCACTTCATCGTATTCCTCCTTACAGTACTGAACAATCAGATCGATGCGATCTTGCAGGGAGAGCAGAAACAAAACGGCTTCTTCACGTGTCACGCCAAGCATATCCATGTCATTCACTTTCAAAATTTTATCGCCCGGTGTGAGGCCCTGAAGCGAAGCCGGGGAACCGGGTTGGACAGCGGTTACAAATATACCCGCCTCATTACCACCGGTTAATCGTATGCCAACACTGCCTTCTTTTTGGAATGATATAAATCTGGGCTCAGCTGATTGACGAGATCTGGGGTCTTCCTCATAGAGCTGGCGACGAGAATTGTAGAAATCCTCCCCACCATTTGTGGCACCGCCTCTAGGTGGTGGGGGCCTGGGAGGTTCATCCAGACGTGAACGCGCACTACTGCCATTTGGCGGTGTTACCGGCCTGTCCAATTGTTGCAAGGAAACACCCTCCATTATGGGTCCCCGAGATCTCCCTCTGGGTGTTAAATTACTTTTCTCATCATTTAAACCATTTACCGGACCATTGTTCGACGTACGTGTTGGAGGTTGCACATACAAATTCTGTGACGAATATGTGGCGCCACCATTCAAATAGGGATCATCTAAATTATTACTACAATTTGATATCTGAGGTTGATGTGTGGCATAGATATTAGCCTGTGCATTGGAATTGTTCAACTGATTAACCACCGTCATTGTGGGCTGATTGGTGATATCACGCAGGGCCACTAAGTTCAAACGCTCCTTGCAGCCATCAATGATCTTCTTAGCTTCCTTCAGACTCATGGTATCGGCACAGTTTGTGTTGTGTATGCGGGTGATGACATCACCCTCCTGCAGGGCGTAACCATTCGCGGCCAACTGGTCGCGGGCCTTCGAGGATATCTCCTTGATAAAGAGACGACATCCTAGCACTATGCCATAATCTTCCTTCTTACTATTTTTCGTTAGGGTTACCTTAATGGGCTGGCCACCGCCTGGGCCATTGGCTTGAACCAATGACGAGTTTAGGGAATTTGGTTGACTCATTGCTGTGGGATTGGGTTGGACCACTATGGAATTGATCCCATTTGTTTGTGGCATGGAATTGAGACCGACATTGCTCATGCTATGAGTGTGTTGATGTAGCTGCTGTTGCTGCTGCTGTTGGTGTTGTTGCTGCTGCTGATTGGCGACGACAGTGTTGAGAGGCACACGACGTTTGACAACTAACGTTACGGTATTACCACTGTCACGTAAAACTTGAACGGCTGTGGCGTATTCGACGTTCTCCAGAGAGACACCATTCACAGATATAATGCGATCGTTGACTCTGAAAGAGAAGAAAAAAACCAAAGAAAAGTTCGTTAATGATTTGGGGGAAATTATCTTGGTGTTATGTAAAAATATATAATTTGTAAGAAATAGCTGTGATATCACTAATCTATCAATCTGTGTAATTTTTAAAATCGAATCGAATGAATGTTGTTTCATTTTATCCAATGTAAGCAATTTAATAAATATTTGACACGATTTTGAACGAACGTGCATAGAATCCGATCATTGTTTTCGGCAATTTTAAATTTATTTTTATTTTTTAGAAACTGCAGTACGTGAAGAATTCATTCGAAAACGACATTGTTCATCAGCGACATCTATGAGACGAATGTAGTACTCGTCAAGACCTAGACAGAAGAGTATCGCTTGTAACGATCGAGATACGAACAAAAAAGTTACGATTTTGTGCCGACCCCATGTGCTTGGAAAGAATAAAAAATATATTTTTCTGATGGACAGAATTTCATTATCCCTTGATTCAACGTAAGATTTCTTTCACATACTACTATATGGTAGGTCGCGCTGACTGACAATTCATAATTGCAGCTGATGAACCGCACACAAAAGTTGCAATTGACAAGCGGCTTATGGAGTTTGTTGAACTTATTTGTAGCACTTCAAATTTAAATTATCTTCCCTTATCTTCCACACATGTTAATACGATTATGTTAAACAATAAAATGTCACTTTGGACAATTTGAGTCATCCATGACCCCCACTTTTTTGAAAATGTACTCTAATTAAATTTTATAACATTAAAAAATAGGAAAAAATGCTAAGATTTTGTTTTTGATTTATAATACAATTCCCCTTCAAATTCTGTAAGAAATGCAAGAATTCACTCGTTTGTATCATATCGAGGGCAAAAATTGTGAAAAGTATCTTTAGAGAAACCCGCGTAACTAAAGAGTGATTTTTTTGAGGTTAGGATTTTCATGCATTAGTATTTGACAGATCACGTGGGATTTCAGACATGGTGTCAAAGAGAAAGATGCTCAGTATGCTTTGACATTTCATCATGAATAGACTTACTAACGAGCAACGCTTGCAAATCATTGAATTTTATTATCAAAATGCGTGCTCTGTTAAGAAAGTTCAGAAAGAAAGAAATTGTGTTCAGCGACGAAGCTCATTTTTGGCTCAATGGGTACGTAAATAGGCAGAATTGTCGATTTTGGAGTGAATATCAGCCAGAAGCATTGCAAGAGCTACCAATGCATCCAGAAAAAGTCACAGTTTGGTGCGGTTTATGGGCTGGTGGCATCATTGGACCGTACTTCTTCAAAGATGATGCGAATCGTAACGTAACTGTGAATGGTGAGCGCTACCGTGAGATGATATCCAACTTTTTTTTGCCCAAAATGGAAGAACTGAACTTGGTTGACATGTGGTTTCAACAAGATGGCGCTACATGCCACACAGCTCGCGATTCTATGGCCATTTTGAGGGAAAACTTCGGAGAACAATTCATCTCAAGAAATGGACCGGTAAGTTGGCCACCAAGATCATGCGATTTGACGCCTTTAGACTATTTTTTGTGGGGCTACGTCAAGTCTAAAGTCTACAGAAATAAGCCAGCAACTATTCCAGCTTTGGAAGACAACATTTCCGAAGAAATTCGGGCTATTCCGGCCGAAATGCTCGAAAAAGTTGCCCAAAATTGGACTTTCCGAATGGACCACCTAAGACGCAGCCGCGGTCAACATTTAAATGAAATTAGCTTCAAAAAGTAAATGTCATGGACCAATCTAACGTTTCAAATAAAGAACCGATGAGATTTTGCAAATTTTATGCGTTTTTTTTTTTAAAAAAAGTTATCAAGCTCTTAAAAAATCACCCTTTATTTATTATATTGAGATTACCAAAATATTTCTTTGGCATGTGATTGCTGACTTCATGGGGAATATTAGTGTCAGCAATATTCCTGAATTTTCAGAATCCTGGATGAAGTTAAGTTAAAATATAAGCAATTGTAACCGCGAATTTTGGATTTTTCAACAATTGCAGCGATTTTCGCGACTGACTACATATATGTTACAAGCGACATTGACTCTTAATAAACAAACAAAAATTCAATCAAAAAACAAAAATGCATGAAAATCATTTTAGCCATATTTCCCGCGAAAATGAACAATTTCCAAAAATATCCAATTTGTATTTTTTGTTTACCGTGTCCTACCGCAATATATACTTTTTGTAAAAATTTGGAAAAAGGGATAAAAATGGTACCAATCTGACGGATGAAGCTGTAATCTTTAAATTCGCTGTGTATATTACAGAAAATGCGTTTTCTATACAACATTGCAAGATTTCATGAAAAACTTTTTATTCGTTGCAATTTGTAATCCTTTTTATATTAAACTATTGAGGAATGATTAATAATTACTCTTAAAATTAAAGAGAAAATCAGTTTTTTCGCTCTCTTGAAAAGTTATGTTTTTGTTCATAGCCACTTATGAATACAAGCCCTCGATATACTACATTTTCCAGTGTAGTACACTAAGAAAAAATGTCGTATAATTAGCAGAGTATGTTTGCAGGCATAACAGGCATTCTGTCATAACAACAGTTTATCTGCAGTTTTTCGTCAGCATTCAAAATGCTGAAGAGTTTGCAGTCTGCTCAAAAATGGCTGATGTTAATTAAAATATAAAAATAAGATACAGAAAGATAGTTCTGAAGTTAAAAGCCATTCAGACTGACGGAACTTAAATTTTTATTAGCTCAGGACAATATGTATATAATAAAAAAATCGTTCAAGTAATAATAAGTTACATACAATACGTTTCTTTCTAAATGTATTGTTATTATATTTAATTGGCTTGCAGTGGGTTAATGTGCATAGAATGGTCCCGTTTAATAATTTACATACATCGAAAATCTTTCCGAGGATACCCATATTGATACGATACGTTAGAAAACATGCGAAATATAATAGATTATATTTCAAAGAAAATTATAATATAATAATTACAATCGCTAATATTCTATTAAACTTGTGTATATTTTATAGAACATTTTTAGCATTTTTTTAATTTTCGCGACAATCTATATTATATGTACGATAAATCTGAAAGTGTTAAGATTTATTTGCGTAAGATAAGATATAATGCGTATTTTTGTTAAATACTGCTATGATAATGATGCTTAACAGAAGAATGGGAATTTTGAATTAAAAAATAAACGTAACAATTTTAAAAATAAGATTCGCTCTTCTTTTCTTTATATTTATTTGTCATACTGTTCTGTACATATGCATAAAGTTTCAAGATAACGATTTTTTACTTTCATGATATAATTTATCTTGAAAAGAAATGAGTATAATTTTGTTAAAAAAAGAAGAAAACAACTGTTTGCTATTTTAGCAGGAACAATCTGTTGTCACATTTGTATGGAATCTGACATTTGTAAATGGCATGAATTCCCGCAAAATTATGTACATTTTTATATTACAATTGTTGAAAATAAATAAGTATTGGCCTAAATTGTATCTTTTATCGTCTTAAGTTGTCATTGATATGAATTACATAAAGTATGAAATGTCTCCTCACCAAATGTTCCCAGTTAATTTTACCCCGCCGATTTAGTTTTCAATGATTAATATCTCAATTAACAATATCTGCTATGTAGTTTCTAAAAACTTTCCAAATGACGAAAATCGTTAACGGTCACCTAACAAAGCCTATTAATTAAAGATTGAAAGCAAATTAAGTTTTTCCTTTCCTCTTTCATGCTCGCCAAGTACGTAAGAGTACGAGTGTTTGCTGCTCAAAAATGAATTGAATTCAATAACCGATTTCCTTTCAAAAACTGTGTACTCCATATAACAGTTTAATCCTCTTATATTTTTGAATTGAACGATGAAACGTTTTTCTTACAAAAAAACACAAATATTTCCACATATAAAATGTTTATAACGACGAATGAGTGTAATGACAAATCATTTAAGAGATACCAGATAATGATGATGTTACACAAAATATCTTGTGCCTTACGAAGAAAAAAAGTCGTAAAGATCGCGACATAGTAGTAGCAGTAGGCTAACATACATATGTATACGTACTTATATTGTACTACCTTTGATCTTATTATGCTGTAATTAAGTTATCTATGAGGAGGGCATCATTATGATTATCGTCATTATTGTTATCTCGTTATCTTGTTAAAGAACAAAAGTGTGTGGATGTAATGCATAAATTGCAGATTAAATGATGTGGACGAGCTTAAGTACCCCCATGTATGTAACTTATGTGTACAAGTACCAAATATAAAGGGTGATTTTTTAAGAGCTTGATAACCTTTTTTTAAAACAAAAACGCATAAAATTTGCAAAATCTCATCGGTTCTTTATTTGAAACGTTAGATTGGTCCATGACATTTACCTTTTGAAGATAATTTCATTTAAATGTTGACCGCGGCTGCGTCTTAGGTGGTCCATCCGCTTAGTCCAATTTTGGCATTTCCACGTTTTTGAGTAACAGAGACCCAATTGGTGCGAACGGCGACGAATCGAAAATTGGTGGTCATCATTAACACTGGCCGATACAGCTGCGATATTTTCTTCAGTTCGCACTCTACGTAAGCGTGTTGGTGGTTTAATGTCCAACAATGTAAATTTGGTGCGAAATTTAGTCACAATAGCCCGAATAGCCGCTTCAGTGGGTCGATTAAACTGACCATAAAATGGAAGCGCGCAATGAACTTTCTTAACAGAGCACGCATTTTGATAATAAAATTCAATAATTTGCAAGCGTTGTTCGTTTGTAAGACGATTCATGATGAAATGTCAAAGCATACTGAGCATCTTTCTCTTTGACACCATGTCTGAAATCCCATGTGATCTGTCAAATACTAATGCATGAAAATCCTAACCTCAAAAAAATCACTCTTTACAAATTGTATTCACTTACCTAGACACTTTGACACATACCAAAGTGGTTAAAGCCACTATGTGCATGTTTACGTGTATATTGCAGAGAAAGTAAGAAAACAAACGCATGATTTCTATAAATGACGAATAAGAATGCGTAAGCGGGAATGTAATAAGGACAGACTTAGTAAATAATTCGTCCTTTTTTGATATAAAAAAACATTGAATTGAAACCCCGGCATATATTCAATTGTTCAATTATTCAAATATAATAACACGAAACAAGCGATAATGTTATATATATATATATATATATATATATATATATATATATATATATATATATATATAATTTTGTTAACTTTAAATGCCATTAAATTTTTATTGTCAAAATGTTCAAATGCTTATTGGTTCCTTTCTTTTTTTTTGTTATTAATGTAATTGTAGTTAGTCATTGTCTAAAGCACTTGTTTGTATATATTTGTTCAAAAATTTACAAGTATTTACATATACAGTACGAGCTCGATGATCGCAACAAACTGATCATGCTTGTTGCAATAACCGAATAGTTGCGATAGCCGAACCCCAACAATTTGAATAATTGTGTCAGACTAAACTCTATAGATTTATTTAACCGTGTTCAAGGCACTTATTCCTTTATTTAGATATAAGTATAACGAAATGAAATCCTATTGTATTACTATGGCACATAGTATTACTTTTTTGAATTTGTAACGATCTATTGTAAGAATTTGAATTAATTGGCAACCATTGAAAATTCGCCTTAAAACTGAATTTGTATACAACTGTTAGTCAATAGACAATACCCCTATTTTAATATGAACGGATGGCAATCAGAGCTGTTCCCTTTTGCTTACCGCCATTTGCAATCCTGACCGAGATATCTTGGCCAGTAGCTGTAAGATGTCTCGGCCTTCTTCTCCACGAACGCAACAGCGAAAGTCATCAACATCCCAATAAACTCAATGTAAGTTACAGTAGAAATCTCTATGTCTTTCATTTCTCGAAACAGGCACTAGATACGGTACGACTTATAAAAGTGTAATTCGTAATACCTTTTATAAATCTACGCCCGATATTTATCGTATCATAAATATAGCCCTTTGTACAAATACACCGAAGTCTGGCATTGACCAGCATTTCCAGTGAAATATTTACAAACGGTTATATACATACATAAACATCATCTCTGTCTGTACACTTCCTTAATTCCCACTATTAAACTTCTATCAATTTACAATTGATCAGAAATATATGTTGCCATTTCCCCGCAACTTTTAAACAAACCGTTTACAGCCTTTCGTTTGGAATTTTTCAGATTTATTGACACCAAAGGTATGAAAGAAAGACTCTAGATTTGGGAGTCGGTGAATTGTTTCTGGATAATTACACTCAGTAAAAGAAAGCAGAAAGTCTGCTGTAAGAGCAAATTTTCTGTTGAAAAAGAGATAGCAGATGTGTGTTTGCTGAAATAGCAAACAGCTGTTTGCTGTTTTTTAGCAATAAAGAAAAAACACTTTCTTGAAACTTTAAGCATATGTACAGAACAGTATGGCCAGTTGAATATAAATATTAACAACACTTTGTAGAATAAAGGTTTTTTTTATTTATTTATTATGAATTACAATACAAAGTAAATTTATATTCTAATTTTGGGTCCAGGGATTGAGCCGGGGTGACTAAGACCATTGTAGCTAATTATTGCAGCGACAGACCAGAGCCTCTGGTGGGAATCGAACCCACAACCCCCACTCTGATAGCCGAGCACGCTAACAACTCGACTACCGGGGCGCTTAGAATAAAGGTTATTATAAGGTAATTTATTTCCACTGAAAGATATTTCGATTGTCATTTTAATGTTACTCATATTTTGCCAAGCTAATATAAAAGGAAATTCGAGCTACACTAGTTTTAAACGTCAATCTGTAAGGCTTTTAAATTACGAACGCTTATTTTTTATCTATTTTTATATTTTAATTAACAGCAGTCATATTTAGCAGCCTGCAAACTCTTTAGCAGTGTGAATGCTGATGCAAGATTGCAGAAAAACTGCTGTGATAGCAGAAAAGTTCCAGCTGATAGACAACAAACAATAGCTGCTGTCAATAACAGGCTTTTTTCTCAAAGTGTAGGGTTCGAATGAGCTCTCAGAAATTTTAAAAGCATTGACTGGATTTTGAAAAATTCGATATCAAGTCTGGAAAGTATAAGCTATCGAAAATGCCGGTAACTTCACCTTTTGGAATTTTGATCTCACAAAAATGTTGATTATGCAAGGATACTTTAACGTGATCTGTGGACCACAATTGTCCATATCGGAAATATACTAAGCAAAAAACTGTAAGGAATGAATACAGTTGGTCGAAGTTTACATCCTGCACTCCATATCTCGATGATTTCATTTGAAGTCGCAATGATATTCATTTCGATGGTATCAATTCTTGTAAATATTGCTGTACATTTCCACACATCCAAGTCTGCTGGGACGATTTCATGGGTTATTACTAATGCGCGGTCGCTCTAATTCAACTTCGTCTTTGGTTAAATTCAAAGTATCTTCATCTATCCAGAAAATAGAAAACGAACATTACAACATTTGCATAGAAGTTGCGATAATCAAGACCATAAGTTGCGCTTATAAAGACCACAGTGCTAATATTTCGTTGGTTGCAAACAACGAGCAGTTGCCATAATAGGTGGTTCCGATCATCGAGCTCGCACTGTATATGGATGTACGTAAATATTTACTTTTACTTTGCCTTTGCAGGTATGATAAGTACAAATAGTTTTCTCTCGATTCCTTGGAACCAAGATTAATCGCAATGACATTTCATCTCTTTACAATCCTGCAATTGTCATTACGTGTCGTTCTGTTCCTAAGACAACTTAAAACAACGCATTTCCAATAAATGTTAAGAAAATCCAAATATTTGCTAAATCTTCAAGCGAAAAGAGGAGTTTAAAAAAGAAAGAAAGCAAAAAAAAAAAACACCGAAGAATATATCTAATGAGAACACAGCCGGAATTTGAAATTTAACAAGCCATGTGCATGACAACGTTTTTTTCATTCAATGAAAGATACTTAACAAGGTAAGATGCGTCATGGCGAAAAATGAAGAACAGAACATAAGTTTCTGGCGAACAGGTGGAAAAATTTAATATAATTGCTGTTTTTCTGATTTAAATCAGCTTATGACGAATGGATATCTCTTCTCTGTTACTTTGGCTTACTATTATGCCAAATATCAAAGAAAACATGCAACTTTACAAAATTCAATACAAAAATGTCCTCTCCTTTTTACTAAACCAAGTTCTGCTCTTGGTTTTCGCTCTAATTTTACAAAGAGGAATCAAATCATTACCAACAATTGAATTTTGAAACATGCAAAAAATTGATTATAGTTCAACCAATTTAATAATTCTACATTCGGAGGAGGTAAACATATTTTTCGTGAGTAAATAAAATTGTTCACGTACAACGTTGTAATGGTAGACGTTGACGGTATTTAATTTTTGCCGTTTAATAACTTGTTTCAATGTAATAACTTTCATGAAGTATCAGTCAGAACATAACATAAGGATGATTAATTCCGTCGAATAGAATATTGTTTAGAGTAGTTTGTTATCTCTTCACGTTGTAAGGCATGTATGTTATATGCAAGTATGCAAGTACTATGTAAATATTTATTTTTTTAACACTTATCCCAAAATGTAACTACACACAAAGTTTCAATTTCCTTCTACCAACATTCTTTCATTGAAACAAAAAACAATCCGAGTGCTCCAAATATCGTTTAAAATAAACAAGAGACACCCCGAATGCTTATCTAATTATACATGGAAAGAGGGCCTGAACTGTAGGAAAACGTATCCGTACGTACAAAGAAACCCTATGTTACCGAAGCAAACCGTAAAAGAAACATGATTATGACTACCTTAAATAAATAAAGAAATCTCGAAGTAAAGGTAAATGGATCTTGATAACGACAACGTATACTAACTACTTGAATTGATGACAGTTGGGAGCAAGGTTGCCAGGATATTAGGGCTGTTTGTTTAAGTCGGGATAACAAAAACGTTAATAAAGAGTTGATTTTTTACTCAAAATAAAAAAAATCCTTTTTCACTTCTCGTCCTCAACATCAAATTTACATAAAATAATGTTATGTTTAATTCGTTTAACTTAGCCTTGATAGCAACAAATTCCACATATACTGGATAAAATTTAATTTAAATTAATTTTTTCAAAATTTTTTATACACACTTCTTTATATTGTTGTTGACGATTCAGATTATTTTTTTTTTTTTCATAGAGTGAAAATGTAACGTTGTGTTTACATTTTTGTGATCGCACCTTAGTTATCCAGAATTAAAGAAAAACTATAACAATTCATTCATTCATACTGCATTCGAAAACGAGCTCAAATGTCGGATCCCGTACAAATTTGACACTAGAAATCGAGTTAAGATGCGGCCTTTAGATTATGCGATTTTGTCAAACGTCGATTTATGGCGATCCTGAATCTTCACCCAATTGCAAAAAATCGTTTCCCACGTTTACAATAGCAATGCAAAATTAAAAAATTAATTAAAAATGCAATATCTTTGTATGTATTAGTGAATGGTAATCGAGGACAAGAATCGATTCTCGATTCCCGATCAACTATTTTTGAATCCGATTCTTAGAATCGAAGAATCGGACCTGAGAATCGATTCTTAGTCGGAATCGGTAGAAATGTTTAACCATAAAACTCGAGAGGTATAATTTTAACTAACTAGTACAGAAAATGCCCACAATAACAAAGTTAGGGTACTTAAGAACGATATACACGCTGTCCAAATGTTTTGATAGCATCTCCCTACAAGCGAGAGTGGACTTTAAATTTATTTAAATTTGCATAAAAATATCTCCAATCCATGGTGGAGAGTATATAAGAATCGCCATGGCCGAACTTTACGCCTTTTTAATTGATTTACACTAAGGTGCTCTACCTTAATCGACTATTCTAAATAATCTATAATATATATAGTTTTTGGAAAACGTTTTTCTTATAGATTTTTTCCGATCTATTGAATGATACCATCGCAAAAATATATACTTTTAGGAATTAAAAATAAATTTAACATTTCGAAATCTGCGGACACTTTTATTTTTTTAATATTTTTAGAAGAATGTTGCCTATAAGTTTATCAAATTTCGAACTATTGCTTTTCTTCGTTTTTCAGATATTGAATTTTAAAGTTAGTTTCTCATTTTTTTTGCCTAGACTATGTTTTGAAATTAGTCATTTATTTTGAGGTCTTTTAAGTACTGATGAATTCGACCAAGTTTTGCGTAATATTTCATCAAAACTAAAACTTTCTAATTAACACTAACATGAAAACAACTATAAAACGTTGTTCTAATGATAATTTCATTAGTCAAATGCGATTATGAATATATCAGATTTTCTCGAAGATCTTGATATTAAAATGTAAATGATATCCAAAAGTTCAGGAAATTGTATTGTTGGTAGTGAGCAATGATAAAGAAAAAATCGACTGAACTAATTCACCGTATTTTCAGTATATGTATATGTGTTACTAACAATTCGTGTTTATCTAACATATAATACATTATTTCACGAAATATAAATAATATTATAATAGAAAACTATCTTGGTTTACGTGGCCGCTCCCACCATTTTGAATAAAACTTTCTACATGGATCAATTCTGTATAAATAATATTTCCATAAGCACTTTAAAATACTTTTTTATGCATATTTTGTATAATATGTTAAATCATTATCGTCTACTATTTTATCCGATATTTCCATTACAAGCGATCTATCTGGCATTGGGATGTATTTTTACGCAATAATTTAATTTTTCCAAATGCTTGGACTGTTTGGAGGTACGAAAACCCCAGTGTTTGGTACATATTAAGCTCCTAACCTTTATACCACTGTCTATATTTTATATCAATTCCACACTTAGTGTCATTTCCTTTTGTTTAATTAATATTTTATTAATATTATTAATATTTTATTAATTAAACAAAAGGAAATGACACTAAGTGTGGAATTGATATAAAATATAGACAGTGGTATAAAGGTTAGGAGCTTAATATGTACCAAACACTGGGGTTTTCGTACCTCCAAACAGTCCAAGCATTTGGAAAAATTAAATTAAATGCAGCTTTTAAATTTCACAACTTGTTACCACCAAAAGTACGTACAAACACAACTTTTTGGGTGTTTTTTATTAAATTAAATTTCGATTCCCAAGCATCGATAATCGATTCCAGTATAAAGTTGGACACATGTAATCGATTCCAAATGAATCGTTTTTGAGCCCTCACAATCGATCATCCATTAGAATCTGAAACGATTTACCATTCACTAGTATGTATCCTTTACTGTCTACTTGCTGATGGTACAAGTGTGTAGTTTTTGATTTTTCTTTTTCAAAAAAAAAATTGAAATCGAACAGATTGTGAAAATTTTCTCTCTCGAAAACTTGTGATTTTGATTACACTTGCCGCCCGATCTGTCTTTTTTTGGCTGCTTAAGGCTGCTTTATGTGAGAGCACCTCGTAACACATTTCATTAGGTATGTTAATGAAAATTATCCCAACATTTTGTCACCTGCCTGCCATAAACATGGTAACTCTGTACATAGGAATAACAAGAAAAACTAACAATTGCACATAAAAGTACTTGAAATTGAATTTCCTGTTATATTCTCGCACGCCCATCCCGTAGTCAACAAAAGACTGAGACAGGGACCAACAAACGTGCTTTACGGCCCTTTTCCTATCAAGAAAAATGGGAAATTTCTACCAATGAACAACAGCTACAACGGAAAGAGCATTAACACCACATGTAAATATCGTGGGTCCATGAAACTAAAACACTTGTGTTTATACAAGAAAAAAAAACGGAGGAACAAAAACAACTAACATGAAAACGATCTGAAAATAAATAAAAATGAATTGCACAGCAGAAATTCCAGACAAGGAATGTGTACCTAAGGCAAGGTTTAAAACATCTGTGGGGTCGGGGATTTGTAAGAAAGAAAAAATTTCTTTGGAATGATTCGGTGAAATCTTTTTGTAATACTTACTGTAAACGATCTTCGGCCGGTCCGCCTTTTAGAACATCCGATACGGCAATTGAAGGATCACCATTGGCGAAATGTGGATTGTCACGACCGCCGGAAACGGCAATACCAAAACCATAGCCCGGCACACGAGTTACCGAGACCGTATGGTATTCCCATGTTGTGCGATCACCCTGGAAACAAAAAAAGAGTAACATTAAAATTTTGTGCAGGTT
Source organism: Polietes domitor (assembly GCA_947397865.1). Taxonomy (NCBI): domain Eukaryota; kingdom Metazoa; phylum Arthropoda; class Insecta; order Diptera; family Muscidae; genus Polietes; species Polietes domitor. The sequence goes on from OX377618.1 coordinate 36,404,709, forward strand.
ATGAACGAAATCGAATAAATAAAATCATTATGTTTAAGGAAATTAAATATACAAAAATTTTTCTAATTGTTCAACAAAAAATCATATGCATGGATGATCATGAACGAAAGAGTAGAGGAAACCCAATACACCGCTCAATGATTGAAAGAAATGACCGGAAGTGCATTCGTCCGTGTGTGCGATGAACATTCGGTGTTGTAAGGTCTTTATGCTCGTTACGTTTCGTGTAATTTGCATAAAGGTTTTTTATGTTTTTTTTTTAATATGTTTGTATTACAACATACTATAGGGGGAAATAATAATCAAAAAAATTAACAGGAATTTTGTTTAAATCATAAGTTTTTTTCCGTTTCATTTATTTATTTCTTTTTTAAAGGAAATGACCGTTTGAATTTATCATTTAAATTCCAAAAATACATTTCAATTGAATGCGAAACTCAAAATGTTGTTGGTCGTTGGAGATAAAGATTGAACACTCTTGTAGTGAATAGTGAAGGCGACCGGCGTCGCTATATATATTTCGTAGGGTCCAATCTAAGTCCGCAATGTCTTTTTCTACACAATTGAAGTGTTTTGTTTACAAACAAGAGGTTTTCTTTTTTAGGTTTTTTTTTATTATTATAAGTCTATAGATACAAATATCCTTACAGACTAAAAGACTAATGTACACTTATGAATTACTTAATTATTAGGTATTTAAATACAAAATAATTTTTCTTTTAATAGAGTTTTTATTTTCTGATAATTCAATGATGTGGTAGTATTTATTAAATTGAACGCATAAGCGGCGGAAAGGATCATTATTAGCGTAATTTGTGCGGAAGTAATCAATGTGAATCAACTGAAAATTTCTAGTAGGTCTATGAGGTATATTTATAAACATTCTATTCATGATAAAATTTGAATCAATGTTGCCCTGTAAAACATTCATCAAGAAAGTAATGTTCAGCATAGTACGACGACTTCTCAAAGATGGTAATTTAATAAGATTAAGTCTAAATTCATATGACGGCAGTGTACGGGGGTTCCACCCACGTCCACGTAGACAAAATAAGAGGAATTGTTTTTGCACAGATTCAATAATGTTACTATGAATAGTATAAGATGGATCCCATATAACAGAACCATACTCAAGTATGCAGCGAACCAAAGAGGTATATAATTGCTTAGTGACTGAAAGATCAGAAAACTCCTTACTCCAACGCTTCATAAAACCAAGAGCACTATAAGCTTTGTTTACTATCATTGAAATGTGAAGTCGAAAGTTCAGACGTTGATCTAATAAGATTCCGAGGTCCAGAAAAGTATCTACAGTATCGAGTTCTTGATCACCAAGGAAATAATTGGTTCTAGGATGTTTAACTCTAGAAAATGCTATATGTTTACATTTCAAAATATTTAGTTCCATTAAATTTACTTTACACCATTCATGAAAGCAATCTAGATCAGATTGTAGGTAATATTGCTCCAACGGGTCTTTAAACGACCGAAATATTTTTACATCATCAGCATACATTAGAATATTGGAATGTCGAATTACAGATGGAAGGTCATTAATAAATAGTGTAAATAAGACAGGGCCAAGATGACTTCCTTGTGGTACACCGGAAGACACCACAATTTCCTTTGAAATAGCATTTTAACCAAGATAATAATTTTAACCAAGATAATGATGAGAGAAGGTTATGATTAACTTTATCAAAAGCCTTACTAAAATCTGTGTAAATCGTATCCGTTTGCATTCGGCTTTTAAATCCATCATTTACAACTGTAGTAAGTTCCAATATATTCGTTATGGTTGATCGGGATCTAAGAAATCCGTATTTTTCGATGTAGTATGTAAGTTCGAATGTCTCGATCTACAGTATACACGATTTGTCCATATACCTGTTTCGTATCCTGTGTGGAAAAAACTCATCAGTGGAGCTTCTATATAGAGTGCTTGTTGTCATCAGCCCTATACATGTTTACATTTTTGCAAATTTACATATTGCCCGAATTTGGGAATTTTCAAAAAATGTTTTTCATTGTAAAAAACCAGAAACAATTAATTTTTAAAATTTCATATAATACAAAAAAATGTTGTCTAATTAAACCTTCAGCGGTCCCGCTTAATACGCTTTGTGTTTTAGAATAATTTTTGTTCTAAAAATCGGAGAAATTTTATAGACCGCGATTGGAAATGGCTCCCTCAGCATGTTAAGTCATTTGGACCAACATTAGACTGTGAAGAGTTCGTTTTCGTTAAAACGTAAAATTTAATTTATTTGACCAATTGGTGATTGTCGTGATTTAATATAGGGTAAGTGTCCCTAAGTTCGACATTTTAGAATTCCAACGTAAATAAATAAGAATAGCGATTGTTAAATATTTATATAAAATTTAGTTTGTGTTGCAAACATAGTCAGCTCCCTTTATCTAACGATTCAATGCGGTGGCAACTACTGGCAAATCCCATGAATTTTACAAAATATATTAATTAATCAAATTAATTATTCCTTTTTGTTTTAACAGTTTATTAAATCTAGAACAATACCCTCTATTGAAGTAAAATATATAGTTTTTCCCAATAGCATATTCAAATTCGTAAGGACATCAGTTACAAAACAAAAAAAGTTAAAGTGCCGACTATTGGAACACTTATCCTATATTATATTGATCAACATTGCCAAATAAGTTGTTTTTATTTGTTAAAACACCAAAAAAAAATCGATTTTTATCAGTTATCACATCAAATATTTCAGTTAACATCGATCTTATAATAATGTTGCTCCAAATTTAACATGATATGGGAGCCATTTCCGCTCTCGTTCTATAAAATCTCTCTGCAAAAAATGTTAACCTAACAAAATGAATTGTTTCTGGTGTAATTAGTTAGCTCTTTTCTGCGATCAAAGATATTTTTAAAGTTCTAATATCTTGACATTTTACATAGTAATGTTGTTTTTAAATAAAACACGCCGCACTATCAAAGTTTTCAACTTTGGTCATTGCGGATTTAGAATTAATGTAATCAAAGCTGACCGTGTTCTTGTTGTTTCTATAGAAATTATTGCTGAGATCGTGGACGTGTCAATAGGTGCATTTACACATAATGATTTGTCATACATCATGCAATTTTATGTGTATGTTAATCAAGAAATTTTATATTTTTAAAATTTTCGCATAAAAAATAGTTGTTGTCATTTCATTAATACTTAGATCTGCAAAATGTAAACTTTTCAGAACAGAACTAGTGTATCAACTTAGAGGTATGTATGAGAATTCTTGCAGTGTAAACGTCCCTAATGTAACGAAGCATTTGGGATGAGAACCCTAATAAAGGCTTCGTTCAAATAAGAGCTTTTCACTAAAATAGTAAAATGGCCTTTGGATCAAGCAATGCAATCAAAACTTAAACAAACTTATTTTGGAAGTTCGAAGAGTTATTATTATTTGGACAAACTTTTCTGATTGCATGCGAAAACAAGCTGATATTGATCAATGTGGATTTACAAATGTCATATTCATACAAATTGGACACCAAAAATCAAGTTAAGCTCGATTTCACATGAAGTTTAAAAAAAAGTCTACAAGTCTATTTATTTTCCATCGATTCAAATCACATATATAACTTTTCTATCGTTATTTCTATTCAAATCTCATTTAAAAAAATTATTTTCTCTAAAGTTTGCATTTTATTCTCTATCGGGAAATTTGCTAATACAAACCCACTATTTCTTTGTGCTCCAATGAAGATCACACGATGAAAATCATTCCAATAGAGCACAATATCTACACCTGCACCTTTTTACAAAAAAAAAATGGAAACCCACGATCACGTCTTCCAATACACTGACATGGTAAATTAAAGATTTGTTTTAAAATAATAAACGTTGCAATATGCATAGCAGCCAATCAGCGTTTGTTTATCTAAAATTTACTGTGAACATGTTAGTTTATTGAACTGCATATCTCTTTGACTTTTGTTAATGTATCTCATAAAACTGTTAAATGTGCTATGAATGACACCCACATGAAACTTGTGATCACTGGGGCTTAACCGAAAATTAAATTAAGCGATTTTTCCATTCATCGATATCAACCACTTATGGTGAAATAATTGTTTGTGGGTCTTCTAACTAGTTGTCAGCGACAGACTGGCAGGCAGGTGTTGCCATCAACCTCGACCGGACGGCCTGCTATAACCAACTCAATTTCAATAAATTATCGAGAGTTTAATCAAGATTTGAACTCTGAAACTTATTAGTTTAAGATCTTTAAATCTATGAATTTTAAGTTTAAATAAACATTAATTAAAATAAAAAGTTATGCATAAATGTGAGATACACTGAGATTAAAATGCAAATGTAAATAAGAGGGACTATGCATGATTAAGCCTGGATAACTAAGGAATTTTCAATGAAATTACTCTGATCTACAAGGGTTTTGCGACTGCATGGAAGTTTGTCGTGTAAGTGCAATAAAACGTGTTCACCTCATTATGCATGTAATACCATTTCCATTTCAATTAATAACCATCCACGTGACTTGTTCACTACTTTTGGAAGATAAATCCCTGTCAAGTTTGAGGTGGTGAATGCTTCATGTACATGGATTTGCCACATTTAGGGCCGGTAACAATAAAGAAAATAAACTCTAGTTAGGGCTAACCAAAGTTTATAGCTGACAACTGTAATTAGCTCTACTTGAGGTTATTTTGTTTATTGTCAAAGTAATAGCTAAAATTATAATTATAATATTATCTTAACATATAAAAACGTTCGTGCATATGTTTGTTAGAGTATCAGATCGTAACGATATGAAACAGAAACCATATTCACACCATAGCACTATGGTCCCAAATCCATATTTTTTGGCAGAAATTCAAAAAATTTATATCGGAAATTGTTAAGTGTGTTTAGATTTTCTTAATGGCAACACTCCAAGCTATCAAGAATATGTATTGGAGAAAACTAGGTGGCAACACTGCAAGCCTGAGTGGCATTTAAAGTTTGCCGTTGAAACAAGTGGGATTAATTCAAGTCTAAAACAGTTATACAAAATACTTAAAATTAAGGCGTAAAAAGAAAATAATGAAGTGACTATATTATTGAAAATGATGGCCGGCGTAAGTAGTTGAAAAATATATTTAACATTTTGTGATTATTGTAGTCTTGTCAGTTTTCTTAAGTGTTGTAATTTTGTGATTCGTAGTGAGCATAACCTATAAATGTCGTGGACCAAAAGATATACGTATTACTCAATTTGACTCAAAGTGTAAATGTGAAAGTGTTCGTCTGAGTGTGTAGTTTATGGTAGAATTAATATCTCGTCAGCATTTTTCGGCAATCTTCTACAATTGCCACTTTATTTTAGCACAATTTTCGATAGCCATAGTACACATGTTTGATCATATCTCTGAATCATATTTGTGCATGAGATCAATCAACATCTCATTTTAAAGGTATTGTAAGTACCTTTAAAATGATATATAACGTTATTCTCATTTCTGTACACATGTAGACATTTTATATTATTTCCTGAAATAATTATTTAAATTGCAGTGTCAAGTGGAATATTTGTATGCTAAATTTTGCTTTTGTAATAATGTTCGGAAAAACATTGTTCGTCAAAGCGAAATAAGTTTCATTCTTTAAAGCTTTCATAAAATTTTGTTTTTGGTCACCCTGTACTAATACATTATATTGGTTATATATTGAGTTTATATGGGAGGTAATAGAGGCGTGGTCCGATCGCCCCAATTTTATTTTTTATTTTTTAAGTGTGTTTTGTCTAGCAAATGTGCAAAGTTACAAGATTGTATCTTTATTTTTCGACTTTATGCCAAAAAAAAATGGATTTGGGACCAGTGTGCATAGGTTCGATTGGTGCCCGATTAGGTTTGTTTGGACCCGGTGTGTAGCGTTGGGATGTATTTATATCGAAAATGGACCAATTTAACACAAATTCATTATGTTTGATGATGAGGAAAAGTTTTATGAATTAATGAACACGGTAGGTGGGGCTGGGTGGAGTTATTTCCGATTTTACTGTTAGCATGGCGATGTGGGCTGGGTTCACCCAGTAAAATTATAATTTCCTAATAAGTTAAACATTTGTTAAATTTATTTGCAGTTTATGTAATTATGAATAATAATCCTATATATAGAGGACAAACGAAAATCCGGCATAATTTTACGTACAGTGATTTCTACATTCACATTATTGAAATACAAAAATATGAATAGTTTTTTAATTTTATTATATTTTGATATAGAAAAAGATTATCTGACATAGTTTTAAATGGTTACTTGTTCATTGAAAATTAAAAAAATCGTAGTGCGATTGGTAATAGTTCAGAGGTATAATATTGTCCCAATGTCATCATTATTATCGCTAACGCTTCTGAATAATTTTTTTTTTGACTGGGAAACATCAGTATAAAATTTCACAAAAAAAGATGCATGCACGGAAGAAAACCTTAAATATATTTAAATATCTATTTATAATTCTTACCAAAATATTGTTCGGAACATACTCGGGGAATTTCATTTTTGTTTGAACAAAAAATGAAATGTTGTGTTTTTTGGCTTCGAAGTGTTTTTAAAACACTATTTGGTATTTGTTATTGGCAAATTGAATTCTGTTTTTTTCTTTTTTAAACAAAATCAATTATTTAAGTGTATCTGCGCTCTCTCTCCCCGTTTTTCGTTGGCTTGTTTTGTTTTTGTATGAAGCACTTAAGAGAAGGTCAATTTCTTTATTAAATTATTGAACGAATACGTATAGTTTATTTAACAAATAGAAATTGCTAATTTAATTTACATTTTTATAAGCGTATGCATGTACTACTTGTACATTAGTATTTCAATTAAACACAAGATGCTGGAATAAATTATTAGACAGCCACAATTAGTTAATAATTATTGATGAAAAAAACAAGAACCTAAATTATGACGCAGCACATAACGCAGTGTTCAATTAATGGACAGTAACATGATCGCCATTAAGTTAGTTTTATAAGTTACTTGATATTGCGTATATGTACGGTACAGTAAAATTTGAATTTCTTTAACAGAACACAACCGTATTTAAACGTATTTTATTTTCGCAAGAATCGATTTTGTTAGGTTTTCATGACATTTTGTAATTCAACATTTGATTTAAAATAAAGGATATTTAATTTAAAGGCTTGCGCACTCCTAAGCTTTTTTGGTTTTAATCCCGCTGCTTTGTGTCGGTCACTACGTTGCGTTACGTTTTCGCGGCACACATATTCCACACGTAATTTCTTTATTTCACTTAACGATGGAATGTAGCCGAAATTGAGGAGTGAAATAGGTTAATTATCAATTCGTTCGTAAATACACTTTGTTGATTATGCAAAATTTGTTTTGCTTTGCCGCGTCTTGAGTTATTTCACTGATAATTTATCCATTTTCATGATGTCATGATACGTTGCTATTGAATGAAATATTCGCCATTTAGTCATTAACAAGTTGTTTAATATGACTTTGTGTTTCAATATACACATATCTCACACGAGCAAGACGTTCCCACTCTACTCTTTCTATATCTCTCTCTCTCTCGGCCAAATCTTAAAAATGCATATTTTCTAAAGAGGGATTTGAGGTTGTCGGTTTTTAATGCCATTGTTGCTCGGTGCAATGATAAAGCACGTTTTTTATTCGCTTGTCGATTGTGTTTGTTGTTCGAGTATGTCTGTCTGTCGTATAATAATAAAAAAATCAATTTCAAAATAAATCAATATTCACTTTATATTAAAATAAAATAACAAGTGTTTAATTTGCTTTAGAGATACTCCGAAAAAACTGGGATTTCCAGGACAGACAAGAATTCGAAAGAAATATATTAACGGTCCGAATGTATTATCATGGCCATGACATGTATTAATCATGGCCAAATTGAAAGTTAAATGCAGTGAGTTGGTTAATTGAAATGTGGTACATATTTCAAATTCGCCAAATATTCGCAAAGCTTTCTTGTCTAAGCTAGAATTTAAAATATAAGTTAAACTTGAACTAACATCTTTATGTTCATATAATACAATGTAGCATTTATGGAATCGTTGGATTTTAAGTAAGCTTGTTTGTAACCACAAAATTAGTAATTAAAAAAATTGTGAACATAAGCCTTTTCAACAAATGATATTAATGATCTTTTAAATTTAAAAAGGTCAAATCGTCAACTTAATTTTTAAAGAACCACTATTTCCCAGCATTTATAGAGTTATCAAAATTATTTATTTATAGAGTTATATTTATATAGCATTTCTAGAGTTATAGTGTGCTAAACACATACTGCAAATTTCAAATATAGTTTAAGGATCGTAAGTTTTTTGAAACAACCTAACTGTTATATTGATGACGTGTTCAAAATAGGTTTTTACATTGATTATTTATATTAGAAACATTTGATAAATTAACGATGATCGTTAATTCGTTTAAACGTTAAACGAAGAACATTTTGTTTTGTTCGTCTCAAGATTCGGACCATTAACCATTTAAAAATATCCTCCTGCCATTCATCTCCAAAATGTCTTGGCATTTAAAAGAGGTTTCCCCCACATTTCGTGCCGAATCTGAATCTACTTCTTCTCGAACATCAAACACCAACACCAACAACATCTGTCAATCTTTTTTATTTCAAGAATTTTCTGAATTGTTTTCAGGCTTCAAGAATGTATTTGGACAACCACACTGAGAAAAAAAAAGCGGGAAATCTGTGATGTATGGTGTAAATGAAAGGAGACGTAGCAAAATCACTTCATTGTGCTAATTGTGTTAATTAAATTTATTTTTAGATAATTGTAAAAAAGAAAACGAAAAAGATATGTGATATTTTCACAAGGCTTTTTGTGAAATGAAAACTATTCACAAAATAGCACAAACAGACAAACAATACCTCGGCATTCTCACGTCAAACGGACGAGAGGCGATACAATAAAAAAGAAGAAGGCTTTTAGCAGATTTCAAATTAAAAAAAAAAAAAACAAAAATGCAAGGCAAGTGACAGATGTGAGTCATTTTGAATAAAAAAATATTTATGAATATTTCGTAAGTCAATAAATAGATCGATCACATGCTAATAAAAATGCAAGCAAAAAATGACAGATATTTGTTGGTATAATCATGACAACATATATGTAAGTATGTACATGTATTATTGAATTGAAACGATTAAAAACAACCTAAAATGTGTTTTTTGCGTTTCCATTTGTTTTTTATCCGCAAACAAACGGAAACTCAGAAACTGTTCAACAAACAACAAAAACATAAGATTTTCTTTTTGTTCAAGATGTACTGATTCCGTGAAAATGCTCAAAGATAGTTGGCGTTTTTCTTTTATATTCATTTTCACCACGTCTGATTAGAGATAACCAACATTTATACATGCCAAATTCCACAAAAACTGCCAGCCACCTTCCAGTTGTAGTTGATTAGCTATAATTTTAAGTTAACGAAAATAGCGGATGCATTAAGCGCTATTCACACTTTAAGATTTATTATACAACGCGGAGTTCGTTTATAGTTCTGTGAAGATTTCGAAGAAAAATATTTAGCATCATTTTATCAAGTACTGTCCAGCACAATTTACTTTAAAGTTGCAAAGTGTTTAAAAGAGAAAGGCAAAAACAAGTGAAAAAATTAGTTAATTAGAAAATAGTTAACGTGTGGAAATTTAACTTCAACATGACCATGGTTTAAATTCCACAAGAATTTTGTATTAATCTTTTGTTGACTATTATTTATCGTAAAATATTTAATAGAAGTCGTTTGTTCTTCACATTTCTAAGCTCTGTAGTAAAATCTTCCAAGTATCAATTTGTTGGACGGTGTTATTTACTTTAGGAATTAAGCTTGTCATTTCACAGAACTCTATAATTAGCCATATTCCACTTGTTGTAAATTTAACTTATATTTTTAACACCATTTCTTTGTTTAAAATGTGGATATGAATGAAATCCCATTGTTGATGTTGAGCTAAATACTCGCAACTACTTCATGTTTTGCATATTTCGCTGATTTTGTGAAACCTCTACCAAAGCATGGAGTACATACATTTGTCCATTCGTTTGTGACACCTTGAAATTATTATTCCATAGCCATTAAAAACATTACAATTTGAAGACTACAATAGTGATTTATCAGAAAACAGAAAATCTGCAGAATAGCAAACAGTTTTTTACTGTTTTTAGCGATAAAGAAAAAAAAACGCTATCTTGAATCTTTAAACATATATACAGAGCAGTATGACATACAATCATAAACTGTTACGATTATTTTTTAATTATATATTCCCATTTTCCCCTTACACAGTATTTAATAAAAAAATCAAAAAAATTTCTATAAAATATAAGTTTTATACAGTCATTAGAGAACTATAGCCGAATTCGATGTTTTAAAACTCCTTTCTTTCCTTTAAAATGTTTGATCCAATTAAAGTGGACATAAACAATTTCTTGTTATCTTTGTTCTCGTAACCGAGTTCTTGACGAAAACTATCTTATTATTTTTCACCAAACGATATATTGACTTCCGGTTATTTTGAGATTGCTAAACAAGGTCTTTCATTTGTATCTTAGCAGACAGCAAACTCTTTAGCAGTGTGATTGCTTAAACAACTGTTGTTATGGCAGGAAAACTGCTGTAATAGCAATAAAGTGCTTGCTGACAGGTAGCAGATAATCAGTGTTCTTAATAGGAGACATTTTATAAGTGTAAACATTTATATATAATCCATTATGATCAGTCAAAAATTCAATTTTGAATTTCAGGAAGCCGGATAACATGAACTGCTTGGTACAAATTTTCAAGATATAATTGTATATGTGACTGACTAAAACTTAGATATACATATTTTGTATTTTTTGTTTGTATTGTATTTTTCTGAATATCGTAATCAAATCCACATCACTTTTCGAATCACTCAAACATTACTATTCTTCTCATGTACAATAGTGGCTGGTACATAAAATTCGGCACAACTTGGAACTTAGCACTCTTTTATTTAGTTTCTGGAGTCCCTACAAATGGTGGGTTATATTTCAACAATGGAACGTATCAGAAGTTTCTTCAAACGAACATGCTGGACATTCACCACATTTGTTTGTCGTCATGTACTATGCCACGTACATACATATGTTTGTGAAGCCGCTCCTGTTTTACCAATACCCTACGTCAAGGTATGGCCTGTCGTGATTGTATTTGAGACCTATAGGAGGATGTGTTCAAAATAGATATTAATAACAGAGTTCCACATTCACACGAGAAGAAAATAGAAAATTCCCTTTGGATATGCCCTTAAGAAGGGTTTAACCATGTGGAGATAGTGAATTAACCACAAGTTAACTTTTAACTAGAAGACTCATTACTAATAAACTAAATAAGCTCAAATTAATGCTAGGCGAAAATTACAGCTGTCAGTTTACTAAAAACCCTAAGTCGATGTGATTACCATACAGAAACATTTGGATTTCATTAAACGTCCCAGCAAAAACTTGCTAATGGCACCTCATTATTTTTAGCATTACCTAGTAATGACGCTCTTCATTATTTTGAAGTATGGAATAATTACTTCCTTATAATGGTTTAGATGGTAAGTTAAATTTCATAGATTTTAAAAATTAATTTTTTAAATTTTTGTGGTGAGTCAGAGAATAGCAGTGCAGTTGTTATACAGGCTTAAAGAAAAACAGCCCTAAATTGTTAGACTAGATTGTTAACAAGCCGATACAAAATATATAATATATATAATAAAAATGTTGTTTTCATCATCATTATTTGGTTATCAATAATGACTTATTTTGCCACTTATTTTACAACTCGTTTAGAAGTACTTATTTTTCAACTTTTTGTAAGCGTGCGTGGAAGTACTTATTTCTTTACAATCCCTTTATAAAAATAATTAAAAACGGATCCGAAAAATAAGTAGTGAAGGTTTTTGGTTTTGCCTTATTCCCCACATTACTTGGTAATGAGAGTTGTTGCTGGGATCTTTTTTGGGTCACCAAATGCTTAACGATTTGTTTGCCAGTTTGTGTGGTATTTACCAGCGATGAACTGTCGTTTAGCACTCACTACACAGCTAATTATAATACTAACCGAACTGAACTGAGACTACGAACAGTCTTCTTTCTGCCTGTTTTTGATCTATAGCCCCGTTTCGCGGCATCTGTTAATATTTTTCATATATCACAAAATGAAATATATTTTGAAATGAAATCTGACTAACAATAAAGAACTTATGTGGCCTAATCTTAGAACTAAGCAGTCATTATTGGAATGTGATTTAAGAAATGAAAATTATCGAAATAACTTCCAGTTAATTATATAGATTAACTACGCGTAATGCTCTTTCAGTTCGTCTATGACCCCCGGCACGTATTTGCGGCGCTTGTTTACATTAATCCGTATCAAGAAAACTGCATCTATGTTGGCGTTTTCTACTTCCACAGCTGCTGCACGATTGTAAACAAGAAATAAAGAAAAGTTCATAAAACGAAAACAAACAGCAACAGACAACAATAACGAACGACAACATCAAACTGATGATTATGATGATTTTTAGTAACTTCAGGAAAAAAGTGAAACGTCCGCGACTGATGGAAACTGTAGCACAACCAACTGCTAGCTACAACACTGACGGCGTACCAGAGCAGATACAGTGCACCGCACGCTTCTTCATCATCATTCAGAGTTACAATTTTATAGGTACAATTTCAAAAGTAATGGAAAGAAAGAAGGAGAGAAAAAAAACTTAAGCATGGTTACGCTTAATGATTTTTTTGCTTGGCCTGGTGATTACAACAAGATGCACTGCGAAACGTTTGCCCACACCCCTCAACCATCGTCTCCCCTTAGAGGAAATGCATTTTTAAGTAACTTTTTTTTGCGCTTCACTTCTGTTTTTTTTTTTTTTTAAATCTTAGTGTCTTGCTTTGAATTGGAGATTCATTCCAGAACTTAACTGAGCGCACATATAGGGGAACAACAACTTCACTTATATTATGTTTTTTATTATTATTATTTATTTTCCCCCAACCTGGCGGAACTAATAGATCCACGTTTAGGTAGAAATTTCTTGGTGTTGCTTTCCACTTAATACCATTTGCATTGTGTATCGTTTGCCGGTTCAAAACTTGCTATTCTTTAGATACTTTTGCTTGTGAATAGTACGCGTTCGTTTCGTAAATATTATCCGTTCATTTTGCCCGTCTTTGTATTCATATTAATGCTTAGTACGTTCATACGTACGCTTTGAAACACGTTTGTTTTCTTACTAATTCATCCAATGGCTGCCAGAGTCATTTGAACCCACAATAAACAAGAGAGTGTTACAGAGAATGATAGAGAGAGAGAGCAAGCACACGCCAGAGTGTATCTTTAAGATACTTTTGGCCCACGGAAAAAACCCTCTCTCTTTTAGGGCGAAAATGACAAGCAAAACAGAACTGAAAGAAAAAACGCAACGGAAAATACATTATGGAATGGTTGACTGGCGAGTGAGTGAACGACGCAAATCAAATGTAAACAAAGAACAAAAAAATAAATAAATAAATATCCGCAAGATACTTTTGTCAACAAAATCGGCTAAGGTTTACACTATGCATGTATGACATATTCGCATAGGGATAGGGCAAGTCTTTCACTAATACAAATTACCCGTAAATGAAGCGGAAGTTGTAGTTGAACGATTATTTTTTAATGAATAGAATATTCAGATAAAGAGAGAGATTGTTTGCAGAGAGTTTAAGAGGGTTCTTTTAAAAATATCAGAGATTTTTTTAACATAAAGAGACAAACGTCACAAAAGATCAATAGTAAGGACCGATAACAACAAATAGTTAACATGGGCGGTTAAGCGATTTGATCAGCAATTAAGAAGAGGCGATAGAAAATCATATTCATAATCATAACCCATAATTGCATTCAATTATAATCAGCCATTGAATTTGATTTTACATAGAAAAACCGCTGTTTATAATCAGAGGAATTTGTCAGTAAAAGAAAGCAGAAAGTCAGCAGATTTGTTTCTGCTGAAATAGCAAACAGCAGCAATAAAGAAACAAGACTTTTTAGAAAATAGGTTATTATATGGCATATATGGAAATTCCAACTAAACTCGTTTTCGCCGTCAATCTGAAAGATTACAGAAATACTGTCGTTATTGCAGAAAAAACTGCTGTAATAGCAGAGAAGTGCCTTCTAATAGTAAACGAAAGTTAGAAACTAATTTAAATTAATGAAGAGGAGGCCGTAGAAAATCCTATTTCTAATCCATAATTGCATTCAATTATAATCAGCCGTTGAATTTGATTTTACACAAAAAACCGCTGTTTATACTCAGAGGAATTTGTCAGCAAAAGAATGCAGAAAGTCAGCAGATTTTTATCTGCTGAAATAGCAAACAGCTGCAATAAAGAAACAAGACATTTTAGAATATAGGTTATTATATGGCATATTACCACTGAATTGTCCCAAACTAAAATAAAAAGAAAATTCCAACTAAACTCGTTTTCGCCGTCAATCTGAAAGATTATAGAAATACTGTCGTTATTGCAGAAACAAACTGCTGTAATAGCAGAGAAGTGCCTTCTAATAGTAAACGAAAGTTAGAAACTAATTTAAATTAATGAAGAGGAGGCCGTAGAAAATCCTATTTCTAATCCATATTTACATTCAATTATAACCATCCGTTGAAAATATGATTTTGCTTAAAATTACACTAAAGTTAAAAACTAGATAACGTCGGGAAATTTCCGAAAATCTCGAGTATTTACACAAAAACGAAATAATTCAAAAATAGCTGTAAATTGTAAGTCTCATTTGAAATTGAAAAGTTTGCACTTTTAAATTGAAAACTCGTCATTTGTATTTGAAAAGTTTCCGTTTGATAATCAAAAGATTTCAATTGAAATTTGATAATCAAAAGATTTCAATTGAAATTAAAATCCCACTTTCTAAATTCTAACGCGTTCACGGAATATAATAAAATATGTTTTACATGTATTATATGGAATCCTGAAGATGTTTTTCGACGAAAGACGAAATATTGAATAAATTGATTGAATACAAAAACAAAGAACTGCAGCTCGTGCCTAATTCAATTAAAAGTTATAATAGTTTAAAATAAAGGTCGAATAAATAATTATGTCAATAATTGAAGTGTTAAAACTGGAATATGCTATAGGTGGTCACAACTTTTTAAGTCAGATATCGTTTTTCAGAGAGGTTTAAACCCCAGAAAAACATTTAAAATCTGTGCAAAACATGCGCTTTTTGTGGTTCAAATCTAACAAAATGATTATATCTGACTAAAAACTGACCGCAAGTTAATTTATTACAAAATGCAAAGCGGCTAACAAAGTTTAAATATTCACGAGTGAAAATAATTAATCGAGTTAAATATAAAACTATTTCTCATATGACCGTTTTCATGTAGCTCCATTAGAGATAACCAAGAGTTATAGATGTCAATGTTTACACAAACTGACATCTAAAACTCTCGATTAGCCCTAATTTTATGTTAACGAAGCTACATACAAATGGGGGTTAGTTAGACTGGAGTTTAAACCACTTCAGATTGTATTTTAAATGTAAATGCAGTTTAATGGAATTGCTATTCTCTCACATTACACCGCTCTCTGTTTATCTTCAGCAGAGAGATTATATTAGCATGTTAGGTCATTTGGAGAAACAATAGATTGTTAACAGTTCGATTTCATTAAATCGTGACATTTTGTTTATTTATCAAGTTTTTGAATATTAATATCAAAATTGCCAAATAAGTTGTTGTTATTTGCTACAACTTCCAAAAATAATAGATTTTTATTAATTAGACATATCGAATATTTCATTTAACATCGCTGTTGTACTGATGTTGCTTGAAAACTAACACGATAAGGGAGACATTTCCACTCTTAGTCTGTATAATCTCTCTGATCTTCAGAAAAAAGAGAATTTATACACACATATATAAAGAGAATGAAATTAACCGTTTAAAGAGAGACTGGATTTATTTGAAAATAATTTATATCTGTGAGTATGATCACTTCATCAATTCTCCACGAGCACATTGTGAAATTCGGGGTGCGTTTGTGTTTTACGGTGAGAGTGCGGGTGGTTTCTTTTTTGAATATTTGCTTCAAATACAAAATTCAAAAACTGTTGAAAAATTAGAAAAACAACAACAAAGATAGAGAGGAAGTTTTAATAGATTCTAAACAAAACGTTTGAAGTGATCACTGTGATTTATGCCTATTAAACGTGAATGAAATTTCATATTGGAACCGAAATGGATGGAAAGCCATTGTATAAATTTTAAATCAGTTAAACTAAACTATCATAAAAACTAGACGCAAAGTCAGTGACAGTGACTCAAAGTGCATAATAATGTGATACTCGAAATAAGTAGTTTTAAATCGATATTGCGTTGAAGTGAGAAATTCAACCAAGATCGGTTTGGTTGCTAGATTTAGAATACAAATCATTTTTGTATGGGAACTGTATCGAAACATGGACTAATATGATCAAACTTTAACAGGATTCGATGCCTGGACAAATCTAGCGGCACATATCAAATTTTAGCATGATCGTTTGACAAGTCAAATTATGTGGGACATTGACATGTGGACTATAAATAAATCAGAACGGATTTTCGCCATGTCGCGTAAATTCGTAATCGCAAGCGACCAGCAATCTTTTACGAATTACCAGAGTTTTCGATAAAACGGCATTTCGATTTATCGAGGTTAAAATAATAGAAATACGAATTATAGTTTTTTTTTTAATTTTTAAATAATTCACATTAAATTTTGGCAGAACTGTTGGTACTACGTAAATCATAAAAATAGAGATCGTTCTACTTCGGAATATTCAGGTTTACTCTATTTTGTGAGCATTGTAGTAAGTGTTGATAAAGCGATTTCAATTTGTTTAGACACTTATATTCACACTGAATGGCTGAAATGTTATGTTTGGATACTGATAATGTTTTATGCGTATCTAGGCTTTTATTATTTTTTCATTAAAAAGTTAACGTTAAATGTAGCTGCCTATTATTATTATTATGTATTTTTTTCGATGTATTATTGCTTTAAATTCCAAATTATAAGAGATTATTAAAAATGTATTACGATTTATAAGAAGTTAAATAAATAGACTTTGTACTGCAAAAAATACGAATTATTGAGAAGACCAAAGTTTATGAAACTTTTATGAAGTAAAGCTACTTTTTACAAGAGACCGACCGAGTTTGAATTATTGAGGTTTTCGGATTAACGGTGTATGAATTACAGCGCTTCTACTGTAAATTATCATACACTATGCCACAAAAGTATACAGACGATAGCAAATTATCAATAAAATAAGTATTGCTGTCGTGTTGCCCAGACACGACAAAGGCCCACACAGCATTCATTGTATTTTGTTAGGGAGTGGTCGTTGTATGAATAATGATAGATCGAAGTTGAAGAATAATCTGCAGTCTCCATAAATTAAATATTGACCTGCGACCCTATAAAGTATATATATTCTTGATCGTCATAAAATTCTAAGACGATCTAGCCATGTCCGTCCGTCCGTCTGTTGAAAGCACGCTAGCATCTAAACGAAAGGAGCTAGAACGTTAAAATTTTCCATAAATGCGTCTTATAGTCGTAGATCGGTTGGGATTGAAATGGGGCGAAATCGGCCCAAAGGGAAAAATTTTTCCCTCACAAGGACTAAAAATACCCATAATAATCCCTAATATTTTAGCGTATTTAGGCATGTTTTTTGAATATTTCTGTTTATATTTGGTATGCGCATTCCCCTTATAGCAAAAACGTGCACCATAAAGTGATTCTTATTGTATGGGGTGAAATGGGGCAAAAAAGGGATAAAAATGGTACATATTAAATGACAACAGCTAGAAACACGAAATTCGGTGTGTACATTCCTATAATTGAGTAGATACATAATATAAAAGTATTTTTTCCAAAGTCGTACTTTTAAGTGGTAAAATAGGAATAGAGGGATAAAAATGGTACCAACCAAACGGCTGTACCTAGAATAATGAAATTCGGTGTACACATTCCTCTGATAGCATAGATAAGTAAAATACACAGATTTTTCGAAATTCGTACTTTTTGGGCTTAAAATGAAAAAAGGGGATAAAAATAGTACCAATCAAATGACCGCAGCTAGAGTCATGAAATTCGGAGTATACATTCTTCTGACCGCGTAGACACGGAAAATAAACGGATTTTTCGAAATTAGTACTTTTTGGGGTTAAAATGAAAAAAGGGGATAAAAATAGTACCAATCAAATGACCGCAGCTAGAGTCATGAAATTCGGAGTATACATTCTTCTGACTGTGTAGACACGGAAAATAAACGGATTTTTCGAAATTAGTACTTTCAAGGGATACAATGATACAGAGGGATAAAAATAGTACCAACTAAACGACTACAACTAGAATGATAAAATTCTAATTGCGTAGAAACGTCAAGGGGGCAAACATGGTACCAACCAAATGGGCGCAGCTGGAATCATGGAATTCGGTGTATACATTCCTCTGACTGCATAGACTGGCAAAATAAAAATTTTTTTCCAAGTTCATGATTCAAATTGGTTGAATCATGAAGTTAAGTTATTTTGCACTATGTACGTCTGATAATGGATTTTCAAAATTTGTACTTTTGAAATTCAAATAGAATGGAAATACAACCAACTGTAGCATTTATGGCTTTGAAAATATTTTTGAAAATATAAATAGAAGAATAATTATTTTTTGAATTGACGTATTGGTAGCCTTGCCTTATAAGCGTGGTTTGAAACAATTAAAATATTATATTTATTTATAAAATTAATTTTTCAATATTTGTATTTGTTTTGGTTTGGCTATATTAAAAAAATTATATTTTCTACGAAAACCGACAACCTCTGTGGAATGCAATACATGGTGGAGGGTATATAAAGTTCGGGCCGACCGAACTAAACGCCGTTTTTACTTGTTTTTATTGATTTTACATGTATTTTTTATTTAACTTTTACTTAAAGATGATCGCCAAGTTTAATTGCGATTTTTCTTAACAAGGTTTAAGAGGATAGTAGACGGACGGACGGGCAAATGTCGTTAAATCCAGTGTGTGACAAAACGGTAAGGTCTTGTTTTCCATGGTAGGAGTAATACAGCGTTCGGATATACACCCAAATTCTGCTTTTTCCAGATTTTGGAATTTTTTTATATGGAGTTTTACAGGTGAAATTCGAAAAAGTAGATTAGATTATTATTAAAATGTAAACCTAACATATGATGTGAATTAAAATTTCACACCATGATGTTAATTGTTTAATTTTGAAAAATGTATGACTCAGATTAATAGGATTTAGAATAATTATCTTCCTTTCTGTGCCTCTGTGACGCAGTAATTATATGGTCGTTAAGTTACTATTAATTTTCCAACCACACTCTGTCTGTCTAATAACTTTTCATTATCACCTTTCGTGTCTCAAAAAATTCCCAGACTATCTGACTATGCGCAAAGTTGCCATAAAGGGAAGAGAACTAATTTCGTTAAAACTATACATTTTCGATACTGTACTCAATCACAAACTCAATCTTCAAACGTTGTTGTTGCTTGTCTCCGACCGGGTACCTGATCACGGCAACAAAGTGAGGAACAACAAATCTTTTGGTCGATGATTTTAGTCCCAAACTGCGCACAAAGACCTTTTTCAAGCGATCTTTGACGATTAGTTTTCGTTCTTCGTTGTTGTTGGTTTGCAGAAGATGAAAAGAACAACAAATTATGGAAATGTATGTGCTGCGCATGCGCTCACATGCATGCAAGGGCGAGCTACCCTTGAGAAAAGAGTCAGGTAGTGTAAGATTGTCTGAACACATTTTTATGTTTTTTTTTTTTTCAAGACAGAAAAAGCAAAGAAGAGAGACAATGATATATCTTACAATGAGAATTTCTACATATGAGCATACGTATTACTCTTAATGTCATTTGGTTGTGAAATTCATGAAGGAGATCATTGTGAAATTCAATGTGCACATCGAGGATAAAGCAATGCTTACAGGATGATTCATCACTCTTGGTGCTGGAGGGGATTATAAGGAAGTGTGTTAATTGTTTCATTTTGTTTCAGGGGAGGGAGAAGAAATTGTAGGAAAAAACTTTATTTTAGAAATTAATTTGCAGATTTACCACCACATTAAGGAGAGTGATTTTTCAACATTTTTCAAATTTACAATCGGCGTTAGCAAAAAGATGAGCAGGACAAGAGTATGATATCCGAGACCAAAAATTGGTCTATATATTTGGATGGAGAACCCAAAAATAAGAAAAAACTGGTGGGCTTGTTATCGATATTTCGCTCTGTAATCGAGCATGAAAAAATCGAAATAAATTTTGACGAGATTTATATAAACAAGTCCAAATAAGAGTTTCTGCATCTGGACTATGTTTACCCCTGCCTCGGCAAAGACTCATTAAAAATTCTCTCCTAACCTCCTTCTCTTTACGTCATTCATGCATTTCCTTATAAATGCCTGCCTGTTTTGCTTAAACGTCCCATAAAAATGTTAATTGTTTCATTTTGTTTCAGGGGAGGAGAAGAAATTGTAGGAAACAACTTTATTTTAGAAATTAATTTGCAGATTTACCACATTAAGGAGAGTGATTTTTCAACATTTTCTAAATTTACAATCGGCGCTAGCAAAAAGATGAGCAGGACAAGAGTATGATATCCGAGACCAAAAATTTGTCTATATATTTGGATGGAAAACCCAAAAATAAGAAAAAAAAAAACTGGTGGGCTTGTTATCGACATTTCGCTCTGTAATCGAGCATGAAAAAATCGAAATAAATTTTGACGAGATTTATATAAACAAGTCCACAGCGTTTTTTTATTGTTTCTAAAGAAAAATAAATTCATGCAAAACCTATAAAGGCAAAAACTGTGTGGGTTAGCACAATTATTGTCAAATCTGTTATGAATGAAGAAAACATCGTCCGACAGTCCATATTACACTTGAACCAGATGATATCGGTCTGAAGCTATAGACGAAATGTAGTTAATGGGCGTTTTTAGTTTTCCATTTCTTCATCCAGTTGGCCCTTAAAAGGACTATAAATTTTCAAAGGATACAATTTTTCAAAAAATATTGTAAATACTTATTCGCACCCAATGGTACCTATGTAAATTAAAGAGGAGAATTTCCACTAAGAATTCTTAAACCCCAATTAAAACGCCCACAGAAGACGGCATAGAAGACGTCCTCTGGTATAATACCAAAAATGTCAAACATGGAGGATCACGGGTAATGGCTGGGTCGTGTTTTTCATATTATGGAGTTGGGTCAATACATTGGCCCAGAGCTGTCATGGACTACGAAGTATTACATAATATCATGCTTGCATATATAGAATTCTGAAGATGGTGTTCTTGCAGTGCAATTACCCAAACACACCAGCCGATTTGCAAAAAGGTGGCTTGAAGTCAATAATATCGATGTTATAGAATGGTTCGCACAGACATGACAGCTCAATGAGGTCTCACTAGCAAATTCGAAAAACAATAACGAACTTTGGCATGTAGTTGTAGAGGCATGGTCAAAAATACCGGAAGAAAGGTTCAAAAGATTACTCGACGTTGTGCAGCAGTAATAAGCAATAAGTATTATTATTAAAAAAAAAAGTCGTTTAAACTTAATTAAAAATATTTTAAGTTTTTTCGTAGCACTGCTATTTTTTGACTGTTCTCATTTTTAACATAAATGATTCTAAAACTTCTTGTTGCATAGTGTAAACAAAGATTCAAGAATTCAAATTTCTCCCACTTAATATTAAACAAGTAAAAACGGCGTTAAGTTCGGCCGGGCCGAACTTTATATACCCTCCACCATGGATTGCATTCCACAGAGGTTGTCGGTTTTCGTAGAAGTGCAGTAATATTACAGGAAAATATAAATTTTGTAATATAGCCAAACCAAAACAAATACAAATATTGTACAAAATTATTATATAAATAAATATAATATTTTAATTACATCAAACAATCAATCAATTCTTATATTTATATTTTCAAAAAGCTTAAATACCATAATTATTGGAAGATAGTGGGTGCTACAGTTTGTTGTACTTCCATTCTATTTTAATTCCAAAAGTACAAATTTTGAAAATCCATTATCAGACGTACATGTGCAAAATAACCTAACTTCATGATTCAACCAATTTTTGCCGTAAAAGAAAAAGTACGAATTCCATGATTCCAGCTGTGCCCATTTGGTTGGTACCATTTTTACCCCCTTGACATTTCTACGCAATTAGAATTTCATCATTCTAGCCGTAGCCGTTTAGTTGGTACTTTTTTATCCCCCTGTACAATTGTATCCCTTGAAAGTACGAAAAATTCGTCTATTTTCCGTGTCTACGCAGTCAGAGGAATGTATACTCCGAATTTTCTGACTCTAGCTGCGGTCATTTGATTGGTACTATTTGTATCCCCTTTTTTCTTTTTAACCCCAAAAAGTACGAATTTCGAAAAATCTGTTTATTTTAAGTGTCTACGCAATCAGAGGAATGTATACACCGAATTTCATTATTCCAGGTGTAGCCGTTTGCTTGGTACCATTTTTATCCCTCCGTACTCATTGTATCCCTTGAAAGTACGAATTTGGAAAAAACCTTTTATTTTTCATGTCTACGTAGTCAAAGGAATGTATACTCCGAATTTCATGACTCTAGCTGCGGTCATTTGATTGGTACTATTTTTATCCCCTTTTTTCATTTTAACCCCAAAAAGTACGAATTTCGAAAAATCAATTTATTTTCCGTGTCTTAACACTCAGAGGAATGTATACTCCGAATTTCATGACTCTAGCTACGGTCATTTGATTGGTACTATTTTTATCCCCTTTTTTCAGTTTAACCCCAAAAAGTACGAATTTTAAAAAAACCGTGTATTTTACTTGTCTATGCAATCAGAGGAATGTATACACCGAATTACATTATTCTAGGTACAGCCGTTTGGTTGGTACCATTTTTATCCCTCTATTCCTATTTTACCCCTTAAAAGTACGAATTTGGAAAAAATACTTTTATATTATGTATCTACTCAATTATAGGAATGTACACACCGAATTTCGTGTTTCTAGCTGTTGTCATTTAATATGTACCATTTTTATCCCTTTTTGTCCCATTTCACCCCCTACAATAAGAATCACTTTATGGTGCACGTTTTTGCTATAAGGGGAATGCGCACACCAAATATAAACAGAAATATTCAAAAACACGCTTAAATACGCTAAAATATTAGGGATTATTATGGGTATTTTTAGTCCTTGTGAGGGAAAAATTTTTCCCTTTGGGCCGATTTCGCCCCATTTCAATCCCAACCGATCTACGACTATAAGACGCATTTATGGAAAATTTGAACGTTCTAGCTCCTTTCGTTTTCGTGCTTTCAACAGACGGACAGACGGACGGACGGACATGGCTAGATCGTCTTAGAATTTTATGACGATCAAGAATATATATACTTTATAGGGTCTCAGGTCGATATTTCAAGGTGTTACAAACGGAATGACAAAGTTAGTATACCCCCATCCTGGAGGTGGAGGGTATAAAAACAGTTGCAGCAGTTACGGTGAAATTAGTCGAAACGCCAACATTTGGAGTTTCGTATTCTTTTTTGTCTCATTTCGTTAACGATCCTAAATATTTTTATTTATTTTAAGCTGTCGATAGAGAACAAGCCTAAACTAAAAAGATAATTATACCACTTCTCTTATTTTATTTTGTAGGCTTTCAAAACAAACGAGAAATCTCCATCTTTTCACACGAGACACTCTTAATGTATTCTACTACTCCTTTTCCCGAATAGGAGTTTCTGCATCTGGACTATGTTTACCCCTGCCTCGGCAAAGACTCATTAAAAATTCTCTCCTAACCTCCTTCTCTTTACGTCATTCATGCATTTCCTTATAAATGCCTGCCTGTTTTGTTTAAACGTCCCATAAAAAAGAATTTCTAATATTAACAAAAATAAAAAACGACAAATTTCCATTCAAATGTCACTTTCGATAAATGTCAGTTTTCCGTTTAAATATGCCGGGACCGGAGAAAAGAAGTACAAAACAAAACAAACATATTAAATATGCACAAATACTCGGGCAGACAAAAAAAACGGAGGAAGGAATGAGGCCAGACCACATCGGGCCAGACACATATTGTTTAGAGACAACAACGAGGCGACGATGACAAAAAATGTCACCAAGAAAGGGTTAGCTATGAAAAACATACATACATACATACATATGTATGTGTGTAAGTGCATGTGAACATGTATCCAGCTATCCTTTTGTTTGGGAATACAATCAGATATTACAGTTTAGTTTCAGTTTCCCCAGTTACAACCAGAGTCAGGGATTTGCTTTAGCTTAGTTTCAGTTTTTTCATATTTCTTTGTTTAAATCTGTATCTTTGTATTCAATTTTTTGAAGATTTTTGATTTCTGATCGTAAAACGCATAACACTGTTTTAAAATATTCCCTTTGTTAGTGTAACGTAATTTTTTGAGAAACAAAAAACGAAATAATTAAAATCATTGTTTGGGGACAGTAGACAACAATATATTGAACAAATTATTGGAAGTGTGACAAATTTTTAAAATATTTCGTACAACTAAACTTTTAAATGTTATTACCATTCCTATACTTTCCATCATTGTCAGACTTTGAAATGTCCCTTCCATGACCGTCTTTCTATTGAAAGCTCGTTACCATCTTATCTAGTGTCTCATATTCGATCAATATAATAAAGCTTCGTGTTTTGGTGTTACAAAGAAATGCTCAAAGACATAATGACCTGGCCGTCACGAGGAAAAGCTGCAGGAGACTTGAAACCGCTGGCGGTATTTAACTTCGATAAACAAGTATTGAGCAGATATCAGGTCTTTTCCCATCGATCAGTGGTACCAGTATATTTTTTATCTCGATCGCCAAATTACACAACAAAAATCGTCAAAATTCGCCAGGAATAATTTAATTTGTCAGCAAATTATTTTTTATGCATAAAATCGAGCTTCATAAGCCTTTTTTAGGTATTTAGAAAGGTAAAGTTGACCATTTATTTATAAAAATCTATCAAATTATACCGCTCACCTCTTCTTGGAACATGGTATTATGAGCTTGATCCATGTAGAACCAAATTAGGGCCACAGTGGATATAACAATGTTTGTCTAGATATTCGACTAGGAACAATTGCTCTTCTAAAGTTTCGAAGAAAATTAGTTCCTACTGATGATATTGAAATTCAGTGAAGTCGCATATACATGTGTGGCATTCCATGTCAAGCGTTACGATTTTTGACCTTGAATGCTTGGATTGTTTTGAAAGTTTCTGTATGCATTCTTCTCTATAAAAATATAAGTATTTTGGGAAAAGAGTTAGAATTTTTTATTCACGAGTTATGAACAATTTAACAGATTTTTTTCAAAAAGGTGTGCTCATACAAACGTCTGTAACTCCTGAAACACTTGACAGATTTTAATGTGCTATACCTTGTTTTGAATATAATTTCAATCACTTCCAAAATACTAGGGTGTTATTGTACAGTCGCGTTAGGTGTTTTAATGTTTTCACAAGTTTATTTTGATTTACGAAATGATTACATTAATCAAATTTTCTGTAATTTCAAAGTTGTGTTCTTAGATGTATTTTTTCGTAACAAATAAAACCCACCATTTCACCACTTCCAATTTCATAAAATATACATTTAAGAACAATACCTTAAAATTTCAAGAAATTGATTAATTTCGTAAATAAAAATAAAAGAAATAAAATTGTAAAAACTTTAAATAACTTAACGCGACTTAACTAACCTTCTTATTTTTTTCCCAAAAATACGTATACAATACTTTCAAAACAATCGAAGCTATTGAGGTCAAAAATCGTACCGCTTGACATGAAATGACTCATATGTAGGTTGTTTACGCCAATGTATATACAAATATATACAAATATCGTACTCATTACGCCCTCCTACTACTACCGAATATTACTACTGTTCATGAAGACATAGGACCATCTTTAGTAGAAGTAGAACATGGAACTCTTACACCGTCTTAAAGTAAGTAAACGATATGATAGATATGCACATTAGGATGGGTCACGAAAATAAATTGCAGAAATGAAGATTGGATTGTTTACATGATCTACAAAATATTTCGTCACTGGGTCAAGCCATCTGTGAGCTAAACGCTCCTGAAAACACCCCTAAAAATCATGTTTTTCCCGTGTAATTTTGCATAAAATGTTGCATTTTTGCCCAATTTTTTTCTGAATTAATAGACCCTTGGAAGCCTCTTAAATAGAAATTTGTATTCTTGTCTTAGTATAACTCATTGGTAGAATTATTGTGAGTTTATATTGATTTTTTGTGGGGTTTCCAGGTGACAGCTAAAAACTCATATTTCTTCGAAACATTTTGTAAGAGGATAAATAAATAGGTGGAATCAATGCCTTTCGAATGGCGCCTTAATGATGAAGAACGGACGAAAAATGACGTCATTGACTCCATTTTTGTGAAATACTTTAATGCTGACGATGGTTTTCACAGCCAAAATGTTCAAACGCTTTTTACAAAAATGAGCGCTGCGGCGTCAATTTCATTCCGATGTTCATCATTTACGCATCATTCGAAAGGTATTGATATTTATTTTTTATAAAACACTACCACCAAATACGAAAAAGTTTTCAGTAATCACAGTGAAAATCAACAAAAAATACTATAAACGTCCAATAATTCGACCAATAAGTTACGTTAGAACAAGATTCGAAATTTTTATTTAAGGTGCTTTCAAGGGTCTATTGTTTCACAAACAAATTTTTGGGAACAAATGTAACACACCAAAAAATTACACCGGAAAAACATGATTTTTAGTGTGAGCTAAACGCTCCTGAACGTTTAGCTCACAGATGGCTTGATCTAGGAACGAAATATTTTGCAAATCATCATTAAACAATCCAAACTGTATTTTCGTGGGGTGACTGGAACTTGTTGTTCCATTTGTATGGACGGCGACCCAGCCTAAGGTACATAATTACGTCCGAGTTGACGGTAGGGTTGATTGAACGGATCACTAATGGTGTTTTTTTTTTTCTAGCAAAAAATACTGCATTTTTTCTGGACTTTGCGCTAAAACTTCATTCTTCTTTTCATTTCTAAAAAAAATATTTGCAAAAGGGGTTTACATTGTTTTCTAAAAATCTAGATCTAGGGTTCATAATGTTGCCTGATCGGCTGTGTTTGTTATGTTTTATGATATTAATGTCTTTCTCGATTTTTAGTATTTTTCTTTAAAAATCGACGGTTTTTTTTTGATTCCGAGGGTTTTTCGTTTTCAATTGTAATCAATAATTGACAATATTTTCAAAATGTGTTGTGTCAAGGCAACATTTTTTCTGGAAAAGAAAACGCCTCAAGAAATTATTCTTTTTTCAATATATTGCTGAAATTGGTAAAAGGAATAAAACAAAAACACAATCGGTCATTTGCATTTCTGTTAATAGAACATAAAGTACAGACATATGTATGTATGTATGTAGTATGAGTACTTCCACAGCCACGTAATTGTTGTTGATTCTTCGAAACAAATACATCGTCATCATGGCCATCGTAGGCCGAACGTATAATGAATACTTAAATCATCATTGAGACAGCCATTCGAGCATATGATCTCAAGTGGTGTGTGTCCAGATAGGTATCCAATTTCAACCGAAACCAAACGGAAAATAAATACATATCTACTGAATTTTTCTTTTTTTATGAATTTATATTATTTTGTTTTGTTTTCATTGTAATTACATAATGTTTAGTTATTTTTTTTTTATTTTTCTATTTGGATAGGGAGTTTGTTTTTATTGTCATGATGATGGTGATGGTGGTGTATGGGCGTAACATTAGAAAAACTGTTTAGTTTTCCAAGCGAGTATGAATAGTTGAATTCCATGCAAGTACAACACCGTGGCCGTCCGTAGTCTGTCTGACAACTAAATTAACGCACGATTTTCCAATTATCAACTTGATTTTTTTTTAACTTTGTTCGCGCATGGTGTGGGTTTATTGCCGTTGTCACTTTTGGTTAGGTTGGCTTGGCTGGCTTACTCTCTCTAATGGAGTTGTTTTTCATTAGAAATAAATGCAATTTAAGCAAATTGTTTGCCCGAATGGGTGTGCATTTTTCGCTGTCTCAGGGCATTGTTAACGAAGAAGAAAAACAACAGCAGATACAATTTCAATCAGTGCACATACATAGTTTTTTTTTAATTCAATTATGTTATAACGAAAACTTAATGCGGTCGTAAATGACCACGTTTTAGCCTTAAATTTCAAACCATTTCGAAAACAATATTAAATCTGGGTTTCATTTAAAATTTAATGAAAAAATTCACACGAAAGCTGAACTGAATTAAAATCGAAACAATGTTTTGGAATTTTGAAAGTCATAATGAAATAAACAAAATACCAAGTCGGTCCCACAACTAATTATCTGATCAACTGAAGATAAGATGAACAAGCTTCAAACCCTTTTCCCAGGGATATTCAATACGATTTTGTAAACAATGTTCATAATCTAGATTGTGCGACCATAGTGATGCTCTCCTCTTCATAACTCCTGCTGCCTGTTTAAAATACTACAACCCCAGAGTTGAATCTAAATCGTCTTTAACATGAGTTGGATTGCGACTTTTTACGTGAAATTATTCACTTAGAGTCTTCAGTATTTCTGGTCGGCAAACAATTACTAAAAAACATGGTAATCTTAAATTTAATGCTTTATAAAAATAGAATAAGTAAAATAGTTTTTCGTCGAGTGTGGCTGGACATATGCCGGCAACAAGAAGTAGACACACTTATGCATTAGCAAAACGTTTAAAGTCGCAAACTTTGTGAAGCAGACATTAGCTCAACGAAACGTGTTAAGGACATATTCTAGAGAACACAACATACAGCAATAGGTTTGTGCGGGGAGACGCATTTTATTTGTCATGCACTATGTCACAAAAACTGTGCCGCAGGGCTCAATTTTGGTTTTCTAAACTCGAAAACTATTTTTACTAAAGTTCCAATTTTCGCCGTAGGTACATATAATATATAGATCTTTTACATATAGACAGACATTGCTTTCTTCGTTAAAAAATAAAACAAAAACATTCGATTTTTCTTTTTTGTGGGGTTTTTGCTGGCAAGTAAAAATTATTCTTTTCGAAGAAATAAAAAATCGATTTGAATTTGTAGCCATCATAAATAATTTGAATTGAACATATAGGCGGATTACAAATAGGTACCTTCGACGAAAAATGGAATTTTAGTAAAAACAAGTAAAACGGTCGGTTCGAACTTTATATACCCTTCACCATGGATTGCATTCCACAAAGGCTGTCGATTATTGTTATATTGATTACAAATATATTGATTACAGACCAAAAAATGCAAACGAAAAAATCTAAAACAAATGAGCGTTGGCACGGCAGAAGTATTGCTGGGTAACTATACCTGCATATACACAAACTTACATGTGCAACTCAATGAGATGCTTGTAAGATGGCATGTGTACTTTATTACTTGGTGTGATTTTTTAAACGCAAAGTCGGCAAGTGAGTTGTGCTTCTCGTTCGTTTGTGAAAATCATCTCCTTATAGAGGCCGGGTTTGATGTTGAAAAGTCGCTGCGAAGCCACTTGAAAATACTTTTGACATGGTCGAAATCATGATCGAGGTAGTCTGCAGCCAAGTAGTAAATGTCACCATGCCATTTGTAAATAAATTTGCATTCTATTAAATATTGATGCAAAGTGGTCTTGAGCCAGGACAATATCCCAGTTCAAATCAAACACTGATTACAGACCAAAAAAAATGCAAACGAAAAAACTGTAACTAAAAATATTAAAACAATAATTTTATAAATAAATATAAAATTTTTATTATTTCAAACCACGCTTATAAGGCAAGACTATCAACGCTTTTATAATATATATATCGAATTAATGCTACATATCAATTGAAAAAGTAAATATAGGACAACAATTTTCTAAAAAGCTTAAATACCATAAAAATTGGTAGAGTTGGTTGTATTTCCATCATATTTCAATTCCAAAAGTACAAAATTTAAAAATCCATTATCTCTCATGTGCACAGTGCAAGATAAGCCGCACCGAATTCCATGCATACACCGATTTACATTTGGTACCATTTTTATCCCTTTTTCCCATTTAAGCCCCTTAAAAGTACGACTTTCTAAAATAACTTTGATTTACGTGCCTGCGCAATTATAGAGATGTACACACCGAATTTCATCATTCTAGCTGTAGCCCTTTAGTTGGTACCATTTTTATCCCTCTGTTCCCATTGTATCCCTTGAAGGTACGAATTATTTATTTTTATTTTTCGTGTATACGCAGTCAGAGGAATGTATATTCTGAATTTCATGAATCTAGCTGCGGTCATTGGGGTGGTACAATTTGTATTTCCTTTTTCAATTTTAACCCCAAAAAGTACGAAAAGTCTCTTTATTGTCCACGCAATCAGAGGAATGTATACACCGAATTTCATTACTTTAGGTGTAGCGGTTTGGTTGGTACCATTTTTATGTCTCTATTCCCACTTTACCCCTTAATAGTACGAATTTGGAAAAAAATACTTTTATATTATGTATCTACTCAATTAGAGGAATCTACACACCGAATTTCGTGTTTCTAGCTGTTGTCGTTTGATAGGTACCATTTTTATCCCTTTTCGCCCCATTTCATACCCTATGAATAAGAATCACTTTATGGTGCACGTTTTTGTTATAGGGTTAATGCGTATACCCAATATAAAGTAAGTACAAGTATTAAAAAACATGCTTAAATACTCCAACATATTAGGGGTTATTATGGGTAATTTTAGTCCTTGTGAGGGAAAAATTGTAGACCGATTTCGCCCAACCGATCTACGTCTACAAGACTCATTTATGGAAAATTTGGACGTCCTAGCTCCTTTCGTCTAGATGCTAGCGTGCTTTCAACAGACGGATTGACATGGAATGACCGCTTGGCATGGAATGACTCATATATATTCTTGATCGTCATAAAATTCTAAGACGATCTAGCCATGTCCGTCTGTCTGTCCGTTTGTCTGTCTGTCCATCTAATCTTGTAATCACGATACAGGTCGCAATTGTAGCCAGAACCAAACGAAAGTTTGCACAACGAAGTTTTTCGGGATAAGGACGAACGCTATTTATTTTGAAGAAAATCAGTTCAGATTTAGATATAGCCCCTATACGTATTTCACTCCCGATTTGACTCTTTTTACGCTAGATGCCACATATTTTAACAGATGTTCAAACAACATATTTTAACACATCTTCTTCAAAATTGGCAAAACATCTTATATATCTACTAGAAACGCTCATGGTGAAAATAGGTCAGATCGGTTCAGATTTATATATAGTCACCATACGAATTTCACTCCCGATTTGACTTTTTCCAATCTTTAAACCAAATATTTTAACAGATTTTCTTAAAATCTTACAAAATATCTTATATTTCAACTAGAAACACTCATGGTGAAAATAGGTCAGATCGGTTCAGATTTATATATAGTCCCCATACGAATTTCACTCCCGATTTGACTTTTTCCAATCTATAAACCACATATTTTAACAGATCTTCTTCAAATCTTGCAAAATATCTTATATTTTACATTTCTACTAGAAACGCACAGGATGAAAATGAGTCAGATCGGTTCAGATGTATAAATTTCGCTCCCGGCTTGATTTTTTCCTCCCCAGAAACCACGTATTTTCACCGAATTTCTTCAAATTGAGCATAACACGTTACACTTGAACTGGAAGAACCTAGTGTGTAAGTGGTTCACATCATTCCATGTTTGGATATAGCCCCGATACAAATACTCTTCTCAATTTGAGAAATTGGGTCAGGTCATATTAGCCTATGATTAGGATACATACAAAAATTCTTCCAGTTTCACTTTTTTACCGAATTGAAATGTATTCGGATAGAAAGTGGAGTGTACCATATAGTCGGCCCCGCCCGACTTTAGCCTTTCCTTACTTGTTTAAATTTGTTGTTGAAATAAGCTCTGAAATTGGCTTCTAATAAGTACGGCTTAATCTAAATATAGGTTGTTCCTGTAAAATATAAATATTATCAACTTTATCAGACTGGGAGATTCCTTCCGTCACTTCTACGTTCTACGTTCTATGGCAATCTTTGATATCTTTTTAATCTCAGCGTGAAAGTGGACTACGGCTAACCCCGTTTCAATATAACTGCCGTAAGTTGATTCTTACCGCTTTTATAAAATTCGAAAAAAAAGTCGACAACTAAATAGTCGATTATTCGACGTCTTTCGCTATCAGTCGACTTATAGCACTCGCAGTCTCATTTGAAAAGTGCCCCAACTTTTGAATAACTCTCTTCCTATCCATATATGTATGTTTAAATTTAGAGAGTATACGGTTGACAATTCACTCAAACTTTCTTCTGTGTGTCGGCAGCGAGCAGTATAGCAGTAACGTCGGTACCTTAAACAAAGTGTGAGGGTATCTTCAACTCTCGTTGTTTTTACTCCCTGATGTGCATGTAGACAGGCATACCAATTGGTTGGATTTGTCTGACTTGTCATTTGACAGATATACATGTGTGGCGAACAACAGCGACAACAAGAAAAAACAATTTTGACCAAAAACGTGTAGGAAATACCAATTGTAAATAAGTTCTGGTAATATTTCCCGGAAGGCCGTAAGGACAAGGACTCAACGGCATAGAAGAAGAAGCCTGTCGAAACATGATGGAATTTGGGGAGGCATAAAAACACACACATTGTTGGCAAATAGCCTTGTGGGGAGACCACATAAACACACGGGGAGGAGAGACCACTTTTACTATTAACACTTTGTTCTCAAGTTGTTGACCCAACTGAGGCCTCCTAGGAGGATTGCAATCACTTATGACTACTTTACAACACATTCAGTGACTTTTGCGGCTGCAGCGAACAATAAATTTAATTGTGAGTTGTTGAACGACAACATCCACAACAAAAGCCAGAGATTCCCATTCCATCTCACAACCACTCCAGACCACCACCACCACCAACACCACAAGAAACAAGTCGAAGAGGGAGCTGAAGGTGAAAATGAAGGAAATTATCTCTAAATAAAAACTCTTTGTTATGCCAACAAAGTGCAAAAAGTGAATAGAAATTATTAAATAATTTCTAACACCACATGAGTCGACGTTTCCTGTTTTCACCCAAACTACAGAGGGAACAGACACACAAAGGGTCAATTCAATCAAAACCACAAGAGATGAGATAATTTAGAATAGAATGATAGTGTAAACGTAGAAACGAACCCAGCCAAGAAACCGCAAACATGAAAAGTTTTAGAGTTTCTTTCTAAGAATAACGACAGACCACATATTAAACGAAGTTTCATCTTTAAATCGAAAAGACCCAATTTTGAATTAGAATCAATACTGCTGGCCTGTCACAAGACCAGAACAAAAGGGGCGATTCACGACGAGCAGATTTTTTTATTCCGAATATATTTACTTAGTCGCTCTCGAAAATAGTTTGTTTTGCTTGTTGCTGATAAACGAGACAAGATAAAAATGTTAATTAATTTACCAAGATATCATTCAGCCATACGAAAATACAGGCGCACACACACATACATATGTCTGTATGTCTGTGCTTAAGGTATTCGCAGTTTTTTGAGGCTAAAAATTTGCCAAGAATTCTGAGTAATCGAAACTTTCACTAAAATTTGCATAGAATTCGTAAAAAGGTTTAGCAAAAATAGTTTCTTTGAACGAAGGCTTCTCTGGAACAAATCGATTCTAATTCAAAGTTTTGAGAGAAAAAAGTGGGCCAGCAACAAGAGAAACTAGATTTAAACTTGACACAAAATGCACGCAAGATTAGTTGATTGATTGTGACAGTTGCACTCAGAATAATAGCATTCTTAAATCTGAGTAAAATCAATACTCCAATTTAGTTTAACAATTTTACTCCAGTTTAGGTAAAATTCCCTTACAAGAAGGAAAATTAAATAGATATGAGTACACTTTCCTTATTTCCAAGCCAGAAGAAATATTACATATACTCAAAATAGGGTATTAAGTTTAATTAAAAACATTTATTTGGATCTAGTAAAAACTTCTGACCATTCATACTTGTGCGGATGAAAATTTACTAGCTTTTAAAAAAGAAAATAATGAAGAATTTTTTTGTGTGAAAAAATTTCATTTAGGAAGTTTTTGTTTAAAAATATGTTTATTACTTCAAATAAAGAAAATATATGTACAAATATGTAAATGTAAATTTATGACATGTTCCTCATACGTTCAAGTATAAATGAACTTATAAACAAACACTTTAGTGTGTTTAGAAAAATACATGTATAGTAGTCTAAGAAGCAATTCTCGTTCGTTAGCAAAGACTTTCCTCATAAGTACTTCAAATATTACTCTAAACAATCACTGCGAAGGCGCATACCTAGCCTCCACAGCAGTCATGGTGAAATAGCTCAACTCTTTATGGTATAAGTAAGATGAAACGATTGAGAATTATTCCATGTTGTCATTTTTTCATATGAGTGTTGCATACTCTGAAGCGAAATAATTTATTTCAATTAACAAGTAAAGTCGTAGTCAAGCTGAATACAAATTTACATGGTTTAAGGAAAATTTTGGTCAGGCTGAGTACAAATTTACTTCGATTAAGGAAAAATTTCCGAAAGTTTTCCTCAGATTGAGTATAAATTTACCTGGTATGACTACAAATTTACTTAGTTTGACTAACAATTTACTTTGATTGAGGAAAAAAATCGGAATATTTTCTTTACTTGATTTGAGTAAAAATGTTAAAAATTTTCCTCAGATCAAGTAAAGATTTACTTGATTTGAAGAAAAATTTCCCTCAGATTGAGTAAACTTTACTTGCTTTGAGGAAAAGTTGAACTGGAATCAAGTTCAAATCATGTCTTATTTTCAAGGAAAAGTTTGTACTTGATGTGAGAATTTATTGCATTAGTGCTATACGAAGTTCAATTATCCTCAGTTTTAGTACATATTTACTTAATACGTGGCATACTTTTTTCTGAGTGTGTGTTGTAAACTTAACACTTATAAAATAAATCATCTTCGCGCTTGAGACCACATGATCGTGGTCATGCAAAGTTAATGGTGGTCGTTATCACGACAGGATGTCTGATGCTCTCTAGATAGTTTTCTAAATAAAATTAAAAAATAGAAATATGTTCATGACCTCCGTGTTAGTGACCTCCAGCTAAATGGCATAATTTGCCCCAACTGGCCAATATTGCTGCAGCAATTACATGTTTTCATCATCGTTTACAAACACGACTTAATAATTCTCAATTGGTCATAACTTTAAAAAAATATTTTTTTCATTCTCTATAAATCGAATATTTTATAGAGAGCAGTTATCCCACTATGTTGCAATTGTTGGATCGGAAAGTGTTCGGTTCGACATGAACGCATATGTATGACTTGCATACATGCAATTGTAATATATTTCTCTACAAAGTAACGCCAATATAATAAAATCGAAGGACAGATTTAAAATTTTCTAAAATTAGCCAAGAAAATCGCCAACTATTTTATAATTCACCAACAAAATCGCCATGTTGCCAAATCGAAAATAAATTCGCCACGTTTGGCGAGAAATCGCCATATCTGACTACCCTGATTGGCAGCCACAAAAATGTAAATAAACGTACACAAGT
Organism: Polietes domitor; assembly: GCA_947397865.1. Lineage (NCBI taxonomy): Eukaryota > Metazoa > Arthropoda > Insecta > Diptera > Muscidae > Polietes > Polietes domitor. Next base: position 36,440,526 of record OX377618.1, read on the forward strand.
TTGATTTTATTATAGCGAAGTTAAATTGTATTAGCATTAGACGTTTTCCCATCTCATTTCTAAAAGCTAAACCAACAGAAGGCACGCTTTCTGCACACGAATTGCAATTACACTTACAAAAACAACTGCAACTGCAGCTCAAAACAACAATTATTCAGATGCAGTTTAACATTTAATGTTGTTGCAACCATGGTGGTGTTGCACAGTGTGTGTTGGTTGCCTTTGTTGAAACTTTATTTTATACTCCAAACAACAAAACTTAAAAAAAAAAACATTTTGAAAGTGCACAAAGTTTGAGCTCCGGCGTTGGTTATGAGAGGTGTACACTCAAAACAAAATGTTTGTGGAGTGTGGTTATTCCATAACATCATTTGCAGCGAGATTATATTGAGTTTGTTATTTCAAAATGTTCTGATTCGATTTGTTACAATTTAAATAAATCATTACCATATTAACAAACTTATATCCATGGTATACTTTTACAATGAAAATTCGTCTTAGAAACCTGTGATAAATATTTTCAGTGTGGCTATTATTCTTTATATATCACTTAACAACAATCAGTCGAAAATTGTTGTAAAATATCGAAACTATTCGCACAAAAATTACTTATTAATTTCGAATTTCAGTGATATATTTAATGCAACGCAGCTTTTTCCCTGAGTTTGTGGTTAGGTTAGGATTGCTGACAAAACATCTGAGTGTTGAATTGCACCCGTCTGAAATTATATTTGAAAAATTCATCAAAGAAACACGAACTACAATAAAAATAAACTACAGAAGCCAGCAAGCGAAATAAAACGGCAAGAAACATGAACAGGAGAAGTCTATGTAATGGTATTTATAAATACCAGCCGTAATTTTCAGTCATTTGATTTTAATATAGCCTAAATATTTTTCGCACGCAGTTTAAAATCGCCTGTTTCCTTTAATTGCAATTGACAACAATTATGAATTGATAGGGTATCACTTTAACGCGAGACCATTTGTAGAAATAAACTAAAAAAAAAAACTTTATAAAAACTACTAACAGAAAACTATTTGAAATAAAGTGACTTAAAACGTGACTTAAATGTTATTGAAAGTCTCACAATTTAAGTATTTGGTTCGAAATCGCTTCGAATCAGTTGTTCGCTACACTTATTACACTAAATCGTTTATATACAGGGTGTTATTTTGAATCACCCGGTATTTCTGTAACTGTCACTTTTGAAGCTTTTATTCTTTGACATTTGACAAGTAGAAACTACGCCATTACTAAAAATGCCACGATACACGCTTCAACAACGCATTGAAATTATTAAAATTCATGAATGAAAATGATACGGAATTCAATCGAAAAATCATATTGACTGATGAGGCCCATTTCCACCTCGGTGGCTGCATCAACAAACAAAATTGTCGCATCTGGGGCTCGGAAAACCCAAGAGTTATTGTTGAGAAGCCTCTCCATCCTCATCCTGTGACTGTTTGGTGCGGTTTATGGTCCGGCGGGGTCATTGGACCTTACTTTTTCGAAAATGAGGTCGGATCAAAAGTTACGGTGAATGGATGGCGCTATCGAGAAATGATTTTTATAGTCGGAGTTGGATGGTATTGATCTGGATAACGTTTACTTTCAACAAGACTGCGCTACGTGCCAGACAAGCAACGCAACCATTGCTCTTTTACGAGAAAAGTTTCCGGACCGTGTTATCTCTCGAAGAGGTGATCACAATTGGCCACCGAGATCTTGTGGTTTAACACATTGCGACTTTTTCCTTTGGGGCCACCAACGCCAACATTCGATTCAAGACCTCAAAGATAGAATTCGTGAGGCTATCGAGGACATAGGGCAGCCACTTTGCGATTTCCTATTGGAAACTTCATGAAAAGGATATGGTCCTTTAAGCGTGGCCGTGGTGGCCATTTGGCTGATGTTGTTTTTCATTATTAACGGCATACCTTCCTCTTTATTATAAAAATAAACATCCGATCATTTATCTAAAAAAAATGACATTTTTCTTTGAATACCAAAATAACACCTCATAATAATATCATAATATCTTCATAATATTTATGATTTAGTCTTAACCTCAGAGAAAATTTTCATTAAAAAGTTGCCAAAGAAACATTTCATAAAATGTATGAAACATGTTTCATAGAGCACAAATCAATGAAAAATGTCATAGAATTTATGAAACATGTCTTAGAAACTATGAAATGCGGTTTTTCATTGTATGAACTTTGATTTATGAAAATTTTCATAGATTTTATGAAGAAACTTCTATTCATTAATTTTATGAAAGAGTTCCATAAATAGTAATAATTTATACTGAAGTTTCCAATGTATACAAAAAAGCAAAAAATGTCGGACTTGCCGAATAACCCATCAACACACCACCATCATTGCGAGAGTCTTGGCAATGAGTATGTCTCTGACCAAAATCAGGGTAAATACTTGTGTCAGAGTTAACAGAGGACAAATGAGAATTGCTAGCATTCAACCGAATAAACGTAGTTGTATATTACGAAACATTTCATAAAACCTATGAATTCCTTCATTACATTTATGAAGAAATTTCATAACACAAATATTTTATTGGTTATGACATATTTCATAATATTTAAGAATTGTTTCTTTAATACTATGAAATCTTTCTTTGATCTTATGAAAGTAAGTTTCACTAATTTAGCAATTTTCTTTTATAAAATATGAAATGTTTATGGAAAAATTGTTTGAAAGATTTCAGTTTATTTATGAATTTTTCATATATATTACGAAAAAATTCACAAAATTTATGAAAAACCTTTTATGAAATCGCTTGATAAATATAATGAAGGAACTTTCATTTAGTGTACATCTAGGGCATCATATTTTTACAAAGTTTCGTCGCGTAGAACACTTATTGTAAACAAAAATTTTGTTAAGGAACGAAATTCAAAACTAGTTCTAGGAGAACAAGATTTGTTCAAAAAGTATCGCTTAGAGACCACAACTATCCTCGGACAGCATAAAGAAAGTCTATTACGGGCACAAATTTTCAGAATAAATGTGTTATTGGAGGACTATGTTCTAAATAAATTTCTCTCAGCGTAACACAATTCACCAATTCTTGAAGAAATGATTTATTAGAGGACTATGTTCTAACGAAATTTCTCTCAGCGTAACACAATTTTTGAAGAAAAATTCCCTTGGACAGCAAAAGCTTAAAAAAATATTTTCCAAAGAAACTGCTTAGTAAGCACATCCCATTATCATTTGCATTACCGGGTAATAGCAACAAACAAATGACTCCAATAAGTAGTTAATGTTAACTTATGACTTTTTCATTGAATGTTCATGTTCTAAAATCGATCGAGGTTTTATTAGTTCTCTATCTTATCATGCTCTCGGGAGTCGGAAAAGTTACAAATAACATTCATCTGCTGTAATTGACTCTGGTACGAAGACAAAGTCCGAAGGTTTTGAGAGGTTCAATTTTACGATAACGATTAAACGAAATTGGTTAGAGCTGGCAACGCTATTATCAGTTGGCTCATTTCATCCACACATGCTCACACAAAGGTTAAATCAATTCTGTTAGCGGATGTCGATGTGAAAAAACCTCTTTCGAGCAGAGTGAATATAAAGGGTGATTTTTTAAGAGCTTGATAACTTTTTTTTTAAAAAAAAAACGCATAAAATTTGCAAAATCTCATCGGTTCTTTATTTGAAACGTTAGATTGGTCCATGACATTTACTTTTTGAAGATAATTTCATTTAAATGTTGACCGCGGCTGCGTCTTAGGTAGTCCATCCGCTTAGTCCAATTTTGGCATTTCCACGTTTTTGAGTAACAGAGACCCAATTGGTGCGAACGGCGACGAATCGAAAATTGGTGGTCATCATTAACACTGGCCGATACAGCTGCGATATTTTCTTCAGTTCACACTCTACGTAAGCGTGTTGGTGGTTTAATGTCCAACAATGTAAATTTGGTGCGAAATTTAGTCACAATAGCACGAATAGCCGCTTCAGTGGGTCGATTAAACTGACCATAAAATGGAAGCGCGCAATGAACTTTCTTAACAGAGCACGCATTTTGATAATAAAATTCAATAATTTGCAAGCGTTGTTCGTTTGTAAGACGATTCATGATGAAATGTCAAAGCATACTGAGCATCTTTCTCTTTGACACCATGTCTGAAATCCCACGTGATCTGTCAAATACTAATGCATGAAAATCCTAACCTCAAAAAAATCACTCTTTACTACCTAGAGATGAAATCTCTCATATGCTCTGTTAGACCTTTATCAGCCAGATTATAATGTAAACAACTCGATATCTTTGAAAATAGAAACCTTTTGATGCATTGATTTAAATTGATTTTTATAAAAAAACACAAGAAAGGAAAGATTTAAGTCTGGACCGACTATATGACAACCCTTTTCAATTAAATTTGGGAAAAAGTGGTCTATGAGCGGAAAAAAGTGGTCTGAGAAATTAGTATGTCAGCTATATCTAAATCTGAACCGATCTTACCCACTTTCACGATAGAAGTTTGTAGTTGAATTATAAGGCACTGTGCCAAATATGATGAAATATGTGGTCTCCAGAGAGAAAAAAGTCAAATAGATAGCGAGATTTGCATGGGAGCTATATATAAATCTGATCCGATCTGACTCACTTTCACCATAGATATTTCTAGTTCAATTGTAAGGTTCTGAGCCAAGTTTGAAGCAAATCGAAATTTGAAAATATGCGGTTTCTAGAGCGGAAAAAGTGAAATCAGGAACGACATTTGTATGGGGGCTATATTTAAATCTGAACCGATTTGCTTTAAGTTAAATAGCGTTCGTTCTTGTGACAATTGTTTTAGGATTGGTTAATAGAGTGACCTGTATTTTGATTACAAGAATAGATGGACGGATAGACAGTCAGACAGACATTCCTAAATCGACTCAGAAAGTGATTCTAAGAGGATCTGTATAATAAACGAAGGTTCTATCTGCCCTAGTGGAGGTTATAATTAAGTCTACAGACAAATGTCTACGAATGCATTGTGGAACCTGTTCAGAACTTATGAGATACGCAGAGTTTAAATAAGTCGACCTTGCTAAAGCAAAAGTAGATCGTTCCCACCATCTATCTACTAGGCGTAAATTAATTAAAATAATAAACATTTCAACTTGGTCTACATAGCCTCAATGAAATTCCACATTTTTATGCAAATTTCCATGTGCGTTTAACGCTGATTTATAATAATCTAATTTTACTTTCCTGCACAGAATGGTTGACAGACATATCAAATATTTTGTTTTTGTGAATATTTGAGTTGATTCGAGTTCCATTGTTTCAATTCAACCAAGGCGGAGAATGAATGACTCAGTGTTATTCTCTGGTGGCGACTACAACACTTTTGACTGGCGCATTCATAAAGGAAATTCATGCGAATTAATACGTTAAATGTTTTTGTTTTGTTTTCTTGGGGTAGGCAAATTTACCTGTTTGCCAATGATTATAATTCAGACTAAAAAATCACACAACAGCGCAAAGACCAGACAGACACCACGCTCAATTTGATTTTTCGCGTTTTTCAATCTATGAATGCAATCCGCCATGTACTCCCAACACATGTACCTCGGCTTGCATTCCACTATTTTGAAATGAAAACGTGGTATGTGGACTGGACTGGCATGGAATGGAATTTATTTTGGAAACAACAAATTACGCCACTGAGACCTGGCGCTTTTGTTGTTGTGCTATAATAACCGACAAATATTTAACGATCATGGCATGATGGCTTGTTTTGGCTAGTCAGATACGTACGACCAATGAATGTACCAAAATATTTGAATTTGATGTATGATTTAAGGTATGAACAATTTAACCAGTTATTAAATACAGAAAAAAAGACACACACACGCTTACAAACTCAACTTAATAATGCACATGAACAAATTCGACAGAGGCGTGGATTTTGTAATTATCGTACGAATTACCTACCTATCGTACGGTGCGAACAATAATAATTTCCGTAATGATATTGACTTGCGTTGGTAATTAACATAATGTTAAATCATTTGAAGTTAGATTACATTGGGATCTATTTCCTATGTGGAAATGGGTTGACATTAGTGTTCTTAGAAAATTGATAACTTTGATATTGGAATATTTCTCCAACTATTTTTTTGCCAGAACAGATTTTCATTGAACGTTTTCCATAATAAATAAATAATAAATGTAAATATGTATACGGCTGTTGACAACATGGTAACACAAACACTATACAAAAGCTCCACCACTACAATTAACTGTGTTAACCACGGCTCCGAAGTTTGCGGCCTCTACACTGAAAGAAAAACGTACGTAACCGGAACGAAATTGTACGTTGCTGCCACGAATTTGGTCATTGAAAGTCAACCAACGTCGCCGTTCGTTGCTGCAACTAACAAAGTTTCGTTGATGCAACGAATCTTGATTTAATGGAAATTATAGTTCCGCAACGAATATGTTCGATGCTGCAACAACTGTTTCTTTGCTGCAATAATGCAATTTCGTTGCTGCAACAACTCTAATTAATCGGTGCAACAACTCCGATTCGTTGCTGCAACAACTCCGATTCGTTGCTGTAATAACTCCGATTCGTTGCTGCAACAATGCGGTTTCCTTGCTGAAACAATGTGGCTTCGAAAATATTCGTGGCATTAATTTAAACTTTTTCGTTGCAGCAACGAAACTTTATCATTGCAGCAACGAACGCCGACGTTAGTTGATTTTCAAAAACAAAATTCGTCCCGGCCTCGAACGTTTTTCTTACAGTATAGATAATTTAGTTCCAAGATGACAACCAGCAGTGGACTTCGGAAGTGATTATTCGCAGCAGCAGCGGCAAAACACCAACAACGTGAATGAGAATTACTATCGAATACATTCCAAAAACACACACTAGAAAAACACATAATTTGTGTGTCTCCGATTGTTGCAGCAACGAATAAATTGTTGCTGTAACGATAACAGTTTCGTTGCTGCACCGAATAAGTTATTGAGGCAAAGTGTTCCATTCCAAACTCCATTAATTTTAATAAAGCCAGGACAATATCCCAGTTCAAATCAAATATTGATTACAGACCAAAAAAAATGCAAACGAAAAAACTAAAACAAATGAGCGTTGGCACGGCAGAAGTATTGCTGGGTAACTATACCTGCATATACACATACTTACATATGCAACTCAATGAGATGCTTGTAAGATGGCATGTGTGCTTTATTACTTGGTGCGATTTTTTAAACGCAAATTCGGCAAGTGAGTTGTGATTCTCGTTCGTTTGTGAGAATCATCTCCTTATAGAGGCTGGGTTTGATGTTGAAAAGTCGCTGCGAAGCCACTTGAAAAGACTTTTGACATGGTCGAAATCATGATCGTGGTAGTCTGCAGCCAAGTAATAAATGTCACCATGCCATTTGTAAATAAATTTGCATTCTATTAAATATAGAAGCAAAATGGTCTTGAGCCAGGACAATATCCCAGTTCAATTTTAATAAATTTTGACAAAATAATATGGATTTGTATAAAAACCATGATTATAATCAGAAATTTATAGATTTTTTATTAATTAATGTTTTCCCATGTAAAAAATGAAAGAGAGTATTTTCGTTGCATCAACGAATATTGAATTGTTGCAGGAACGAAAGTACGAAAAACGTGTCGGATTGTTGTGGGAACGTAATATTTCGTAGCTGGATATAACAATGTGAATATATTTCTTCACATTCATTAGCGTTCGTCCCTAGTATATATATTAAGTCATAAATAATAATAATATAAACTAATACCTTTATGTCTAGCTTTTGTGAATATCCGGAGTCGAAACATTATGAAATACTGGAGTCGGAGTCGTGTAATTTTGCCTCGACTCCACAGCTCTGTTAGCCACTGTACAAGAACTGTCCCCACTACACAAGAAACTATTCCCACTTTAAGAAAAACTCTCGAAACTATACAAAAAACAGTTCATACTACACAAAAAAATCTGTTCCCACTTTGGAAAATCTGTTCCCACTATACGAAGACTGAGCCTTCCTTCCAAATAACAGTTCTCACTACACACAAAACCGTTCCCACTATACTAAACATAGTTATTTTACATGTGTTTGCTTTAGTTTTTCACTGTCGATTTTTAGGCTTCCCTCTTTTTCTTTGTCTGTGGACATGGAATGTGATATGTATGTACGAGTATGTCTGTTAAATATTATTTATTTGCTTAAATAAAGAAACGTTTAAATCGCACCAAAAGTGCATAACCTTGATTTGGCCATAATTGACGCCTATCTGGGAAAACAAACCAACAGCCAGCCAGCCAGCATGTCTTAAACCACGTTTCGAAATCACTCAACAATTAATGAGGATTAATGTTCCAAGCCTTCTTATGTTGGCAGTCATCATCATGCAGCAGCGAGTGATTCGATGATATTTCGTCAAATGATTAATGAATTTTTCTAAATAAATGATTATATGTAGCTACGCTATTATAGTGGATATAGGTGTAGTTGTTGCTGTTGTTGTTGTTGTCTCTCGTGTGTTGTTTAATAATTATTATAAACAGGCACAGAGAGTCAGGTCAGAAAGTAGAAAATGTTAAAAGACAAAGTTGCTACCATGTGTAACAGATATTTCCCTCTTGCCCCCCCCCCCCATCCAGAAAACTTCAAATACCAGAAAAGAATTGATAAATGTTAAAATCAAAGCAAAACAAGCTGGAAAACAACCAGCGAATGATGTTTTTAAATCGTGAGGGGAGCCAAGCAGCTAAGAGGGACCTCTGGTGTGTAGCCCATGGAGCGGTGTAAACCTTCTCGTATGAATTACGGGCACTTAAACTTGGCATGCCGCCAAGATGCGAGATTGTTGGCTTCGCCTCTCGTGTTGTTGTCGCCGTCGTTTGTCTTGCTTGTCTATGCCAGAGCTAACCAGTTTAACAAGTTGTTTGCTTTGGGTGCTGTATTGAATTCTGAAATACTTTTTCTTTCTTTTCAGCCACACACACACACACACACAAATAAATTGAGTGAGCAAAACCTGAAATTGAGTGGAATGCTAGCTGGTGGCACCGGCCGAGTGACAAATTTAACAAATTGAGTGGAATTTTAACTTCTTTACAAAAAACAACAACAAACAACAAAAAATGCCCTTTTTGCAGTTGACTTTATAAACTTGGTTTTTAGTACATAATTTGTGGTCTTAAGACTTCACAAACACCATCATCATCATCATCATCATGTTGGCCATCGCCATCTTCATTGCCAGAGGAGCAGCATGATGGTGTGCATCGAAGAAGTGTGTCTGCACATAAATGTACCTATAGATTTCTGATTCTGCAGGCCATCATCATCATCATACTGCAGTATGCCAGCATGCATGGCTTTATTCTTTCTTCTCTTTTTTGGTTATTATTTGTTCTTATTTTTGTAAAAAAAATGCTAACCCGTTCGGTTTGTCTCGTTTTTCATGTCACTTTGAACGTTTGTGGTTTGTGCCCATATTTCTTAGGGTTTTGTATCCGCCCCGTTCAATGCTTTAGCATATTTCTTTACACAAAAATTTTATCGTTTTTCTTCTTCTTGCAATTCTCGCGAATTCTGGCCATGAAGAATGGATTGGGAATTGATCATTCTGCGGTTTCCTTTCAGTGGCAAGAGAAAGAGAAATTCCTTTGTTCCCTGTTGAATTGAAAGGAAAGGAAACATAAGGTCATGGTAAAATGCTGCCAAGGAATTTGAGTAGCCTTTTGGACTTTGGATAGCCACCACTCATAAGCTTAAATGTTAAAAAAGTATGTCAATGACAACAGATATTTGAAAAAAAAAAATATCAAAAAGTATTGTGCTTTTTCACAATCTAATGAATTTTAAAATTAAATAAAATATTTGATGTGAACTGGGATATTGTCCTGGCTCAAGACCATTTTGCTTCTATATTTAATAGAATGCAAATTTATTTACAAATGGCATGGTAACATTTATTACTTGGCTGCAGACTACCACGATCATGATCTCGACCATGTCAGTTCATCCCAGTTCAAATCTAATATTGATTACAGACCAAAAAAATTCAAACGAAAAAACTAAAAGAAATGAGCGTTGGCACGGCAGAAGTATTGCTGGGTAACTATACCTGCATATACACATACTTACATATGCAACTCAATGAGATGCTTGTAAGATGGCATGTGTGCTTTATTACTTGGGGCGATTTTTTAAACGCAAATTCGGCAAGTGAGTTGTGCTTCTCGTTCGTTTGTGAGAATTATATCCTTATAGAGGCCGGGTTTGATGTTGAAAAGTCGCTGCGAAGCCACTTGAAAAGACTTTTGACATGGTCGAAATCATAATCGTGGTAGTCTGCAGCCAAGTAATAAATGTCACCATGCCATTTGTAAATAAATTTGCATTCTATTAAATATAGAAGCAAAATGGTCTTGAGCCAGGACAATATCCCAATTCAAATCAAATATTGATTACAGACCAAAACAATTCAAACGAAAAAACTAAAAAAAATTAAATAAAATATTTAAGCTATTCTTTTTGTTACATTGAATTTGAATAAAACAAACTATTTTTTATGTTTTTATCAATGTATGTAACATGAAATAAATTCCCTTTATAAAAATTTGCAACAATAAAGGTCTCAATTTGCAGCAATTTTATTTTTAAAATTCATTAAATACCTTTTTGATATACTGTTTGTATAATTTTATAATGGATACATATTTTTAAATCTATGTATAGGTGTATGTATATTCATGCATTCGATGAGACTAACACGATTTTGCAAAATATTTATTTTTGATATTAATAGCTCCGAAAAATCGAAAAATTTAGTTTTTTTTCTAAGTAACTTATGCGTATTTTGAGGCCCCTAGAGTGGCCTAACCCCTTAATATTAGGCTTATTCGATTCGGTTTACTAGCTTAATTTTTGTATGGATTGTACTAGCTTAACAAGAAAGTAGCTTGCTATTCTCGTAGTGATTCTGCCGGCATTTTCTTGTCATTTCATTGAAGAAAAACAATGGGTAGCAACGCTGCACAGTGGTTCAGAATCAAAATCCATCGGAAAAATTTAATTACGTTTGTTCTAGTAGACATTTTTGACTTCTGTAAAAAAACAAAATTAGACAAGGACCCAAGAATTATTTTGAGATATCGATACTATTTTGATTTTTTTTTTGCATATTTCCGGCAAATGAACTCCGATTGTTATAAAATTAATCTTGAGGATAAAGGAAACTTACTCATCTTTTTATCTGCGTACATAATTTTCAGAAGTTAATGACACGAAAATGACTAAATTGCGTTTTGGAACTAAAAAATCTGACTAAATGTATCCTATCATTGTGCTGGCAAAATTTACCCTACAAAAACGGGAAAACGGGATTTTGTATGTTAATATTTCAAAATAATCCTTGGGTCCTTGTCTAATTTTGGTTTTTTACAGAACTCAAAAATGTCTACTAGAACAAAAGTTATTGCATTCTGGCTGGTGGATGACGATGATTCTGAACCACTGTGCGCTGGTCGACTTATTATTTCACCATCATGCATTGTTAAAGGACACTGTAATATTTATAGTTTTGAACTTACGATCATGTTTTAAATGTAAACATCACAGAACTTACCTAAAAAGAGAGAAAAGTGAAATAAAAGATTAAAAAGAATGTAAATAAACACATTTATAAAAATACAATATAGGAGACGACCATTAGCCACTATCTATCCTTGATACAAGCCTTTGGATACCAAAAATGGACACGACAGAGCAGTGCAATCCCTGCCAAACTTTGTTAAATCATTTAGAGCGGAGATTGTATTGGGAAAAGTTCGTTTTAGTTGGAAAGGGAAAATTTGTTTGCGAGTTTATAATGTTCTGAAACGTTTGTTCTTCCTTTTAACAAAATGTGTATCGATACATGCTTTTTTTAAGGATTTTTAGGTTATCTGTGAATTGCTGTGACAACTTTGATGTTATATTTGAATTCAGCTCACTAACGTCTTTCGAAAACGACTCCAAACTTTCCTGTCTAGCAAAAGACTTGCCCTATTGAATACAAACAAGTAAAAACGGTGTTAAGTTCGGCCGGGCCGAACTTTATAAACCCTCCACCATGGATTGCATTCCACAGAGGCTGTCGATTTTCGTAGAAGTGCAGTAGTATTACAGGAAAATATAAATTTTTTTAATATAGCCAAACCAAAACAAATACAAGTAGTGAAAAAATATATATAAATAAATATAATATTTTTATTATTAAAAGGCAATACGTTTACATTATATAAATCGAAATAATACTTCAAGTCAATTAAAAAAAAATATTCTTATATTTATACTTTCAAAAAAGCTTAAATACCATAAATATTAGTAGATAGTGGGTGCTACAGTTGGTTGTGTTTCCATTCTATTTTAATTCCAAAAGTACAAATTTTGAAATTCCTCATGTACAAAGTGCAAAATAACCTAACTTCATGATTCAACCAATTTTTGCAGTAAAAGTAAAAAATACGAATTTGGAAAAATCTTTTTATTTTGCGTGTCTATGCAGTCAGAGGAATGTATACACCGAATTCCATGATTCTAGCTGCGGCCATTTGGTTGGTACTATTTTTATCCCCCTTTCCCCATTTTACCCCCTTAAGAGTACGACTTTGTAAAATCTCTTTATTTCACTCGTCTACGCAATTAGAGGGATGTACACGCCGAATTTCATCATTCTAGCTGTAGTCGTTTAGTTGGTACTATTATTTATCCCTCTGTAACCATTGTATCCCTTGAAAGTGCGATTTTAGAAATAGTCTTTTATTTTTCGTGTCTACGCAGTTAGAGGCATGTATAGTCCGAATTTCATGATTCTAGCTACGGTTATTTAGTTGGTACTATTTTTATCCCCTTTTTCCATTTTAGCCCCATAAAGTACGTTTTTCCGAAAAATCCTTTTATGTTATGTGTCTATGCAGTCAGACGAATGTGTACACCGAATTCCGTCATTCTAGCTGCGGCCATTTGGTTGGTACCATTTTTATCCCTCTTTTCCCATTTTACCCCTTAAAAGTACGAATTTTGAAAAAATAATTTTATATTATGTATCTACTCAATTAGAAGAACGTACATATCACATTTCGTGTTCCTAGCTGTTGTCGTTTGATAGGTACCATTTTTATCCCTTTTTGTCCCATTTCACCCCCTACGAATAAGATGCACTTTATGGAGCGCCTTTTTGTTATAGGGGGAATGCGCATACCCAATATGAAGTAAGTGTAAACAGACATTTTGAAAAATATACTTAAATACCCTAATATATTAGGGGTTCTTATGGGGGTTTTCAGTCCTCGTGAGGGAAATTTTTTTCGTTTTATACCGATTTCGCCCAGTTTCAATCACAACCGATCTACGACTAGAAGACGTATTTATGCAAAATTTGGACCTCCTAGCTCCTTTCGTTTAGATGCTAGCGTGCTTCCAACAGACGTCATAGAATTTTATGTCGTTCAAGAATATATAAAGGGTGTTTTTTATTGGGGTATAGAACTTTAAGTTGGCATCACTTTTTTAACTGGCGGCCATTTTGTCAGCTGTCAAGTGGTTAATATTTAGTTTGGTTTGCCATTTCATCATGAACAGGTTGACAAAAGAACAACGCTTGCAAATCGTGCAAATTTATTTCGAATGTAATGGTTCAGTTCGCGAAGTTCACCGCAAGCTCCGTCCATTTTATGGTCGACATAATCGTCCATCAGAGCAATTAATTCGGTTAACCATGGATCGTTTTCGCACTACGTTTACTCTATGTGATAATACGCATCCGCAGAGACGTCGAACAGTGCGCACCGAAGAAACAATTGCCGCTGTAGAGCAAAGTGTTGAAGAGGACCCGAATGAATCGATTCGCCACCGTGCACAGCAATTGGAATTATTGAAGGAAACATTCGATGAGCGCATAATTTCGCGGAATGGACCTGTCAATTGGCCACCAAGATCGTGTGATTTGACACCATTGGATTACTTAAACATTAATGGCATAAAATTATCCTTCCAATAAAGCCAAATTGATGGACATTAAAGCGATTTTCTTGTGTTTTATTTCAATTCGAAGTTCTATACCTCAATAAAAAACACCCTTTATATATACTTTATAGGGTCTCAGGTCGATATTTCAAGGGTTTTGCAAACGGAATGACAAAGTTGGTATACCCCATCCTGGAGGTGGAGGGTATAAAAATACTACAAAAAAGCAATCGTCGATTTTTTAAATATTTTTTAGTATATAGAACTATAATAATAGAAAATCATTTTGAGATTTGATATCTTGTAGAGAATAAAGTAAACTAAAATACATTAAAAATTAATTTAAGAATCTACAAGGATAAAGAATATTTTTACTTTTTGTATACACCTCTTTCATTTTATATTCGTAAAGAGGAAATGATGGCACCAATATCGTTAACATTACAAAACTCCTTCAGAAGTCGTTTCTCAGATCGATATATCAAAGAGCTATAACAGATATAGTACATAGCGATTACAATTCAAGTTGTATTAGAAGCAATACTTATAAAGAATACACAAAAGAAGTAAAAATATCATTAAGTTCCGCCAGTCCGAATCTTGTATACCCTGTAGTAATATCCTCGGCGACAAGATACTGAATAACAACCACGTCACAAAAATTGTAGTTTGAGTTATTGAAAAAAATTAAACTTATGTTGATCCATTTTATTTCTTATTTTTATTTATTTATTATGAATTACAATACAAAGTAAATTTATATTCTAATTTTGGGTCCAGGGATTGAGCCGGGGTGACTAAGACCATTGTAGCTAGTTATTGCAGCGACAGACCAGAGCCTCTGGTGGGAATCGAACCCACAACCCCCACGCTGATAGCCGAGCACGCTACCAACTCGACCACCGGGGCGCTCTGATCCATTTTATGATCACACTTTTCCACAGAATTAATAAATATTCGATCGAATTTCTCTTTGGTGTACGTTTTCTTTTTCCTCTGTCATTTTAAATTAAAATGAATATTCCAATCAGAGATATTTTACAGACCGAGAGTGGAAATGACTTCGTTAGCAGGTTAAATTTGGAGCAACATTAGTATAGATCTTAACTGAAATATTTGATGTGATAAAGATATATTATTCTATGTTGCAACAAATAGAAACAAATTATTTGGCAATGTTGATTGTAGTAATTCAAATCACAAGAATTACCAATTGGAAAAATAAACTAAATTTCACGTTTGAACGAGAACCGATCTGTTAACCGTCTAATGTTGCTCCAAACGACTTAACACGCTAAGGGAGCCATTTCCAGTCTCGGTCTGTAAAATCTCTCAGATTCCAATAACAATTTTAACTATTCCGAAAATCTATTTTTTATTGTACCAAGCTAACGAGAGAAATTTATTCAGATAAGTTTTCGGCGTAATAAAATAAAAAAATATAACTTGTTAAGGAATTTAAATTTTATATATTTCTTGACAAACTCAGATCCTAGGCTTTTTTACAAGACTTGATTCTGTTGATTTTATGATCTTATCGATACTAAAAATTTGATATTATTGGGTTGCAGTAATCATTTGGTTATCGCTTTTTAGAGATTTTCTCGCTCCAATCAAGCCATTCACTTTTTATGGCATTTTTTAATGCATCTTAGTTCAGGCCATAAGCAAATGCAGTAGACAGAAAATCTTAGATGCAGATGGATAGACGGACAGAAAATGTTTTTTCATTTTTTTCTTTGGTGGCGACTTAAAATTACCAGTTACAAATTCATGTCCAAACACCGTCTAATTCATATCGTAACCAGTGTTTCATGTTCGAGGAGCTCATAAATGCGTATTCATTCCGTCCGTCCATTCATCCATCCATCCAGTGGTATTATGTTACATTATTAAGCTATTATGGATAGTTTTGTATCGTTTTTGTACTGAGTTTCCATTGTTTTTTGTCATATCAAATAACCAATAGATAAATAACATACATAACAAAACAACAATAGAAGAGTTTATGGGCTATGATTCATATACCCAAGTATTTGTCTTTCTATCGTTTTGATATTTGTTTTTCGCTGTGGCACCTCTGGAGTCCAATGGTGCTTTGGCAGTGAACATTTTCAATAATTCAATTAAATAAATTGAATTATTTACAGATTCCATTGAACAATGAAGGTATTACAATCAAATAGCTTTTTCACAAAACAATTATCTTTTTTATGTGCGAACAATGTGAGACGAAATCTATAGAAAAGTAAAATTAACAGATATAAATGCGACTTTCAGAGGCAATTTTCTATAAGAAAAATTTCTTATGGTATAATTTTCATTACGGAAATCTTCCTCGGAACATTATTCATTAAGCAAATTTAACGATGAAATAATATTCTTAACAGTAAATTCGATACTCACAATTATAATCGAAATATTTCAAATTTCAATTGTTTATGCTCTTTTAGAGCGAAGGTGATGAGTACACAACTATCAAATGCCCGTGAGCAAGATCAAGTCACAGTTCCGATAAACGGGAACATATTCAGTATGATGCATGTTCGACAAACAATTGCCCAAAAAACAAGTGCTTGCGCACTTCTAACAACTTTTTCCGAGTTGCCCGGTTGGATTGTTTGAGTACTACACTTAAAGAAAAAAGTCTGTTATTAACAGCAGCGATTGATTGATTACAGCAGTTTTTCTGCCATAACAGCAGTTTTTCTGCAATCTTGCATCAGCATTCACACTACTAAAGTGTTTGCAGTCTGCTAAAAATGGCTGCTGATAATTAAATTATAAAAATAGATAAAAATAAGCGTTTTTAATTTAAAAGCCTTTCAGATTGACGGCGAAACCCAATTTAGTTCGAATTTCGTTTTACATTAGCTTGATTATGCGCATCATTAAATAGACAATCACATATCTTTCAGTGGTAATAAATTCCCTTATAATAACATTTATTCTAAAAAGTATTGTTAATAAAATTATTAACTGGTTATATTGTTCTGTACATGTGCTTAAAGTTTCAAGAAAACGTTTTTTCTTTATTGCTAAAAACAGCAAACAGCTGTTTGCTATTTCAGCAGACACTTTATTCTTTTTCAGCAGAAAATCCGCAATTACAGCAGACTTTTTGCTTTCTTTTACTGAAAAATTCCTTTGAGTGTACCTAAGTTTGGTCCCAATTATAAATATTTTAGACACAAAAATTTGATATCTATATTGGTCTTCAAGATATGGCTGGGTTAGTTATCTGCCCTTTGTACTGTTGCATGTTTAAATTATTAAAAATAATGAAACAATCATGTCAATAGTAAATTGAATATGTCTTTACATATAAGAATGGAACAAAATTTTAGCATTACTGTAAAGAAAACTTTTCAATTTCATGTGAAAACATAATTATAATCTTTAAGTCAAAAATAGGTATTTTTGTGTATTTTAAAGTTTTGCGTGTGGATCGGGGGAAGTAGGCTCTGTATAGGGCAGTTGTTGGTATTATATTAAAACAAACATTCTAAATATTTGACAAATATCAACAAATAGTTGTTACTCCGTCTAGTTTCGCAGAAATCTAATTTTTAGTTCAGGGGTAGAAAACTATCCGTCTGGACATTAATGGGTTAACGTGATCTTTGAACTATGTGTGCAGAGTAAGAGAGAATTTATATAACTAATGCGATATGCTAAACATAGAAATTATTAAGACATTAAAAATGTGGATTATTAATGTTCGATAAAATATTAAAAATCTGAATTGACAATATATTTTATTCCGTTCGCCACTATAAATGCGATAGATGCAAATTTCTCCTATAATAAATTGCAGTTGTGCAATTATTTGGTGAAAATTATTACAGCACGATTCAGATCCCCCAAATATGGATGTAGACCATTAGACCATTTTCATAACCACCCAGCAAAAACTTGTTAATGACACCTCATTATTTTTAGCATTACCTAGTAATGACAGCTCGTTACGCCCTTCATTATTTTGAAGTATAAAATAATTACATCCTTATAATATTTTAAATAAGTAGTTATTGGTAAGTTAAATTTCATAGAACTGCAGATTTTAAAAATTAATTTTCTAAATTTTTGTGTTGATTCAGAGAATAGCAGTGCTATTGTTATCGCAGCTTAGTTATCCAGGCTTAAAGAAAAACAGCCCTAAATTCTATATTCTGATTGTTAACAAGTCGATACAAAATATATAATTTAATAAAAATGTTGTTTTCATCACTTATTAAGCCCATTATTGATAATACATTATTTGGCTAGTAATCAATAATGACTTATTTTGTATCTTACCCTTGCCACTTATTATACAACTCGTTTATAAGTACTTATTTATTAACTTTTCGTAAGCGTGCGTGGAAGTACTTATTTTTTACAATCTCTTTATAAAAGTAATTAGAAATGGATCCGAAAAGTAAGTAGTGAAGGTTTTTGGATTTGCCTTATTCCCCACATTACTTGGTAATGAAAGTTTTTGCTGGGCACTAACACATGTTGTCGTTGTCCGACCATCTGACAAGCTTTCTACATCCGTTCAACGTCACAACAGCGATGCATTTTGAATGCAGCGCCATATTATGAGTCTCTATCAAAATTCATTAAAATTTATGTTTATTTATTATTGGCTGTGCTGCTGTTATTTCCTCGAGATAGATATCAGAGTCTCAACCAACATAAAATTAATTTTTTATTAACATTGAAAAAAAGGGGAAAATTACAGTTTCACTGCAAACGAAACTGATTCCGCAGCCACCACCAATGATTGATGGATGGGCTATTGATATTTCATGAAAATGAATTGGATGGATATTGAATTTGGAAAGGGGTAACTCGTTTTCTTCCAACAATCCACCAGTCACGTCAATAAACCGTCGATAAGGTGATCAGCCGAATATGCATGCATCATATGCAGACAAATGAGAGTGATGGTGGCGTTGCGGCGTTGTCTTGGAAAGACCAGCATATCAACGACAATAAAACTATTTAATTATATTTTATTTAAGCAATTAAGACATTTTGTTACTTTCTTTTTTATGGTCTTTTATGGACAGTTCCCAACTGGCATATAATTTACAGACTGTTAACAAAAAAAAATGGACAACAAATTGTTTAATTTATATTTTGTTGTTGTGTTTGTGGCAAATGAAAATTAAGAGTCAATTCGCGGTCGATGGTCGTTGGTCTTGTACTATTTATTGTCTTAGGTTGGTTTGGTTTTCTTGTAGTAGTTGTGGCCATAAACTGGTCATCTTTTGGCTGGAATATGCAATTCACGTTGACGTCTTCGGTTTGGTTGTTTTTTCTCTTCACTTATTTGTGGTCATGTCTTCTTCGGGGTTTGTTGTTTGTCATGGGGTACATATTTGACACAATTCATTGTCTTTTCACCATTAATCATTAAAGTACTTTTTCGAATGACATTAGTACTCGAAATGTTTGCTTAACATGTCTGTTTAGTTTCGTTGTCACTTTGCAGAGGTCGATGATTTCTCAAATGTTTGCACAAAATGTGCAGCGAGAGAAAGGTTTCACAATGAAATGGGAAAGTTTTACTTTGAAAAGAAAAAACATTTTGATTTTACTAATCGTGGATAATAATTTCCAAATAGTATTCAAATATAAACCAATTCATCTCGGTGTATATTTCAATAATTGAATAATTATTTGTATGTGATTGAAACTAGGATTTACTCCTATGGGAATAGGACCATATCGATCAGCGTTTTCTTACAAATAAATCTACTCGGGGAGAGTATGATATCCGAGGCCCCAAGATCTGACCGCATATTTCAATAGAGAACCTCAAAACAAGGAAAAATTAGTGGACATGTCATCGATAACTCGCTTAGTTGCCGAGTTATCGGACGTTAAAGTTGAAAAAAAAAAAAGATTTTTTCGTTCCAATGGACTTAAATTCCAAAATTATTGAAGCAACAAATTATTTTCGATAATTTCCATAGTTATCGATTGTGCAAATTCTATAAAAATTAAGTGTATTTTTATTTTTTAGCTAAATTTTAAATTACAAAGAAATTCAGTAACAAAAATAATTATGCATACTTTAAAGAAAATTAAAAAGGAAAAAATGTTTATAAAAATCGCGAGATTTTTTTAAATAATAAAAAACATAAATCTATAAGAAGGTCCGTCCGACTCTTTGAATTCTGACAGTTACGCACGATTAAAATGTAAATGAAAGAGCGGCGCTCTTTTTCTCACTCTTAGGTGACGAATGGGTGTTTCAAAATGAACATTTTTCCTGATTTTTGGTTAATTGTGAATTATCAATGGAAAACAGCAAAAAGAATCTGCCCTTTCTTACAATTAAACAAAAATCAGGGAAAATGTTTATTTTGAAACACCCATTTTATCACCTAAGAGTGAGAAAAAGAGTGAAAACGTTAAAATTACAAAAAACCATGTCGTTTTCACTCGCATTTTGTGAACATTTTACTTATTGTTTTTTATTTAACTAATTGCAAAAAATTTTATAGAAAAATAAGGCAAAAATTATGCTATTCTTCTTTGTTTTCGCGGCGTTCTTAATTTTGAAATTTTCATATTATTATGAATGATTTCTGTCAAAACCGACGACAGCACTCTCTTAAATTTTATTATTCACATTTTAATCTAACGTAACTCGCTCAATTTTTGAAATGAGACGGACGGACCTTCTTATAGATTTATGTTTTTTGCTCTTTACAGGTTTCAAAAATATTGTACAAAAAAGACAAAAAAACAAATTTTAAAATATCGTACGATATTTGTAAATAATTTTTCGTCTGCAGTCCTTTTTTTCGCCCATAATACAATATGCATGAATAGCGATGTTATTCCAATTCCATGGCCTGCTGAATACTGAAATATGCTTTTGAGCAAATAATTTCAAATTTCTTCACCTTGGGTGGGGCTATCTTTTCGGCAACATTGTACTACGCTATATTTTTTTTTTCGAAAAACAATACATTAATTTTTCTGTCTATTTTTGAGTTTTCTATAAAAGTTACATAAAGTTAAAAGTTACAACTTTACAGTTACCAAGAAAATTTGTTCCCGATTTTTTTTAATTTGCAATTTTGATAACTAAGATAGTTATCGAAAATGTTTATTTAGATTTTCGGTTTGTTTTTCATTTCACACATTTTACAAAAAAATCAATTTTTTATTTCGATTTGTCCATGCTTCATTCTCCGATAACTAAGTGAGTTATGGATAACATGTAAACTTTTTTTCTCATTTTGAGGTCCTCTTTCCAAAAAAATTTCAGATCATGTGGCCTCGGCCTCATACTCTTGCCGTCTACCCTATACTACGATCATCAATTTCATTTATCAACGTACGTTCTTGTTTTCATAGTCAAATTTAAATGCGTCCGAGATCTAAAAATTATTTTGAGGAATTTTGTTACATAAAATCAACATAATTTTTTATATCTCCCACAGGGTTTTCCAACAAGAGGTGTTATTTTGAATCACCCGGTATTCCGGCAGCTGTCAGTAGAAACTACGCCATTACTAAAAAAAAATGGAACGCATTAAAATTATTAAAATTCATGAATGAAAATGATCCGGAATTCAATCGAAAAATCATCTTGACTGATGAGGCCCATTTCCACCTCGGTGGCTACGTCAACAAGCAAAATTGTCGCATCTGGGGCTCGGAAAACCCAAGAGTTATTGTTGAGAAGCCTCTCCATCCTCATCGTGGGACAGTTTGGTGCCGTTTATGGTGCGGCGGGGTCATTGGACCTTACTTTTTCGAAAATGAGGTTGGATCAACAGTTACGGTGAATGGATTGCGCTATCGAGAGATAATTAATGATTTTTTATGGTCGGAGTTGGATGGCATTGATCTGGACAACGTTTACTTTCAACAAGACGACGCTACGTGCCAAACAATCAACGAAACCATTGCTCTTTTACGGGGAAAGATTCCGGACCGTGTAATCTCTCGAAGAGGTGATCACAATTGGCCACCGAGATCTTGTGATTTAACACCTTGCGACTTCTTCCTTTGGGGCCACGTGAAAGATAAGGTCTACGCCAACAGCCCAGCGTCGACTCAAGACCTCAAAGATAGAATTCGTGAGGCTATCGAGGACATAGGGCAGCCAATATGCGATTTGGTTATGGGAAATTTCATGAATTCGTGAGGCTATCGAGGACATAGGGCAGCCACTTTGCGATTTGGTTATGGAAAGTTTCATGAAAAGGATATGGTCCTGTAAGCGTGGTCGTGGTGGCCATTTGGCTGATGTTGTTTTTATATTATAAAAATAAACATCCGATCATTTATCTCAAAAAAATGGCATTTTTCTTTGAATACCAAAATATCACCTCTTGCTGGAAAACCCTGTACTCATTCCGGTGGCAATATCTTGAAATATTCTTCGGAAATCCTATAAAGTATATGCGTATTCTTCCGAAAAAAATGAGATTTAATGGATTTAATTGTATAACGGTTGCAGATTAGTTGGTATTGAAAATGTATGAAGTCAATTACAAACGATTAGACACATGTGTGTGAAATATGAATTCCTACCTAATTTCGTTCGAAAGGAAGCGTGCCTTCGACAAACAGACGGGCTTGGCTAGATCTTCTTAAAATTTTAACAAGATCTTACAAATGGAATGAAAAAATATATAAATGTTGTTTGTATGTATAGTTGGTCTGTTATGTTGTATGTCTTGTCATTTATTTTGGTTCGAGACCATAGGTTGTGCCGAAGTCTTCAGCAGAACCCAAAATTAGCAAAGAAGGCAAAGTGAGACCTTTATTGTTGCAGCTGAAAGTTGACTGCGCAGTTTCGATGGGCGCTACACCATCTCATCAGAACTTTCGCAACGAATGTATGTCTTTGACTTAAATCAGGGTTCATATTAGTACCAGCGGTCACATATTTCTAATGAGAAACGCTGATAAACAAAATATTCCACCGAACTAAGTCGACACACTAAAAATCTCACTTTGCCAATTCAATGTTGTGCATGTGCTCGCATCGCTCGCAACAATGCAAAGGTTGTTGTTGTACGGTATGTCCCGTCTTCACTGTACCTCGTGTGTATTGTTGTTGTTTGTATGTATAGTTGGTCTGTTATGTTGTATGTCTTGTCATTTATTTTGGTTCGAGACCATAGGTTGTGCCGAAGTCTTCAGCAGAACCCAAAATTAGCAAAGAAGGCAAAGTGAGACCTTTATTGTTGCAGCTGAAAGTTGACTGCGCAGTTTCGATGTGTTTAGTGTGTCGACTTAGTTCGGTGGAATATTTTGTTTATCAGCGTTTCTCATTAGAAATATGTGACCGCTGGTACTAATATGAACCCTGATTTAAGTCAAAGACATACATTCGTTGCGAAAGTTCTGATGAGATGGTGTAGCGCCCATCGAAACTGCGCAGTCAACTTTCAGCTGCAACAATAAAGGTCTCACTTTGCCTTCTTTGCTAATTTTGGGTTCTGCTGAAGACTTCGGCACAACCTATGGTCTCGAACCAAAATAAATGACAAGACAAAATATATAAATTCCATACTATGATGTACGTTATAAAAACGGAGTAATTGCATGTCTTTTATTGTAGGCGTCGAAGTTTAGAGTAAGACAAATGTTATATAATCTTGTATTCAAATTGATTCAAAATTTGAAAGAGGCAGAGAGAGAGAGAGAGAAAGAAAGAGAGAAGAGGGAGAAAGAGCCCTTACAAGTGGGCGAGGCAACTAAAAACGATAACGAATAGTATACAAATATTAAGTTTTTCATAAATATTACAAAGGTTCTGGGTATCATAGTATCACAGACTTCTTCAATTTAATATCGTCGCTCTCTAAGCTACCAATGATAATGTGAATGTGTATATACGATTCGACCCGGTCGAATTTAACGCCCCATTTATAAAGACAAGTTTTGAATCATCCGAGTTGTAGTGGCTGGCACAAAACTTAAGTCTTTGATTTGTTGTTACAAACTTCATTAGAAAATATCATCTACCGCCAATGTGCGAAGTAGCGTATAAATAACTTATATTGACTGAAATGCATGGTGATCTTTTAGTTTTGCTATTGACATTTACCTGTTGCGAATCATGACGATAATGATTATTTGGCAATGCAATCTGATTTCCCGAGGTTGGGCCAACTATATCCATTTTATGTTAAGCAGTGATAGTGAATAACATTTATTTCTTGACAGCAATTGTGTATAATCCGATATTGGCATTAGGGTCACATAAAACAACAAATGGCATGATGCAACTTAAGCCATTCAAAGAAGAGACGTAATGTTATCCGAAAGCGGATGGAAGAAGATGCTCCTCGTTAACGAACAAGGACGAAAGACGACGAACGAACACACACTCACACACGAGATTTTAATAGCAACACAGAGACGCGCGCGAGGTTTCGAAACACACCAGTGGTGAATATTGGTGGTGGTGAATATTGAGTAGGATAATGTGATGGCAGTGGTGAAAATTTTTAGTGCAACCCGAAGCGATGATCAACAGGTTTTGAAACAGGTATCACACGAACACAACAACAAAATGGACACATACAATTTCGTTACTTCACTTCACTACACCAACCACATACGATGTATGCTTATGATACACATTCTTCTTATGTTGAGTGTGAATATTTTTTCGCTTTTTTGTTTGGTTTTGTAAAATTTATTTTTAGAACGAAAAAAGATAATTTTACGGATTTGCTATAGATTTATGATGGTGGCTTCTGAGGTTTTGATTAATTTCGTTTAGGATTTCTTAGGGAAATTATCACATGTTTTTGTTTTTTTTTTTAATATATTTTTTTAAATATTTATGAGTTGCTTTAGACGTTAGTACACATTTCATAGATTATACTAATGACTGGAGGGGAAGACACGCTTAATTATGTTTGTTATAAACTTCTTCTGCTTCTTTTTTCTGTAACATGTATTTATGTTTTGCGGGTTTATAAACAACAAATGGCACACGCGAGTTTCTTGGTTAATAACGGCGAACGGCGGCGGCGACGACGACGACGAAAACGACTACGACAAACAGCACAGACCGCGAACACACCGAATTCAAAAGCTGAGTTTAAACCCAAGTTTAAGCAGAGGTTGGAAAATGAACAAACGAGAATGCTTGGAAAAAAGTACAGATTCCAATGGCTTTAAAACGTTTTCTGTTTCTTGCCGTTGTTGTGGTATGAGATTAACAACAACTTTATAGTGGCCTTTTTGTTGTTGTTATTATGTTTTTCTGTTTTGGTCCGTAAATCTTGTCCACTCGCCACGAAATCTCTTATGCTTTTGAAATGGACGCGCATAAGATTTTATTTTGAGTCAGATTTGTGTTGGGTTGTTTTTGCTTTTTGTGTAAGCCAGAAACCAAAGCAATCCACAGACCGACCAACAGACGCAACACCACCAGCACCAGACCAGAGCAACATAACAAACCCGCTTACAAATCCACTCAAAGGCAACATAAACCCAAACAACACACACACACACACACTGTTACATTCATACATCCAGAGCCATACGTACCTCTGCATTCACATACATACATGCGAGTACACAAACTCACAGTCGTCTATAGTGATATTCATACAGGTAGTTGGATGGCTTTTGTTCGACTGACTCTACCTATCAAAGGCTCAAAGGTAACACACACACACACATTACGAGGGCAGCGTCACAAATGCAGTGAAAATGCAATAATTCATGCAGAGGTACCATTTACATACTTTCAGATGTAAATTTTTAAAACGCCGATATATTTATATTTATTGTTGGTCAGAGTGGAGATGGCCGAATCTTGCAATTCTAGCGTTTTAACATAAAAGTTTATGGAGACTAGTACATTCTCGACACAACTCGCTTTGGGATATTTGCATGCAATATAAACTGCAGGATAGAGAACTCAGTTATCATGACCCGATACAGTTCGTAATGGGCTATCGTCCATTGTTGGGGAGCATATATCTTACAATCCGCGTAACCAAACCCTGAATAAAACAGAATAGTCTATCCATACTGCTGGGGATTACTCTTTCCCCAAATCCGCACAATTTGTTTAGTTCACGTATTTGTCCATCCAAACATGGTATGTTCAGTAGGGCGTACCTCAAAAAAAAGTTCGCCGTACACCTTCGAATATGAAGTATTATTGAAAGGTAGTTTCAAAAATTTTTTTTTTATTTTTTTATGCCGAACGTAGGGGTCGCGCTTTTACATTTTTCTATATAACTTCTGCATTTATAAACGGATTTTAAAGTGTGATACATCGATGTTTTTGTCTCGACGAGGCCGATTTTTTTGTCTTTGAAGTCATTGAGCTCAACCACCCTCTTCTGGTACTTACCCATCATATCTCAGTTGCTACTACCCTAATGTACCACTCTAATATCAGACAATTAAAGCTCGCATAAAATCATGAAACTCTTCCTAAGGAAGTATGTCGATTTTCAAAAAAATCGGCCTCGTCGAGACAAAAACAAAAACGGCGAACTTTTTTTTTACTTGCAACCTGGTAAGCTCTAATGTTCAGGCCTAATATGCTTAATTTTGAATAAATTGATGCTTTCTAAGTAGCATGGTTATGGAGTCCATCAA
Organism: Polietes domitor; assembly: GCA_947397865.1. Taxonomy (NCBI): domain Eukaryota; kingdom Metazoa; phylum Arthropoda; class Insecta; order Diptera; family Muscidae; genus Polietes; species Polietes domitor. The sequence goes on from OX377618.1 coordinate 36,467,144, forward strand.
AATCAGTTGAAATATGTATCGAATGGAATGGAATGTAACCAATGATAATTACTTTTAAGTTATAGTTTTTTTTTTTTTTAATTAACACATTAGGCTGGACCACAAAAAAAATTTTGCAATCGCCCCCAGAAATGAAGATTGGATTGTGCTCGATCGTAGATCAAGCCGCCTAAAGGACGGGTAAACATGAGGAGCGTATACCCGTGTTTTTGTGTTCCATTATGTATTGTTTAGATTTAATAGATCCTCGAGAGCAAATTTAATATACATTTTTACACTATAATTTAACCATGAATCGTCTTACAAACGAACAACGCTTGCAAATTATTGCATTTTATTATCAAAATGCGTGCTCTGTTAAGAAAGTTCATCGCGCGCTTCCATTTTATGGTAAGTTTAATCGACTCACTGAAGCGGCTATTCGGGCTATTGTGACTAAATTTCGCACCAAATTTACATTGTTGGACATTAAACCACCAACACGCTTACGTAGAGTGCGAACTGAGGAAAATATCGCAGCTGTATCGGCCAGTGTTAATGATGACCATCAATTATCGATTCGTCGCCGTTCGCAGCAATTGGGCCTCTGTTACTCAAAAACGTGGAAATGCCAAAATTGGACTAAGCGGTTGGACCATTTGAGGTGTAGTCAAGGTCAACATTTGCATGAAATAATCTACAAACATTAAATTATATGGACCGTACTATCGATTCAAATAAAGATTTCATGCATTTTTCTTAATTTTATGTGTTTTTTTTTTTTGAAACACTTTCCTATAGCTCTTAAAAAATCACCCTTTAGAAGGAATCAATACATTTCAAATTTCTGTTGCAAAATTACGCTATTTTTGTGAAAATTGTTTATTACAGAAATTTTCAAACTCTTTTCTTCAGATGTTCATCATTTAGGCATCGTTTTTTTTTACAAAATACTCACACGAAATACGAAATTTTTTTCAGTTGTCACTAGGAAAAAAAATTGTTGAAATATTAAGAAAATTAATTAATTATTTCATAGACAATAGGACATTATTTCAGAGAAATGCAATTATTCCATAGCCATTAGTACATTTGTCGACTATATAAAGTTATTATACCCTCACTCTACAGAGTAGGAGGGTATATATCATTTGGACAAAAAAAGAGTAACGCATTGAAGAAGTGACTTTAGACCCTAAGTATGTTTGGACCGAATCAGTTTCACGACTTTTTAAGTCGTTTGAGGCATGTCCGACCGTCCGTCTGTCTGGCTGGCTGGTGTACACGATAACTCTCGAAAGGAGTTAGGGAATCAATGCAAACTTTGCACATGGTAATATTTTTCACAAACTTAGTTGGGCGAAATTGCCACGCCCCTTCTGTTACCTCCCACACAAATGACCCATATTCCTTTGTTGAATTAAAACCAATGTAACTTTCAAGAGGATATTCGGCATTAGCTATATTTTGGTAGTTGATAAAGTTTTTATAATCACTTTAAGTGTACCTCCAGTACCTCCCACACAAATCAACTAAACTATGTAAAATTAAAACTGTTATAACGTCTATAGGGTCCGCCATCTAACGTTTTTTTCAACTATTCAACCGTTGGACTATTATTTGTGGGGTGCCCGAGGGAGCCATTTGAATGAAATTATTTTCCATTACACTGTGCAACATTTTTGAAGTCATTTCAAAATAACCATATACGGACACCGCTACATGATAAAAGACAAAAAAAAAAAAGACCCGTGTTTTTTTTCCCCCAAAGTCATGCACTTTTTTTTATGGGCCCCCAGAGATTTGAGGCCTCGGTGTAATTTTTGGAAAAAAGTGATCATATTCTCAGGCTCATATCTTGCAAACCGTTCGGAATTTTGATTTACTCTCTGAGGCAAAGTTCTAGCTCTTGTCATAAAGAACAAAAATTGTGAACATATAAAATCAAAAAAACTTCATCTTCAAGGTCAAAATCGCAAAAAACTTAAAAAAATTCGATTTTTTAACCTTTTTTCCCCTGTTCAGGTCCATAGGTAGCAAACCGTTGAAAATTCAGGGAAACAATCAACTACAAAAATGTACCTAAGATCTCAATAAACAACTTTCTAGAACATATGAACTTCCTAGGAATTATTCTTAACACCGTTTAGGTAGCGCTTAGGTAGCCGCAAAATTGAAACATTTCCCAAAAATTTTTTAATTTCGAATTTTTTAAGTTTTTTGCGATTTTGACCTTGAAGATGAAGTTTTTTTGATTTTATATGTTCACAATTTTTGTTCTTTATGACAAGAGCTAGAACTTTGCCTCAGAGAGTAAATCAAAATTCCGAACGGTTTGCAAGATATGAGCCTGAGAATATGATCACTTTTTTCCAAAAATTACACCGAGGCCTCAAATCTCTGGGGGCCCATAAAAAAAAGTGCATGACTTTGGGGAAAAAAAAAACACGGGTCTTTTTTTTTTGTCTTTTATCATGTAGCGGTGTCCGTATATGGTTATTTTTTTTCGTGTTGCACTGTGTTATTAACCGGAAGAATTGTACTTTTAAATAAAAAAAGAAATTTGAGAAAATATTCAGTAGTTTTTTTATAGCATTTTCAAAAAAAAAAGTTATTTGGCGGACCCTATATAAAGATGATCGAAATACTATGAAATTTGATGTTTTGCAATGCTTATATAGAAGTTGTATTCATGTGGAATATGTGCAATATTGTCACACCCCTTCTGGCACCTCCCACACATAGTGGCTTTGTTATAAATAAAACCGCTGTAACATTCAAAATCATTTCAAATTTGATACTTGAAAATGTTTTTATAATCACTTTACACCAAAAAAATATTTGCACTTTAGCTACGCCCATTCTTGTACCTTCCACACATATCATCCGGCTCTAAGTAAAATGTAAGTCCTTATAATTCCCATAGATATGGCCTCTGAGAGTGAGGGTATATGAGAAAATCTACAAAATAGTCCGATTTCAATTTTGAAAAATTAAAAATTTCAAATTAGAGGCACACGTTTTATTTTAGCGTCAACTTGTTAAAAATACATTAAATATAAATAATGTGCTCGCGTGCATCATTTTTTTTTTTCAAGTGCTGAAGAAGTTATAATCGGATTGTCCCTTTTGATTTAACCTAAAATTGCTTCGGTACCAAAATAATAATTCGATCTATTTAGCACTTACACACATTATTAGTAGTGCCCATATTCACCGATCACACAGGGTTGCCACCAGTTATTTTTCAAACTGCGGATGTGCTCTTCAAAAATATGAAATTTCATGATCTGAACGCATCGACCTGATGATGTTCATACTGTCATAATCTCCTTGTCGCTGAAGGCACACCAAATCGTCCGGTCGCCTTTTGTTAGTATCTCTGTCGTTTATAATCCAATATTAAAAAATTTGCAATTACGTTCACGCTGAAAGCGCAAAAAAGAAAATTGTATCAATTTTCGTTTTATGCAAAAACAGAGTGACAGATTTTGAAGAGCTACCATTTATTCCTCAGTGATGGCACACGCCCTATCATCCACAAAAAGATCAGAATGATTTTCTATTATGCTGAAAAAGTTATAGCCAAAAGAGTTGAACAACTCCCGAAAGTTACAAGCAAAAATAGGGTAAATTAGGGTAGACCTTAGCTCAGTAGACTACATTAACAGCATAATTTTAAAACTTTAGGATGTTGGCGAGGTTAAACTCGTCGTTTTGAAAATTATGACACTCTCAGAAATATTATATATTGCTCTTAAAGCGGTTAGAAGCCTGAGTGACATGGAATCGTACTATACCGTAGATTTGCCCATATATAAGTTGGTTTAGCAGACTGGCGTTTTCTTACTTGTTTTTTTTTATAATTTTTAGTTCTGTGAAATTCATAGAATTTTATGCATTCTACATTAAAAATTGCTAGAAATGGCAAATTTTACGATAAATAATTAAGTGTAAACAGCCCATTCCGATCCGTATAGAATAGGGTGCGTTCTTAGCATAGAGGGAACCAATCAAACAAATGCTGGTGATATATGCGTGTCTATGCGAGTTATTCGATTCATAATTTGATTTATTGATTTATTAATATTATAATATGCGGAACTTATTTTTGACACTATCTTTTTGGCAGATCAAGGCGTGGGTCAAGTGTGAGTGACTACTGTGCAAAGTAACACGTTCCAACCCGGTTTGTTGTGAATATGACTTTGGGGGCATATCATTCGTTAAGAACTACACACATGCATGTGTCTGTCTCTCCCACACTATTTCCTCAGCCCCCTCCCACTATTCGCATTATTCAGCAACACAAACACAGCGCCGACGGATGCTTACGAGGGAAAATGTATCGAAAAAATGTTGACAAACAACTTTGTTGGATACTGCGGACGAACGAACAACAGCTTACAAAACTCAGGCTTAGCAACATGCAGACTCCGCGTTGCAAACAATACCGACAGACACCACAACAATCAATCCGCCAACAAACTCTACACAACCACAACCAACAGTCGTGGAGTAAAGCCTAGTGCGGCTCGTTGCTGTTCGTTGGACTCACCTTTCGGCTACAAAGCTACAAACACTTTTTAGGTGTGTAGCCTAAGTGTGTTTGTGTAGTACCTAGCTCACCTCACCTCACCGTTCCACACAACGCTACATTTCAATTCCAAATATTTGTTTTGTATGCAACACCAGGAGTTCAGTTCGGTCGGTCGGTCGGTCGTTCATTCGTTTGTTCGTTGATTCGCTTGTTCGTTTGTTCGATGATTGTGTAAAATGCACATGCATGCAGAAATTGTACGTGTGCATTCATACACTCATACACACTCATAGGTAGGTTCGCGTAGAAACGTATTTGTTGCGTTGTTGTGCTCAATCGTTCGTTGCATTTCGATGCAGGTACGAACGAGTAGTTCGAGACCGATGTTGGCAAATGGTCCGATGGTGGAGTAGTTATTGTTGTTGTATGTTCAGTGGGCATTACTTGGCTTTGTTATTGTTGGCGTTTTTTTTACGGAATTTCTATACAAAAAAGAAAAGGAATTTTTATTTTTTTTCGTCGTTTCGAAATATGAGTAACGCAATGCTACTGCACTCGTTCGTTCATTTTGTATGAATACAACAACATGAAGACGAATGCTGTGTGTTGGGACAAAAGTCCGAGGAATAGCTTGATTGAATGTGCTTTGAAAGCCAAATCAAGAAAAATGTTGGGAATTTCAAGAATTGATCAGATTCGCATTATTAAGACTGTTTTTCTTTAAGACTGGATAACTAAGCTGCGATATCAAAAATCTGAATAAAATGTTAAAATTTCACTGAAAATAAAAAATTCTTTTTTAAAATTGTCTCCAAAAGCAATATCAATCAATATGTGTGTGAAAACAAATTTTGAAAAAATAATTTTGTGTTAAAAATTATTGATTTAGCCTGGATACACTGGATATCGAGGCTAAGTCCAATAAAGTCAACACAAAATATTTTTTTTTAAATTTGTTTTGACACATATATTTATATTGTTGTTGGCGACAATGTGAAAAAATAATTTTTTTATTTTGAGCAAAAAAATAAATTTTTATTAACGTTTTTGTTATCGCAGCTTGTTATCCCGGCTTAAAGAAAAACAGTCCTATTATTAGTTGTGCAAGGGCGGTGGTGTCAGCAAACACGGAGATCGTATGATTCTTCTTCGAAAGGACTAAGTGTCCAAACACAATGCTACACGCTGGCGGCGCACACTGGTCCCAAATCCATTTTTTATGGCACAAAGTCGAAAAATAAACATACAGTCTTGTAATTTTGCACATTTGCTAGACATATCATACGCAAAAAATAAAAATAATATTGGGCCGATCGGAACACGCCCACTACCACCTCCCATATAAACTCAATATATAACCAACATAATTATCACCCTGTATTGGTACAGGGTGACCAAAAACAAAATTTTATGAAAGCTTAAAAGAATGAAGAGTTGTTTATTTTGACGAAATGTGTTTGTCTAAACATTATTACAAAAGCAAAATATAGCATACAAATAGTATACTTTAAACTGTAATTTAAATAATTATTTCAAGAAATAAAGTAAAATGTATACATGTGTACAAAAAGGCGAGTGATGTTTTCTACCATTTTAAAGGTTCTTTCAATACCTTTTAAATAAAATATTGATGGGTCTCGTACACAAAACTAATTCAGAGATATAATCATATATATGTCTATGGCTAATTAAAAACTGTGCTAAAATAAAATGACAATTTTTGGAGTTTGCCGAAAAATGCTGACGAGATATTAATTCCATCATAAACTACAACCTCAGACGAACACTTTCACATTTACACTTTGAGTCAAGTTGAGTCATACATATAACTTTTGGTCCACGACATTTATAGATTATGTTCTCTACAAGTCATAACATTACAACACCTATGAATACTTACAAGACCACAATAATCATAAAATATTAAATATAATTGTTCAACTATTTTTTATTTATTATTTTTTAGCTATTATCTTTTTGGCAACACTGGTTTAAACAGCTGACGCACGTTTCGTGTCTTGTTTCACTGTCAAACATCTTAAGTTTGGTCTATAATTTAACCATGAATCTTAGTCTTACAAACGAACAACGCTTGCAAATTATTGCATTTTATTATCAAAATGCGTGCTCTGTTAAGAAAGTTAATCGCGCGCTTCCATTTTATGGTCAGTTTAATCGACCCACTGAACCGGCTATTCGGGCTATTGTGACTAAATTGCGCACCAAAATTTACATTGTTGGACATTAAACCACCAACACAACTTCATATTCTCCTACCCCCATATCCCTTTCCAATATCCTCTTACTTCCCTCACGTCTCATCTATCACCAATCACTCCTTCCTTAATCCCATCACTCTCTATCCCTCTCCTATAACCTACAACCTTATACTTTCTGGAAACAGAAGGATTTGCACAATGGACCCAACTGGGTCTCCGAGTGTTCAGAATGCAGGAGCATTCTGGTCCTTTAAACCAAACCAACCACCAACACGTTTACGTAGAGTGCGAACTGAAGAAAATATCGCAACTGTATCGGCCAGTGTTAATGATGACCATCAATTATCGATTCGTCGCCGTTCGCAGCAATTGGGCCTCTGTTACTCAGAAACGTGGAAATGCCAAAGTTGAACTAAGCGGATGGGCCATTTGAGTCAAGGTCAACATTTGCATGAAATAATCTTCAAACATTAAATTATATGGACCGTACTATCGATTCAAATAAAGATTTCATGCATTTCTGAATTTTATGGGTTTTTTTTTTGAAAAAACTTTCCTATAGCTTTTAAAAAATCAACCTTTAGTTGCAGCCATGACCACTAGGTGGCGAATGTGTAAAAAGTACATTATATTTCACTCAAAGTACATTCTAATTCACTCAATTGTGTTCACTCTTTTGCTTATAATACTGAAAATTTAAAGAAAACGAATGACCTAAAAGTTAGGTCCAATGATTTTTATGACTCTACGTCAAATACCACACTTCAGTTTATTTAATTCGCTTTTATTTTCAATTTATTGCAGTTTTTAGAAAAAAATGGAAATTTTCTCTCCGACGTACTACGCATTTCTCTGAGAATTTTGTTGAATCTAGTTCTCTCCATTATCTTTGATTGGGCTTACTAGCTTACAATTAAGAGCTCGAGAAGGTGGCAACGTTGCTACACATTGGTTTATCTTAAATAGATTAACAGGAAAAATCTGGTAACACAACTAAGAGTGTAGTAAGCTACTTTCTTGTTAAGCGAGTAAAATCCATACAAAAACTAAGCTAGAAGCCCAATCGAACAGGCCTACTATTTGATTAATGACATTTTATACAAAATATAACATTCATTTCAATAAATTTGGCCACCATCATAATTTAATATTTAAATTTAATATCAGAAAAATAAGAAAGGCCTTTAAATTAAAATTTTAATGTGTTAAAATGTTAAATGTTCGGACTCTAAAGCTTCGGCATAGTGCTCCAAAGATAAATACAGGCTATTACCAGGTAATGACATCTCATTACACTAAACCAATAAATAATGACATACTGCCAACCATGCATAGTTTTCGTGTTTGTATCTTGAATCCCAATGATATATCTCCGGCAGATCTTCCTCATTTTGTAGTTCGCTCTCTGTTGGGATGGAATTTCATAAAAAATCCAAAATTATTTTTCCGACTCAATACATTTACATTAAAATGTCATCGACATGGTAGTGCATATTCTGAGTTAAATGCATATGAGCGATTTAAGAAAATGAGAAGTGACATTTATTAGAAAAAGAGAAAAGCATTTATTAAAAAAATATTTAAAAAAAAGTGGAGTCTGGAATATTCAACGGAGACTCCATAAAGTATATGTGTTCACCATGAACGAAAAAATATTGTTTCTGACTTGTATTAGTAAGCGAAATTATAAATAAATATGGACTCCAAAGTTGCATTCACGTTTTATTCACTTTTTATTTTTTTTTTTGCATCAAGTGCTCTCCTATGACAAAATATTTGTTACAACAATAACCAACCCCAATAATTTGAAAGATAATTGTGCAAAATTATGATTTGCTTTCATTGGCCGTTCTAGTGTTTCATGTTCTGTAATATTTAGAAAAAAATTGTAAAACAAACTAAAATTTTTCCAAATCATTAAAAAAAGTTTTATCAAAAAAGTCCGAAAAGTTACGGAAATTTGTAAATTTGGGGTGAAACTGGGCGAAAGGAGATACAAATGGTACCAACTAAACGGTTGTAGCTGGCATCATGAAATTCAGTGTGTAGGATGATCCTCTGACTGCTTTTTTCTAACAAGTAGAGAAAAAAAGCACAAATAACCCCTAATAGTTCAAGTATAATTCAGCATTCCAAAATTGAGCCCAAACTCCCTGGATGAGAAAATATGGCAATATAATGCTATGAACTCATTCCTAAACAGTTAGTGTCAATCTGATTTTTTATCTTTATGAATTACAATACGAAGTCCATGGATTGAGTCCATGATTGATGTGACCATTATAGCTAGATTTTGTAGCGGCAGACCAGAGGCTCTGGTGGGAATTGAACCCACGACCCCACTCTGATAGACGAGCACGACACCAACTCAACTACCAAAGCGATCTCAATCTATGTAATATATGTATAATATATACGTACAGGGTGGCTGATGAATGTTGCTACCATACTACTTAATGATGTTGTTAAAGGAGTTTTTCTTTGCAGAACTGCATCGAAAGGTAATCCCTTCCAACACTGTGTGGTTTCAACAGGATGATGCGACTTGTCACATATCCAGGTCCTGCTATGAGAGAATTACTGCGAAAGTTTCCCAATAAGCTGATTTCTAGAAACTCGACATTTCGTTGGCTTCCAAAGTCTCCAGACCTCACTGCACCTACCTTTTTCTTGTGGGGTTATTTCTGCAGGAAGTTTATAAAACAAATCATGAAAAGTTGGATGATTTAAAGCAATAATTGAGACAATTCTTGCTGCAACTCTGCAGGAAGTAATGAATAATGAATATTGCAAGTGCGTCACCGTCATTTAAATTCTATTGTTTTTAAAACCCGTTAAAAAGGTTTAATAAATATGTATCAGTTGTCAAATGAACAAAGAAAAAATAATTTTTATAAATTAAACAAAAAGTTATTTGAGTTTCTTAATGTAGGATCATTCGTCAGCCACCCTGTATGTACATATATATGTAAAGGGTGTTTTTTATTGGGGTATAGAACTTGGCATCACTTTTTTAACTGGCGGCCATTTTGTCAGCTGTCAAGTGATTAATATTTAGTTTGGTTTGCCATTTCATCATGAACAGGTTGACAAAAGAACAACGCTTGCAAATCGTGCAAATTTATTTCGAAAGTAATGGTTCAGTTCGCGAAGTTCACCATTTTATGGTCGACATAATCGTCCATCACCACCACCACCATGGATCGTTTTCGCACTACGTTTACTCTATGTGATAATACGCATCCGCAGAGACGTCGAACAGTGCGCACCGAAGAAACAATTGCCGCTGTAGAGCAAAGTGTTGAAGAGGACCCGAATGAATCGATTCGCCACCGTGCACAGCAATTGGAGCTGCACAGCAATTGGAGAAAGTGGTTGAAAATTGGACCTGTAGAATTGGCTATATTCGAGCCAGCCGCGGCGTCCACATGCCCGAAATCATATTTAAACATTAATGGCATAAAATTATCCTTCCAATAAAGCCAAATTGATGGACATTAAAACGATTTTCTTGTGTTTTATTTCAATTCGAAGTTCTATACCTCAATAAAAAACACCCTATACATATAATATATGTATGTAATATATTAAATTAATTGATACATTCTGAAGTCATTATGCCGACGATATATTACCCCTCCCAGCAAAAACTTTGTAATGGCACCTCATTATTTTTAGCATTACCTAGTAATGACAGCTCGTTACGTCCTGCATTACTTTGAATTACGAAATAATTAGTTCCTTATAATGGTTTAAATAAGTAGTTATTGGTAAGTTAAATTTCATAGAACTTCAGACTTTCAAAATTAATTTTCTACATGGTGAGTCAGAGAATAGTAGTGCTGTTGTTATCGCAGCTTTGTTAAATTCTGTATTCAGATTGTTAACAGGTCGGTACAAAATAAATATTATATATTTTATAAAAATATTGTTTTCATCACTTATTAAGCCCATTATTGATAATACATTATTTGGCTAGTTATCAATAATGACTTATTTTGTACTTTTGAAGCTCTTATAGAAATATACAAAGTTCAGTTATTTTTTGAGAACTTTGTTTTTCCATTAATACATTAAAATGAAGGCCAGCGGATATATTTTGTTTGTAGATTTATAAAATATGAAAATTATTTCTTAGATTTTTTAAGAGAGATTTACAGCAGAAATACGGACGCGACAAATATTTCCACTCGCAGTAAAAAAAGTAGTAATTTTTATTAAAACACTATAATTTTTAATAAAATAAAAGAGAACAAGTTAACTTCAAGTTTCATAATTAAAAAGGGTGTCGAAATAAGGAAAAAATAAAGTTAAATGTCATTAGTGTGGTTTGATTTCATTTTTTTGGTAGACCTTTTTTGGCAGATGCCCATATGTGTGGTACTTTTTTCGAAAACAGACTGTTTTGCGCGACTTTTTCTGAAAACAACTCTTTTTGCGCAACTTATTTTAAAATTATCGGCGGTAACCCTGGTTGTAACATGTTTCTTAGCGTAGTGTGAGAGAAACTTCATTTCTCGGCTGTACATGTCATTCCTTCTCTTAGTCTACTTGGCCGTCATCATAACATAACAAAATAATATTTTTGTATCGTCGTGTTTGTGGTATTTCCCGAAAAAGTAGAAAGTGTTTCACCGCTATTGCTCAAAACTCAGCGCACAGTGCGCTTCCCCAGCCAGTCACGTGCTACAATTGTATCCGTCTGTCTAGCTGGCTGGCGAGATTTGAGGTTTTTATTATACATATGCATGTATTTAAATTATTGATTCACTACATGCCTTTTTTGGCAACAAATATGGTAAATACGTGTATATTGGTGACGCCAAAGAAATGGCCTTTCAAGGCAATGGTAGCACATTAACATTCCTGGCGTATGGTCTCGCAGAATTTCGCCCACGTCTCTACTTTTTCGAAGAGATTGCCAAACATAAAAATTCAAATAGAAATAGAAGAAACATAAAGTTGAAATTTTGTAAGGTTAAAATGTGATTTTTGGGTTTATTTCATTGAAATTGTTCGGATCCAACAAGTCCAAAAAAATAATAGAGTGCAAATGATTAAGCGACAAAGAAATATTGTTATAATGTTAATTAACAAGGAAAGACTGTAAAGATTCCTCATGAGGTAAAAGTGGCGGGCAAAACAGATTCGGTGGTTGTGCACATCTCAGGGTAAGGGTCGACTATATGTCCGAGAACTTTTTTATTTTATTTAATATCAATCTAGATTTTTATACCCTTCACTAGGGTATTATGTCGTTGGGCACCCAAAAGGAAACGAGATAAACCCATCGATCTAGCAATGTCCTTCTGCCTGTCCGTCCATCTATTCTTGTAATCAAAGTACAGGTCGGAATTATTGTCTGATCCTGATAGAAATTGGCACAAGTAAGTTTTGCGGGCCAAGAACGAACGCCATTTAATTTGAGACAGATCGGTTCAGATTTACATATAGCATCCATACAAATGTCGCTCCCGATTTGACTATTTCCCCTCTAGAAACCACATATTTCATTCGATTTGCTTCAAATGATGGCACAGTACCTTATAATTGAACTAGAAACATCTATTGTCCAGATTTAGATATAGCTACCATACAAATTTTTCTCTTTTCCCGTTCTACACCATTTTCAAGTGTAACTCAAAAGACACCATTTGAAATTCAAAAAATATCAATTGAAATTCAAAAATTTCATTTGAAATTCAACAAAATATCAATTGAAATTCAAAAAATATCATTTGAAATTCAAAAATCATCATTTGAAATTCAAAACTCGTCATTTGTAATTCAAAAGACACCATTTGAAATTCAAAACTCGTCATTTGTAATTCAAAATACACCATTTGAAATTCAAAAGTTTTCATTTGTAATTCAAAAGTTATTCCATTTGAAATTCAAAAGATTCCATTTGAAATTCAAAAATGTAAACAAACTTATTTAAGAAAAATATACATTAGGTGGGGTAGCATTTATTTTTTTCTGCAAATTTGGATATTCTGCAGTTTTGAAAACAGATTTAATAAAATGATAAGCAACTAATAATTATAATGATGTAAAATCTCGGTAATTTCATATATAGTTTATAACCTTCACCAGCTCAGAGAGCATCTGCATATAATTTATAAGGACTTGCATTTTACTTAGGGTCGGATTATTTGTGTGGGAGGTACAACAAATCATAACTATTTTACAGGTATAAAGTGATTGTAAAATAATTTCCAATATTAAATTGTTACTGATCAGTTTTATTTTAACCAATGTATATACCGTCTATGAAAACATTACCAAATATCAAATTTCAGAGTATTCCGATCATCCGTATAGAAGTTATAAAATCTTTAAATTTAATAGGTTAGAGTGATTTGCGCGGGAGGTATGTAAATCTGTTTTCTAAACAGCAGAATATTAAAAATCACAGAAATAAATAAATGCTACCCAACCTAATGTATATTTTGCTTAAATAATTTTCTTTACCCTTTTTGAATTGCAAATGGAATAATTTTTGAATTTCAAATGAAACTTTTGAATTTCAAATGATGTCTTTTGAAATACTTATGACGAGTTTTGAATTGCAAATGACGAGTTTTGAATTTCAAATGAAAACTTTTGAATTTCAAATGATGTCTTTTGAATCACAAATGACGACTTTTGAATTTCAAATTTTGTCTTTTGAATTACAAATGACGAGTTCTGAATTTCAATTGACATTTTTTGAATTCCAAATGGAATTTGGAATTTTGGAAGTGATATTTTTTGAATTGCAAATGGAATTTTTGAATTTCAATTGGTGTCTTTTGAATTTCAAGTGATGTCTTTTGAATTACAATTGAAAAAGGTGTACAAACCACATATTTTAACCGCTCATTTTCAAATTTGTGTCAACACCTTATGTTTCAACTAAAAACATCTATCGTGAAAGTGAGTCAGCTCGGCTCTGATTTATATATATCTCCCATACAAATTTTGGTCCGGATTTGCCTTTTTCCCTTCTAGAAACCAGATAATTTAATCGATTTTCTTCAAATTTGCCACAGCACCTTATATTTTTCTTCCGCTCTTTTTCCCCCCAATTTAATTGTAATGGGGTAGAAAGTTGAGATTAACATATAGTCGGCCCCGCCCGACTTAAGGCTTTTCTTACTTGTTTAGGCTCAATTTAATCATATCTTTCTGTAGAACATATTGTTTTATTTGAATTTATATTCGATATAATATTATATTTTATATTGAAATTCCTGAATTGGAAGGCAGTACTTCTACTTCCCCAACCTTAAATGCTGACGCCTCCGCAATGTTTTACTTCCATGTTTTATGCTCATTCACCGAGGTCCAAATACTAATTTATCATTCGATATACATACATACATATGTGTACGAGTATGTTATTATGTACCAATTAAACGCTAAAAATATTTTAATTCAGATTTAAAGATACAAAAGCATGAATAATTTTTCAAATTGATTCAACCAGACCCAAATTTGAAACATAACCCAACCTTAAATATTTATTTCTTTTTAAAATGCAGATATGCTGGTTTTGAATATTCGCTTTGCAAAACAAAATCCCAAAAGAAACTCAATGAACTTGTCAGCATCAGTAATGTGACGATGGCTGTATGTCTCGCATGGAAATACAATTGTAGAGAGATACCGATAAAAAACGAAAACAAAAAAAACATATGCAAAACGCTTTACACACCCATATTTTTTCGACAAATTTAATGACAATGCGATTATTTCGTTGCTATGAATGAAATAATGCCGAGGCTGATGTTCAACAGTAGGGTGCGCAACCTAACCAATTGGCCAAACGAAAACTTTGCCAAGGGGAGTTGCCACTTAAAGTTTTATCGTACAACTTGAGAGTAGATTATGGTGACAACTATCTTCACATAAACTGATTTATTGATTTGTTAAATAATTTCAGAACTACAACTGTTTCCTCAATTAAAGTTCACCAAAAAAGAAAAAAACATTGTTCTGAAATTGTCTTTGACTAATCTTCAAATCTGGGGGTGATAAAGCCATTTTTTGGTTGGCGATCGACCCTATCAAATGTACACCCATGTTGTTCTTATTTTATTATAATTATTTTTATACCCTCCACCTCCAGGATGGGGGTATACTAACTTTGTCATTCCGTTTGTAACACCTTGAAATATCGACCTGAGACCCTATAAAGTATATATATTCTTGATCGTCATAAAATTCTAAGACGATCTAGCCATGTCCGTCCGTCTGTTGAAAGCACGCTAGCATCTGAACGAAAGGAGCTAGAACGTTCAAATTTTCTATAAATGCATCTTATAGTCGTTGGGATTGAAATGGGGCGAAATCGGCCCAAAGGAATAAATTTTCCCTCACAAGGACTAAAAATACCCATAATAATCCCTAATATTTTAGCGTATTTAAGCATGTTTTTTGAATATGTCTGTTTATATTTGCTTGATATATGGTATGCGCATTCCCCTTATAGCAAAACCGTGCACCATAAAGTGATTCTTATTTGTAGGGGGTGAAATGGGGCAAAAAAGGGATAAAAATGGTACATATTAAACGACAACAGCTGGAAACACGAAATTCGGTGTGTACATTCCTCTAATTGAGTAGATACATAATATAAAAGTATTTTTTCCAAATTCGTACTTTTAAGGGGCAAAATAGGAATAGAGGGATAAAAATGGTACCAACCAAACGGCTGTACCTAGAATAATGAAATTCGGTGTATACATTCCTCTGATTGCATAGACATGTAAAATACACGGTTTTTTTAAAATTCGTACTTTTTGGGGTTAAAATGAAAAAAGGGGATAAAAATAGTACCAATCTAATGACCGCAGCTAGAGTCATGAAATTCGGAGTATACATTCCTCTGAGTGTGTAGACACGGAAAATAAATTGAATTTTCGAAATTCGTATTTTTTGGGGATTTGAGAAAAGGGGATAAAAATAGTACCAATCAAATGACCGCAGCTAGAGTCATGAAATACGGAGTATACATTCCTCTGACTGCGTAGGCACGGAAAATAGACGAATTTTTCGAAATTAGTACTTTCAAGGGATACATTGGTACAGAGGGATAAAAATAGTACCAACTAAACGACTACAGCTAGAATGATAAAATTCTAATTGCGTAGAAACGTCAAGGTGGTAAAAATGTTACCAACCAAATGGGCGCAGCTGGAATCATGAAATTCGGTGTATACATTCCTCTGACTGCATAGGCACGCAAAATAAAAAGTTTTTTCCAAATTCGTACTTTTTCTTTTACGGCAAAAATTGGTTGAATCATGAAGTTAGGTTATTTTGCACTATGTACGTCTGATAATGGATTTTCAAAATTTGTACTTTTGGAATTCAAATAGAATGGAAATACAACCAACTGTAGCACCCACTATCTACCAATATTTAGGGCTTTGAAAATATTTTGAAAATATAAATATAAGAATATTTATTTTTTGAATTGACGTATTGGTAGCATTACCTTAAAAGCGTGGTTTGAAATAATAAAAAAATATTGTATTTATTTATAAAATTAATTTTTCAATATTTGTATTTGTTTTGGTTTGGCTATTTTAAAAAAATTATATTTTCCTGTAATATTACTGCACTTCTACGAAAACCGACAACCTCTGTGGAATGCAATCCATGGTGGAGGGTATATAAAGTTCGGCCCGGCCGAACTTAATGCCGTTTTTACTTGTTGAAGCTCAAAAATCGAAATCATCCACTGAAAGAATTCTCTTCATAATATTTATGATGTTGTCTTAACCTCAGTGAAAATTTTCATTAAAAAGTCGCCAAAGAAACATTTCATAAAATGTATGAAACATGTTTCATAAAGCACAAATCAATGAAAAGTGTCATAGAATTTATGAAACATTTCATATAAACTATGAAATGCAATTCTTCATTCTATGAACTTTTGACATACAAGTTCATTATTTTTCATAATATGATGTATGCAAATGTTCATAGATTTTATGAAGAAACTTCATTAATTTTACGATAGAGTTTCATAAATAGTAATAACTGAAGATTCCAAAAAAAACGTGTTGATTGACTAATCAATCAACACACACCACCTTTGCGGGAGTCTCTGCAATGAATATGTCTTTGACTTAAATCAGGGTTCATACTTATGTTAGAGTTAACAGAGTACAAATGAGAATTGCTAGCATTCAACGAATAAAGTCGACACACTAAAAATGAAACTATGAAATACTTCATTGTATTTATGAAGACATTTCATAACACAAATATTTTATTGGTTATGACATATTTCATAATATTTAAGGACTGTTTCATTAATGCTATGAAATCATTCTTCGATCTTATGAACCTAAGTTTGACTAATTTAACAATTTGGTTTTATGAAATATGAAATGTTTATGGAAAACTTGTATGAAACATTTCATTTTATTTATCAGTTTTTCATACATATTAAGAAAATATTCATTAAATTTATGAAACGCCTTTTATGAAATCGCTTCATAAATATTATGAAGGAAAATTCTTTCAGTGTCGAGTGTTAAAGAATGCATTTTTTGATTTTTGCTCAAACGCTGTGGTGATTGTACTTACGTAGGCATTCAGATCTGCACATATTCCGTCAAAAGTGGCTGATGTTAATTAAAATTAATGATGTTTGATTTGAAAGCAGAACTTGGGGCTATAAAAACCCACCGAACGCATAGCATCAATCCACACCTGTCAAAAGGACGGACGGACAGACCGCGACGCAACGCGACGACGAAGCACCAGACATAAACCAAAGTGCCAAGGCACAGCAAAACAAATTATAAATGCAGAAATCCAATCCAAAGCAAACAAAGGAAGAGTTGTGGTGTTGGTGGTGGTGGCTTCTTTTCGGGACAAGAACACAAAATAATGACGCGGCTAAAATAAGCACAAGTTTTGAGGGTTTCAATGAAATCCTCTTGACGACTTTCGAGTTCTTTTTTCTTAGCCAAATGTCGTTATCACTTGGGCCACTGTGCTTTGATCGCATGACTCAACATCCGTTCTTGGATTTTCAGCAAAATTCCATTAAACTCAAGACAAAGTAAAAGGAGCCACGGAATGATATCGTTTTATTTTCTGTTGAGGGCTTTTTGCATTACGACTACCCGAATACCTTTGGTAGGCGGACAGTGTGTTTCTTTTTTAGGTTTTGTGATTTTTGACTGTCCATTTGTTGGTTGGCTGGATTTCCTGGCCTGTTACAGTTCAGTCTCCCCACAAAATTGGTTTTTCGCTAAATTTACCTGCATAAACTCGTTTTTTTGTGACTTTGAAGTGAAGTGAGGTGTGTTTGAAAAAAGTGAACAGGAAATGTTCACAAATGAAATATTTCTTAAAAGCTGGCAACATTTTGTTGCCACAAACCCTTTAAAATTCTAAAAAAAAACTTAAACAAGAGCGGGCGACTGAATGCAAAACTTAGTTGATTAAACTAATGCATTTGGTAAGTACACAACAAGGCATAGTCCAGTACAATAATCTTCGGCAGTTCAAGGGTATTTTGAATAATGGGTAATAGGGGCTTCTTTTAATACGTCTCATTGTTGACTGTTGGTCATTAGTGCGTAATACGTCGATGTAAAATGAATAGGGAAAAGGAAATGTGGGACTTCACCCACATTTTTTGTTTTGTTTAAATATGTAGAAGAAATCACATTATTCAAATGGTCTAAATGAAAAATCAGAAATTGAAAGACAAATTATTATTATTATATTACCCAACTAAAAAACAATTTTACTAAAATTTCAATTATCAAGTAATAGTGGATTTCAGCAACCGGTATAGAAGTTGTATAGGATTTAATTTTACCAAGGATAGGGACAATTGTGTGGAAGGTATTCGAAGGATCGTGGCTAAAGCATAAATATTTTTATGTATAAAATGGTTATAAACATATTTTTAAGCGTTGGCACGGCACATGCACATACACATGCATGCATATGCAACTCAATGAGATGCTTGTAAGATGGCATGTGTACTTTATTACTTGGTGTGATTTTTTAAACGCAAATTCGACAAGTGAGTTGTGCTTCTCGTTCGATGGTGAGAATCATCTCCTAAATAATTTGTGTTCTATTCAAAATCAACATCGGCCCTTGAATACTCTGTAGATTGAGGGTATAATAAAAACAAGGGTTTCAGGGGATTCACAATCACAATAATATTACATATTCACAATTTGATAAGAATGACATTTTTTGTGTTGGAATCCTCCATGATTACATTTTTGACAAATGTTCTTACCAAATAAATTCTAAATGGTCACGTATATACATTAGAGCGACTCACGAAAAAAAAATAGAAAAGTTACCTGGTTATTCCTACAATATTTCGGCTCTATCAACATCCGCTGACGAGCTAAACCGATTTAAAACTACCTCTAAATTGAATTCGTTATCCAAATTTTAGGCCCAAAATGTTGTATACGTACAGAAGTATAGAAATGTATTAACCTTTAGAACTGCATTACAAAAAGGACAAACAATTCCAGTAGATTGGAATTCTGCTTGAACACTTTTCTAGAAAATGTTGTCTGTACCCTACATAAATTGATTACAAATGAAAACGAAAAACGCCCACAACCACAAAAAGAAAAACACTTTCGTTTGCAGCAGTCCAAAGAAAAAGAATTTCGTATAAAACATTATTCGGTCGGACATATAACTGATATTTGTAAGACAACATTGTCATCCCTAGATCAAATAGGGGACTAAAAAACAAGTAAGGAAAGGTTAAAGTCGGGCGGGGCCGACTCTATGATACACTCCACTTTCTATCCGAATACAATTTAATTCGGTGAAAAAGTGAAAACGGGCAGGATTTTTGCATCCTGTAAAAGTGTGTGTTTGACAAAAAATGTTAAATCGGAAAGGACATTTGTATGGGAGTATATTGAAATCTGGAACGAAATAGGTGAAATATAATATGTATAGTTTGGCCAAAATCGGTTAAACATTTGGGAGCAACATTTGTATTTGCGCTATATCTATATCTGAACCGATCTTAGCCACTTTCACCATAGGTTTTTTACTTGGATTATAAGCTGTTGTGCCAAATTTAAAGAAAATCGATCTAAAGCGGCAAAAGTCAAATCGGGAGCTACATTTGTTTGGGGGCTATATCTAAATCTGAACCGATCTTACCCAATTTTTGCATAGGTGTTTTTAGTTGGATTATAAGATGTTGTGCCAAATTTAAAGAAAATCGAGTATAATATGTGGTTTCTAGAGCGGAAAATGTCAAATCGGGAGTGACATTTGTATGGGGGCTATATCTAAATCTGAACCGATCTTACCTACTTTCTGCAATAGTTGGATTATAAGATTTTGTGCCAAATTTAAAGAAAATCGGGTACAATATGTCGTTTCTAGAGCGGAAAATGTCAAATCGGGAGCGACATTTGTATGGGAGCTATATCTAAATCTGAATCGATCTTACCCAATTTTTGCATAGGTGTTTCTAGTTGGATTGTAAGATGTTGTGTCAAATTTAAAGAAAATCGGGTACAATATGTGGTTTCTAGAGCGGAAAATGTCAAATCGGGAGCGACATTTGTATGGGAGCTATATCTAAATCTGAACCGATCTTACCCAATTTTGGCATAGGTGTTTCTAGTTGGATTGTAAGATGTTGTGTCAAATTTAAAGAAAATCGGGTACAATATGTCGTTTCTAGAGCGGAAAATGTCAAATCGGGAGAGACATTTGTACGGGGGCTATATCTAAATCTGAACCGATTTGCCTCAAATTAAATAGCGTTCGTCCTTGATCCACACAACTTACTTGTGCCAATTTTTGTTAAGATCGGACTATAATTGCGACCTGTAGTTTGATTACAACAATAGATGGACAGACAGACAGACAGACAGACAGACAGACGGACATTGCTAAATCGACTCAGAAAGTGATTCTAAGTCGATCGGTATGCTTAACAATGGGTCTGTCCCGCTTCCTTTTGGGTGTTACAAACAAATGCACAAAGCCATAATACTCTCGTGGAGTGTATAAACAATATTCTTGCACCTTCAGATGAGAAAATTTTTAGAAAATAATGTAAACCCCCTTTTGCACAAGGTTACACTTATTCAGAAATGAAAAACGAAAATACAGTTACATTTGTCTCATTTTTTGGCACAAACAAAAACACTATTAGAAACTTTCTTTGACTTCTTTTCTAATTCAATTCAATAAAATACATTCAAAACTCACCCTTTTACGACGTCGATGTGAAGCCGTTGAATAGCCGCTTTCACTGGGCGGCGCCTGGAATTGTTCGCGTTGCCGCAACGACAGCAGCAGATCATCAACGTTGCGTATATAATTACGATCCAAAGTGTTTGAAACCGAATTAACAGCGGCTTCACCACCCTCAACCCCAGCAAAACCGCCCCCACCGCTAGCACAGTTCAAGACACGTTGACCCAAACTATTGCTACGCGAACGAACACGTTGCTTTTGCAGCCAATAGACTTGATTGGCTAAATTGATCTCAGCCGCTGCCTTACGAGCATCACGGCGAGTCAGCGACGATGTGAGAGGATGTGCAGCAGCAGCACCACCACCACCACCTCCAACATGTGCTGCAGCATAATCCGAGCCCCCAGCACCGCCACCCTGGGCCAAATATTCGCCAGAGATGTGAATTTTGGGCGTTTGCACGAGCTGCAGACCAGTGGCTCCCGTGGCATCGGGAAACTCGTGCAGCTCATAAGGGTAGCGTGGATCCATCGACTGGCCGGATTGCCGCGGATACATGTAGCCATCGCGTATAAACATTTTGGTTGTGGTGTATATGCGATCGTCCACCTGATAGAGGCCCTTGCCACCGGGGCCCTCGCCATCGCCTATTATACCATTGCGTATGAAGGCAGTGGGGCGATGCTTTAGTAGTGGATAGAAGGCCGATTTAGGATTGACAGGATGTATGACCGAACTCGATGGCATGGTTTTGCGTTTCTTTAAACTGTTGCGCCTGGAGGTATACTTTGATATTTTCATGTTTCGTTCAACCGTAGCGCTGGAGTGTGTGAGTTAGAACAAGACTGCAGTGGTGGATTTCTTGGTGAGATTTTTGGTCGAGCCTCAAGGTAGGCTACACTTTTCGGAGTTTATATTCAATATTAAAACTTTTTTGTTGTAGGCACGTGTTTGAATTTTTGTTTTGGAAATGTTAGTTTTTTGCCGTTTTTTATTATTAATTTTTATTTTTTTGTTTCGTGTTTTCGGGGGAGAAATTAAAAAGAATTCGGTTTTCGTTGTTTTTCGTTTAAACTTTCACTTGCGATTGATTTTTACAATTTGCCGCGAATGTTGTTGTTGCTCGGCGCAATGTTCCACAACAACAAAACACACAAACGCACAACGGGACAAAGTTCTTAATCCAATTAGCCCTCGAGTGGATGACCCACCAACAACTGCTTGTCCGTTGAACATGTGGGTCTTGTGCTTGACCACGTTACACTCAAAGAAAAATTTTGGTTGAATTGTATTTTCAATTTCCGTTAGAAAACTTTTGGAATTTCTTTTTGGTTTGTTTTAGTTTTATTACAAAAACGTTTTATTTACCCCAGTGCCCAAGGTAAGCCATTGATTGTGATTGTTTGGCTTTTGGCGAGTGTGTGTTTGGCACACTTTTGTGTCACTTGTGTGCCGTGCCGCCAGAGTCGTGTAAATTTGTTAGCGCGGTCGTTGCAATGGGTATGGGTAATTTGAATTCTTTTAGTTTTTCCATCTGTCGTCGCTTCTCTGGGTTGTACCACTAGTAGTATATCAGCGTTTAATTTCAGCATTTAATCTGTCATTGTTAATCTGTGGTACACGGTTAAGCAGCACATTCTGCCTTTTTTAATTTTGGAATACTAAACTAAGTTCAGTTTTTTGTGTGTTGACTTATTCAATTACTGTTGGCATCGCACGAGAGATAAACATGTTGTTAATACTTGTATTGACCCCAATAGTTGTGCTATTAGATACACCACCACTAGTTCTGTTGTCAGTCGGTGTCGTTGTTTGGGTTATATTAATTGCTCATTAAAGTTTTATAATTGACGCCCACAATTATTTTGTAGAGAACCACAAAAAACACAAGCTAATCGAAGAGTTCAATTTGAAAAAGTCTACAGTGTCGAACAATAAAAAACATGAGTGGATAGCCAATGGAAATCGAAAAGAAACATAACATTGTTTAACAGGTCGTATCGTTTTTATACCCTCCACCTATGGAAGGGGGTATATTCACTTTGTCATTCCGTTTGTAACACCTTTCGTTTGCTAGCCGCTAGGAAATGTGTTTTATGGTTTTACAGATCGGGTGCAATCGGCCCAGAGGGAACAAATTTTCCCTAACAAGGACTGAAAATACCACCTAATAACACTGTCCAACAAATTAAGACTTTTTGAATGGAACAGAATAGCGACCCCATAATTCTGAAAGGGTATGTTGAGTAGTTCATTTTTGTAGAACAAACTTATGGTCCAGCACGTCTGAGTTTTTTTTTACAGCAATGGTGTCTTTGGTGACCCCCATTGACAATTTTCGGCAAACATTTTCGTAGAATATTTTAATCCTTAAATGTCAGTTTTTAAAGGATATTTTTTGATTTTCTCGAAAAAAGGGTCAAATTGACCCTTAAAGAGACCAGTTAGAGGGTTAAGATCTTCCACAAAAATAATCCTCATACAATTCCACAATACAACTCTGACCATAAGAATTCTCTCAGACATTAACTTGCAGCATTTTTTTCATATAGTATAATGCTGCCTTCGACCAAAAAATGAAAACTTTGACCCACTGTAAAAAAAAAAAACTCAGACGTGCTGGACCATAAGCTTGTTCTACAAAAATGATCTACTCAACATACCCTTTCAGAATTATAGGGTCGCTATTCTGTTCCAAAAATGCTGTTGGACAGTGTAATTAGACTATTTAAGCAATTGTTTTTTAATTTCTTGAATTTTTGCATACATTCCTCTTGTAGCGTAAAAGCATCGAAAAGTAAAAAAAGTTTTAGCGGGCGAAATGGGACAAAAACGGTACGAAACCGATAGAAATAGCATGAAATTTGGATTGTACATCCCTCAAATTGCGTGGACACGTAAAATACTTTTATGGGATACAATTGGAAAAGAGTGATAACAAATGGTACCAACCAAACCGCTGAAGTTGAAATCATGAAATTCGCTGTACACACTCATTCTGACTGTGATGATGCGAAACAAAAAGGATTTTTTGAAATTTGTACTTTTAGACAGAAAATGAGGAGAATGGGGATAATAATGGTACCAACCAAACGGCTGCAGCTATAACAATGACATCTATTTGACTGCGTAAACGCGAAAAATAAAGAGATCTTTCGATATGCGTACCATCAAGATCTAAATGGCATTAAATTTGCCACCAATCAAGCCGGCTAATGTTAGAATCATGATATTCAGTATTCGTACTTGTTGGGTCAAAATGAAAAAGGGAGTGAAACTGGTACCAAGCAAACGCCTGTAGCTAAAATCATGGAATTAGGTGCGTATATTCTGAAACATATTGGATCTTCTATATCAGAACTTTTCCAATCAAAATGATACAAACATTTAGGCAAAGAATTGCAAATTGTGAAAATCGGGCTTGTTTCTACCTGAGGACACATTTTTGAAGATTGCTGCCTAATATATTGTGATGTATTTACATAGAAAATATCACCCTTTTCCTAATATGGTAGTGCACCTCTATATAATCTTCCTCTAATCTACCGCTAGTATATTGGGTCCCCTTCTTTTTAACATTTTTATTAATGATATAAGTTCTTGCTTCAAGTATTCTAATTATCTAATTTATGCGGATGACATTAAACTGTTTTCTAAAATTTCTCTTCCTCTTGATTTTATCCAAATTCAGGAAGATATTAATCGCTTGGTCTGAATTGAATCATTTACCACTAAACTTTGCGAAATGTTTTCATCTCCCGTTTGGTAGGCGTACGAATTTGCTAAATACAAGTTGTTGTATTAAAAATCATGTTGTGCAGAAGGTTAGTAGTATCTTAGACTTGGGAGTTATTTTCGATTCTAAATTGGATTTCAATTTGCATATTGATTTCATAATGCCTAAAGCTTATACTGTGCTTGCGTTTATAAGAAGAAATAGTAAAGAATTCTCTAATCCCTATACTCGTAAATTGTTGTATACAACATTTGTCAGGTCTAAATTAGAATATGGCTATATGGTATGGAACCCGTGTTATGATATTTATTGTAATCGCATTGAGAGGTTCCAGAAAAAAATTATTAAATTTGCTTTAGTTTCTGTGCCATTTGTCAATCCCGTGCCGACGTATGATTCATTTGGAGTCTGTATCAAGTCGTAGATCAAAGAGCTCAATTTTATTTCGGTATAAACTAATTTGTGGTCTTATCGATTGTCCTTTTTTGCTTAGTTTTATTTGTTTTAATGTTCCATCTAGATGTCTAAGGAATAATGAATTTTTTAATATTCTTTTTTATAGAACTAAATATGCTTCTTTTGAGCCTATTCTGAGATCCATGAAGGAATATAATAATTTAATAATTAAGCATGATATAGATTTGTCATATAATTTAAATAGATTTAAGGAAACTCTAGATTTAATTTACTTCTAAGTTTGGCTTGTCTGTAAGGATTGTTACTCCATAGACATATGAATGAATAAATAAATAAATAATGCCTCTTAACTTGTTATTTTAGATTTTTACCCAAAAAAAAAAAAATAACTAACATTTAACACGATAAGTTTACAAAATTGTTTCAACGAGTTCAAAACATTATTTTGTAACTTTTTTGAGGGATTGAAAACTTTTAAATGGACAAAAAATATGATTATTATTGTTTTCTAAGTAAATTCCAAGCTAATGTCATTACTAAGATTTTAGACATCAACTAACAATAATTAAATCAGCAAATTATATTTAGAGGACATACGTTATATCGACCTAACATATTTTCTAGAATACATTTCTCAAATATCACATCAATGATCCATATAATAAATATATGTATTTATTGGAGGTATTGGAACAGAATTTTTGGTTCTATTAAAGAAAACATAAAAGAAGAAGCAAATTTAGAATAAAAGCCTTAAAATGCTATATTTATGTAAATTGAAATATATGTATGTAATTACTTTTATTTTAAATGACGCTTAAGACTTTATCAAACCAAAAATCCACATTATTTCTAGACTTGAAGATTGCCAGATGACCACACCAGATGCCAATGCGGACGACCCAAAGAACTTAAAAAATCATGGAAAGGATTTGATCCAAAGATTATTAGGGCTATAAGGGTATTATATTTGCTGACTGTATCAAATAAAAATCATTCAAATACAATTCTTTTGAAAAGCATAACATTTAAAATTCTATGTAAAACCTAAATGAAATAGCGACAAATATTTTTTAAATGAAATTTCGTGTCATGTGCATTAGAGCGTACCAGGTTACAAGTAAAAAAAAAAAAGTTCGCCGTACACCTTCGAATATGAAGTATTATTGAAAGGTAGTTTCAAAAAAATTTTTTTTATTTTTTTATGCCGAACGTAGGGGTCGCGCTTTTACATTTTTCTATATAACTTCTGCATTTATAAACGGATTTTAAAGTGTGATACATCGATGTTTTTGTCCGATTTTTTTGTCTTTGAAGTCATTGAGCTCAAACATGATTCATGATTTTATGCGAGCTTTAATTTTCGATTATTAGAGTGGTACATTAGGGTAGTAGCAACTGAGAAATGATGGGTAAGTACCAGAAGGGGGTGCTTGAGCTCAATGACTTCAAAGACAAAAAAATCGGCCTCGTCGAGACAAAAACATCGATGTATCACACTTTAAAATCCGTTTATAAATACAAGTTATATAGAAAAATGTAAAAGCGCGACCCCTACGTTCGGCATAAAAAAATAAAATTTTTTTTTTGAAACTACCTTTCAATAATACTTCATATTCGAAGGTGTACGGCGAACTTTTTTTTTGAGGTACGCCCTAATGTGCATGCGACAAAAAATGTGAAATAAAAGCCATAGAAATGGGTGCGAAAAGTGATATTGAAAAATATGACACCAAAAGAAAAGACACAAAAAGGTTGGATGGGGCGATGGCCAGTAGCCACTAACATTTAACAAGGTTGAATCAATTAAAAAGTACAGTCGAACTTCCATATAGCGAATCTCAAGGGGACCAAAAAAAATTCGTTATAAAGAAAATTCGTAATATAGAATTATTTTAATTGATTTTTCAAAAGAAAATACCTAAAAAACACCACCAAAATCAGTTAAGAAATACCATCGGACTTAATCTTGTGTAACTCGAGAAAAAGCAATGAGAGCGGTGGCACATCTATACGGTTTAGTTGTCTATGATGTGAATCTCACACACAAAAATAAATAAAAAATGAAAATATGTGTGTATATGGTGAGAGTGAAAAATGTGTTTATGTAAAAAGATCAAAACATACTGAAAATTTGACGAAATTGCAGTGTCCTGGAAATAAATTCGTTATATAGAGAACTTCGTTGTACGGAAGTTCGTAATAGAGAAGTTCGACTGTAATTATTTTTAAAGTACAGGGTTTTCCAACAAGAGGTGTTATTTTGAATCACCCGGTATTTCGGTAGCTGTCACTTTTGAAGCTTTTATTCTTTGACATTCGAAGAAAGTAAGCCAATACTAAAAATTGAACGATACACGCTTCAACAACGCATTGACATTATTAAAATTCATGAATGAAAACGATCCGGAATTCCATCGAAAAATCATCTTGACTGATGAGGCCCATTTCCAGCTCGGTGGCTACGTCAACAAGCAAAATTGTCGCATCTGGGGCTCGGAAAACCCAAGAGTTATTGTTGAGAAGCCTCTCCATCCTCATCGTGTGACTGTTTGGTGCGGTTTATGGTGCGGCGGGGTCATTGGACCTTACTTTTTTGAAAATGAGGTTGGATCAACAGTTACGGCGAATGGATTGCGCTATCGAGAGATGATTCATGATTTTTTAATGGTCGGAGTTGGATGGTATTGATCTGGACAACGTTTACCTTCAGCGAGAGGGCGCTACGTGCCACACAAGCAACGAAACCATTGCTCTTTTACGGGAAAAGATTCCGGACCGTGTTATCTCTCGAAGAGGTGATCACAATTGGCCACCGAGATCATGTGATTTAACACCTTGCGACTTCTTCCTTTGGGGCCACTTCTACGCCAACAGCCCAGGGTCGATTCAAGACCTCAAAGATGGAATTCTTGAGGCTATCGAGGACATAGGGCAGCCACTTTACCATTTGGTTATGGGAAATTTCATGAATTCGTGAGGCTATCGAGGACATAGGGCAACCACTTTGCGATTTGGTTATGGAACATTTCATGAAAAGGATATGGTCCTTTAAGCGTGGTCGTGGTGGCCATTTGGCTGATGTTGTTCTTCATTATTAACGGCACACCTTCCTCTTTATTATAAAAATAAACATCCGATCATTTATCTCAAAAAATGACATCTTTCTTTGAATACCAAAATAACACCTCTTGTTGGAAAACCCTATAATAAAAAACTGCTTGGCCAGTACAGTTTATTTGAAGTGACAGAATGTATTTTTTGTATACAAAAACTATAGTTATTTTAATGTCTACATACAAAACAATTATAATAGGATATGCCCTAAACATTATTTATTTGGCAGCAGCGTTTCGAAAATATGAAATGATGGTTGACGAAGGCAACCGAAATATTGGGAAAATAAAATAAAAATAAATAATAAAACAACACCACCAGTTTTTCCATGGCCTCAAGCTGAATTAATCGATAAGAAAATTAAATATGAAATTAATTAAAAAAAATATGAAAAGAAAATATGTCTAGTTTCAAATTAAATAATATTGGGCCTAACATTTTGTTTGAATCTTTGTTATCGACAAATGTAAATAGAAAAGAAGAACAGTATTCATTTTTCTCAATTTTCTATGTCAGCATTTCTGTGAATTCATTCTTTTGTAGCCCTGACGTTTTCACAATTAATCATTTCGTTGAAGCAAATTGGCTAAAAACAATTAACACTCTAGCAAATCGCCTAATTTCATGGCACCTTAAATATAGTTTCTTGCTTGAATCGAGACAGAAATCCATAACACCAAAATCTTAATGAAGTGAAGGTTGGTTTGTTATGTGATTTTTATTTAATAAATATTGAATTTTTGGACATTCTCTATTAAGGAGCTATATAATCTGTTAGATGAATTATGAAAGGCAGAGGAGATTTTTCTTGGTGATCTCTCTTGAGGACTGTTGCTGAAGATATTCAGATCTATGCAGAAGTACATATAATGCGAAAAAAATGAAAGAGGGTCTGTTTTATCGCCCTTTTACATAAAGTAAACCTTGTTGAGCTTGCCACGAAGACGCAAATTCAAAAGAAGTTGTCAGTAAACACATCAGAAAAGTAAAAGGGGTGGTGTAGGAATTAATGTGAATTTTCTCGTTCTCGACACAGAGTTTGTGGTAATAAACCGAAACAGTTCTGGGGGGGGGCGAATTATTGTTTTGTTTTTGAAAAAGATCCCGAGCAGAATATTCTTCTAAATATAAATATATTTTCTAACATAATACTCATGGCAAATATTCCCGAGATACCACTGCGAGCCAGTTGAATATATTAAAAACACTTTTAGAATAAAATTTATTATATATATGTTAATTTAGTATGATGCTTACTGTCTCGAAGTTCGAGCTGATCGAATTTAGGACGCTTATCGAAAAGGGAAATCTATACATTTAAAAAATCAAAAAAATATTTTTTCGCTGGCTGCTATTTCAATTTTTTGATATCATTTTATACTGACATTGGATCTCAAGTTTAATAAAAAATATAGATTTTTTCGTGATAAACAACTGATTTTATGATTTTAATTTTTTTTTGATATTCAGGGATCTAACGTTTGAGCTAATCCCAATCTATGGCTGTGGACAGAAAAACTTTGTCAGATTTTGAAAATTGTTCACTTGGTTTTGTAATCCTTTGTTTAATGCAATTTTTTACTTTTGTTAATTTGTTTGTTACTGGAGACACTTTGCTGCCTTCATCACTTTGCACGCTGTGCTTTTTCCCTCCCCAGAGTTTATTGACATTTTTCCATTTTTAGCGGATTTTTAAAATTGCGGAGTTTCCGTTTTTTGTTTTCTTTTTTTTTATTATTTTGCAATACAGATTGAAACTGAATTAATTACAACTTCCGTTTCCGTTTTAGATCGCAGCCTTTGCACAGCTTGTGCCCCGGCGATACGTATGCGCCAAAGAACAAATGTCAACTGGTTTTTGTGGCCATAAATTGACAAAACAAAAGAATAATTTGTCGGTTGTGCTGTTGTTGTTGTTGTTATTGCAGTTCTTTTTTCCAGTCGATATAATCGGACCAAACCGACTGCAAACAATAGAAGACCAACCATCCAACCAACCAGAATTGTGTAAACGATAAGAACTTTGGAAACAAAATATAAAAAAATCACAGAAAAATTAAAATGGAATGCTGGAACAGCAAATCCATAACAGCAGACACTTGAAAAAGTTATCATATCAATTGGAGGCAGTGTCGGTGTACTGTGGTACAATAGGCAAGCTCACGACCAAAAAAAAATACTGCATTGTCTGTTAAGCATTTCGACAATTTTGGCCTAGGATTTACATTTTTAGCATCGCAAACAGGTTTTGCACAGTGGTCATGCTAATGCCACCTTGAAGAAGGCTGGTTGCCCAAATTTGCAGACGTTTATTAATGAAAATATAGGGTTTAATTATACCCTCCACCTCCAGGATGGGGGTATACTAACTTTGTCATTCCGTTTGTAACACCTTGAAATATCGACCTGAGACCCTATAAAGTATATATAAAGTTCTTGATCGCCATAAAATTCTAAGACG
The DNA here is from genome assembly GCA_947397865.1 of Polietes domitor. Classification (NCBI taxonomy): domain Eukaryota; kingdom Metazoa; phylum Arthropoda; class Insecta; order Diptera; family Muscidae; genus Polietes; species Polietes domitor. The sequence continues at coordinate 36,497,833 of OX377618.1, forward strand.
ATCTAGCCATGTCCATCCGTCCGTCTGTTGAAAGCACGCTTCCTTTCTAAACGAAAGGAGCTAGGACGTCCAAAATTTCCATAAATGCCTCTTATAGTCGTAGATCGGTTGGGATTGAAACGGGGCGAAATCGGCCCAAAGGGAAAAATTTTTCCCTCACAAGGACTAAAAATACCCATAATAATCCCTAATTTTTTAGCGTATTTAAGCATGTTTTTTGAATATTTCTGTTTATATTTGCTCGATATTTGGTATGCGCATTCCCCTTATATCAAAAACGTGCACAATAAATTGATTCTTATTTGTAGGGGGTGAAATAGGGCAAAAAAGGGATAAAATGGTACATATTAAACGACAATAGCTAGAAACACGAAATTCGGTATGTACGTTCCTCTAATTGAGTAGATACATAATATAAAAGTATTTTTTCAAATTCGTACTTTTAAGGGGTGAAATGGGAATAGAGGGATAAAAATGGTACCAACCAAACGGCTGTACCTAGAATAATGAAATTCGGTGTATACATTCCTCTGATTGCATAGACAAGTAAAATACACGGATTTTTTAAAATTCGTACTTTTTGGGGTTAAAAAGAATAAAGGGGATAAAAATAGTACCAACCAAATGACCGCAGCTAGAGTCATGAAATTCGGAGTATACATTCCTCTGACCGCGTAGACACGGAAAATAAACGGATTTTTCGAAATTCGTACTTTCAAGGGATACAATGGTACAGAGGGATAGAAATATTACCAACTGAACGACTACAGCTAGAATGATGAAATTCTAGTTGCGTAGAAACGTCAAGGGGGTAAAAATGGTACCAACCAAATGGACGCAGCTGGAATTATGGAATTCCTCTGCCTGCATAGACACGCAAAAATTTTTTTCCCAAATTCGTACCTTTTCTATTACGACAAAAATTGATTGAATCATGAAGTTAGGTTATTTTGCACTATGTACGTCTGATAATGGATTTTAAAAAATTTATACTTTTGGAATTAAAATAGAATGGAAATACAACCAACTGTAGCACCCACTATCTACCAATATTTATGGTATTTAAGCTTTTTGAAAATATAAATATAAGAATATTTATTTTTTGATTTTAAATAAATAATGGTTTGAAATAATTAAAATATTATATTTATTTATAAAATTATTTTTCAATATATGTATTTGTTTTGGTTTGCCTATATTAAAAAATTTATATTTTCCTGTAATATTGCTGCACTTCTACGAAAACCGACAACCTCTGTGGAATGCAATCCATGGTGGAGGGTATATAAAGTTCGGCCCGGCCTAACTTAGCGCCGTTTTTACTTTTTTTTTGTATTTTCTATGATTCTTCCTTCCAGCACCTCCCACACAAATCACGAAAAGCTACGTAAAATTAAAGCTTTTATAATTGCTATACTGATGATCGGATTACCTTGATATTTGATAATTAGCAATGCTTTTTTAGTCGGTACATTCGCATGGAATACGGGCGAAATTGCCACACCCCTTCTGTTACCTCCCACACAAAGTGATATAAACTTTAGTTACATTAAAACCGACATAACATCCAGACGGGTAGACAAAATCATTAGCAATTTGATATTTGAAAATGTCTTTTATAATCACTTTAAATATTTTCGCAGTAGCCTCGCCCCTTCTTGTATATATCCTAGGTAAAATTAAATCCTTCATAACGTCTATACTATAGGGTCCGCCAAATAACTTTTTTTTTGAAAATGCTATAAAAAACTGCTGAATATTTTCTCAAATTTCTTTTTTTATTTGAAAGTACAATCCTTCCGGTTAATAATGGAAAATAATTTCATTCAAATGGCTGCCTCGGGCACCCCACGATAGTAGTCCAACGGTTGAATAGTTTAAGAAAAAAAACGTTAGATGGCGGACCCTATATATACTCAAAATCATTTGCAACTTGATATTTAAAAATGTCTTTTATAATCACTTTAAATATTTACGCTTTAGCCACGCCCCTTCTTGTACCTCCCACACAATTGCCTCTATCCTAGGTGATATTAAATCATATAACAATAAAACTTATATACTGGTGCATGGAATCCACTATGTTTTATAAATGTGGAAGCTGGGATCATGTGACACGAACCTCCTAACACCTTCCACACAAATTATCCTGCCCTTCATAAAATTGTATTCCTTATAACTTCCGTATATATGTTCTTAAGTCGGTTTAGCCGACTGAAGCGTACTTACTTGTTTTTATAAAAATAATTATTTCTCATCTTTGTCCTCTGATGACATTTTTCCATTTTTAATGTTTTCAAATTAAAAAATAAATTTAAATTTTACACAAATATTTCTTATTTACAGCTTCATTAGAAGGTATCCGTGATCAACCCTTGTTAATTTCTAATATCGACCACTGTGCGCCAGGCAGCATGGCAATTATGGAAATATTATGCGTGACGATGACAATACTTGTCACACACATACACACTGTACAAATAGCGATAACAGCCGCTTAAAACGCTCACCGCAACAAATAACACCCCCTAATTGCACAACACTCAGAAAAAAAAATAAAATGTGGCCGCCCAATCAATCGCACCATAAAATAATTTTCAATTGAAAAGACATTAAAACAGCAATTTGTGGTGGTACTTACAAAGAATTCATCTTCAATCACAGGATCGGCCAGCATCTCTATGGCTTCAGTCATCGAACGGCATGTACGGTTTGTGTTCTTCTTCTTCTTCAGCTTACGTCCCAAAGTGGCAGCATCACTGAAGCGATGCAACAATTTCTCACGCTTACGCACAGCCAAAGGGCTAGTTGTCGAACTTGAATGACACAAGAGCGAGGAGTAATTGCTGACACCGCCGCCGCCACCACCACCATTTGTTGCAATGGTCGACGTATTGGCATAGAAATTCTGCGCCTGATAGTGTGAGGGGGCCGTCAAGGTTGAGGTGGAATCGAGTTTCTGTATAAGATTGTATTCGGATTGTGGATATTTGCTCGGTATGGAGAGCGTTGAGGTGGTAGTGGTGGTGGATGTAGATTGCACTGATGCCTGTTGGAGCAGTATGGGCTTGGGCGGCGGTGGTGGAGGATCCTTCATTAGGTTCATGCGTCGCGGAGCGGCTCTGGGCAATGTCGTCACCGACGAGGAGTTGGTAATGCCGCCATAACTGACGGCTCGGCGATTTCGTTCATTTTCTTTGTCCCTGGAAAAAGAAAAGGCAAAATAAGACAAGGCATTAGTAAATTGCTGCAAAACTAGTACATTGAGAGGATTAATTTGTTTTCTTAAATTCTAATTCTAATTCGACAATGAATTCTTGTGAAAAACTTTGAAAATTTTCAACGTAAAATATTATTTTAGTTTTTTCGTTTGTATTTTTTGGTCTGTAATCAATATTTGATTTGAACTGGGATATTGTCTTGGCTCAAGACCATTTTGCATCTATATTTAATAGAATGCAAATTTATTTACAAATGGCATGGTGACATTTGTAAAAAAAAAAAAGAAAAAAAAAAAAAACAAATGAGCGTTGGCACGGCAGAAGTATTGCTGGGTATATATATATACCCTGCATATACACACACTTACATATGCAACTCAATGAGATGCTTGTAAGATGGCATGTGTACTTTATTGCTTGGTGCGATTTTTTAAACGCAAATTCGGCAAGTGAGTTGTGATTCTCGTTCGTTTGTGTGAATTATCTCCTTATAGAGGCCGGGCTTGATGTTGAAAAGTCGCTGCGAAGCCACTTGAAAAGACTTTTGACATGGTCGAAATCATGATCGTGGTAGTCTGCAGCCAAGTAATAAATGTCACCATGCCATTTGTAAATAAATTTGCATTCTATTAAATGTAGGTGCAAAACGGTCTTGAGCCAGGACAATATCCCAGTTCAAGTAAAATATTATTTTCTTAAGATCTTTAAATTGTTTCTATAAATCTATTAGAAATAAGCAGCAGATCCAAAAATTGTTCTCATCGATTTAGAAGCTCGTTCTAGGCATCATCAGAGAGAGGATAATTTACTATTAAATATTCGTTTCAATTGAAAAATTAAATTATGTTTATTTTTGTTCGATTTGCTACAATTTTCTAACTAATAAATCCTTGCATAATTTATAGCTCTACAACTTGGGTTATACTAGAAACCTTTTCAATTCCTCTTATCGCTTTACCTGGACTTCTTTCTTTCCACCGGTGGACTGAAATAACAATTTGGTGAAAAAGGCACAAAATAGCCCAGTTGTGGAGAATTCGGCGACTGTTCATGCGGGACATTCATATAATGAAAAGAGCCCAACTGAGGCGTGTCCGAGATCATTAGGGGCATGGAGATCCTTTGTCCCACGCGCGGATTGAAGAATTTCTTATGATATTTGATGCGATTGTGATGATGTTTCCTTAGAATGTTATTGTCTATAGAGGACGAGGTGGTCTCGGTGGACGCCATGGAATATCGACTGCTGTATATATCATTGTCCTCTCGGTCCTCCTCCTCCTCTTCATCGTCATCTTCGCCCTCATTCTCGTCGTTGGGGCATTCGGGCACTGTGTAACAGGTGAAATTGTGGGCCTGATAATCTATTAGGGCCATTATGGACACCTGAAACTTTGTCGTTTTGTTTCGTAGTTGTTGTGGATTTTGTTTGTTGTTTTGTTGTGTTGTTTTCGTTGCTTTAAATCTAAGTGCTTCTATGCTTTTTTCGTTGTGTATAACTTAAGACGTTTTGATTTTCTTTCTCTCTTATGTTTACTTTTGTGTTGTTCTTTTGAATGGGCTTTCAATTCCCACGTTTGGCTATTTTGTCGAATTGCGGATTTCGTGCGTTATTTATGCCCAATTTAAAACACATTTCCTTTTTGAAAGACACAAAGAAACGATGAATAACACAAACCAAATTATGTACTTTATTCATAAAAAGATATTTTTGTATTCGACGCCGGTATACCAAGTATTCTTGAGATTTTTGTTTTTAATTAACTTTAGATGATTTCTGTTCGTTTTGAATTGTTCACTTTAATTTTTAACATAAACAAAAATTGTAGTATTGATTTGTATGAAAATAACGATGATAGATGAAGGAGTATGGTATAGTTTCGTATGTTTTGGCTTTGATATTTCAACAGTTCGGCATGATTGACTTCAGCAAAAAAAAAAAAAAAAAACAATTTTATTTCCGTTACAAAAATCTTAAAAATTTAAAAATTCATACACAAACACTATAAAATGCAAGTATTCAATTCTTAATTACAGCTTGTAAACTGACGGAAGATGATCCGCGAAAGATTTCTGGGACATTATTATATATCAATAACGATAGAATTTAATATAGACGACGTAAGACCCAACAATTCTTCAAATATGGAAAATAAATCACAAAATTTTTTGAAATTTAATGGAACGGAAGTTTTAGAACTATTTCCAAAATAAATCCATTTCCAACCACACTCAGAAAAAGTGAACCCTATAACGAGTTAAAATGAACTAAAACTTAGGAAAATTTAACTTCGTATAGCACTAAAGCAATATTTCCTCAAACAATATTTCAAACTTTTCCTTGAAAGTAGTACATGCTTTGAACATGATTCTAGTTCAATTTTCCTCAAACCAAGAAAATATTTACTCAAACTAAGGAAAATGTCAGTAAGTTTTTCCTCAAACCAAGTACATTTTTACTAAATCTAAGTAAAATTTTACTATTTTTTTTTAACTAAGTAAATTTTTACTCAAATCAAGTAAATATTTACTTAAACTGAGGACAATTTTGCTCGTTCTTTCCTCAAACCAAGTAAATATTTACTCAAACTAGGGAAAATTTCAGTAAGTTTTTCCTCAAACCAAGTACATTTTTACTAAATTTAAGTAAAATTTTGCTGAAATTTTCATAAATCTAAGTAATTTTTTCCTAAAACCAAATAAATTTTTACTAAATTCAAGTAAAAATTTCCTAAAACCAAGTAAATTTTTACTAAATCTAAGAAAAGTTTTACTGATTTTTTTAAACTAAGTACATTTTTACTCAAATCAAGTAAATATTTACTTAAACTGAGGACAAATTTGCCGGTTCATTCCTCAAAACAAGTAAATTTTTACTTAAACTGAGGAAAATTCTACTTGATACAAGGAAAAAGTGAACTTAAAATAAGTTCAATTTAGCTAAAAAAATTCAAACAAATGGTTTTGCTTCAGAGTATGTAAAACTAGTACACAAAATGGCAACATGAAATATAAGTATTTCTCTGCCATAAATAGTTGAGCTATTATCCTATGATTGCTGCGAAGGCAAAATAGGCGCCCTCGCACTGCACTATGGTCCCAAATCCATATTTTTTGGCAGAAATTCAAAAACTTTAAATTGGAAATTGTTTCTTAATGGTAACACTCCAAGCTATCAAGAAAATGTATTGGAGAAAACGAGGTGGCAACACCGCAAGCATGAGAGGCATTTAAAGTTTGCCGTTAAAACAAGTGGGATTAATTCAGGTCTAAAGCTGTTATACAAAATACTTAAAATTAAGGCGTAAAAGAAAATAATGAAATGACTATATTATTGAAATTGAAGGCCGGCGTAAGTAGTTGAAAAATTATATTTAACATTTTGTGATTACTGTAGTCTTGTCGGTTTTCCTAAGTGTTGTAATTTTGTGATTTGTACTGAGCATAATATATAAATGTCGTGGACCAAAAGTTATATGTAGGACTCAACGTGACTCAAAGTGTAAATATGAAAGTGTTCGTCTGAGTGTGTAGTTTATGGTGGAATTAATATCTCGCCAGCATTTTTCGGCAAACTCCTGCAGTTGTCACTTTATTTTAGCACAATTTTCGATTAGCCATAGTACACATATTTGATCATATCTCTGAATCAGATTTGTGTATGAGACCTATCAACATCTCATTTTAAAGGTATTGTAAGCATCTTTAAAACGGTATATAACGTTATTCACTTTTCTACGCAACATGTAGACATTTTATATTATTTCCTGAAATAATTATTTAAATTGCAGTGTCAAGTGGAATATTTGTATGATACATTTTGCTTTTGTAATAAAGTTCAGAAAAACATTGTTCGCCAAAGTGAAATAAGTTTCATTCTTTAAAGCTTTCATAAAATTTTGTTTTTGGTCACCCTGTACTAATACAGGGTGATAATTATGTTGGTTATATATTGAGTTTATATGGGAGGTAATAGAGGCGTGGTCCGATCGGCCCAATTTTATTTTTTATTTTTTGAAGTATGATATGTCTAGCAAATGTGCATCTTTATTTTTCGACTTTTTGCCATAAAAAATGGATTTGGGACCAGTGTGCACTGGTTGTTTAGAATAATACTTGAAGTATTTAAGAAATAAGTCTCGGCCAACGAATGAGAATTGTTTCTTAGATTAATATTCAAGAATTTTTTCCCAGTTCAAATCAAATATTCAAGAATTTTCTAAACAAATTGAAGTGATTTTTTATAAGTTCATTAGTACTTAAATCTATGAAGAATTCGGCATACATTTCAGTAAACACATGGACTTAATTTTAAGAAAAATCGCAGTTTTTAGTTAAAATTTCCTAAATGAAATTTTTTCCACACAAAAAAACTCTTAATATTTTTCTTAATTAAAACCCTGGAAATTTTCTTCCACACAAGTATGAATTTAGTCAATCGTAAGCATTTTTTATTAGATCCAATGAAATGTGTTTAAGTAAATTTACTACCCGATTTCTAGTAAATGAACTATTTACTATGGCTTTGACAGAGGGAAATTTTACTCGTATTTAGTTAATTTTCCAACCTTTTGGGAATGTTTTACTGAACTGGAGTAAAATTGTTGAACTAAATTGTAGTATGGATTTTACTCAGATTTAGGAATGCTATTATTCTGAGTGCACTATACCACTTATGAATATTTGATAGCGCCGTCACATTGCAAAGTCTCATCATTGCCATAGATATTGAGAAATATCAAATAAAGTAATTCAATTCAATCAATTGTATTTCATTATAATTTCAAATTCTAGGATAAATTACCCAGCACTCCGAATAATGGCTATTTAGAACCATTGTGAGGAACAAGAGGGGGGAGAGAGACAATTTCGATCATCTGCCAACAAGTTAAGATCATAATCGTTCACATTCATTAATTTTGTGCCTTTTTTCTGCAATTATTTTTAAATCATTGAGTCATAATTTTGACTGCTCTCTTTAATGCCTTCGAGCCAAACGGATACAGCTGAAAACAAATAGACACAGACACGCACACGATCCTTAAGTGAGTGTAATAATAAACACGACAATAAATTGCCAGCAGCAAACAGATTTTGTAGGAAATAAAAATAAAAAGAATTATCTCTTTAATATTTGATTAACACACACACACACATGTATACACTTTAACGCAACAGCAGACGCCTCTAAAAGTGTCAGTCAATGAATACACACATTTCATTGGATTTCATTATTATCTATGTCAGTTTGTCGTCATTAATGTCTATGTGTAGCCATTCCTCATATCCAACCAACCAGCCATCCGCCCCCTCTCCACAACTCGTATGTGTAAATCTCAGAATGCTATGAAATCTGCTTTGTATTTGGTGCATTCATAATTAAAAGCATACCTTAATGTACCGGATTTGACACTAAACGCCCAGTGCCAGAACAGCAAAACCCAGCCGATAAAGAGATATGGACAAAAAATACGAAATTCTATTTATGAAAAAAAAAAACACAAACAAATTTCAGTAACATTTCAAACCGATTTGGCAGCACGTTTTGAAAACAAGAACAGTCATAAGTGTGGTAATATTATTAATCTGAAATTCAAGAGGTCACCACCTTCACCTCTTGTTATACAGGGTTGCCCATATTCGACGGACCCATGTTTTTTTTTTAAAAATCAAAGAAAAAAATAAAAATTTGGCGGTTGGCAATCTTAATCATTTAATTTGTTCCAAGTAGATTTGTTTACATCAATTTTTGAATATGATATCTCTCAAATGGCCGCCTCTGGCGTTGATGGCATATTGTGCCCTTTTTGCAGCATTTTCCATCGTTTTCACCAACATTTCGGCCGGAATAGCGGCTATTTCTTCACGAATGTTGTCCTTGAGCTCTTCTACGGTCCTTGGCTTGTTAACGTAAACCTTTGACTTCAAATATCCCCACAAGAAGAAGTCAGGCGGCGTCAAATCGGGCGAACGCGGTGGCCAGTCCAAATCACCACTTTTCGACATCAAACGGCCCGGAAACAAATTCTTCAGAAAATCGATTGTTATGCGACTTGTGTGCGGTGGAGCGCCGTCTTGTTGAAACCAGAACTGCCTCATACGCTTTCGACGAATAATTGGCATCACAAAATTGGTCATCATGCCGCGATAACGCTCCTGGTTGATGGTAACAGCATGGCCATTTTCATTTTGGAAGAAAAACGGCCCAATGACCGTTTTCGCACTAACGCCGCACCAAACTGTGACTTTTTCGTCATGAAGAGGCACTTCTTGAATCTCCTGAGGATTTTTAGTGGCGTAAATACGGCAATTTTGCTTACTTACGGTCCCATTCAATGTGAAATGGGCTTCAGCGGACATGATAATTTTGTTCCAAAATTGCTCGTCCTCCTCGGCCATTTCGATGACTCTTTGGGCCCACTCCAATCGACGAGGCTTGTCCACAGGCAACAATCTTTGCGTCAATTGAATTTTGTACGGGAACAAATGCAAATCAACGCGAATAATCCGTTGTAAAGTGGACCGAGCCATGCCCAACTGCTGAGAACGGCGTTTTTGGGATGTTCTTGGGGACCTCACAACACTGGCTCTTATGGCAGCGATATTCTCGGCCGATCGCCTTGGTCGACTTTTATTTGGCCTCTTCGGATTAGAAAGAGCCTCACCAGTCTAAAATTTTTCGTATAAACGCTTAATGGTGTTCTTAGAAGGCGCACTTCTCACATTTTTTAATATTTTAAAAGCACGTTGAGTTTTCACAATTGACTTGTTCTGTTGAATGTAAATTTCAACTATTTCAGAGCGCTCGCGTGGCGTGTATTGTTGCATGGTAAAAATCTGCTTGGACTGACGCTTCAAACGCGGTATGTCATTAAGCGATCTGACATCTCTGTCAAAAGTTATGGCGTTGCCAGATGGGTCCGTCGAATATGGGCAACCCTGTACTTAGTATATATTTATATACCCTACACTTCGTGGAATAGAGTATTATAAGTTAGTTTTACGCCAAATGTTTGTAACACCAATAAGTGGCCGAGCTAAATCCACCTTTAATATACCGATCGACTTAGAATCAACCCCTGAGTCGATTTAACGATGTCTATCTATCCGTCCGTCTTTTGTCCATCTAAGCTTGTTAGTACATTACAGGACGATTTTCATGAAATTTGGCATTTGGGCCATTTTACCCTATTAATGCTCTCGAATACACATTTTACATTGGATCTTGATAGAAGGACGGTTGCTATTGAATTTTGAGAAAATCGGTTCAGTTTTAGATAAAGCTTTCATACAAATATTCCTCCAATTTACCCTATCGCTGCTCTCGACTACACATTTTACATTGGTTCTTGATAGAATTTCCAGGCTCATGTTATATTTGAACTAGAAAAAGTTGAAAATTGATTATATGGGACCATGTTTTGACATAGTCCCATACAAATGTAACTTCGAACTACAGTATTACTGCTCTAAAATGCACGTTTTAAATCGGATATTTCCGACACCATGTTATATTTCACCTAGAAACACCTGCTATGAAAGTCAACTATTTGGGTCTATGTGTTGATATAGCCCACATATAAACCACATCTTTCATCGGATCTTGATAAAATTAAGCAGATCTTTCAACTAAGAACACCTACTGCGAAAATGATCCATATTGGTACACTCTAGAAGACACATCTTATATATGAAGTTGATCAAATTTTGCCAGATCATGTCAACTATATGGGTCCATAATTTGGTATAGCCTCCACACAAATGGCCCCCAGTTTACACTATTACCGCTCTGAACCCCATATCTTATATCGTATATTGATCAAATTTCGCAGATCATGTTATATTTCAACTAGGAATACCTAAGGTGAAAGTGAATGACCTTTCTATTAAAACTGGACCATACTGAACCATACATGAGCCCATGTTTCGAATAGCCCTAAATATATATATTATCGAATTTTAATCAAATGTTCCACACTCAGAAAAAAAGTGAACCCTATAATGAGTTAAATTGAACTAAAATTTAGGAAAATTTAACTTCATATAGCGATAAAGCACTATTTCCTCATATCAAGTTCAAACTTCTCCGTGAAAGTAGTACATACTTGACAAACTTGATTCTAGTTCAATTTTCCTCAAACCAAGTAAATATTTACTCAAACTGAGGAAAATTCCAGTAAGTTTTTTTTTTCAAACCAAGTAAATTTTTACTAAATCTAAGTAAAATTTTCCTAAATCGAAGTAAATTCTTCCTAAAACCAAGTAAATGTTTACTAAATCTAAGTAAAGTTGCTGAAATTTGTCTAAAACTAAGTAAATGTTTACTCACATCAAGTAAATATTTAAGCTGAGGACAAATTTGCTGGTTTTTCCTCAAATCAAATAAATTCTTACTTAAACTGAGGAAAATATTACTGATACAGGGGGAAAAGGGAACTTATAATAAGTTCAATTTAACTAAAATAATTCAAACAAATGATGCTACCTGTGCCATAATGAGTTTAGGTTTTACTCCATGATTGGCAAGTTAGGCGCCTTCGCAGTGATTGTTTGGAATAATACTTGAAGTATTTAAGAAATAAGTCTCTGCAATCGAACGAGAATTGTTTCTTAGATTAATATTCAAGAATTTTCTAAAAAAATTCAATTGATTTTTTTAACTATTAAGTTCATTAATACTTAAATGTATGAAGAACTCGCCATAAATTTCAGTAAACACATAAATGTAATTTTAAGGAAAAGCTCATTTTATAATTCAAAAGATTTTCCTCAATTTTGACATAACCGTTAAATATATATATATATGTATATCGATACTAAATTTATACTCGATGGTATAAACGTCGGTAGTGGTGTATGATATCATATAGTCGGCCCCGCCGAAATTAAGGCTTTCCTTACTTGTTTTTACTTAGTAAATAGTGAATGTTTAGACCTGAAAAATAATTTTGTAATATAATAACAATATCAATACATCCTATATAAAAGCCTAGCTAGATTGCACTCTGGAGATCTTTCGTTTACACTGATGGAGTAGATGGTGGTGGCAGAGTGTCGCTGTGAAGATGAGCATAGTGAATAAGAAAATCTAGAAAATTGTATAGTTTAGTAAATCGTCTATATCGTCTTTAATATAGTTCTGAATTTTGACCGTTCTAGAAGCCTTATAGGAAAACCGATAAAATCGGATTACCCTTTCACGCCCTCCAACATTACGAGTTTGTCCTATAAAATCGGAAAAATCAAATATTATCGGAGTTCATATTTTTAATTTTTGTGTTCATATGTAACAAATATTATTCAAAAGAGAAACAAGTAATTCAGCAACTGGGATCTGCGTTGGAAGGCGAAAATGAAAATGCAGAATCATTTTAAAATAATTTTTATTTAATCGGAATCTGCAGGATAATGATTTTAGAAAGCATCCTATTACTCTTGACCTGTATAAATTAGAAACCCCAAAACTAATTAGAAATCATATTTAGACTCATACTTCGTTAACAAGTATATCCAATTTTCTTTATGTATCACAGAAAAAATTCGAGGCTGAAAGGCTTAAACTAGTTTTATATATTCGCTGTTCGACAGTCAATCTAATGTTGCTCTAAATTTGTTTTGTTTAACGAGAGATTTCAACACTCAATAAGCCTATTGTCTCTAATGATAAATTAATTTTTTAACTTTAACAACTTTATGCGTCTCTTTAATTTTTTGGCGTGCCTTTCTCCGTTTATCTCTTAATATGTATGTGAGCGAGGAAGTATTTATGTATTAGCTTTGTCTAAAAGTGCTCCTGAGTGGTTTCCTCTTAGTCATCTCCTTGTAAAATTAATTCGAAATTGATCCGAAATGTAAGTTGAGAATAACTTTGTTTTTTCCCCATGTCCAAAATTACTTGGTAATAAGAGTTTTTTGCTCGTTCCTATCACTGATATCTCTTCACTAGACACTCGAATGTATACAATCATAAGTGATTGCATAAGGTTAAGGCGATTTGTGTGGGAAGTACTATAAAGTAGAAGTTACATTGGTTTTATTTTAACCTGGGATTTTCGAACCTAAGGATTGAATACATCCGTTCACTGCTTCCGAAAATTATCATATCATGCACCAGCCAGTTAGAGAAACGGATTTGATCCAAAAATTCTTAGGGTCGTACGGTACACCTTCCATGTGTCCGTATCAAATGCTATATACCACCATTAAAGTTTACATATATTTATATATAAATTTATCTCTTGCAATATATGAGTATGATTTTCAGTTCGGATTTTTTTGCCCGTACAAGTACTTATTGAGTGCGGCATATACCCCTTTTATTTAGGTTATCTCTATAAATAGCACTGCAACAGCCGTTTATTCGCATCTTTTCAGTTTCTATGGGTCTGAAGGGAACAAATGAACACAAGTGATGAAGTTGGTGCAGCCAACATCAGGCGGCTGTGGGCCCTTTTTTCAACACTTATTAAAATGTGAAAACATGGCAATGGATTTCCGTATTTTCAGTTAATTTGTGTGCTGTCCTACCCTTCCGTCCGGCCTGTCAAATGGTTGTCTGTGTTGTTGTTGTTTTTGAATAGGTACCACAAGTGAATATCACTTGTGTCCTTTCGCAATTCGTTCGCTGCAGTTGAATGAAATATTAATATTTTTAATTTTTATTTTGCTGTTTTCCAGCCCTAAATTGTCCCCATGTTGTCTGTGGATTTGTGGTTTGAAGGTGAAGCGGGTATATACCATCTGCACCATCATCATCTACACAGGGTTACGGCTTAGGGTGAAGGAATTTTTTAAAATATTACAGCACACCGAAGAATTTGTCGTGATGTTGAGGCGTTCACAAAAACACAATGAAAGAAAAAACACTTCATTGTTGTAACGAAACGGATATTGTAGACTCACTTTTAAAGAAAATTTCATTAATACAATGAAGCCCGTCAGACATTTGTACAGTAATAAAGAAAGTTATGTGCCATCCAAGAAACTCTTGATACTATGAAGCATTTGGTACCTGTGTAAACGCAAGTGTTTAAATACCAAAACCAAAATATTTAACGCTTAAGATCTTCGAACAATTTATATACCTCGAGATATATTAAATGAACGACGCGCAGTGATTCAGAATCAAAATCCATCGGCCAAAATTCAATAACTTTTGTTCTAGTAGGCATTTTTGAGTTCTGTAAAAAACCAAATTAGACAAGGACCCAAGGATTATTTTGCGATATTAACATTAAAAATTGGGAAATCCGATATATTTTAGAAATCGGCCCAAAGTTGACAACTTTTCGTATTTTTCGATTTTAAAGATAATTAAAACCATTTTGCATCTATATTTAATAGAATGCAAATTTATTTACAAATGGCATGGTGACATATATTATGTAAATAAATTTGCATTCTATTAAATATAGATGCAAAATGGTCTTGAGCCAGGACAATATCCCAGTTCAAATCAAATATTGATTACAGACCAAAAAAATACAAACGAAAAAACTAAGATAATTAAAATTTTTATTTTTTGTGTTTATGTTTTTTTTTTAACATATTTTAGGTATTTGTTCATAATTCGAAGAAAAAATTTTAATTTTTTTGTATTACAGATTTTCACGTTTTTCAGATTTTGAGAATTGAAAAGAAACGTAATTTCTTTTTTGACTTTGTCGAACTGTTTCTCACACATTTTAAGAGTTTTTGCAATCAATTTTTTATTAGAAATTGTGGTTTCTTAGCTTTATTATGATATTTATTATTATTTGTTTGTAATAAATATGCTTTTTGAACAAATGTCTGACTTTGAACCTACACAACTTTTTTCCTTTAAAAGTCTTTAACGAAGTTTATACATATTTGGAAAGGTTGAATGGTTCCCCGCTTTTGAAGGGTAACTTTTGCACGAAATTGCACCCTTGAACGATAGGATACATTTAGTGAAAAAAATCAAATTTGGACCGATTTCTAACCGAAATAGTAAAGAATTATGTAATCCCTATACTCGTAAATTGTTGTATACAACATTTGTCAGGTCTAAATTTGAATATGGCTATATGGCATGGAATCCGTGTTATGATATTTACTGTAATCGCATTGAGATGTTACAGAAAAATTTTATTAAATTTGCTTTAGTTTCTGTGCCATTTGTCAATCCCGTGCCGACGTATGAAGCCATGTGTCGACTAATTCATTTGGAGTCTTTACTAAGTCGTACATCAAAGAGCTCAATTTTATTTCGGTATAAACTAATTTGTGGTCTTATCGATTGTCTTTTTTTGCTTAGTCTTATTTGTTTTAATGTTCCATCTAGATGACTAAGGCATAATGAATTTTTTAATATTCCTTTTCATAGAACTAAATATGCTTCTTTTGAACCTATTCTGTGGTCCATGAAGGAATATAATAATTTAATAATTAAGCATGATATAGATTTGTCATATAAAGGGTGATTTTTTAGCTATTATCTTTTTGGCAACACTGGTTGAAACAGCTGACGCACGTTTCGTGTTTTGTTTCACTGTCAAACATCTTCAGTTTGGTCCATAATTTAACCATGAATCGTCATACAAACGAACAACGCTTGCAAATTATTGAATTTTAATTTTGATAATAAAATTCTGTTAAGAAAGTTCATCGCTCACTTCCATTTTATGGTCAGTTTAATCGACCCACTGAAACGGCTATTCGGGCTATTGTGACTAAATTTCGCACCAAATTTACATTGTTGGACATTAAACCACCAACACGCTTACGTAGAGTGCGAACTGAAGAAAATATCGCAGCTGTATCGGCCAGTGTTAATGATGACCATCAATTATCGATTCGTCGCCGTTCGCAGCAATTGGGCCTCTGTTACTCAAAAACGTGGAAATGCCAAAATTGGACTCAGCGGATGGACCATTTGAGGCGCAGTCAAGGTCAACATTTGCATGAAATAATCTTCAAACATCACATTATATGGACCGTACTATCGATTCAAATAAAGATTTCATGCATTTTTCTGAATTTTATGTGTTTTTTTTGAAAAACTTTTTTATAGCTTTTAAAAAATCACCCTTTACTTTAAATAGATTTAAGGAAACTCTAGATTTAATTTACTTTTAAGTTTGGCTTGTGTGTAAGGATTGTACTCCATAGACATATGAATGAATAAATAAATAAATAAATATATATCAGATTTCCCGATTTTTAATGTTAATATCTCGAAATTGCCCTTGTCTAATTTTGGTTTTTTACAGAACTAAAAAATGTCTACTAGATCAAAAGTTATTGAATTTTGGCCGATGGGTTTTGACTCTGAACCACTGTGCGACGTCGCCTATGAGATGGTTGTTTAAGATATTTTGTCGACAAATGTAGAAGGTAATATAGTCCAATCATATCAGAATAATTGACGATGATTATGCCAACGGAGTTAGTTTGATAGAAGACATATGCACGACTTTGTGCAACAGCTTGTCGTGAATCGTTGACGACAATTTCATGTACAGTTCTTGTAACAATTCATTTTTTCAATTTCATTCATTCCAAAGGTTCGCCTTTGTGACGTTTTTAACAAACTGTTTTGCACATTGTTGTAAAATAATTTTCATTTGTTTGCGGTTCTCTTTTTGGCCAACAAATATTTGTATTTTTGTCGAATGGTCTATGCATTTTTTATGATACTTCTCCATGGCATTGCCTATTTTTAACTGGTTCTGGTCTATAGCAGCACCGGCGGCATGACATTTGAATTTCGTCAGGTTTTCCATGCATTTTATGCATTGACATTTTAATTGGTTTGTCTGATGAATTTCTGTTTTTTGACACTTTGATGTAAATTGTCTGGATTGTTGCGGTGGGGAGTGACTGTGGATATTTTTGGGAGGGGATAAATGTGTTGTGTTTACCTAGAAGAATCAAGCAATATTAACAAGTCGTACAAGGAATAAATAGCCAAATGTACAATAGATCTGAAGGACTGCCTCTCATATCCTAATAACAGCGCCAGAGTGTGCCGATTCCCTATCAATAACGTGTAATTTGCAAATCAAGATCGGAGAGTGGACATTTCTTTCTTAGCATAAATAGCTGAAGTATTTGTTGTGATTAATTGATAAAAGTCAATTATTTTAGGATGTTATAGCAACATCTTATCTGACAATTTTGATTGTTGTAAATAAAATAAAAAAATCATAAAAAAATTAAAAAAAAAATAAACTAAATTTCAAGTTTTAACGCAAACCAACTGTTAATAATTTAATATTGCTCCAAATTGCTCATGTTAATGGAAAAAGGAGATAAAAATAGTACCAATCAAATGACCACAGCTAGAGTTATGAAATTCGGAGTATACATTCCACTGATTGCGTAGACACGAAAAATAAACGGATTTTTCGAAATTCGTACTTTCAAGGGATACAATGGTACAGAGGGATAAAAATAGTACCAACTAAACGACTACAGCTAGACTCTCAGTTTGTTTAAGATCTCAAGATAACAACATTGCTGAGAAAGAGACTTATTTAGGGGATAATTGTGTTTTTTAATATTTCCTAGTTGGAAAAGTTGTCGTTAACGACCCACGACATTACTCGTTGAAATTGTGCTCTAGGACCATGTAAATACACCGTCTTGCAAGTTGTGTATAGACATGGGCGCGACTCACGTGAATTGCGTGGATCACGCGTGATCGTGAGCAAAATTTATTTTACTCACGTGAGCGTGCGTGAACGTGAGGAACGAAAAAATGATCGTGTGTGAGTCTAATTTCTGCGTGAGTCACGTGATTTTTTCGTGAGTAGCACACATTTATTAATTCTTTTATTTTCATTTTATTCTTTTTAAAAATGGGAAATTTTCCATTCAAAATAAAAGTCATATATATTTATATCCATATATTTATTTCTAAAACAATGTGCTTCAATGCACGCAACATTTCTATTTTCTGCATGCATTGCATTTATATGGGACATTCCCTTAGTGTTAGTTCAATTATAAAAATCGGGGTATATGCTACTACTTGGATTTTATGTCAGTGTTCGATTTTTCAACTTATTTTGCGTTAAACTATGCGATAATGACTCTGTAATTTTTTATACTACTTTAAAAATATGAATTTAAGACAAACATCGCAAACGTAGAGCGATTTAAATAATATAATTTTCGGATATGCTCGGCGTTACTCATTTCGATTTAGAATAGGAAATGAGGGGGATTTTTCATAAATTATTTTCTTTGTGGAAATTGTTTGCGTGATTTACGCGCGATCGTGAGTAAAATTTATTTTTCTCGCGTGAGCGTGCGTGAACGTGAGGAACGGAAAAATCTTCGTTCGTGAAAGTGCGTGATTCAATTTGTTTCCTTCGTGAACGAGAGTCAATAATCACTCACGCGCCCATCTCTAGTTGTGTATCTAAATTCCGACAATATATTGATTTCATTGTAAATGTCACTTGTGGCACCACTTCCCTTAACATGGTCGCCGACGTCAATGTGACCAAATCTCGCACTGCCTCGGTCTGAAGCGGCCTTAAATCGTTTTTTTTTTTCAGTTTCTAATTTATTTCAATTTGATTTCATGTATAATATATAAGTACAGTTGCGGTCAAAATAATAGCAGCGCACCACAGCTTAAAATTAATTTTCTTATAATTGTTTGTGTGATAATTTTTTATTGCTGCTTAAGTGCTGAGTTATGAGAATAAAAAACAAAATATAAGTTTATTAGGTGGTTCTAATTTTTATTTAGATTTTTTGATTATTCGACATGTTGGGTTGGTCATTATTTTGACCAGTTTTCAAAAAAAAAAATGTCATGTTCTATTCGATTTCATGTTAAGAAAATATATTATGAAATGTACACTACTTCTGAAATACTATTTTATTTTTTTTAATAAAGAAAAGAAGAAAATCTAGTTCAAGTTCAAGTTTTATTATATGTATATGAAAAAATCTAAAACACGTGTCAGTAAACTGTTTATATCACCTGAAACCATTCGAAGAAAAACTAATGTGTAGTACAGGAAAAATATTGCATAAATATCTCTTAAATGGGTCTTCTAGCAGGACAATTATCCCAAACACACCAGCCGTCTCGCAAAAAAGTCTTTTGAAGTCAATAATATCGATATTAAGGGAAGGTTCGGGCAAACACGGCATCTTCATATAATTTGAAGTGCGATGTCTAAAATGAGGTCTTACTAGCGAAACCGAAAAACAATAACGACCTTTGACACGTAATTATAGAGGCATGACCAATAATACCGGATGAAAGGTGCAAAAGTCTAGTCGACTCAATGAAACGACGTTGTGCAGCAGGAATAAGCATAACGGCAGTACAACTACGTATTAAATTCAAGGAAATATTATTCAAAAAATCGTTTAACGCGAATTAAAACAAAAATATTTTTAGTTTTTTAGGACTGCTATTTATATCCTACACCACAGGGTATAATGTCTTTGTGCATTTGTTTGTAACACCCAAAAGGAAACGAGATAGACCCATCGTTTATTATACCGATCGACTTAGAATCACTTTTTGAGTCGATTTAGCGATGTCCGTCTGTCCATCTATTCTTCCAGTCAAAGTCCAGGTCGCAATTGTCGTTACAACTAAATGAAACTTTGCACAACGAAGTTTTATGGGATAAGGACGAACGCTATTTAATTTGAAGCAAATCGGTTCAGATTTAGATATAGCTCCCATAAAAATTTTGCTTCCGATTTTAAAGGGTGATTTTTTAAGAGCTTGATAACTTTTAAAAAAAAAACGCATAAAATTTGCAAAATCTCATCGGTTCTTTATTTGAAACGTTAGATTGGTCCATGACATTTACTTTTTGAAGATAATTTCATTAAAATGTTGACCGCGGCTGCGTCTTAGGTGGTCCATCCGCTTAGTCCAATTTTGGCATTTCAACGTTTTTGAGTAACAGAGACCCAATTGGTGCGAACGGCGACGAATCGAAAATTGGTGGTCATCATTAACACTGGCCGATACAGCTGCGATATTTTCTTCAGTTCGCACTCTACGTAAGCGTGTTGGTGGTTTAATGTCCAACAATGTAAATTTGGTGCGAAATTTAGTCACAATAGCCCGAATAGCCGCTTCAGTGGGTCGATTAAACTGACCATAAAATGGAAGCGCGCAATGAACTTTCTTAACAGAGCACGCATTTTGATAATAAAATTCAATAATTTGCAAGCGTTGTTCGTTTGTAAGACGATTCATGATGAAATGTCAAAGCATACTGAGCATCTTTCTCTTTGACACCATGTCTGAAATCCCACGTGATCTGTCAAATACTAATGCATGAAAATCCTAACCTCAAAAAAATCACTCTTTACTTTTTCCGCTCTAGAAACCACATATTTCAACATATTTTCCTCCAATTTGGCAAAACGCCGTACATTTCAACTAGAAACAGCTCTGGTAAAAATAGGATAGATCGGTTCGTATTTATATATAGCTCCCATACAAATGTCTCCTCCGATTTGATTCTTTCCGCTCCAGAAACCACAAACTTTGAAAGACTTGCTTCAAAATTGGCAAAACAGCTAATATTTCAACTAAAAAAGCTCTGGTAAAAATAGGATAGATCGGTTCAGATTTATATATAGCTCCCATACAAATTTCTCCTCCGATTTGACTCTTTCCGCTCTAGAAACCACAAACTTTGACAGACTTGCTTCAAATTTGGCAAAACAGCTTATATTTCAACTAGAAACAGCTCTGGTAAAAATAGGATAGATCGGTTTAGATTTATATATAGCTCCCATACAAATACCTCATCCGATTTGACTCTTTCAGCTCTAGAAACCACCAACTTTGACAGACTTTCTTCAAATCAGATGAGTATATATATACATATAGAAATAGCATTCTTTACAGAGTTTCTTCTAATTCGGCACATCAGCTAATGTTTTAAATAGAAATTACTATAGCGAATGTGGGTCACATCGGATCAGATTATATATAGCTCCCGATTTGACGCTTTCCGCTCTAGAAACCATATATTTAACACTTCATAAAATTTGGGAAAGCGTCTAATATTTCAACTAGAAAACCTTTGCTAAACATGGGTCACATCGGTTCAGATTTGTATATAGCTTCCATTCAAAGTTTGTGTTCAAATTTTCTTACAAATACAGATAGAAGTTTGGAATTTGTACTATATTGTCCTCTTATAGCTGTATCGTATATCACCCGGTTGAAATGTAATGACCTTTTTATATCCTACACCATAGGGTATAATGACTTAGTCTAGGGTATCATATAGTCGGCCACGCACGACTTTAACCTTCCTTACTTGTTTTTAACTGGTCTCATTCTTGAACTAAATAGTTCTAAAGGCTTAATCTCAAAATTACAAAAAAATTATTTAAAGCTTGAGTAATAATGGTACCTTTCAATCGCCGAAAACATTTAAGACATTTTTATATCGTCACTGCTATTGTTTCGACCGCAGCTGTTTATATCTAAACTTTGCTTATTTATGGGGAAAATATTAATTTTGGAATAAATATCAAGCTAGCTACATATTTAATTAGTATCCATCCTTACTTGACACCATATTTACATACGTAATGATTTAGATAATTTTATTTTTCATTGATATTTTATTTCCAAAAAAGAATAAATAAATATTTCAAGCATATTTTGTTGGTATAGCTTCAAAGTGTTTCTCTCTCCCTCTGAACTTTATGAACAAAATATAAAGAACACATTTAATCCGTATTCGTAGTAAATTTAAGGCAAAGCCGGTTTTTGCTGTGAAATAAATTTTAAATGTCGTTAAAAGATAATGAGTGTGGCGGCATCAGAGCATCCCATGAGATCAGAATGAAAGTGATCGCTTGACCTATATCAACTTGTGGCGGGTTATATGATTTAAATAATTGATTAATTGAATATGGATTTTAAAAGCTTTCGAACTTATTTTCGGATATAAAAAAATAGAAATCCTGAGCATCCTAAGAATACATACATCAAAGTTTTAACCATACTTTTACATTGAAAATTTTTATTATCAAGCTGCGATGAATGTTTTTGAATGTAAGTGTATTCTAAAGGCCCTGATGAAATTCGAAATTTCCTCCTGCCAATTTAAAGCGAAATCTGTTCACAGCGTAAAAAGTTGCACTTATATTACCGATTAAATGAGCTAGAGGGTTAATACTTTCCAGATATAGGTAGTCTAATGGTTGTATATCGGCAAGAAAGATTACACTGTCCAACAGTATTTTTGCAAAAGAGTAGCGACGATATAATTCTGAAAGGACATGTTGAGTAGATCTTTCTTGTAGAATAAACTTATAGTCCAGCTGGTCTGAGTTTCTTTTTACAGCGTGTCAAAGTTTTCATTTTGTGCTCGAAGAGAGCTAAGCGAAAAAAGTGTTGTAAGTTAATGTCTGAGCGAATGCTTATTGTCAGATTTAAATGGTGATTTTTTAAAAGCTATAGGAAAGTTTTTCAAAAAAAAACACATAAAATTCAGAAAAAGCATGAAATCTTTATTTGAATCGATAGTACGGTCCATAAATTTTAATATTTGAGGATTATTTCATGCAAATGTTGACCTTGACTGCGCCTCAAATGGTCCATCCGCTTAGTCCAATTTTGGCATTTCCACGTTTTTGAGTAACAGAGGCCCAATTGCTGCGAACGGCGACGAATCGATAATTGATGGTCATCATTAACACTGGCTGCGATATTTTCTTCAGTTCGCACTCTACGTAAGCGTGTTGGTGGTTTAATGACCAACAATGTAAATTTGGTGCGAAATTTAGTCACAATAGCGCGAATAGGCGCTTCAGTGGGTCGCTTAAACTGACCATAAAATGGAAGCGCGCGATGAACTTTCTTAACAGAGCACGCATTTTCATAATAAAATGCAATAATTTGCAAGCGTTGTTAGTTTGTAAGACGATTCATGGTTAAATTATAGACCAAACTGAAGATTTTTGACAGTGAAACAAAACACGAAACGTGCGTCAGCTGTTTCAACCAGTGTTGCCAAAAAGATATTAGCTAAAAATCACCCTTTATATTGTGGATTTTTATGAGGATCATTTTTGTGGAAGCTCTTAACCCTCTAGCTCCTCTCTTTATGGGTCAATTTGACTCCTTTTTCGAGAAAATCAAGATAAGAAATGTTACACAGAAAACGTGTCGAATATCTCGAATGCCAGATTTTGTTTTTCTCAATTTCGTCCTTCTGCTGATGATATCAGTTTATTTTTGATTTTTTTGAATTTATTGTGTTTAGTTTTGTGGAATACATGTTTATTTTTATTTTCGCTTTGTTTACTTCGTTGGAAATTATTTTTGGATACTGTTTATATTTTTTTGATTTGCAAATTTATGGCCAGAAATAAATAATTTTCTTCATTTACAACAACAACAACAAAAATACAATACAAAACAGTTTTAAAATCTCTCCGAAATAAAATTTCTTGTTGTGTTGTGGGGAGAGGTTGCAAATTCTTTTCTTGTGAGACATTTTTATTGCGTTTCGTGGCACACTATTGCTCACGGATTTTTAATATACATATTTTCCACATTATACGAGGGTCATGCTATAATTATAGTGAGACGCAAAGCGACATTTGATTCGGCAAAGGTTTGAAGAACTATGTATTCTATTGAACATTTTATAGGTCTAACTCTAAGTATAGATAGGTGCCAACTTATAATTCAAATGTAAAGTTTGACATTTGTATACACTCCACGAGAGTATTATGTCTTTGTGCATTTGTTTGTAACATCCAAAAGGAAGCAAGAATGTGTTTATTCGATACTTTATTTTACAATAAAAATGTGAAAAAAAAGGACAACATATTTGTTTTTTTTTTTTTGTTTATGGAAAATATTTCTATTCATAAACTACATCAGAATTTCGAAATTGTTTATGAAGCATATTTATACCCTTCGAAACATTTGGTTTTACAATAAAAATTTGAAAAAAGGGACAAAATATTTGTTTTTTTTATGGAAAATATTTCTATTCATAAACTACATCAGAATTTCGAAATTGTTTAAGATTTGTTTTTTTTTTAATTTTTTCTTTCGTTGATATTTTATTCTTCTATTATTGTATTGTATTTATTGTCGGCGAATATTTTTAAATAAAATTGACATTTTCAAATATTTTAAAAATTGTCTTGTCATTTATTTTGGTTTAAGACCAAAGGTTGTGCTGAAGTCTTCAGCAGAACCCAAAATTAGCATAAAGGCAAAGTGAGACCTTTATTGTTGCAGCTAAAAGTTGACTGCGCAGTTTCGAAGGGCGCTACCCCATCTCGTCAGAACTTTCGCAACGAATGTATGTATGTCTTTGACTTAAATCAGGGCTCATATTAGTACCAGCGGTCACATACGGCAAATGAGAAGCGCTGATAAACAAAATATTCCACCGAACTAAGTCGACACACTAAAAATCTCACTTTGCCAATTCAATGTTATGCATGTGCTCGCATCGCTCGCAATTTAAAAATTAACAAATTATGTGGGGTTTTCATTTTCTCTGCAATTATTGATGTTCAATTAGATTTATATAATACTCCTTTTGATAATAGAGATTTTGTTTAGAAACACAAATTTGTTTATTTGCTTTTGCTGCGTCAAACTTTTTTGTTATATTTTTGATTTAATTCTTATTTTTTTTTTCTTTAAATTTTTAAGGAAATTTTTACAACCTCCTTTTAAAATTCTATATTGGAAACTTATTTTGTTGTGATTTATTTATATATTTTTATAATATATATTTTTTAATTTTATAGTTATTTTTGAAAGAAGATCATAGTTTTAAATATTCTCAATTTAATTTGCTCTCTTTAAGTTGGTAGTAAACGATTTTTCTTTGTAATTCTTTTAGTGATCATTTTGTGAATCTTCCTTTATTTTTTTACTTTTTATTTTTAACGTAAATTTATCTCGTATTCTTTTCATTCACTTCATTTTTGTTTGATTTGACACTTGTTTTCATTTGATTAGATTTACAGATGAGTGCTTATTTCTTCGCTGTTTGATTTTCTTTTTTATGATGACATTGTATTCTTTTTGTTTCATTTCTCTGTTAACTTCTTAAATTTTATATGGAAAACTTCACGGCTATTTTGTGCAATAATTGAAATTTTCAGCGGAAATTTCACAAAATTTCCCCCGATAATCACTAAATATTAATCTTTATGCTATTTTTAGCGAAACGTCCATTATTGTTATGATTTGTTTTCAAGAGGGTAGCGGGGTGATCTGATGAATAATGTTGTCGTACTTTTAGTAAATTTCCAAAAAAAAAAACACAGAAAATCGTTCACATTTCACTCGCGGAAAAACTCGTGCCAAAACAGAAAATTGCGTCCACAGCATTTATCTTTTTTTGTGTTTAGTTGTTGTTGTGTGTGGATATTGTGTTCGCATAGATTTTTCCGGCCGATATCGTTGAATTTGTAATAACGTCTGTCAGCGTTTTCGCTCGTATCGGTGGCGGTTGTGCACGAGAGTTTGGTGTTCAAACACCAAGCGTTACGAATGTTCTGACCGCGAGCAATTTTTCAACTGATTCGAGTGAATTCAACAAATGACGACAGAAATCTCATTTTGGATGATATTTTTCGAAGCGGCAGCAACAACAACAACAAGAGCAACACCATAAAACAAACCCACAGCTCTCTACTGTGAAAATCTTCCCCCTTCGGAAATAAACAGAGCAAAAAAATACACACAAAAATGTTGTTCGCTCACAAAATGTTTCCCCGTGCAACTCACGAAATTAAATGAAAAACCTATTATAAATAATATAGCCAGCGGTATGTCCGTCCGTCCGCCCCTCGATGTGCATGCCCGTCCGTCCGTCCGTCCGTACGTCGGTCCGTCCATTCCGTTGCCGTCAGCTAGCCAAGCGCCCGGTTAATGTCGCAAGCACAAACACTGACAGTAGCAGGCAATCCGACACAGACAGATCAGCCACTTCCACATCGCACAGCACACACAGTCCGAAGTGACGTTGCTCAATAGTGACCGCAAACGTTGTCTTCCCTCCCCTTCCCTTTCCACCTCCACACCTTCATCATCAGCGGTGCAACTGCTGCACCATCCTCGTCGCCAATGTTTACATTTTCATCTTTGCGTGCAGTTCGAGAACACACTTTCCTCCCCATGGGAAATTTCTGGGCCTATTGGCAGCAGACCTCAAGACGATCGCTTCCCCTGCCACCGAGCACGGCAACCTGATGGATTTGGTTTCATTCAACATAATTGCAGCGACATGTAGGGGCACCTACGACGACATACATTCCCTCTGCCAAAGTTTGCTTCACTGAAATTTTACACTCGACACTCTCATCATCATCATCATCATCAGGTTTGATTTTCAATTCCCCCATTCCCCCTCAAGACCTTAATAAAATGTCCGACATGCTCATAAAATAAAAAAAAAAAATAAAATTCAAATGATCCTCATTTTATTTGAGATTTTATTTTGTTGGTCTGTCTGCAGACATATTCCCAAATTTATGACTTCAAGCATGGAAAGTGTGCTCTGTCTGTGCTGTGTTCCATCCAAAATTGTACTTAAGCATCATATTTGGAGAAATGTCACGCATATTATTATGACAGATCAAGTGAAAAAAAGATATTAAACTTTATTGAATTAAAAAATCGCCCAAGACAGAGGAAATGGCTACATGACGAATGAAAAAGCAAAAATACAAATAAGACATTATCCATAGCGAGCGTTAAGCATATACATTAGGGTGGGTCAAAATCATTTCATCAAAGCGTCAAAAATGTAATCTACGGAAAATTCTAAGAACATTTTTCGAAGAAACCATGGGCCTAAAATGTAGGAGTTTATTTTAGGCCCACGGTAATCGACTTAAAATTTGGTGCCACTTTAAATATTAAATTGAGAGAGTCTAACAATACACAAATGCCTTTGGTTTCATATTAACCCATTTTCGGACGCTGTTCTATTAGAACAGCAACTTTTGTCTACCTTCAACGTGATGATTTTCCGTGAAGATGATCGTATAAAGGGTCCGCCATCTAACGTTTTTTTTCAACTATTCAACCGTTGGACTATTATTGACCGTTGGACTATTGAATGAAATTATTTTCCATT
This sequence comes from Polietes domitor, assembly GCA_947397865.1. Lineage (NCBI taxonomy): Eukaryota > Metazoa > Arthropoda > Insecta > Diptera > Muscidae > Polietes > Polietes domitor. The sequence continues at coordinate 36,525,152 of OX377618.1, forward strand.
ATTAACCGGAAGGATTGTGCTTTCAAATAAATAAAGAAATTTGAGAAAATATTCAGTAGTAGACCCTGTACTATATATGTAAATAATCTATAATATAGCAAATTTTGTTGGCTTTTAAGAAATAATTGTTGCAGCGTTCCTTCATCGTACAGGACAATTCCACATGTCTGCAAAATTGAAGCCACCTGTGACCTGTTTTCCACAAACAGACGGACATGGTTAGATCGTCTTAGAATTTGAAATCGATTTCAGTGTACTAGGAATTCATCTTATACCTATGGTTTCTTGTAGAAATTTTCTTAGATTTGTTCGTAGATTTCGCATGTATGGCGTTTTGTTAATTTTTTCCGCCCATACAAAATACGAAAATAAATTGCAGCGGTCACCCCTCAGAAATGAAGATTGTAATGTTTAATGATGATCTGCAATATATTTCGTCACTGGGTCAAGCCATCTGTGAGCTAAACGCTCCTGAAAACACCTCTAAAAATCAAGTTTTTCCCGTGTAATTTTTTTGTGATGCATTTTTTCGCAATTTTTTTCTGAATTAATATACCATTGGGAGCACTTTAAATAAAAATTTGTATTCTTGTCTTAGAATAACTCATTGGAAGTTTATATTGATTTTTTTGTGTGTTTTCAAGGAAACATTTTGTAAGACTTGATATGAAAAATAAATAGAAGGAATTAATACCTTTCGAATGACACCAAAATGATGAATATCGGACGAAAAATGAAGTCACTGACTCCTTCTTTATAAAATAATTTAATACAGGAAATGGATTTTCAGAGCAAAAAATTCAAATTCTTTTTACAAAAATGAGCGCAGCGGCGTCAATTTAATTCCGATGTTCATAATTTAGGCATTATTCGAAAGTTATTGACTGCCGCTATTTATTTTTGTATAAAATACTAACACCGAATACGAAAAATTTGTCAGTTGTCAGTGTGAAAATCGACAAAAAATTACTATAAACGCCCTTGATCTAGGAACGTAATATTTTGCAAATCCTCATTAAACAATCCGAACTTCATTTTTGTGGGGAAATTGTTTTTCCATTTGAATGGACGGCGACCCAGCCTAATATACATATATATACAGCTGCGGTCAAAAAAATAGCACAATAGCAAAAATGTCGACAAAGAAAAATATTAGTTTTACTTCGAAAATCCTAAAGTTTTTACGGTGATTGGAAGGTGGTATTGTGCCATTCTTAATCTGGCTTTAAATAAAAAATTAAGTTTTTGTAATTTTGAGATTAGGCCATTAGAATCATTTATGTCAAATATGAGACCAGTCAAAAAAATAGCAACGCTAATAAAAACTAAAAATATTTTGTTTCAATTCACTTGAAATTGAAAAACTTTTTTTGAATAATAAGTTAAATAAGGATATTTCCTTGAATTTAATACTTAGTTGTACTGACTTTATGGCTTATTACTGCTACATAAGGCAGTTTCATAGAGTTGACTAGTCTTTTACAATTTTTACCCGATATTTTTGTCCATACCACTATAATATTGTGTCAAAGCTCGATATTGTTTTTCAGTATTGCTAGTGAGACCTCATTTTAGTCATTACACTTAAAATTGTTGGTTATATTTAGGTGCGGTGTCTGCCCGAACCATTCCATAACTTCGATATTATTGACTTCAAACCACCTTTTTGCGAGTCGGCTGGTATTTTCGGGATAATTGACCTGGTAGAAGTCCTATTTAAGGGGCATTCTGTATTCTGTATACGTAGGCATAATATTATGCAGTTTTTTGATGTACTGGGCAGAGTCCATGGTAGTTATGGGCCAATGTATTGACCCAACTCCATAATATGAAAAAAAAAAACGCCCAAGCCATTACGCTTGATCCTTGATTGATACTATATCTGGAGATGTACTCGTGTTCTGTGGGCGTCTTACAAACTATCGAGGGTCTGTCCCACCATACAAAACAATTTTTGATACAACTGACCATTAAACGTCTTGGTTGGCTACTCTAGGTGTGTTTTTGCTAATTGCAATTTTTTGTGCCATGTATTTTATTTATAAGTGTGTCTTTTTTCGGACTCTCAAATATGGAGAGACATGGTTTTTTATTTCGGTGGCGGGCGTAAGTGGATTTTTGTACTAGACATTATTATTCGGTGAATATAATAAAACGGATATAAACGGATTTTTTTCACGAGTTTTTGACTTTTCTTCTTATAATATCGAATTTCTGATCATTTTAATAGAACACTGGAATAAAAGTCGAACTTCACTATATGATTTTCCCTCAGATTTCAACCATTTTATAAGAACTTGATTTTCTTCTCCACAATGCTTTCCTCGCCCTACTTATGAAGAAAAATAATACAATAACATTTCAGTAGTACTGTAAATTTCATAATATCTTACTTATAACCTTAAATCGAATTTAAAATTGAGATAAAATTCCTTTTTCTTAAGATATTTTGAACACTGCTATTATTTTGACCGGTCTACAGTGTCGAATAATCCAAAAAATGTGAAATTTCTTAAGTAATTAAAATCATATCACCAAATAAACAATTATTTTGTTTTTGCAGCCTCATAAGGCAGCACTTAATGCGGAAGTAGCAATAAAAAAATCATCACACAAATAAATATATGAAAATGAATATTAAGCTGTGCTGCACTGCTATTATTTTCACCGCAACTGTATATGACCAGTTAGGTAGTTCGAAAAGTTCAGAGAATTTTTTTGTAAAATGCGTTTCAAAATACACGTAATATTCACATTCGCGACATTTGTGAAATTGTTCAGCCTCCACGCGAATGAACAACGAAAAGAACGATCCTTTTTCATTTTTAGGCTTCGTTCTAAGCATTGCCAGAATTGGTGGTTCTGAAAACCACAACAAGTACTAGGTTTTTGGCGGTCATTTAATTTCCTCCCTGGAGACGGTCATATTGTCCAACAAGTTTTTCGATTCGATAAACACCTAACCGGCGGACAAATGCCGATTAGCGTTGAACGATCCTATAACCTCTAACTACTTATTGAGAAAATGAAATTGTGGTAACCGATAGTAAAGGGTGATTTTTTAAAAGCTATAGGAAAGTTTTTCAAAAAAAAAAACATAAAATTCAGAAAAATGCAAACAATCTTTATTTGTACCGATAGTACGGTCCATATAATTTAATGTTTGAAGATTATTACATGAAAATGTTGACTGCGCCTCAAATGGTCCATCCGCTTAGTCCAATTTTGGCATACTCTGTCCAACATTTCGGCCGATATCTCACGAATAAATGCTTCAATGTTGCGTCAATTGAAGCGGACTTGTCTGTATAGACATGAGCTTGAACATAGTCTAAAGGCGTTAAATCGCACCATCTAGGCGGCCAATTGACCGGTCCCGAACGTGAAATAAAATGTTCACCGAACTCGCCTCTCAATAAGTCCACTGTTGCGCGTGCTGTGTGGCATGTGGCACAGTATTGTTGAAACCACATGTCATGCAAGTCAAGCTCTTGCATTTTGGGCAAAAAAAAAAGTTGGATATCATCTCACGGTAGCGCTCACCATTCACAGTTACGTTACGATTCGCATCATCTTTGAAGAAGTACGGTCCAATGATGCCAGCCACCAGCCCATAAACCGCATCAAACTGTGACTTTTTCTGCATGCATTGGTAGCTCTTGCAATGCTTCTGGCTAATATTCACTCCAAAATCGACAATTCTGCCTACTAACGTACCCATTGAGCCAAAAAAGAGCTTCGTCGCTGACCACAATTTTTCGGTAAAAAAGTGGATCTTCGAATAGCTAAAAAATCACCCTTTATATCGTTACGAAAAAATACAAACGGACTATGAGAAAATGGCCCTAAGTCGTAGGACTTTCTTAAGGACTGTTGAATCAGTATTCCCTTTTTCGGCCGTCTTCGTATACACTAATTCTACGTAAATATAATAATCTCCACATTTGAACTTAATAATATTGGCCAATCTTGTGGAATTATATTCAAGATGTAATTCTCCCATAATTTCAGAATCGACGTGGCGTTTAACTTTGACTGAATTATAATGCTGAATTATTACTTTTCATCTATAACCGTAGGTTAGGTGGTGGTGGAAGTGAAAAACCAAGCATCTGACTCACTTAGACCAGAAGTAGTCCATCTGAACCAACCTGTGCGATTCACTAAACACCTTATCTGTAAATGTACCAAAAATTTCGCAAGTGATTGGAACGTGATCCGAGCACAATATACCCGGGTGTGTAGTAATATGCGACATGTTGAAACTGAAATTTGTGAGAATGATATCAACAACAGAGGCTTGTGTTGGAGTTGCACATTGACCAAAACGTGTGAATTCATGTGAATGATGAACATAATACTGATTTATTAGTTGATGTCTGTACAAACAATTTCCCAGACGGGTTCTTCCCATGACTACTCCAGCGTTTCATGTCGAACATGAAGTAACAATATCTAAATTTTCATTAAAGTGTGGATTGAATTTGGGTTTTTAGGCTATTGTACATCGAGCAGTCCAAGTGATAAATAACCCAAACAAGCTAGTTTGCATTATATTCTAGTAAATAAACAATAGGGCTGTTATTCTTTAAGCCGGGATAACAAGCTGCCATAACAAAAACGTTAATAAAAATTTAATTTTTTGCTCAAAATAAAAAATTATTTTTTAACAATGTCGCCAACTACAATATAAATATATGTATCAAAAGAAATTTCCAAAAAAGTATTTTGTGTCGACTTTATTGGACGTAGCCTCGATAACCATAATTTTGACTTACACGGGCTAAGTCAAACATTTTTAAACAAAATTATTTTTTCAAAATTTGTTTTAACACACATATTGGTATTGCCTTTGGCGACAATTTAAAAAAAATATTTTGAGTGAAATTTTAACATTTTATTTAGATTTTTGTTACCGCAGCTTAGTTATCCAGTCTTAAAGAAAAAACAGCCATAATATGGCGTTGAGGCAGGATAATATTCAATCGTATATTGTATCTTTTATTATAACATTCTCTGAGTATTTTTTCTTTGTTAGCAAATATATTCTATCGACGTTTTTTTACAATATTTAACGGTTATATCACCACTGCGTGAATTTATGATTCAATCGCTTGTATATTATTTGTTATAAAATAAACACTTAACAATCCAGTTCATAACATCGAAATCGATTTCAATTTTGTTGATATTTAAAGAAAAAACTAACTGACATTTTAACCCACTCACAAATGACTTTGATTTCCATTATTGTCCGGCTTTTTGCCCACTATCAGTTTATTTAATTTGGTGTCTTTATTGTATTTGGCTGCTTGGCAACGTCACCTAAACAATCAGAGTGTCAAACGTCTACGGATCTACTGATTTAGATTGATTCATGTCATCCAAAGCATGCACCATATGCTTTCGACTTTTTGAAATTTACATACAACATTTCACATATCTATTCAATATCCGAAAAAAAATGTGGACCAAAATATTCGTGGTTCAAATGTTCATTTGTTAATACTCGTATACGTTTTATTTATACATTTGTTATTGTTAAATGCAGCTGAGATGGTAATTATGTTTTTTTGTCATAATTTTGTGTATTTAACACTCAAACACTTGCTTGGAGTTTAATAATAAAGACAAAGAGCATATGTTACGAAGAGTAGCAATTTCTGTCACCTCATGTTAACTGTTAACATTTAGTGTAATCGCCGCTTTTACTGTAAACAATTGTTTGCAAAGACTATTCAATTTAATATATAACATATACGTTGGCCTGCTAACACCGTATCACCCGTTTTTATCCGAGGTCATATTTTAAAAATAATGCTGCTAAAAACCATATTAGTGTGGCTTGTTATCACCTGGATGACATAGTTATTCGTCAAAATTGTACCATTTGGATTTCAGATAATCCACGACTGATTTCTGAGAAACAATTGCATCCACAACGATTCACAGTTTTGTGCATTTTTATACCCTACACCACTTCGTGGGCTAGGGTATCATAAGTTCGTTTCGCGCCAAATGTTTGTAACACGGTATACGGATCGGCTTAGAATCACCAGCAGAATCGATTTAACGATGTCCGTCCGTCCGTCTGCTGTCCATCTAAGCTTGTTCGCAATTACTGTCCGATTATCATGAAATTTGGCAGAACTTAGTTTTTTTTTGTTTGACCAAGGACGATCGGTATTGCATTTGGACAAAATCGGGTCAGATTTAGATATAGATATTCATACAGATATCCCTATAATTTACGCTATAGAATACACATTTTACATGGGATCATGACCAAATTTTAAGGATCGTGTTATATTTGAACTAGAAACAGCTGACGGGAAAGCGGACCATATGGGTCCATATTTTGATATAGCCCCATACAAATGTACCTCTGATTTACAATATTACTGCTCTAAAATGCAGATTTTACATCGGATCTTGTTCAAATTTCCCACACAATGTTACATTTAGACTACACCATTTTCAAGTGTAATTCAAAAGACACCATTTGAAATTCAAAAAATATCAATTGAAATTCAAAAATTGCATTTGAAATTCAAAAAATATCATTTGAAATTCAAAACTCATCTTTGGAAATTCAAAACTCGACATTTGTAATTCAAAATACACAATTTGAAATTCAAAAATCGTCATTTTAAATTCAAAATACACCATTTGAAATTCAAAAGTTTTCAATTGAAATTCAAAAATGTAAACAAACTTATTTAAGAAAAATATACATTAGGTGGGGTAGCATTTATTTTCCGCAAATTTGGATATTCTGCAGGTTTGAAAACAGATTTAATAAAATGATAAGCAACTAATAATTATAATGATGTAAAATCTCGGTAATTTCATATATAGTTTATAACCTTCACCAGCTCAGAGAGCATCTGCATATAATTTATAAGGACTTGGATTTTACTTAGGGTCGGATTATTTGTGTGGGAGGTACAACAAATCATAACTATTTTACAGTTATAAAGTGAATGTAAAACAATTTCCAATATCAAATTGTTACTGATCAGTTTTATTTTAACCAAAGCTTATGCCAATTTGTGGGAGAGGTCTTGCAATATCGCTCACATTGCAGGTGTATGTATCTATGAAAACATTACCAAAGATCAAAGTTCAGAGAAGATATAAAATCTTTAAATTTAAATAGGTTTGGGTGATTTGCGTGAGAGATACGTAAAACTGTTTTCTTAACAGCAGAATATTAAAGTTTACAGAAATAAATAAATGCTACCCAACCTAATGTATATTTTGCTTAAATAATTTTGTATGCCCTTTTTGAATTGCAAATGGAATAATTTTTGAATTTCAAATGAAAACTTTTGAATTTCAAATGGTGTCTTTTGAATTACTTATGACGAGTTTTGAATTACAAATGAAAAAGTTTTGAATTTCAAATGATGTATTTTGAATTTCAAATGATGTCTTTTGAATTTGAAATGATGTCTTTTGAATTTCAAATGTTGTCTTTTGAATTACAAATGGCTAGTTTTGAATTTCAATTGACATTTTTGGAATTTCAAATGGAATTTTTGAATTTCAAGTGATATTTTTATACCCTCCACCTCCAGGATGGGGGTATATTCACTTTGTCATTCCGTTTGTAACACCTTGAAATATTCATCGGAGACCCCATAAAGTATATATATTCTGGGTCGTGGTAAAATTCTAAGACGATATAGCCATGTCCGTCTGTCTGTTGAAAGCACGATAGCGGGCGAACGAAATGAGCTAGGAGGTTCAAACTTTTCCTAAATTTGTCTTATGGTTGTAGATCGGTTGGGATTGAAAGTGGACGAAATCGGCCCAGAGGGAAAAATTTTTCCCTCACAAGGACTGAAAATACCCCTAATATTTAGAGTATTTCAGCATGTTTTTTGAACATATTAGCTTGTATTTACTTGATATTTGCAATGCACAGCATAAAAGGGCACCATAGAGTGATTTTTATTTGTAGGGGCCGAAATGGGACAAAAAGGGATAAAAATGGTACCTATCAAACGACAACAGATAGAAACACGAAATTTGGCGTGTACATTCCTCTAATAGAGTAGATACATAATATAAAAGTATTTTTTCTAATTCGTACTTTTAAGGGGTTAAATGGGGATAGATGGATAAAAATAGTACCAACCTAACGGCTGCACCTAGAATAATGAAATTTGATATATACATTCCTCTGATTGCCTAGACACGTAAAATAAAAGAATTTTCCAAAATTCGTACTTTTTGGGGTTCAAATGGAAAAAGGGGATAAAAATAGTACCTACCAAATGACAGGAGCTATAATAATGAATTTGGAGTAGACATTACTCTGACTGCGTAGATACGAAAAATAAAACGTTTTTTTCCAAATTCGTACTTTCAAGGGATACAATGGCTACAGGGGATAAAATAGTACCAACTAAACGAATACAGCTAGAAGGATGAAATTCAGTGTGTACATCCCTCTAATTGTGTAGATACGTAAAATAAAGAGATTTTAGATAGTCGTACTCTTGAGGGGGCAAAATTGGAAAAAGGGGATAAAAATGGTACCAACAAAATGGCCGCTGATAGAATTTTAGCGGGCTAAATGGGACAAAAAGGGATAAAATATGGTACCAATGATACGACAACAGCTAGAATCATGAAATTCGGTGTGTACATCCCTCTAATTGCGTAATATAGAGGGGTTTTTCGAAATTCGTACTTTTAAGGGATATAATTAAAAAGAGGGATAAAAATGGGACCTACCAAACCGCTGAAGTTGAAATCATGAAATTCGGTGTATACATTCTGACTATGAATACTCGAAAAAGGGTTTTTTTTTCGAAATTTGTACATTTGGGCGGAGAATGGGGCGAATGGGGATATCTTTAACATTTATACTTTTGTTATCACTTTGTCTGTATCTGAAAAAGCTTCTTTCTAATGGCGACTTATTGTCGATTTTAAACAGTGCGCATAAGTATACATTATAGTTTGAAATAGTAAACAATTATAGTAAATGTGCATAAAAATATCACAATTTTCGTAATATGGTTCTGTACTTCTATGTCGACATCCTTTAATCTGCTGGTAATACTGTGGAATGCACTCCGTGGTGGAGGGTATATAAGATTCGGCCCGGCCGAAATTAACGCCTTCTTACTTGTTTGAATTTCAAATGGAAGTTTTGAATTTCAACTGGTGTCTTTTGAATTTCAAGTGATATCTTTTGAATTACAATTGAAAAAGGTGTAGAAACACCTATTTTTAAAGACGGCTATATAGGTCAAGGTTTTGGTATAGCCCCCATACAAATGGGCCCCCAGTTTACTCTATTATCGCTCCAGAATCCAAATCTTACATTGGATTTTGATAAAATTTGCCTGATCATGTTATATTTGGTATAACCCACATACAAATTGGGCCCCCATTCTACTCTATTACATCTCTAGAACCCACAGACAACAGGTTAATGCGTGACTGCTATAAACGCCCTAAATACTGACTTGTAAAATTTTGTCAAATTTGGCGATCGTGTTTAACGAACAAAATCCAAGAGCTATCCACTGAGCACGGTAATTACTACTGTAATATTCGTCGAACATGCACGATTGTGGATGCACGATTTTTGTCAGAATTTCTTTTCAATATATTTTCTAAATTTTCATTAAATGTTCATACTTATCTCGTAACAAATGCGGAATAAAGTTTTTAAAATTTCCAATATACATACCTGTAAAGAAAAAAGGAAAATATAAAAATTAATAAATATTAAAACAAAGTCAATATGAAGTCATCAATAAAAATTGGAATGAAGAATAGTCCAAAGAGTCCGGTTTGAAAGTGTGTCCGTTTTTAGTTTTTGTCATGATACTTATCAGCCGACCCTCGTCTTAGATAGAAATGATACAATATTAAGATCACGTTCTTTTAAATCCAAATCATACAGCCCGGGTGTTAATAATGCAAACCTTTCATCTCAAATTTAACACTTACTGTCCCATAAATTTATCGACCAGCATATGTTTTAAATACCCCTGCCGATAATAAACCAAAGAAATCTCAGTCGGTATCTTATTTTCAGGCGAGTTTATTTCCCATTTAATTACCTACCAAATGCCAGACCATTGATGACAAAGAGTGTGAGTGCGAGAGTGCCTTTCCAAGTACAGTCGAATGTGACGACTGAATGCGGGTTGTTTCTTCGATTCGTTTCACATTCGAATTGAATGCTACGAGTGGAATCACACAACATTTACATGTCCATGACAATGGTGGTGAAGAGAAGGAGGGGGAGGTTGGAGGAGCGTAAATGTAGAAATTGCCAATAAACATTGAAATAGATATCAATCTCTAAATTATCCAAAACAGCAACTCCAACAACGACAACTCGAACATTGACTCAATCAAAAGATATTCATCTTCAATGTTTTTGTTTTTTTTGTGGAGGAGTTGTTTCGATGTCAACAAACAAGAAAAATAGAGGAAGTGTCGCATTTTATGCGTCTGTGAAATAACATCTCCTCTGGTGGGTCGTGTGCTGTCGAATTGTCACTGGAGGATGTTAATGGGGGCCACTATTACTTTGAAGTAACTCAACATAGTTGAAGAGTAAATTTATCGCCACCTCCCTGCTTGGAAGGGGGGTTGAAACCATATTTGCATTTGGCCTAAAGTCAATTTTGAATTGAAATTTAGGGAATTTTTGTTGGAGAATTCGAAAGTGGATGTTTTTTGGCACGAAATGCGAAAACAATGGAACCAAATGTTGACAAGGGAAATGGAATGGAATTGGGATGTGGATAAAAAAGTATTTGGGCATAACCCAATGAGAGCTTTGGGGATTATCGGACTTTGTAGAAAATATACTTGGAAACACACAAAACGTAAATGTTTATAGTGGAACCTGAACAAATATTTAAAGAAAACAATTTGAAAAATCACGAAAAAAACGGAAACATCAAAAGCATCTTGGACATAAAGTCAGATTTGTTTTGATTGAAATGAGTCATTTTGATATTATTCACTATGAAATGAAGGTGACACATTTTGACAAGGGTTTCGAATTTTTATTTCAGTTACATTATAATATGTAATTTGTAATATTAATGTCTCAAATGTTTCGGACCATCAAAAATCGTTTGGAAAGATTAGTTAAGCTCTTGATTAGGGGTGCAGTTTTCTGCGGATCTGTGGACCATCAAAAATACATTCAGAAAAATTTTCCATATTATTTTTTTTTGAAAGTTTCCTTTTTAATTTAAGCGCATGATTCGCCTTCTTTATATAGTTTCCTAATTTTAATTTTTCAATTCTCTAAACCAAGTTTTATATGTAGAAAATTCGAAAATTCAAATGGGGGAAAAAAATGGGGAAAGATAATGAAACACTCTAATGGAGAAAATAATTAAATGTTAAACAATTCTATGAAAAATGTCCTGTTAAGGGAGATTACATCGTAATAATTCATATTTTTTTATTGCTCACGCTTAATTTGGTACCATAAATTCTATATTTATCCATGGATTTTCAGTAAATATGATTTGTTTTCTTTGCCAAGACTAAAAAGGCTGTAAATTCTATATTTATCCATGGATTTCGTTTAAAAGTGACTTTTACTTTTCTAGTTCTGTTTGTTTACAAAAATGTTCCATTACAGAATAGAACAAGTAAGGAAAGGCTAAAGTCGGCGGGATCGACTATATCATACCCTACATCACTCCCTGCTTATATACCTCGCTTTGATTACTAAACCCTGGTGTATCATGAGAGCAATTTTATGTAGTTCATATAAAATATACTATAAATTCATCTTTAGTCAAATTTAACTAATATGGCAATTGTTCCAATTTTCCGACAGATATTCTGAGTAAAGTAAATATATCATGATCAAGATCCAATGATAAATACAGATTATACAACGGTAATTGGCTGAATCGGGCGGACATTTGAAGCAGGCCTATAGCAACACTTGGGGCTTGTGCCAAAATATGGTCCTATATAGTTTTCATTCGCGGCAGGTATTCCTAGATCCGATGTAAGATGTAGTTTCTAGAGTATAATGGGGTTATACCAAAGTATGGACACATATATTTGACTTTCATAGTATGTATTCGTATAAATATGAAATTTGAAAACTTCCGAATGTGGGTCCTAGAGATGGGAATTAATAAAAATGGGGACTATTTGTAATGGCGCTACATTAGAAAATAGGCCCATATAGATCACTTTCTCTACTCTTAGTTGAAATATAACATGATCTGCAAACTTGTATCGAGTTCCAATGCACGATGTGGGTTCTAGAGCTGTAATAGAGTAGATTGGGGGTCCAATTTGTATGGGGGTTATACCAAAATATGGAATCATATATTTGGCTTTCATAGTATGTATTCTTCGATGAAATATAATATAATCTGCAAAATTTGATAAACTTCCGATGTAAAATGTGGGGCCTAGAGTTGTATTAATAAAAATGGGGGACCCATTTGTAACAGCGCTACATTAAAAAGTGGGTCCTTATAGATAACTTTCAAAGTAGGTATTCTTTATTGAAATATAACATGATATGCAAAATTTTATCAAGATCCAATGTAAGATGTGAGTTCTAGAGCGATACTAGTGTGAACTAGGTGCCCATTTGTATGGGGGGCTATATCCAAACATTGACCTATTTCAAAATAGGTTTTTCTAGTCTAAATGTAACATTGTGTGGGAAATTTGATCAAGATCCGATGTAAAATGTGCATTTTAGAGCAGTAATATTGTAAATCGGAGGTACATTTGTATGGGGGCTATATCGAAACATGGGCCTATGTGGTCCACTTTCCCGTTAGCTGTTTCTAATTCAAATATAACATGATCCTGAAAATTTTGTAAAATGTGTATTCTTAAGCAGTAACAGTGTAAATTATAGAGATATTTGTATGGAGGCTATATCTAAATCTGAACCGATTTCCTCCAAATTCAATACCGATCGTCCTTGGCCCAAAAAAGTCACTTTCGCCAAATTTCATGACAATCGGACAACAATTACGACAATTGCTAACATGCTTAGATGGACAGACGGACGGATGGACAGACAGACATCGTTAAATCGATTCAGCTAGTGATCCTAAGCCGATCCGTATACTTAAAAGTGGGTCTAGCTCTATTATTTCTTTGTGTTACAAACATTTGGCGGAAAACTAACTTATAATACCCTCGTCCACGAAGTGTTGTAGGGTATAAAAATCACCCTTGATTATTTTTTTGTTCTTAACCTATTCTTACCATTTGGAATACCAACCTACACCCGGAAAAATAATTCCTAGAAACACATCCATATACTTATGTACGTGAAAACGTATTCAGTTAACAAGAAAGGATTTTTATATTTGGGTGCAATTATTCCTATATAAAATTATTGTATCAAATATAAAATTGTAGCTAGACTGTACCAGAAGATGACTGTATCATCCTTGACTATTATAACGATCAATAATAGGTGAGCTTAACTTTTTAACTGTATTTGTTCTATAAATTGTCAGGATTTGAAATTTTTCAAAAAGTGTTTTTTTGTTTGGTTGCAGTAGCCAAGCAATTTTTCGAAAATTTCTGAGGATATTTACACTGACATTTTACGAGAGTAACATTCTGAGCCAAAGACCGCCATCTAACGTTTTTTTTTCAACTAGTGCTTCTTTCGTGAATGGTAACACTTAGCTCATGTCTGATTTGACAGATAATTAGTTTTATCCTTCCGCTGAACGAATCCAATGCGTTTTCGCTTCGCTAAGTGGGCCTGCGATCGACTTACAGAAGATGCCGATTTTGCCCAAAAAATCATCTTTTCAGATGAAGCTCATTTTGATCTTGGCGGGTATGTAAACAAGCAAAATTGTCGCATTTGGAGCACAGCAAACCCGCACGCATACATGGAAAAGCCGATACACCCAAAACGTGTCACTGTTTGGTGCGGATTTTGGTCCAGAGGCATAATTGGGCCATTTTTCTTCGGAAATGAGCAAGGAGTGGCCGTTACAGTCAATGGCGATCGTTATCGGGCCATGTTGAACGAAGTTTTGTTCACAAAAATTGAAGAGGAGGATATTGGCAACATTTGGTTTCAACAGGACGGCGCTACGTGCCACACAGCCGAAGCTACACTCGATGTTTTGCGCCCTGTTTTTGAAGATCGCATTATCAGCCGCAGAGCTGATGTCGTTTGGCCACCTCGGAGCTGCGATTTGACACCGTTGGACTATTATTTGTGGGGTGCCCTCAAAGATAAGTGTTACGCCGACAAGCCAGAGACAATTGACGCTTTAAAGGACAATATTCGTGAAGCCATTGGTGAAATACAGCGGCACACAATCGATAATGTGCTTAGAATTGGGCCGATCGTGTAGGCTACTGCATGGCCAGGCGAGGCAGCCATTTGAATGAAATTATTTTCCATTATTAACCGAAAGGATTGTACTTTCAAATAAAAAAAGAAATTTGAGAAAATATTCAGTAGTTTTTTTATATCATTTTCAAAAAAATTGGCGGACCCTTTATATACAAGACCAGAAATTTCGCTCTTTGTCTGTTATTACCGGCACAACATTGTGAAATAACAGCGATTGTTGAATTTACAGCCATGTAAGCATGTTACGGCAAAAAATAAAATAAGAAAAACAATGATTACACACACACAAATATACACCAAAACGAAATGAATACTTCTGTTTGAAAAATATTTGTATTTCTTAGCAAAACTTAATGAAAACAGTAAAATGACGGCAAACAAATAGGCTTTGCAGAAGCAAATGTTATTGCAGTTCGGTGGCATAGCTCGACTTTCTGCAAGTTAACATACAAAGAGCGAGTTTTCCCCTCTTGCCTATTTACGCTCTTTGTTCTGGGCCTTGCCCTAACCCTAAGTATGTGTTGTTAAGGTGCTAGCTGATATTTCCAATGGAAAGATTAACATTTTGCCCATAGCCTTAGGAAGTCTAAAAGGTGCGTGTCAGCAAAACAATTTAATTAACTCCAGAAAATGTTCGTACGATATGATCAGTTACTCTCGTAAACACCCAACTTTTGTATAGGAAAGTCTGGCATATGGTAGGTCTGATATCCTTCATAAGACAATAAAACACTTTCGCTTGTAAATAATAGAATCATTTCCCTTGTCTTTTCCCACATTTCGACAACTTACGATACGACATGCAGGTATCGTTAGTGTTAAATGACATTATTTGACATCAATTCATAAACATCTTCATGTCTTACTATTGAACAATGGCCGCCAATATCGTATTGTTTTAATACATTCCCAGCTAATACTATACAACTGGATTCTTCACACATTTCATCTTGAAATATCGGTGAGATTTTTACCATAACTAACAGGTATGACAGATTATGACCATATAATAGCGGCAGCCGAAGAAGAAGAAGAAGAAAAGGCGAAGCAGAAATGCCAAAAACAATTAGCAATATAATATATAAATATTAGCATAAATCTAAGCTGTGTATTTTGGGATGAGAAAACGAAAACAAAAGATTTAAGATAATTGTATAAATTCTGAGAAACTGAAACAGAAACAAATAAAACGGAATTAACACAATTTAGACCGCAGAAAAAAAAAACGCACAACGACACTAAACCAACATCCAACACCCAGAGACCGACTGAGCGATACAGGGCCAGACAAACAGACAGACACAGGGACAGACGGACGGACATGCATGCATTGCGCCAACAAGCGCAGAAAAAGTGTGCCACAGATTTGAAGATGTTGTGTGTTTCGTGTTTTTTTTTTTCATCTTGTCGTTAGCAGCTATAATTATAGCCGCATTTGCCATAAAGTTTTCAAAAATAAAATAAAAAAACGTACAAAATAAGGCAATGACAACGTTGTTGTACTTTTGCACCATGTTGTAGCATCACGAGAGAGTATGCCTCCCTGGTGTATGTTGTGAGAGGCCATTAAGAGGCTGTGCCACGATGACACTCATAAATGATGCATAAAATGCGAAAACAACAACGAATCAAGAATGATGAGTGGACCTGTAACATTTGCCTGCGCCAAGAAATCCAATATTTTCGTATTCAGGTCTATGGGGGGGGAACTAGAGAGATTAAGGAGATATCAACATTTCGCTGCATTGACTGCAGCACCGTGTCTTGTGTATCGTTCCCTTTGGACTGTTGTTTATGGAGGCGAGGGAGTCCACGGTTTTAATTGCGTCAAGTGTTATAAATCACCGAGAGATCAACAGGAATAATAAAAGTGAATCTTGAAGGAAAGCAGACATAAAATAAATTGATTCTGTTCGGGGAAAATGCAATGCCATCCAATGCAGAAATGTTGTTTATCTTAGTGACACACTTAAGAAAATGACATCAAAATGGGGTGGTGTGAATGGTGCTACACTAGAGTGATGGAATTTGTGCAGAGACTTGGTTAAAATACTATGCAAAACACATTCCATCACTTGCATGACAGAACAACGGGCTCTCTTAGAAAAGACATTCCATCACAATCTGATGGAACAAATTATTTTCACGTCTATCGAGTCAGGTTCGTATGATAAGTGTGGTATTATTAAATAGCATCAATTATTCATCGGAAAAAATCGAAATGTTATTAACATTTATCATGAAAGCCATATTCACAAAAGCTCACATGAAACACTTAAACACACTCTAAGATGCTACAAAGGACAACATTAAATAGTGGTATTTTTAGTGCTTGTGAGGGGGGGGGGTAATCTCTCCCATTCTCTCTAACAGATCTCAAACTATTAGACGTATATTTGGAAAACTTGAAACTTCTAGATTATTTAGTTTATATGCAAGCTTGGTTTCAAACGGCTGGTGATGATCATGCTTTTATTGTCATAGAATTGTATTTCTTTATTAGTATTTCCTGCAAAGTGCTACAAACGAAAATACTATATATTATAGCTTTTTTTTTAATTAAATTTTATTTCATAAAAAATAATAGTTCACATAGTTCATTAGCGTCTCCGCGCCTTATAGGCTTAAATGGAGACTAGTTGGCAAAAACTTTCATGTTATTAAAATAAAATTTTAATGAATTGTAGTATAAAACACATTACACATATGAAACTTAACTTAGAAATACAGTTTACAATCATTAGTAAAATACACGTAATAATTATAGCAGTGTTTCCACTACGTTAAGTAGATACGATTTAACTTTAGATTTAAAGACTGATATTTTAGCAATTTGTTTGAGATCATGAGACAATGCGTTAAATTCATAAGGTCCAGCATACTCAATTCTCTGCTTTGTTAGTTCAAGTCTGCATATTGACGGTACAAGATTTGAACGATGTCGAGTGTTCATCTGAGATTGTTCAAGGTGTTGATGAAAATGGATGAAAGAAATTCCAATTTGTTTTGTGGATTTAAACAAGAAGAGTAATATGTTATGTTTATATATTCCTTTTACGGGAAGCACGCCTTTGGCGTAGTTAGTAAACAGCCGTAGAGTAGAATAATCCATAGGTAAATTATACACAATTTTTCAAGCTTTATTTTGAGCAGACTGTAAAGATTTCAGTGCGGAACAGTCCTTAAATGCATATACTACAGGAATATATACTAAACGACAATGAATTAGAGAATAATATATCTGAAGTTTGGTTGCGGTGGACAGTTTCGATCTAAATTTCCTCAAAACCCCAGTAGCAGCATAAATCTTCTTCATTAGCATTTCTATATCCATGTCCCAGGAAAGGTAAAACGTGAAGTGAATACCAAGATATTTAACCGACTGCGACTACGTAACAAGCTTTCCATCAATAAAACCGCAATTTCTGGCTGTCTTTTTAATAAATAAGGTCTAAATCTTATAAATTTGGTCTTATCCGCATTTATGCACAAGTCGGGCATATTCAAATAATATTGACGCATCATACTCAATCTCTGTTTTGAGGACTGTTGTATGTTTATAATTATATAGAAGGCATATGCGAACATCAGCGAACAAAAAAAGTTTCCCAAAGAAAGTGATATTTGTCAAGCTTTTCATCCCAATCGTGTCTTTAGAATATCTAATTGTATATACTTTATGATACGATTTTATTTTAACAAAATATTTAATTAGAATTTAGAATATAGCTTGGTTTAATATCAGGTCACATATTTCAAATGGGCAAAATTAGAAAAAAATTAAGGAAAATGCGATAATAAAAACATATAATTTATGGGCTATTACTTACATATATATAAATATATAAGTTATGGGATATTAAATGTGAGTACCTCATAAATTTGTTTATATTTTTTACGAGCTTAATAGTCTGAAATGATTTAAAAAAGTCATAGTTTCATCCCGACAAAATGACACTAATTGAACTTATGTACCTAAAGCTTATCAACGGACTTCTTCGGAGATTTCGAACAATATATAGCTTATTAAGGAAAACAAAGACATAAACAAAAAAACTATTGTTCAATAATTTCGATATTTTTCAATGTTTTTACACATAATTTTATAAAGTAATAGTACAAATAGTACAAAGCCACTATGTTTTTAAAAATCCGTTGACTGAGTTATTGAAGTTTTTATTATAAATTAATTTTTGCAAACATACAATTTTTGGTCATTCCGGTCGAGGGGCTGCTGATCGGTTGGTTTTGAAGTTGTGAAGAATCGGCCAAGAACTGCAACTATCTCAAAAAGAAATACTGAGGTTTTTGTGTAGTATTTCAAAGGATATCCGAATATCGGTATATCCGAATATGCAGTATATTAATAGATATTGCTAACGACTATTCCACTATATGTATATATATTTATGTATTTTAGTCACGGATCTATTAATCTATTAATTATGAGTGGTTATAGTAATTAACTCTAACCACTACATTCAATACTAATGATTTATGAAAATAGCTTCTTTTGAAATAATTTTAAAAATGTCAATTTCGAAATTTTCTAGATATGTGATTATTTACGAAACTCGCAGATAAAGAATCGGTTCGGCCTTGTTTTTTAATAAATGAGAATGAAATTATATGTAGACGCTATACGTTTCTATAAAATTTTCCGAAAAGATGGGAGCGACGATTTAATAACGTCATCTACAAAGAGCTTTCACATTACTGTGTTAACAGACAAACTTATATTATTACTATGTATATTAAACCACTCATTTTCTAAAACGCAACACGAAAGCTCGCGTTATTTTCTGCAAATTTTGTTGTTGTTGCACACAAAATAAAGTAACGTGAATGCTCTCGTATTTTAAAATGAGGAAGTATATTCCATAGCCTTGTTTTTACAAATAACAAAAGCATCCCAATGTTTTTTACAAGGAAAGCTTTTGAAGTATATTTACATTGTCTCTACAACAGTGCCTAAACCCATAAAGCTTTCACATTGCCTGTACTAAATAGAAATACGCTTGTGCCAAAAGCTATAAGACTTAAAAACCGAATTGGTTAATAATTTAGAATTTTAGAAATGTGTTCTTCGCGCATTAAACTATGCATGACTGAATGCACATAATTTTGCACAATCTCTCCCCCTCTGTGTCGCTCAGCCACCCCAAAAAGCGCAAATGAACCATGAAATAATTGCTCAGTAAACTAATTCAATTTTCAAAACCATAAACCACTTATTGCATTTTGTGGATTTACTGCCAAATCCTCACTCCTCCTTCTCCCCCCTTCCTCCCCCTCATAAACAAGCATTTGAAGTTGCAGTAAATCGCATTAAAAACTGCATACAGACCTATTCGAGTTGTGAGGGGGAAAATGTGAAAAAAAAAACTGAATAATTTTCCTGTACTTTTTCAATATTGTTTACAGCAAATACAACAACAACAACAACAACGGTACGAGTTGGTGTTTGGATTCAGCCGACTAAATGGCCATTTTCAAATGAGTGGTGTGCGGAGTTGGGTTGCGTTGAGTTCGGCTGTTGATGTGGTGATAATTTATACTGTGGCAGCACAACAACTATTAAAAAAACTACAATGGAAAATGGAAAACAGCAACAATGCCGCCGCCAATCCAATAAACTATGGGAGTTGTGCAAATTGGATTTTAATCATTTCGAGTTCGTACTCGGCCATCGACCGACCGGCCAACAGACCAACTGCTGCAAAATGATTATCGTGGTGTTTGGCACTTCATTTCATAATTTTCAGGCTTACGCCTTTTTTGTTTGAAATCGCGTAAAAAAAAGTAGTTTTGAGTTCTATGACTGTGTGACAGGGTTTTCGCGGGTACGGGGTAGATTATAAAGTAGTTAATTCAACAGCTGAATGGGCTACGTATAGTAGTAGAACTAGAAATACAAAAGGTTAAGGGGGCGGTCAACAGAACCAGAGTTCATTGATATATAATTACTTTTTTTATTAAAGAAGCAAGTAAAAAGTTTGTATGATAACCGCACCATCTACGCATAAGCAGAAATCATGTTTCGGTTGCAATTCAATATTCTTTTGTATTTTTAGGGACTTTTGTGTGGAGTCAATTTTAGAAAAAAGTGTCTGCAGATTTCAGTAGAATAGTGATTTCATAGCAACTCGTAATCGCTTATTACCAAACTGGCATCTGGACAACGGATATTTATAATTTGTAACCAAAAAATAAAAATTTTAAAATTTCTAAAAAAAACATTTGAGTGTTACTTAAAAAAATGTACATATGTACCAGTAAAAAATGGAATGAGCTTGTTAAAAAATTGCATGTGGATTATCAGAGCGAGAACTCACTTTTGGAGGTGTAACCACTGTGAAATATGGTTGTAATCGCCAAAAATGTAGATTAATTCAAAAATCAAAGTTCTTTTTTTGAAAATTTTTTATTATACGATTAAAGAATATAAAATTCTACATCACTACCGAAAATATCAATGACATGTGTTATTTACTTTCCCAGTTGAACTACCTAAAAGTCAAGAAATTTTTGAGATTTACGCGATCAGTTGTGAAAAGTTCAAATTGACATATTTTAAAGGTTAATATCTTTTTGCCCATTGATAAAAGGTAGCACTTTGATTATGAAATCTTCAAGTTCAGTTATCTTAGAGTATTTTTACAAAAAAATGTTTTAACGAAAGTATTGTAGAAATATTTAAAAAAAATTGTTGAAAATATGTCTAAATTTGAGGTATTTTCAAAATATATTTGGAGTTTTAAATGTGAATTCTGTAACATACCGCCAGATGGTGAATTTCTAATTAAATTGCAATGTGTTAGCTTCAATATTCCGCAATTACATGTTGCGCGTTTTTGCGCTAATTTATTTTATTAAATAAATTGTGAAAATAGCCACTCTTTATGGGTGCTTATACATAAAGTTTTTTTTTGTACAACTGTAATTTTTAATATGACGAAAACTTAATATTTAGATATTTTGTAATGAAAAATAAGTCTTTTTTATTTACTTAACAATTATTTCTCATGAAAATCATTCACAGAAGCAGAATGAGATTCCAATTTGCACAATAAATCTTAATTTATAAACATCCCTATACAAAAACGAAGTACAACGAGTACGGAAAGACTAAAGTCGGGCGATACCGGCTTCATCAAACAATGGACCGATGTCACCAAATTTAACTACAGCTGTTTGTAGGTGCAATGTGACAAATGCGAACAAAATTAGGTAAACAATTTTGTTACTAGAGCGGAAAAGTCAAATCTGGAGCGACATTTGTATGGGAACTATACCTAAATTTAAAGCGATGTGACCCACTTTCGCCATAAATGTTTCTAGTTGAAATATAACGTGCTGTGCCAAATTTGAACAATAACGGTTAAAGGTTGTGGTATCTAGAGCGAAAAAAGTCAAATCGGGAGTGATATTTGTATATAAGATATATCTAAATCTGAACTGATTTGCTTCAAATTTAACAGCGTCCATCATTGATGCGAAAAAATTAGCTGTACCAAGTTCTGTTGGGATTGGATAATAATTGTGACTTGTACTTCGATAACAAGAATATATACACGGTCGGATTATTAATTTATTTTCCAGGAAAAACCTTTATTCCACTAAATTGTACTCAAATTGTGTTTTCTTTTACTGATTTTGATATAAATATTGAAAATTACCTGACCCGAAGGCTTCCCCGAATTAATCTCCATTTTTGACGATTTCAACCCTCTGTGCGATGGTTTGATCGCGCTCTACCATTGCTCAGGGACGAATTTCATGAAGATCGTCCAAAATCAGTTGTTCGGCCATAAAACATTGAAATTGATAATTTGAATTAGATGATCCTCATGTGATACACTGTGAACTTAAAGTGCGCTTAGGCATTAGCATACATTTCTCTCATCTCACTCTCAACTTTTTAAAAACACATACTTTGAAGGAAATCAAACCAATTGTGGCCAAATGGAAGAGTATTGGATGAAAGACCACAAGTAGACTTTCTCTCCACCGAAATCTCGTTCGATTGACTTTTTTTCTCGTTCGATTTCGTACATAATACCGCAATATACACTAGGGTGACCTTCATTTACGGTCCAATGACCGTCTCATCTTGTTTCTGCCAACAAAAAATATGGAAAAAAGGAATTTCAATAAAGCGACCTCCTCTTCATCCAAGAAGTATTACAAAAAAGAATAAGAGAATTTTTTGAATTATTATCCATTTTCGATTAAACACCCCAGCAAAAAATTGGAAGTACTTCCGTAGGAAGCACATTTTAGTCGCTTCTCAAAATCCAAATGTGCATTTTTCCCGCTTTTGAGAAAGTTCTTTTAAAGAACTCCCAAAACAGTAGATAATATGTTATTGTGCCGTAACATTTTACGAAGTGAATGGGAACGAGTTTTTAGTATGGGGTCACAGAGGTAAGGTGTCCGCTTTGCATCCAGAAGTTCTCGGGTTCGAATCGGGGCTCGGGAAAAAACTTTTTTTTTTTTTTTTTATTATATTTATAAATAAACAATGTACAATTTTGTATATTTTTATAATATTATTTTGTATAATATTAACAATTTAAAAATTGTTGTTTAAAAATTCAATTTTTTATTTTATTAATGTACTTCAAAATTTCCTTTTTTATTAATTATTAATCATAATATCAGTAAAATTGCGCAGTGTTAATTTATTTAATACTAAATTAAATTAGTATTTATTATATTTATTTGCGTTTTATATTAGTTTTATATTGTCAGTTCTAACGAACAAAATGGTTTGCTTTAGTTACTCACTACTAACAGCAGAGGATAGCTAAGATGGTTAGAGTGCCGTAGTAGCAACCAGAAGGTTCGCTGTTCTACCGCCGGTAGCGGCGGATTTTTTAAAACAGAAATGGAAATTAGTGAAAAAGTGGTTCCATTGCAATACTTTAAAATAACTTTGAAATCTTCAATATAAAGGACATCCCCCCTATGACAACTCCATGTTAAATTGATTGGTGAATATTCCCATTTTCAATACTTCCGAATCACAAGATGAACATTCTTTGGGTGCTCTCTTTTTGCTGGGACTCCAACTCTCGTGGTACCATAAAGGTTTTAATTTGGAAAAAAAACTCACATTTATTTTTGTTCGTTTCCTAACTTTAAAACAGACTCCTTTCAATGTCATCATCAACAGCCTAAACAAAAAGTTCTATATATCACACTGCGATTTCATGGAGTTCCCAGATAGCACGAGTCAGTGTTGAAAATTCAAGCAAAAGTGCAGGGTACAACTTTATGTATTTGTCTGTAACACCTTAAAGAAAGAGAATAAGTTGTGTTTCTCGTTCGTTTGTGAGAATCATCTTCTTATAGAGGCCGGGTTTGATGTTGAAAACTCGCTGCGAAGCCACTTGAAATGACTTTTGATATGATCATGATCGTGGTAGTCTGCAGCCAAGTAATAAATGTCACAATGTCATTTGTAAATAAATTTGCATTCTATTAAATGTAGATGCAAAATGGTCTTGAGCCAGGACAATATCCCAGTTCAAATCAAAGAAAGAGACAATACACACGAGGTACAGTGAAGACGGGACATACCGTACAACAACAACCTTTGCATTGTTGCGAGCGATGCGAGCACATGCATAACATTGAATTGGCAAAGTGAGATTTTTAGTGTGTCGACTTAGTTCGGTGGAATATTTTGTTTATCAGCGCTTCTCATTTGTCGTATATGACCGCTGGTATAATATGAACCCTGATTTAAGTCAAAGACATACATTCGTTGCAAAAGTTCTGACGAGATGGGGTAGCGCCCATCGAAACTGCGCAGTCAACTTTTAGCTGCAACAATAAAGGGCTCACTTTGCCTTTTTCCTAATTTTGGGTTCTGCTGAAGACTTCAGCACAACCTTTTGTCTTAAACCTAAATAAATGACAACACATACGAAAGAGAATAACTTTATGAATCAACTTAACCATGCGCATCTGTCTGTCAATGTATTCTTGTAATTAAAATACAGGTCGCAATTGTTATCGATCTCAACAAACTAGATAGCAGTGTCATTTGGGGGTAAGGGAGTCGCTTCAGATTTAAATAAAGCTCGCTCGACCGCTTAATCGGTTTGCAGCAAAAAAGGTCGATTAGCCGAAGCCGTATATTTAGGATTGTGAAAAAATAAAATCGATTCCCTATTTTTTTTTTTAAATTTTCTATTGATGTTGATAATAAAAATTCTCTTTTTATTGAAGCCAGTTCAATGTATGTCACTTCCGATTAGACTTTTCGCTCTAGAAACTGTTTATACAAGCTTTTCCAAAAAAAAGATGGTACCTGATGTAAATTCTTAGTCGCTTGTATGTGAATGCGACGATTTGCTAATAATTTCTACAGAGAGCTTTCATATTACTGTGTTAACAGACAAACATACGTTGTCTATTTGTTCTATGGTTTTTGCATTGATCCCTCAACGCCCTCTGTTGTCGAACAAACATTCAACAACAGCTGAAACAATTTTAAAATTTTATTTTTCCGTGGGACAATCATTCAAGGTGATTTCGGGTTATTCTATTCACATTATTACTATTATGGTTCGTGCAACATTATTTTACGTCTGAAAATTTCCCATTTCCGCCAAGGGTCACCCTAATATCTACCATGCGTGATATAATGACAATTTACGCGATTTGAATTCGGATCAATTTGATTTGAACAACAATGGGTCAATAATAATAAAATCGATCATAAAATATGTCGTGAACTGACAATATCGCGATCAAATGATTTCGAGCATTGCCACAGTCAATTAAAGCTACTGTTTCGTTGCCGGCTACTGTGGCTGGGCCGTTGTTGTTGCTGTTTCAATGTAACAGACCAAAAAATGCAAAAATCGTGATAATTTCAAAGATATTGTTAATATCAATGGGTAATATCATTCAATTTACGCTACCAGTTAACAGTCAGTTAAGGCGAGGCAACTGCTACTGCTGGCCAACAATTTAGATCATATTTTTCACTCTTCACAATCCCTCGACCTCGACCAAACGAAAACAAGTAGAAACTGGGATTACTATCGAATATGAAGTTGAAGCACAATCTAATTGCTTGAAATCCCCATATAAAAGTTGAGCCAGACAAGGGGAATAGCCGCAGTTGGCATAATTCCAAGACATGGCAATTACCCGCGAATTGCCTAATTGTCAACAACTGTTGCGTTATTATAAAAACTACAAATGTTGTTGGTAATGGAAGGTTTGCATGTTCCCGGCCGCAACACGAATGAACGCCTACAATTTCAATTGTCTCACAAATGTTTAGCATTTTTTTCTCACACCATCAACGTGTCATTAGCGGCAGAAATGAAATGTTCTAGTTTTGTTTTTGGTTTTGTTTTTTTTTTGTTGAACTGGACAATAGATGATTTTTTTAATTTTAATTATGTGAGATTTTTCATAAGTTTTGTTTTTAATGTTGCTACATGTCTTCGAATCTTGTTGTGTCTTCCATTTCTTGTATACCCAATGCTTTTGTTACCTTTCTCACCCCCTCGCTCGCACATTTTGTTACCATTGCACGATGTGATTTGGGGCAAACAAAAGTTGGAGGAGCCTCATTTAATTTAAAGTTCATAGCGGGGGATTTCCTCTTCTGGATGTGATGTTGTTTCTGTGTAGATTAGTTTCGAATTAATTGAATTTGAAATGGTTTTTATGAGACTTTTTGAGGCCTACGATCATGAGCGATTGGCTTTATTTAACAACGTTTGATTAATGACTTCAAATATTTTAAAATGGAGTGTAAATGTATGACATCAGCTACAACCAGAGTAAGATAACTCAGCCTATTGAAGATGGAGCTGGTTTGGAGCGGATTTTATAGTTAAAGATTTATAGTTAAACATATGTAAATACATCAATCTAACTTCAGACATCTGGTCTACACTGAAAGAAAAATGCTTCATTACATCAATGAAAAAGTTTCATTGATGTGTTTACATTGATGCAAAGAAATATTTCATACATGCTATTTTTTTCATTATTTCATTGACAATATTTTTAATGATTTTTTGTGTCATTAATACAACGAAATGGTTTTCATTGATGCAATGAAATCTATTTTTTTGTATAAATCGAGGCAAATATGGATAATATTATAGGAATCTTTGGCTGGATTATAATGTAGACGATTAAATTTACTATTACCATATTTGTTTAGCCGATTATATTAAGTTTTGTTTTTGTTTTTCCGTCATAAACAAAATAATGAAACTCTTTCTTAACCCGAATGTAACATTTCATTACCAGAATGAACTGGTTGCATTAATGTGTTATAATTTTTTAGTATGCGTATTTTTGGGTGGCATACAGGACGTAAGATATAATTCTCATTCATTTCATAGTTTACTTGGCTTAAGTATTTTGGTTTCTGCGCCAAATAATTGCTGCAAACTGTAATTCTTATAGGTCCTTATGGTATTTATGGTCCACAGCTAAATAAGCAATAATAAGGGTATTAAAGGTTAGTATTAATTCTTTTTGATGCAGCAATGAAATATTTGCATTATATCAACGAATCAATGTCATTAAATCAATGAAACTATTACATTACTACAACGACAAAAAATCATTAATGAACATTTCGTTAATTAAACGTGTCTTTATATTGACTTAACCTGTCATTAAACTTAACCTTGACAATGTTTCACTGTAATCTAACTTTAATGAAACATTGTTCATTGATTGTTAATTTAAAGAAACATTTTACGTTGTATCAATGAATGAACAATGACAGATTTCATATGCGATGTAAGATTTCATTGAGTATGAATGAAGCTTTTTCTTTCAGTGTAATCGTTTACCCTAGCCCGCAATTACGACAAGACAATCAAAACCAACTACAAATTGATATGAAATTCAATGGACTGTTTAAAATTAAATGTACTCTCATTATGAAAAATTAGACTAAATTAACAACCTCACTCAAGGGGGCTCATTTCATGAAATGTGAAACAGAAAATTGAATTCTGTTGATAAATTTTAAATTAAATATACATTAAATACAACAATTTTCTGCGAAATCTGAAAAATATCACGAAATATCATCTATCAAATATAGCCTTATTTTCAGCTTTGACTTCCACAAACAAAGACCTTACCCTAGCTGCTGGATTTTTTCCCTTCCTACGACTTCAGAATCGTTTATTTTTTTTTCTTTACTAATCATAGCTATTTCCAGCAAGAGAACTGAATCGTAAGTCTCCTAACTCTCCACTAAACTTTGGCAACTCTGTTTGTAATGAAACTAAACGAAAGGCCAACAACAAAATGAATAAGTATTGTATTACTCACGCCTAATTACAATTCGATTAAAGCGGAGCGTTGTTGGTCTCATATTTCAACCGTCCAATCGCCAAAACATTACACGCACACGCACACCCGTTCTTGTTAAAGCGCCCCTATGAAAACGAGTTTGTGTCTTAAGTCTTTTGTTTTGCGTTTAGCAAAATCACATGGTGAGTTTCATTTCATATGTCTAACGACAATGAAATTACCATCCATGTGGCTGTAGATTTATGTATCCATCTTCAAATAGATTTAACCCATTTTCCATTATTAAATATGAACTTCAACTGAATCGGCATCAAGGAAATATATACCAACGAATCTCTGAAAACAACACAAAAAATTGGGTCATTTTACATAAAAAACACAACACAGAGAACAGATATATCTAGACGGACGAACGGACAGACCACCTACATTTCAATGGAATGGCAATGGGTAGCAGACGATTACAGTTGTGTATACCCCCCGCTTCATCCACTGATTCCTTCTTCGTGGCAAACAAATCTCCATTGTTGCGGCCGACTGAAGTAGACGCTTATAAATCCATTTTCTGGCCATTTCTTCTCTACGATTTGAACAGTGATTATCTGACGTGGGGAGAAAAAAGAAGAGAAATGAAGACAGCACGGATTGGCAACAATGCAAAGCTTAACAAAATTGAATTGTAAACCACACATTGCCATTCAGAATAGGCGTATAAAAACCGCAAATGCAAACCCGGTTAACCATTCCTGTCTTCCATATGTACCGGTTACATTAGTAGTATTTTAGTCATGCTAACCTAAATATACGATAATTTTTTAAAAGTAATTTGGTCTATTTTTTATTTATTTTTTTTTATTTAATTTTTAATTTTACTTTTATCCCAAAAGGGATAAAAGGACTTTAGGATTACAGCTAGAATCAGGAATGTGAATTCCTCCGACCATGTATAAGCGCCATCAAAATGTATTATTTTTCGAATAAAAGGCTCTGCGGTTGTAATTTTTTGTTAAAAACTGGGTAGAAAATGATAAAAATAAATATATATACGAAGGGACTTCAACTAAAACAGTGCACATCGACTAGCCCCTTCCTTTGACTGTATATGAGTGTTCTGTTTCCAATATAGTGTTTTAGAAAAGAAAATTAAATAAATACTATCCTCAAACAGAGACAAATACCTGGCTTTTTCGCGTGCGAAGCAGCGGGTACTGCTAGTATCTTATATTTGTTCTATAAACAGCCATGGTGCCAGATGGGTCAGATCGGTTCAGATTTATATACTCCCACACAAATCTCACTCCCGATTTCTCTTTTTCCACTCTATAAACCACATGTTTTAACAGATCTTCTTCAAATCTTTCAAAATATCTTATATTTCAACTAGAAACAGCCATGGTGAAAATGGGTCAGATCGGTTCAGATTTACATATAGCTCCCATACAAATTTCGCTCCCGGATAGACTTTGCGCCCCAGAAATCACAAATTTTCACCGAATTTCTTCAAAGTGAGCATAACACGTTATATTTGAACTGGTAGAACTTATTGTGAAAGTTAGTTACTTTATTCCATGTTTGGATACAAATATTCTTTTCGACAAATTGGACCAGGTCATATTAGCCTATGATTAGGAAACATACAAAAATTCTTCCCGTTTTCACTTTTTTGCCGAGTTGAATTGTATTCAGATAGAAAGTCGAGTGTATAATATAGTCGGCCCCGCCCGACTTTAGCCTTTTCTTACTTGTTTCATTTGGACTCTAAACGTACGAATTTGGATAAATACTCATAATAAGCAGACAGACGAGTGTAAACACCAAATTTCATGATTCTTGCTACAGCCATTTGCTTGGTGCCAATTTGGCCCGTTTTGATCCTAAAGGAACGAATATTGAAAGCTATCTTTATTTTTCGCGCCTACGCAGTCAAAGCAATGTGTTATAGCTACATCCGTTTGGTTGGTACAATTTTTATCCCCATACGCCCCATTTTCCACCTAAAAGTACAATTTTGGAAAAATTCCCTTTTGTTTCGAGTCTTTACAGTCAGAAGAACCTATATACGTAATTTCATGATTTGTTTGGTACCATTTTTATCCCTCTTTTCCAATTGTATCACTTAAAAGTACGAATGTTGAAAAATTCTTCTATTTTAGTTATCAACGCAATTAAGGTAATGTAAACTTAAAATTTCATGTTTCTAACTGTTGTCGAATCATTCGTACCATTTTATCCCCTTTTGCCCCATTTCCACACAAAAGTACAAATTTCGAAAAATTCCTTTATGTTTTTCGCGTCAAACACAGTCAGATTAATGTATACGCCGAATTTCATGATTTCAACTTCAGCGGTTTAAGTGGTACCATTTTTATCCCTCCTTTCCAATTGTACCCCTTAAAAGTACGAATTTCGAAAAATCACTCTACTTTAAGTGTCTACGCAATTAGGGGGATGTACATTCCAAATTTCACGATCCTAGTTATTGTCATATCATTCGTACCATTTTCGTACCCCTTTTGTCCCTTTTCACCCGCTAAATCTTTTTTGTACTTTTTGGTGCTTTTCAAGTGTTTAAAATGCAGAAATTCTCATAAAATTTGCTTAAATAATTTAATATTAGGAGGTATTTTCAGTCCTAGTTAGGGAACAATTTATTTCTCTGGGCCGATTTCGTCCACTTTCAATTCCAAGCGACCTGCAAAATAAGACAAATTTACAGAAAATTTGAACTTCTTAGCTCATTTCGTTCGTCAGCTAGACGGACATGGCTAGATCGTCTTAGAATTTTACCACGACCCACAATATTAATACGTTATGGGGTCTCGGATGAATATTTGAAGGTGTTACAAACGGAATGACAAATTGAATCCTGGAGGTGGATGGTATAAAAGCAAGACAATATTACTACATCAATTAAAATTGAAGATCAATTGAATTGAAGATCTTCATTTTGAATTGTTTTTTTTAAGTTGAATCAATTGTTAGCGTTAGTATTAAAAAACAATAAGGCTGTTTTTCTCTAAGACTGGATAACCAAGCTGCGATAACAAAAATCTAAATAAAATGTTAAAATTTCACTCAAAATAAAAAATTCTTTTATAAAATTGTCGCCAAAATTTTTGAAAATTTCTTTCAATGTGAAAAAAGAATTTTTATTTTGAGCAAAAAAATAAATTTTTATTAACGTTTTTGTTATCGCAGCTTGTTATCCCGGCTTAAAGAAAAACAGCCCTAATGTGACCAGTGTGAGTCAAGGATATCTTCATCGATAATTATTTTTGTGTGTTCAAATGTCTACGTCATCGAGGTTTGACTAATACCCCGTTAAGAACAATGAGTTGCAAGTGCTGTAATTTATTCAGTCACGTTTTTCATCTGACATATTTTTTGAAAGTCTAGTTTTTAATAAAACAAATATTTTCTCTTTGTTCGACTTGTTTGTCCACTGTACATTAAAACATTTTATCCGTAACTTTGTAATATTTATTTCAACTTTATAAGGCAAAATAAAAATTCGGTAACAGGTTCGGGATAAAACGGCTTTAAACTAATGCTATTGATGAGGAATGGGTTTCCACAGTGGAATTATTTTTGGATTTTTACTTTTTCTAAAAAAACTATTTTTTACTGTTCTTAAAAAAGCACTAAACTTTTTCAAAAATTAGAACATTTCTTGCCAATATAGTTCTCCTGCATTTGAGATCATACTTGGCTTGATGGGTTGTTGATATCTCAAATATTGAAAAAAATTTGAAATGAAGAAATTATACATATTTTTCATTTAATCGACTTTGGAAACCAAAAATACATTAAAAATTGTAGCAGTTTCAAGTCAAAATGTCCCCTTTTCAGTAATATTAATTTTGCACTGAATTTATTTATGTATGAAATCTACTTTTATTAATCTTCTAGTATTAATAGAAGATTTCTGTTGTAGTCTTTGAAACTTAAAAAAAATCCATTTTAAGGCTGCAATTGCAGGTGTATGAACAAAAAACTTATTTTGTGCTAAGTAGACGTGGTCTGTCATGAGTTTACATCCTTGGCAAGGAAGACACGTCTGTAGAAATTGGGATTTCAGTCATTTAATTTAATTTGGTAATGCAGTTGAAAAGTGAAAACTACTCATTTAGATAAAAGTTGTAATTTTTGAAAACAAAATATTGTTTTATCGCAAATGTGTTTTGTTCCGCTTGTTTTCAGCACCTTGTGATATTTGCTTGCTAAAAACAAAGTCACTTTTAAAGGCGTACTTTTTATTATAGCCGAAAACATCTGCTTTTTGTGGCATCACGTTGGCACACACGCCTTTGTGAGTCATCACCTTTTGCGCTGTTCTGTTTAATTGTTTTTTTTCTTTGTTATTCTGGTTACATTTAAAATTGGCAACTCGTGCCAAGCCGGTTAAAAAGACTGAAAAACTTTAAATTTAATGTTTTACAGTGACTGGCTGGCTGGCTGGCTGCCTGCCGTCCCCAGTGACGACGTCTGTCATAACAATAACAATAAAGAATTAACCAATTTAATATGCTTCGTTGGTTTCATTTCATTACTTTTCGGGTTCGTTTAAAGTTTCATCCATTTAAACATTTTGCTCAGGTACTTGTGTGTCAACTTTTTGGGAAATATGTACAACCACATAAATACAGAAATGTGACAATCACAGCTCTTGAAAAACTGAACAACAGATCAGGCAAAACACAAAAACTATACAAAAACCCCATCGTCGAATCGGGATTCTAACTTTTATTTGTACTCAGAAAAATATTTGAATTCAATTGGCTGAAATTCAATCACGAATTGAAATGTAAGGTGGTTTAAATAAATGCAAAGAATCAATAAACAATTGGTTTATAGTTGCTAATTGAAACTACACTCAAGAGAATTTGTCAGTAATAGAAAGAAGATTTGTATCTGCTGAAGTAGCAAACATCTCTTTGCTGTTTTTAGCCATATAGAAAAACGTTTTCATTCAACTTTAAGCATATGTATAGAACAGTATGGCCAGTTGAATATACTAGCCACACTTTTTATACCCTCCACCTCACTTTGTCATTCCGTTTGTAACACCTTGAAATATTCATCGGAGACCCCATAAAGTATATATATTCTGGGTCGTGGTAAGATTCTAAGACGATATAGCCATGTCCGTCTGTCTGTCTGTTGAAAGCACGATAGCGGCCGAACGAAATGAGCTAGGAGGTTTAAATTTTGCCTAAATGTGTCTTATGGTTGTAGATCGCTTGTGATTGAAAGTGGGCGAAATCGGCCCAGAGGGAAAAAATTTTCCCTCACAAGGACTGAAAATACCCCTAATATTTAGAGTATTTCAGCATGTTTTTTTGAACATAATAGCTTGTATTTAGTTGATATTTGCAATGCGCATTCCCTTTATAGCATAAAAGGGCACCATAGAGTGTTTTTTATTTTTAGGAGGCGAAATGGTACAAAAAGGGATCAAAATGGTACCTATCAAACGACAACAGATAGAAACACGAAATTTGGCGTGTATATTCCTCTAATAGAGTAGATACATAAATAAGAGTATTTTTTATAAATTCGTACTTTTAAGGGGTTAAATGGGTATAGAGGGATAAAAATAGTACCAACTTAACGGCTGCACCTAGAATAATGAAATGCAATGTATACATTCCTCTGATTGCCTAGACACGTAAAATAAAAGAACTTTCCAAAATTCGTACTTTTTGGGGTTCAAATGGAAAAAGGGGATAAAAATAGTACCTACCAAATGACCGCAGCTAGAATCATGAAATTCGGAGTATACATTCCTCTGACTGCGTAGACACGAAAAATAAAACGTTTTTTTCCAAATTCGTACTATCAAGGGATACAATGGCTACAGGGGATAAAAATAGTACCAACTAAACGAATACAGCTAGTATGATGAAATTCGATATGTACATCCCTCTAATTGTGTAGAATTGTGTAAAATAAAGAGATTTTAGATAGTCGTACTCTTGAGGGGGCAAAATTGGAAAAAGGGGATAAAAATAGTACCAACAATATGGCCGCTGATAGAATCATGGAATTCACCATTGTATACACCATTCCTCTGACTGCATAGCCAAAATAAAAGTTTTATCTGGTGAAATGGGACAAAAACGGATAAAATAAGGTACCAATAATACGACAACAGCTAGAATCATGAAATTCGGTGTGTGCATCCCTCTAATTGCATAGACACGTCAAATAGAGGGATTTTTCGAAATTCGTACTTTTAAGGAATATAATTAAAAAAGAGGGATAAAAATGGGACCTACCAAACCGCTGAAGTTGAAATCATGAAATTCGGTTTATACATTCTGACTATGAAGACTCGAAAAATGTTTTTTTTCGAAATTTGTACATTTGGGCGGAGAATGGAGAATTATCACTTTGTCTGTATCTGAAAATGCTTCTTTCTAATGGCGACTGACAATCGCCTAATATTTAGGCATGTTCACTTTCACAATTTCAGCATTTTATATATATATAGTAGTCGATTTTAAACAGTGCGCATAAGTATACATTATAGTTTGAAATAGTAAAAAAATATAGTAATGTGCATACAAATATCACAATTTTCATAATATGGTACTGTGCTTCTATGTAAAGTCGACATCATTTAATCTGCTGGTAATACTGTGGAATGCACTCCGTGGTGGAGGGTATGTAAGATTCGGCCCGGCCGAACTTAACGCCTTCTTACTTGTTAGAATATAGGTTATTATAAGACAATATATTGTCACTGATAAATATTGTGATTGTCTTTTTAATGATACGCACATTGTCCCATGTAAATATAAAAGGAAATTCGAGCTAAACTCGTTTTCGCCGTCAATCTGAATGACAACATTTATATTATGAATGTTTTTTTTTTATTTTTATAATTTAATTAACAGCCATTTTTGGCAGACTGCAAACACTTTAGCAGTGTGAATGCCGATGCAAGATTGTAAAAAAACTGCTGTTATGGCAGAAAAACTGCTGTAATAGCAGAAAAGTGCCGGATGCAGACAATCGCTGCTGCTAACGTGGCAGAAATTGTTGTCTACGTGTACTCTTACCTGTCTCTTGAGAGGATTGTAGTCCTAGTTTCAAAGAATAACACTTTTCAGAAAATGTTTTATAATACTACAATATCGATATAAGGTGTTCAAATTGAAGAGGAGAATATTTGTTAAACATATTTGAAATTGCATGCTTATATGGTTTGACTATCGATAATGTCAAACTGTGTTGACATTTCTGTTCCGTAAGGTTTTGGAAGATACCATGAATTAACGTTTAAACGCCACAACAAAGTTTCTAAATTGTGAAAATTTATTTAAAACAAGTAAGGATAGGCTAAATAAAGTCTACCCTACACCACTCCCTGCGTATATACTTCGCTTTTATTACTGAACCCAGGTGTTTCATGGGAGCAATTTTATGTAGTTCATATAAATTATACTATAAATTCATCTTTACCCATTTTTAACTAATATGGTAAATAATTGATCCTATTTTCCGGCAGACAAATACAAATTATACAGTAGTAATAGGATGAATCGAACCGACATTAGAAAGGAGGCCTATAACAACACTGGTTCAAAACATAGGCCTATATATTTCTCATTCACGGTAGGTATTCATAGTTGAAATATGATTCGATGTAAGACGTAGTTTCTAGAGCTGTATTAGAGTAGAATGGGGCCCATTTGGGTTAGTCCAAAGTGTGGATACATATATTTGACTTTGTATTTTTAGTTGAAATATAATATAATCTGCAAAATTTAAAAAAAAAATCCGATGTAAAATTTGCGTTCTTGAGGGATAAAAATTAAAATGGGGCCATTTGTAAGGGCTCTACATTAAAAAGTGGTTCCATATAGAAAACTTTCAAAGTAGGTATTCTTAGTTGAAATATGACATGATATGCAAAGTATATCGAGATCTAATGCACGATGTGGGTTCAAGAGATGTAATAGAGTAGAATGGGGGCCCCATTTGTAGGGGGGTTATACCAAAATATGGACCCATATATTTGACTTTCATAATATGCCTTCTTAGTTGAAATATAATACAAAATTCAAAATTTGTTAAACTTCCAAAGTAAATTGTGGGTCCTAGATGGGTAATAATAAAAATGGGGGCCATTTATAAGGGCGCTACATTAAAAAGTGGACCCATATAGATCACTTTCACAGTAGGTATTCTTAGTATGAAATATGAATATAATAGAATCTGCAACATTTGAAAAACTTCCGATGTAAAATGTGGGTCCTAGAGAAGTAATAATTCAAACGGGGCCCACTTGTAAGGGCGCTAAATTAAAAAGTGTGCCTTTATAGATCGCTTTCAAAGTAGGTATTCTTAATTGAAATATAACATGATCAGCAAAATTTTATCAAGACCCAATCTAAGATGTGGGCTCTAGAGCGATAATAGTGTAAACTGGGGGCCCATTTGTATGGGCGCTATACCAAAACATTGACCTATATAGCTGGCTTTCCAAATACGTGTTTCTAGTATAAATGTAACATTGTGTGGAAAATTTGATCAAAATCCGATGTAAAATGTGCATTTTAGAGCAGTAATATTGTAAATCGGATGTATATCAAAACATGGGCCTATGTGGTCCACTTTCCCGTTAGCTGTTTCTAGTTCGAATATAACACGATCCTGAAAATTTGGTCGTGATCCCATTTAAATTTTAAAGCAGTAATAGTGTAAATTATAGGGATATTTGAACCGATTTTCTCCAAATTCCAATTGTCCTTGCCCAAAAAAATTAACTCCTGCCAAATTTCATGACAATCGGACCACAATTGCGATCTGTAGAGTGCGAACAAGCTTAGATGGACAGCAAACGGACAGACAGACATCGTTAAATCGATTCAGCTGGTGATTCTAAGCCGATCCGTATACTTAAAGGTGGGTCTAGCTCAATTATTTCTTGGTGTTACAAACATTTGGCGCGAAACTAACTTATAATACCCTAGTCCACGAAGTGCTGTAGGGTATAAAAATTAAAAAATCTGTTCTCGAAGAATATATGTATTTAAAAAGCAAATGCCATGAAATTATCTAGCAGTTTCTAATAAAAAATTCATTCAAACAATATTTATATCTTGTATTATCATCTTAGTTCTCAAGCTCTTAAGAAACAGGCTTTTACAGAATTAAAAAAAACAGCTGCAAATTACATTCAATATATTTTTAAAAATTTCTTCCACTATTCTCCAGATACTAAAATTCTGTTAATTTTCGCCATAACACATCTTCCCTTATTTAGAGTCTTAAAAAATACAATTAAAAAATTACAGAATATTCGAATTTAAAAAAAAATAATGGATCATATTTAAGGACTCTGTATTTCAAGTTGCTTGTGTTAGACATTTTCACAAAGTCTGGTTATACTACATTTAGTGCTAACCAACTGTTTGTTGTCAGTCAGTTTGTAAGGATTTTCACAAATTTTATCTCTAACCTGAGTTGGTGAAAATGGGGGTAAGTCTTCTATTTTGAACTAAATATCTTTATACAATACTATGAGAAACCATTCCAGCTTTGGTCTTTAGTCGTTTTCTCCCCCTGGAACATATGTATGTACATAAATATGTATAAACTTAACCTTTTGCGAAACGAAATACCAAAAATACTTCAAGACATAATTAACTTGTACAACAATTGTGGCAATTATTGTTGATGCCAGTGACGGTGGAGTTTGTGTGGCTGCTGCTGCTGTCGTTGCTGTTGTAATAGTGTGGAAAAATTGCAATCACAATTTGTTATGTTCAAGCTAAATTACTAATAATGACAGAGAGCAACACCATCAAAACGCCCGTCAAACCAGTACCACCAACTGACCAAATCAAACCGAAACCACCAACCGCCGACTACCGCGATTAAGGTGCTGTTATACTACACCTCTGACTCGGGTGGAAAGCCACCACATGACAATCAAACTAAGAGAGAGAGACAGACAAAGTGGCGGTGATGGTGGTGGCCAAGCCCAGTTTGATATGATTTGGTTTCGGTTTTTTGTTTTTCCTTTTTTTGCAGCACCTAAAGTTGGCTAAAAACATTATGCAGCGATTTTTTAATTGTTTTATTACTAACGGTCATGAATAAGTGGCGTTTGTTCGTTGACTTGCTCGCTAGACCGTTGGGTGCATTACTCCACAAAAGAGCAAAAAATAAGAAAACAAACAACAAAAACTAATGAAAATCAAACAGCAGCCAGTTTTGTGAAACTTTTTTGATAACACAAGTTTACGGGCTCTTTCATATAAATTTTGGAATTCATATAAATTTTGGAATTCTTTGAACATAACAAATCAATTGGGTTATATTTTGGCCTTTCGACCTGAGACCCTATAAAGTATATATATTCTTGATCGTCATAAACTTCTGTTGAAAGCACGCTAGCCTCTAAACGAAAGGAGCTAGGACATCCAAATATACCATAAATGCGTCTTATAGTCGTATATCGTTTGGGATTGCAACTGGGCGAAATCGGCCAGAAGGGAAACATTTTTCACTCAAAAGGACTGAAAATACTCATAATGACCCCTAATATTTTCGAGTATTTAAGCACGTTTAATATGTCTGCTTATACTTACTTGATATTGGTATGCACATTCCCCCTATAACAAAAACGAGCACCATAAAGAGATTCTTATTCGTAGGGGGTGAAATGGGGCAAAAAGGGATAAAAGTGGTACCTATCAAACGACAACAGCTAGAAACACGAAATTCGGTGTGTAATTGAGTATACACATAATATGAAAGTACTTTTTCAAATTCGTACTTCTAAGGGGTAAAATGGGAATAGAGGGATAATAATGGTACCAACCTAACGGCTGCACCTAAAAGAATGAAATTCTGTGTATACATTCCTCTGATTGCGTAGACACGTAAAATAAAGGCATTTTTCGAAATTCATAAAGGGGTTCAAATGGAAAAAAGGGGATAAAAAGGGAACCAACCAAATGGCAGCAGCTTGAGTCATACATTCCTCTGATTGCGTAGGCACGTAAAATAAAGGGGTTTTTCGAAATTCGCACTTTTTGGGATTCAAAAGGAAAAAAAGGGGATAAAAAGGGAACCAACCAAATGACAGCAGCTGGAGTCATGAAATTCGAAGTATACATTCCTCTGACTGCTAAGACAAGAAAAATAAATAGGTTTTTCAAATTCGTACTTTCAAGGGATACAATGGGAACAGAGGGATAAAAATGGTACCAACTAAACGACTACAGCTAGAATGATGAAATTCGGTGTGTATATCCATATAATTGCGTAGACACGTAAAATAAAGAGATTTCAGAAAGTCGTACTCTTAAGGGGATAAAATGAATGCGGTGTATACATTCCTCTGAATGCATAGGCACACAAAATAAAAAGATTTTTTTCCAAATTCGTACTCATTTACTTTTAAGGAAAAAATTGGTTGAATCTTGAACTGTGATCGTGAGATAATGGATTTTCAAAGTTTTTACTTTTGAAATTAAAACAGGATTGAAATACAACCAACTGCAGTAAGTATTTTTGAAGATTACTGTCTTATATTTACTTTTTGAATTGAGTTATTTATAATTTCGATATACATATATAGTATATACGATTTATAGCCTTGTCTTATAAGCGTGGTTTGAAATAATAAAAAATTGTAAATTTATTTATAAAATTAGTTTTTCGATGTTTGTATTTCTTTTGGTTTGGTTTCTTCAGGGATTGTATTACTATTTTTTTAAATAGAAGCATCCGATCAAGCCCTGCGAAATGTTTAAGAAAAATATACATTGCATTTATTTTTTCTGCAAATTTGGATATTCTGCAGTTTTGAAAACAGATTTAATAAAATGATAAGCAACTAATAATTATAATGATGTAAAATGTCGGTAAATTCATATATAGTTTATATATAATTTATAATGACTTGCATTTTACTTAGGGTCGGATTATTTGTGTGGGAGGTACAACAAATCATAGCTATTTGTAAAACCATTTCCAATATTAAATTGTTACTGATCAGTTTTATGTTGACCAAAGCTTATGCCAATTTGTGGGAGAGGTCTTGCAATATCGCTCACATTGCAGGTGTATGTATCTATGAAAACATTGACCAAAGATCAAATTTCAGAGTATTCCGATCGTCCGTATAGAAGTTATAAAATCTTTAAATTTAAATAGTTTCGAGTGATTTGCGTGCGAGGTACGTAAGTCGGTTTTCTAAACAGCAGAATATAAAAATTTACAGAAATAAATAAATGCTACCCAAACTAATGTATACTTTTCTTAAATAATTATATTTGCATTTTTGAATTTCAAATGCAATAATTTTTGAATTACAAATGGAATAATTTTTGAATTTCAAATGAAAACTTTTGAATTTCAAATGGTGTCTTTTGAATTGCTTATGACGAGCTTTGAATTGCAAATGATGTCTTTTGAATTTCAAATGTTGTCCTTTGAATTACAAATGATGTCGTTTGAATTTCAAATGATTTCTTTTAAATTACAAATGACGAAGTTTGAATTTCAATTGACATTTTTTAAATTTCAAATGGAATTTTTGAATTTCAAGTGATATTTTTTGAATTACAAATGGAATTTTTGAATTTCAACTGGTGTCTTTGGAATTTCAAGTGATGTCTTTTGAATTACAATTGAAAAGGGTGTAGCAAAAACAAACAAAAAATCTCTTACAAAATTATCACTTAAATTGTATACTGGTATTGCGATATTATTATAAGAAGGATTCTACGTAAACTATTTATTCAATTTGTTGTACGAAAAAATATGAATTATTTTATATAATTAACTTTATTTTAAAATCATCTCAAACAAAAAATGCTACTGAAGCTCCTTATTTAATGTACCTT
Organism: Polietes domitor; assembly: GCA_947397865.1. NCBI lineage: Eukaryota > Metazoa > Arthropoda > Insecta > Diptera > Muscidae > Polietes > Polietes domitor. The sequence goes on from OX377618.1 coordinate 36,565,706, forward strand.
TACTAAAAATGAACTGTATTTATTTTCGTAATAAAACAAATAGAATTTAAATATTTTCGTACTTTGATTTAAAAAAAAACCGGTTATAAACGGTTTAACCGGTTTTGTAAAAAAAACTATAACCGAAAACCGGGTTTTAAAAAAATGAATTTTCGATTAAACCGAAAACCGTTTTTCTAAAATAACCGTTTTTTTTTGGACACCCTAGCTGCTTGAAAAAAATTGCATTCTCTACAATATAGACGCAAAAAGTTCTTGTACCGTTATCCCAATTCAAAACTAATTTTTAATAATTTTTGTTTTGTTATTGCTGACTCCCTAATGAATGGAATTAAAAATATCCCATACGAAGGAATGGTAATGGAAACCATTCTCAAATATACACATTTAAACCATATAGGCATTTTATATCCTGTATGGGGACAATCGTTAGTAGTTTACTGTGTAGAGTGCTTCTGTTTAACGCTGCTTTCAATTGCATTATTCACAACAGAAAACTCCTTCACAAAGAATGTGACGAATGTGTGATCTACCTAAAACCTTTCACATTACTATAGTCTATAGACTGATGGGGTTCCAATACCATGCAACTACAACAATAGTGCAAGGATTTCTTTTGTGAGCTAATTAAATCAATAACATTGGGGTTCTAAAAATAAACAAGTAAAAACGGCGTTAAGTTCGGCCGGGCCCAACTTTATATACCCTCCACCATGGATTGCATTCCACAGAGGTTGTCGGTTTTCGTAGAAGTGCAGTAATATTACAGGAAAATATAAATTTTTTAATATAGCCAAACCAAAACAAATACAAATATTGAAAAATTAATTTTATAAATAAATATAATATTTTAATTATTTTAAACAATTATTTATTTAAAATCAAAAAATAAATAGTCTTATATTTACATTTTCAAAAAGCTTAAATACCATAAATATTGGTAGATAGTGGGTGCTACAGTTGGTTGTATTTCCATTCTATTTTAATTCCAAAAGTACAAATTTTTAAAATCCATTATCAGACGTACATAGTGCAAAATAACCTAACTTCATGATTCAATCAACTTTTGTCGTAATAGAAAAGGTACGAATTTGAAAAAAAAAAACTTTTTATTTTGCTTGTCTATGCAGACAGAGGAATGTATACACTGAATTCCATGATTCCAGCTGCGTCCATTTGGTTGGTACCATTTTTACCCCCTTGACGTTTCTACGCAACTAGAATTTCATCATTCTAGCTGTAGCCGTTTAGTTGGTAATATTTTTATCCCTCTGTACCATTGTATCCCTTGAAAGTACGAATTTCGAAAAATCCGTTTATTTTCCGTGTCTATGCGGTCAGAGGAATGTATACTCCGAATTTCATGACTCTAGCTGCGGTCATTTGGTTGGTACTATTTTTATCCCCTTTTTTCTTTTTAACCCCAAAAAGTACGAATTTCGAAAAACCTGTTTATTTTAAGTGTCTACGCAATCAGAGGAAAGTATACACCGAATTTCATTATTCCAGGTGTAGCCGTTTGGTTAGTACCATTTTTATCCCTCCGTACCGATTGTATCCCTTGAAAGTACGAATTTGGAAAAAACCTTTTATTTTTCATGTCTACGAAGTCAAAGGAATGTATACTTAGAATTTCATGACTCTAGTTGCGGTCATTTGGTTGGTACTATTTTTATCCCTTTTTTCTATGTTGACCCCAAAAAGTACGAATTTTGAAAAATCAGTTTATTTTCCGTGTATACACAGTCAGAGGAATGTATACTCCAAATTTCATGACTCTAGATGCGGTCATTTATTGGTACTATTTTTATCCCCTTTTTTCATTTTAACCCCAAAAAGTACGAATTTTGAAAAATCCGTGTATTTTACTTGTCTATGCAATCAGAGGTATGTATACACCGAATTTCATTATTCTAGGTACAGCCGTTTGATTGGTACCATTTTTATCCCTCTATTCCCATTTCACCCCTTAAAAGTACGAATTTGAAAAAATACTTTTATATTATGTATCTACTCAATTAGAGGAACGTACATACCGAATTTCGTGTTTCTAGCTATTGTCGTTTAATAAAAACAGATATATTCAAGAAACATGCTTAAATACGCCAAAATATTAGGGATTATTATGGGTATTTTTAGTCCTTGTGAGGGAAAAATTTTTCCCTTTGGGCCGATATCGCCCCGTTTCAATCCCAACCGATCTACGACTATAAGACGCATTTATGGAAATTTTGGACGTTCCAGCTCCTTTCGTTTAGAAGCTAGCGTGCTTTCAACAGACGGACAGACGGACGGACGGACATGGCTAGATCGTCTTAGAATTTTATGACGATCAAGAATATATATACTTTATAGGGTCTCAGGTCGATATTTCAAGGTGTTACAAACGGAATGACAAAGTTAGTATACCCCCATCCTGGAGGTGGAGGGTATAAAAATAATAAAAAAAAAAAAACAAAATATGAACTATTTTATTGAAATTTTAAATTTGCATCTGATGAAGTCCAAAATGATGTCCATACAACCTAAAGAACATCTAAACATTGTTTTTAAATCGCCGCAGTAATTTGGAAAAAAAATGGAAATAAATGTTATTTTTACTAGTACGACAAAGATAAGAAAAAATAAAGAAATATGATTTCATATAGCCTAAGGAAGAAACGCTGCTGTTGAATTATTTAATCTGACTGCCAGTTTTTTGTAAGCTGGTGTAACTAGTGAATATGTTGCTTAAGATTGCTGTGCTATAATTAAGTTGGCAAAAAGTGGCGGTGCTGCAAATCAAAAGTTCAACTTTATTTCGAGCGTTTTCACAGAATGAGATTGAGAGAGAAATGGATGGCGAGTGGATTAGTTCAGGTTTTGTAATTACAATCAAACTTACAACGTCCCTCTTGGTGGAGGTAACCAGCCAATGATGATGTGAATTTCCTTTGGCTGCCAAACAAAACGGATGTTGAAGTCACCCTATACACTCTGCACAGAGTAAATTTTTAGTTTGTGTGTCATTATATGACTTCATGATATCAATTAATATTTTGCTGTTCTGTAGATAACAACAAATTTGCCAGAGGGGCAACTTTATTTATTTATTTTTTTTTCAGTTACCCAGCCAAGTATGTGTTGATTGCCCGACGGTTATTTAATCTCTTCATTTGTGGTTTTCAATTTCTCAGAGGCTTTATTTACATATTTGCCTTTGCCTTGGCCTGCCTTGGCTGCTGCCATATCCCAGTAAAATACGATCGATCTCAGCTTCATTGGCCGACTCAATGAGGTGTGTGCTAATAAGGAAACGTCCAAATGTCTGTTTTATAGGCAATTAAAAAGATTGAATTAAATGTTTAACGTTGAACAAGGCACAGCAAGGGGCAGGCACACATATGTTCATATGTAGATATCATGAATTTATTGATTATTTTATGAATTGTTTTATAGCCAAAGGCCCAACAATAATAGAAAACCCTAAAACCCAAACCTATAGCCAAAGAAGCGAGAAAATTATATGAATTCAAACAGGTCATTTGTAAGACAACGCATATGATTTAAATGACAATAAGCGGGTGTTTAGTTATATAAAGCGAATACAATTTGGATAGAAATTCATTTCAAACAAGAAATCTGAACATATAAATCTTGAAAATGGAAACATTCGAAACATTTCAGTAGTTTCGAAAATTTAATGACTTCAATTAATTTCTGTTGTTGGCAAACAAAGGAAATCTTAAATAATGTGAAGACTTTATTGAAATTCTATTTATGTTGAACATTTGTATGGTTTGGCTTTATAATGGTATGTCAACGACAAACGCTGTGTGAAACCAATCGAAGATTTTTAGAAACAAACTACTTCAATACTCACCAAGCTAACAATAATTCTATTTACCTTAAAATCTACTATGTGTTCATGTTAGTAAGTGCCGTAATGTGAAACAAATTTGATATAATTATTTTCTACGAATTTAAATCTGCAAGTTGCTACGTTTAAAGATTATCTCCGCAAACTGCGGTGTATCTTATATTTGACGTACGCATACAAAAAATAATCATTGAATAAATTATTAAAGCGCCAGTGTGAATGCTTGCTAACAGAAAAAATAGAAAGCGTAACATTTACTTAAAGAGAAAAAAAACAGTTTTTGCAGCTCCCTAAGCCACCGGTCCACCAGAAACTTAGCAGAGTTCAAGTTTTGCATAGACACGATAATGACATGCACATTTCACCGTGGATGTTTCCGAGTAGAATGACTCTGTGATGTTCCCATACAAAAATCTATTTGCTTGTATTGTTATGATCTGTGGGCTTTCCCGTAAAGCAAAGTTTCTTTGAGATTATCTTTTGCCAAAGAATAGCCATACTGATATGCAGCTTTTGTAGATGGGCAATTTTGGAATTACAAAGCGGAACATTCAATTCTGAAACACACTTCCCAGTCTCTAACATGTGTAGAATACAAAATTGTTATTTTATTAAATTTTCGAGCACAATACATCTATAGAAAAAAGATTCAACATTAGTTTACAAAAAATAAATCTATTGTGAATGACATCACAAACTTAAATTGTCATTAATATCGAAAATTCCATAATTAATTAAAAGTTTTTGGCTAATCTTTTAATTAATGAAATAATCAGTTTGAAGAACAACAACAAAAACCTCAAAATCTTAAGTGATCTGTTTTAAAGTTGTATTTAAATCGAATTAATTAATTTATGGACGACCTACAAAATCTATTAACGATGACAAAAATGAAAAAAAAAACGAATACAATCGCATGGTCTAAAGTGGAATTAGTAAAACCATTAACAAAAGGAAGGACATCAATAAGAAGAACCACGAAACATAAATAATTCCGTGTGGATTTAATACAAAAGACTTAAGAAACAAACTTCTTTTCTGGCAATCTATTATCGAGAGTCAAATGAAAACTCAAATCAAATTGAACACAAATGAGATCCCTTTTAGAGATCGTTACGAGAATAAATCAATGTGGATGAGGCAAAGGCCAATTACTCTATGTACAGTATTTTGAAGTGGATTTTTAAACGGATTTTGAAGCTTATGAGTCATTCCATGTCAAGCGGTACGGGTTTTGGCTGCGACAGCTGCAATTGTTTTGAAAGTTTGTGTTTGTATTCTCCTCACAAAAATATTGTAAACGTATTTTTGGGAAAAAATTTTGATTTTTTTCACGAGTTATGACCAATTTAACAGTGAAAAAATACTATTTTTTCCAAAAAGGTGTGTTCATTCAATAGCCTGCAACTCCTGAAATACTTTACCGATTTTAATGTGTTATACCTTGTTTTGAAGGTTATTACTTTTAGAATATATGCGGTGTGTTATAGCAGGTTTAGATTTTTTAAGTTTTTGCAATTTTAACTCTTTTATTTTGATTTCAGAAATGATTGCACTAATCCATTTTGTTGAAATTTTAAAGTAATGGGCTTAGGTCTATTTTTAAGCGACTGTGTGAGTTTGCAAGTATTGAAATGATGGCTTCTATTTTTAGGGATTTTTTTTCGATCCAAAATGAGGCCGGTCAGGCAGTTACTGTGAATGGTCTTCGCTATCGTGAACTTTTATGGCCCGAATTGGAAGATATGGATGTGGACGATATGTGGTTGCAACAGGACAATGCCACTTGCCACATGATGGCAATGTCAATTGGCCGCCAAGATCATGTGATTTCACACCGTTGGACTTCTTTCTTTGGGGTTATTTGAAAGAAAAGGTGTACGTCGAAAAGCCAGCAACAATTCAGGAGCTAAAAGATGAGATAATTCGGCACAGAATCTCAATTATGCCTCAGCGTTATCGAAAATTTGGACCATCGGAGGACGGAGGTGTGCCAACGAGGTCGCGGCGGCCATTTGGCCGATATTTTGTTCCATACATAATTGAACCATACCAATGTTATCAGAATAACAAGTAAGTAAACTTCAGTCGGCTAAACCGACTCTCAGAGAACATATATACGTTATTTATAACGAGTAAAATATGATGTAGGGCAGGATAATTTGTGCGGAAGGTGCTTGGAGGTTCGTGTCACATGATCTCAGCTTCCACATTTATAAAACAATTGTAATAACATGATCAAATATCAAGTCATAATGGATTCCATGCAACAGTATATATGTTATAAAGGATTTAATATAACCTAGGATAGAGACAATTGTGTGGGAGGTACAAAAAGGGGCGTGGCTAAAGCGTTAATATTTATACACTCCACGAGAGTATTATGGCTTTGTGCATTTGTTTGTAACACCCAAAAGGAAGGGAGATAGACCCATTGTTAATTATACCGATCGACTTAGAATCACTTTTTGAATCGATTTAGCAATGTCCGTCTGTCTGTCTGTCAGTCTGTCCATCTATTGTTGTAATCACGATACATGTCGCAATTGTAGCCAGAACCGAACGAAACTTTGCACAACGAAGTTTCTCGGGACAAGGACGAACACTATTTAATTTGAAGAAAATCGGTTCAGATTTAGATATAGCCCCCATACGAATTTCACTCCCGATTTAACCCTTTTCACTCTAGATACCACATATTTCAACAGATTTTCTTCAAAATTGGCAAAACATCTCATAGTTCAACTAGACACACCTGTGGTAAAAATGTGTTAGATCGGTTCAGATTTATGTAAAGCTCCCATACAAATTTCGCTCCCAATTTGAATTTTTCCACTCTAGAATCCACATATCTCAACAGATTTTCTTTAAAATCGTGCAAAACACCTTATATTTCCACTGGAAACACCTGTGGTAAAAATGTGTTAGATCGGTTCAGATTTATGTATAGCTCCCATACAAATTTCGCTCCCAATTTGAATTTTTCCACTCTAGAATCCACAGATTTTCTTCAAAATTGGCAAAACATCTTATATTTAAACTAGGAACACCTATGGTGAAAATGGGTCACATCAGTTCCGATTTGCATATAGCTCTCATACAAATTTCGTTCCCCCAGAAACCGCGTATTTTCAGAGAATTTCTTAAAATTGAGCATAACACGTTATACTTCAACTAGAAGAACTTATTGTGAAAGTTAGTCACTTGTTTGGATATAGCCCCGATACAAATATTCCTTTCGATTTGACAAATTGGACCAGGTCATATTATCCTATGATTAAGAAACATACAAAAATTCTTCCCGTTTTAACTTTTTTACTGAATTGAATTGTATTCCGATAGAAAGTGGAGTGTATCATATAGTCGGCCCCGCAAAGTTTGATTCGATTCCTTAACTCCTTTCGCGAGTTATCGTGTACACCAGCCAGCCAGACAGACGGACGGACGGACATGGCTCAAACATCTTAATAAGTCGTGAAACGGATTTGGTCCAAACATACTTAGGGTCATAAGTCACTCCTTCAATGCGTCGCATTTTTTTTCTGTCCCAAATGACTGTAGAGTGAGGGTATAAAAAGAAATGACAATAATTTCCCAAATAATTTGTGTTTTATTCATATTTATTTATATTGATATTATTATATATTGATAAAAAAATGAATGTATCAAAAATGATGCCTATTCGTGTTCATTGATGTAGTTTATAAACAAAAATTAATTCTCCTTTAAAGGTATTTGGCTATTATGAAGCGATTTTTCATCACGATACGTTACGCCCCAATGAGCAGTAATCGAAAAAATGTTTACCCAAAAACGTGACATTTGAAATGTGAATCAAAAACAAAAAGATTTAAAATATTTAAATAATTTTCATATTAAATTAATTAATTAAAAATAAAAAAGTTAAACAGTTGTAAACATGCAATGCAATTTCTCTCCGTCTCTCTCACTCAACCTAGGACCTGTAGCAAAAGACTCGTTAACCGTCACTTGTGAAAAATGTGAATGCGACAACAAAAGACTTAGGACAGCAGCAGCAGCTACAGCCGACATAACAATACAACACCTCTGAATAGCGTTACAAATTGAAAATGGCATATCAATATTAAAATAAAAAAATCGTGCCTTTAAGTAGAGTTTATGGCAACATGCAAATCAAAATAACTCACATAATTTGCTCCCCAAAAATAAAACAAAAGATTTTTATTTTTGTTTCAAATCAATGTATAAACAAATTCCAAATCAAAGGCGGACAACAAAAACCGAAATTAGCATAACAATAACAGCAGCAATTAATCATGGACAAATAATATTGCAGAAATGCAATAAAACCACCTGTTTAAAGGGTGCTAAATATTCAATAAACGTTTAGTCGGCTCTAGACCCCCCAAAAAAAGGAATAAAACGTATCGCAACAAAATACTTGAGATACAAACTTTCGTGCACTATAAATGGGGAGGGGAGGGAGGTAGCTAGTCACAATGAATTGACTCTCTGTGATTTTTCGCTTGTTTCTGCTGTTGTTCTGATATTGAAATGTTATTTGTTTTTCGATTTTGATTGAAATTAAACTCCCATTGTTTGTTTTGTGAATACCAGAATTAAAGTAATACAAAAATTTAACATGGATAACATAACACAGAAGAAACAGGAGGGAGGGCGGTTAGTTAGTCTTCTCATCATTATATTATTTATAAATCATATAATTATTGCAAATTATGTTGTGAAATTTTGATAAAAATAGCATGTGATTAAAAGTTGGAACAAAACAAAACCAAATATATTATACGATACCCTACAGTTGGCATTCTCTTGGAAAGCTCGATAAAAATGAGAATTATTACGAAAACACGGAAGAGATGTTTGTTTCATAAATTTTACATAAATCACAAGCATTGGAAATAGAAAACCATTGTTTTTCCAGCTTCAAACAAGTTTCATCGGAAATTGATCTGAAGTTTTGATCAATTTCGTTTTATTTTTTTCATTTATTTTATTTCGGTCTGTAATCAATATTCCAGTTCAAAGTCGTAATATGTATTAATTTTTCTTGTCGAAGTTTTGGTTCAGGTTCTGATGTTACACTAATTTATCTTATAACTTATATAACTTGCTGGGCCCCAGACCTACGCGGGGTGTGGTCAGTACAATTTTTTTTAGAAAAATCTGTGCGTCCGTCTGCAAGATATGCTGATATTAATATTGTGTTATATTTTTATAAATATTTAAATTTGAAATCTCTACGAAATTATCGACTTTTGTAAAAAGGGATGTATTTCTACCTTTTCACAAACGATAAAATTGAAAGTTTTGAAAAATAAAATAAATGTGTTGCAAAATAATATTGTTCCTTAATTTTTTATAATTTAGTATATTTTTTTTTTACTGAGGGCTACCGTACGATTTTAATTTATTTTATTTTTTTTTGAAAATAGGATTTTTTAGGAATTTTCCGTCGCTAAACAAAATTCATGAAATTATTCATAAAAGTGATGAAACTGGTTTTGGTTCTGATTTTACACTAATATATCTTATAACTTATATAACTTGCTAGGCCCCACCTCAACGGTGGGTGTGGTCAGTACAATTTTTTAAGAAAAATATGCCCGTCCGTCTGCAAGATATGATGATATTTATATTTTGATGTGTTATATTTTTATAAAAATTTAAATTTGAAATCTCTACGAAATCACAAACGATACAATTGAATGTTTTGAATAATAATATAAATATGTTGCTAAATAATATTGTTTCTAATTATACCCTCCAACTCCAGGATGGGGGTATACTAACTTTGTCATTTCCTTGAAATATCGACCTGAGACCCTATAAAGTATATCGTCATAAAATTCTAAGACGATCTAGCCATGTCCGTCCGTCCGTCTGTCCGTCTGTTGAAAGCACGCTAGCATCTAAACGAAAGGAGCTAGAATGTTAAAATTTTCCATAAATGCGTCTTATTGTCGTAGATCGGTTGGGATTGAAACGGGGCGAAATCGGCCCAAAGGGAAAAATTTTTCCCTCACAAGGACTAAAAATACCCATAATAATCCCTAATATTTTAGCGTATTTAAGCATGTTTTTTGAATATGTCTGTTTATATTTGATTGATATTTGGTACGCGCATTCCCCTTATAGCAAACACGTGCACCATAAAGTGATTCTTATTTGTAGGGGGTGAAATGGGGCAAAAAAGGGATAAAATGGTACATATTAAACGACAACTGCTAGAAACACGAAATTCGGTGTGTAAATTCCTCTAATACAACATAATATAAAAGTATTTTTTTCAAACTCGTACTAAATGGGAATAGAGGGATAAAAATGGTACCAACCAAACGGCTGTACCTAGAATAATGAAATTCGGTGTATACATTCCTCTGATTGCATAGACAATTTTTCAAAATTCGTACTTTTTGGGGTTAAAATAAAAAAGGGATAAAAATAGTGCCAATCAAATGACCGCAGCTAGAGTCATGAAATTCGGAGTATACATTCCTTTGACTACGTAGACATGAAAAATAAAAGGTTTTTTTCCAAATTCGTACTTTCAAGGGATACAATGGGTACGGAGGGATAAAAATGGTACCAACACGTAATGGTAGACACGTAAAATAAACAGATTTTTCGAAATTCGCATTTTTTTGGGTTAAAATAAAAAAGGGGGTAAAAATAGTACCAATAAAATGACCGCAGCTAGAGTCATGCAATTCGGAGTATACATTCCTCTGACTGCGTAGACACGGAAAATAAACGGATTTTTCCAAATTCGTACTTTCAAGGGATACAATGGTACAGAGGGGTAAAAATAGTACCAACCAATTTTGCACTATGTACGTCTGATAATGGATTTTCAAAATTTGTACTTTTGGAATTAAAATAGAATGGAAATACAACCAACTGTAGCACCCACTATCTACCAATATTTATGGTATTTAAGCTTTTTGAAAATATAAATGTTAAAATATTTATTTTTTGATTTGAGATAAATAATGGTTTGAAATAATTAAAATATTATATTTATTTATAAAATTATTTTTTCAATATTTGTATTTGTTTTGGTTTGGCTATATTAAAAAATTTATATTTTCCTGTAATATTACTGCACTTCAACGAAAACCGACAACCTCTGTGGAATGCAATCCATGGTGGAGGGTATATAAAGTCCTGTTCGTCTGCACAAGTTATTGTCAATTTGTGTTCGTCTGTATTTTGTACAATATGACGATAAGCTTTCGCACAGTTTTCTGTGTCCGTTTTGTAATTTATTCTCTTATCCGTGGGAACGTCAATAATGTGTAATACTTCGAGAGTAAATCTTCGTTTCTCTCTTATTCGTATTTTTACGTCTTTAAAATTCGGCGTGTGCCCTGTCAGAGTACAATGGGCCGCAAGAGCAGTTTTTTTCTCTATTGGCCTGTCAGTAGCTTTTTGGTCCGATTTATGAGAGGAAAGTCTAGTTTTAAGTTTGGTCTTGGTAGTGCCAACATATACCTTTTGGCATATGTTGGACTTGTCTCCATTACATGATATCTTATAAACAACATTAGACTTGTCCTCATGCTTTATCTTAGACTTAGTTCTACTGAATAACTTATTTACTGAACTATTTGTCTTAAGTGCTAATTGAAATTTGTCCTTGTTATAAACGTCAGCATTTTTGAACCTTTCTGAGAATCCTTGTATATATGTCAGTGATTTATATATCTTCCCCTCTTTTTCATTGTTATGTTCAATTGGTTTCCTTTTAGTGTATTTTATAAGGTCGTTGATTGTTTGTTTTGGGAAGTCATTAGATCCTAGAATTTTCTTAATTGTCTTGTCATTTATTTTGGTTCAAGACCATAGGTTGTGCCGAAGTCTTCAGCAGAACCCAAAAATTAGCAAAGAAGGCAAAGTGAGACCTTTATTGTTGCAGCTGAAAGTTGACTGCGCAGTTTCGATGGGCGCTACACCATCTCATCAGAACTTTCGCAACGAATGTATGTCTTTGACTTAAATCAGGGTTCATATTAGTACCAGCGGTCACATATTTCTAATGAGAAACGCTGATAAACAAAATATTCCACCGAACTAAGTCGTTTATCAGCGTTTCTCATTAGAAATATGTGACCGCTGGTACTAATATGAACCCTGATTTAAGTCAAAGACATACATTCGTTGCGAAAGTTCTGATGAGATGGTGTAGCGCCCATCGAAACTGCGCAGTCAACTTTCAGCTGCAACAATAAAGGTCTCACTTTGCCTTCTTTGCTAATTTTTGGGTTCTGCTGAAGACTTCGGCACAACCTATGGTCTTGAACCAAAATAAATGACAAGACATACAACATAACAGACCAACTATACATACAAACAACAATTTTCTTAATTTTAATCTCGTTGTCTGTGTGAAATGACTGGTCACTTATATTAAATACCCTTTTTATAAAGTTCGTCGCTATATTGATAATTATTCGTCTATGGTGATTGGAATAGACGTTGATCAGTCTTCGAGATGACGTTGGCTTCTGATACCAATCCAATTTCAGCAGGTTGCCTTGTCTATGAACAATCGAGTTCCATGGTAAATTGTACTTGTCGATCAAATGCGTTTAATGTTTGTAGGGTATTGTCAACTTCTTCTCTTTTTATAATGCCAAACAAGTCGTCTACATATTTTGTGATAATTCTAGGTTTTATTGTTAATTTTTCTATTGCAGCGTCTTCCATGAATGTATCAGCAATCACAGGGGAAGCTGGAGAGCCCATTTTTTGGAAAGAATTTGCCCATTGGCACTCACAATCAAAATCTGAATCAAATTAAATATCTTCCGTCACATGCAGTGAAAAGGTATAACTTACATGGGGGGGGGAAATAAAAAAAAATTACATAATTTTTATGATAATAGAGTACGGTGGCCGTTCTTAAAAAATAGTATCATTCAAACACACACAAAAGTGTAAAAAAGTTTGTCGTAATAAATCTTCAAGTGACCATAAAATAACAAAACGTTCTAAATAAGGTTATGGCGCCTAACAATCCCAGCAAAAACTCGGTAATGCCACCTCATTACTATTTGCATTACCTAGTAATGACAGCCCATTACGCCCGGCATTAGTTTGAAGTATGAAATAATGGACTCCCTGTAATGACTTAAAAATGTAGTTATTGGTAACAACACATCCATGTTTTGCTACACATAGAGTAGTGTGTAGCTTTGTCATCCAGCGATTTCGATGTTGCCGCGACCGGCACTCGAAGATATCTTCGATTGATGAAGAAAATTTAGGTGCTTCTTGTCAATCGAACTGTGCACATGTTACGCGGAATGCGAGCTATTTCTTTGCAGAATCATAAAGTTAACTGGTAGAACAATATTGGAATTTAAAAAATGTTTTATTTTATTGCTAAAATAGTATTATCTATTATCAATAAAAAGAATGGAACTAAATACATTTCCCATTCTTCTTATTGTTCCGTACCTTTTGTTACGACAACAAAACTGTATTTTTTTTGTGTATACGTTCGCCTGCCGAGATGTGGTTGTTCATCATACAAATTTTGAAATATAATGAAGTTGCGTGAAATGTTCTGCTGTGTTTGTTCAAACCACCAATCACAACACACAACAACGGCAACCAACATACTTACCAACCAGTACTTATTTCTCAACTTTTTGTAAGCGTGCGTGGAAGTACTTATTTCTTAACTTTTGGTAACCGTGCGTGGAAGTACTTATTTCTCAACTTTTTGTAAGCGTGCGTGGAAGTACATCTTTCTCAACTTTTTGTAAGCGTGCGTGGAAGTACATATTTCTCAACTTTTTGTAAGCGTGTGTGGAAGTACATCTTTCTCAACTTTTTGTAAGCGTGCGTGGAAGTACATATTTCTCAACTTTTTGTAACCGTGCGTGGAAGTACTTATTTCTCAACTTTTTGTAACCGTGCGTGGAAGTACTTATTTCTTTACTTTTTGTAACCGTGCGCGGAAGTACTTATTTCTCAACTTTTTGTAACCGTGCGTGGAAGTACTTATTTCTTAACTTTTTGTAACCGTGCGTGGAAGTACTTATTTCTCAACTTTTTGTAAGCGTGCGTGGACGTACTTTTTTTTTTACAATCCCTTTATAAAAATAATTAGAAGCGGATCCGAAAAATAAGTCGTGAAGGTTTCCTTATTCCCCACATTACTTGGTAATGAGAGTTTTTGCTGGGATATACATATATGGCTACGTTTGTTTCATGAAAGCGTGCTAGCATTTCGCGGCGGATTCGCGGACATAACTAGATCAGCATACATAAAATGCACATGACCACCTCTGCCTATTGCAAGGGTTTATCCCGAACGGATAGACATCCGAACACACAGACAGACCTTGAAAATTAATTGCAAATAGCTCACTTTCTTTTGGGTGTCACCAAAACCGCAACAAAGTCGCCATGCCCCGTGTCCCAGCTGTAAGGTGTCGTTTATAAAACAAAACACTAGACTCTTTTGTTTTAGTGGGATTTAGTATCATTAAATTATGGCGAAAACCATACGTAACCACACTGGTTACACCTGTTTGATTAATAAGCACGAATATGGGGGGAGAGCAATAAAGCAAAATAAGATAAAGATAAAGATGAAGATTTTTGCCAAAAATCACAGCACAGAGGGTTTTTATTTTGATTCGTGGAAGAAGAAGAAGAAACTGACAACTGAGTTTTATTTTTGTTTGTTTTTGGCATTTTGTAAAGCCACAAAACGAAACAGCTAATAAGGCCTTAACGCCTCAACCAGTTTGGAGTTGTTTTCATTTTATAAAGACTTGAGAAAATAAAACTCAAGTGAAAGCGAAAATAATATAGAAGCGATTTTCTGATAGGTTTTGGAAAAGAAAAAGATTTGCATGACATATTGTTTACAAAGTGCTGTCAATAAAATCATCAACCCCCCCCCCCCCCCTTTCCAGTTAACTAAACTATGAGAGTTTGTGTAACTCACCCTTCAAAAAAAAAAAATAAATAAACCTGACTTTTCGTTTTTTATTTATTTTTAAATTATTCACTGCTTGGTGCTTTTCTACTCTTAATCAAATTTATTGTTGCTGCTGCCGCTCTGGTCGAAATGAAAGCGTGTTAAGCTGAACGCCAGGTGAATTTGTGAAAAGCAAATGCTGAAGTTTAAAGGCCTTATTAGCATTTTGGCTGAAGTGAACAAGTACCGACCGAGAAGATGGACTTTGTTTGTTAAACTACAAAATCAAAACTCATGTTTATAGAAAATGTATAACTATCGCTTATGTTAATTTTGTGAAGAGTTTTTGATGTCTGGACAAAGTGAAATTTGTTCGAAATGGGTTGTGGTCTGGCTCAGTCCATTAAACGCCAACCACTTTGATCGTGGGAGCAGAGCGAAAATGCTAACATAAATTAGTACTCACTTGTCTATATATTCAATGGTATCGATTTCTTTTTGTAATTTATCTTCGTTTATCTTCTCCTCGTCAAAGGTGCCATCTGCAAGAAAAATAAAGGGCAACAATAAGTAATCAATCATTTGAAAGGCAGAACAGAAGAAACATATTAAAATCTATATGAAATATATAATATATATTCAATATATTTTTTAATATAATGTTGAATGTTTGAAACGTGTGATAACAACTATTGGTCAAACGGTTCTTTTGTTTTGAAAGTCTTCAACTGCAAGATATATACATTTAGACCACATTTATATTGAAGATGAACTAACCTATATAATAATTAAAGCCAACTTCCAATGTTAAAGATAAAAAATATATTCCAATAATCATATGAAAATTTGAAACATATGTAAAAAATATAAAAGTAAATTAGTAGTAGTCTGTTCTGTTTTCATTATTTGAAGAAAATCGGTTCAGATTTAGATATAGCCTCCATACGAATTTCACTCTCGATTTGACTCTTTTCACTCGAGATACCACATATTACAACAGATTTTCTTCAAAATTGGCAAACCATCTTATATTTTAACTAGAAACACTTGTGGTAAAAATTTGTTAGATCGGTTCAGATTTATATATAGCTCCCATTAAAATTTCGCTCCGGATTTGACTTTTTCCGTTCTAGAAACCACATATTTTAACAGAACCTCTTCAAATTAGACGAAATATCTTATATTTGTTCTATAAACAGCCATGGTGCAAATGGAACAGATCGGTTCAGATTTTTATATAGCTCCCATACAAATTTCACTCCCTATTTCACTTTTTCCACTGTATAAACCACATATTTGAACAGATCTTCTTCCAATCTTTCAAAATATCTTGTATTTCAACTAGAAAAACCCATGGTGGAAATGGGTCAGATTTACATATAGCTCCCATACAAATTTCGCTCCCGGATAGTTTTTTCCGCCCCAGAAACCGCGTATTTTCACCGAATTTCTTCAAAGTGAGCATAACGCGTTATACTTGAACTAGAAAAGGCTATTGTGTCACTTCATTCCATGTTTGAATATAGCCCCGATACAAATATTCTTTTCGATTTGACAAATTGGTCCAGGCCATATTAGCCTTACTGACTGCTAAATCGATTCCGATTCTAATCGAGAATCGATTTTGGGGTTCATAAATCGATTATTTTGGAATCGATTACACACGTCCAACTTTATACAGGAATCGATTATCGACGCTTCAGAATCGAAATTTTGTACATTTGGCGGTAACAAGTTGTGAAATTTAAAAGAAAAATTTAAAGTTGATAAAAAATGAAGTGTGATGATTCAATATGTACCAAACACATGGTTTTTTGTGGAAGCACCTCCAAGCATTTGAAAAGTCCACAAAATGGAAAAAGTGTTACAGAAATATTTTGATACGGAATTGATTTTTGTAGTTAGATTTCTAATTTTAAATTTGTAATGAGATATTATTTATATTTCGTGAAATATGGTAATACTAGTTTTAAGTATTCCGATCAAATTCATCCTAAAAAATCAACCACAGATAACGTAGATACCAATATACTAAAAATTCGGTGAATAAATTCAGTCGGTTTTTTGCCAATGTCTACGATCAATACAATATTTCGTGAATGTTAGCAAATTATTGATATTAAAATATCAAGATTTTCTTACATTCAACGTCGCCAAAATCGCATTTCACTAATCTATCATTAGAATTGATTTTTTCAAATAGTTGTTTGCAAGTTTCTTCTTAGAAAGGTTAAATTTTAAAGAAATATTACAAAAAAAAATGATCGAATTCCTCGGTGCTTGAATAACGGACCTAAAAAACACGGTCAGTGAGTCTGTAAGCAGACGGACTATTTTCAAATTATATGCTTTTCTTAAATTACTTTACTACTCAAAGTAAAATTTCTTAAGTAATTTGTTGTAAATATATACTGTATATATATTATGTAATTTCAACATGAAAGACTGAATCCATTTACCCAATTTGTAAAAATATAATTTTTTGTGTTTTTAACAAAAACCTCTTCATAAAAAGAGTCTGCAGGCAGACGGACTCTTTTTAAAACATTTTCTACTATTTAAAGTAATATTTCAAATAATATTTTTTAAATAAAAAAATTAATTTGTGCTTAAACTTGAAATTTTTTAAATTTTGAATGCAAATTTATATATGAATATCTTTTTCAAGTTTGAATTTTAACATAACTATTAAATTTTAATATTGTTTTCGATTGGAGTAACGTACTTGTTCGACTACTCTAATATCATATTCATAATAATTTATAAAAAAATCAATGAGTGTTTTACATTAAAAAATATTTTGATAAATTATGCTGCAGCGACTGTTGTACGGCAATCGTCTGAGATAAACATAAACAAAGAAATTAGATCTATATAATTTTATTCTATGGTTGAAGATTTTAACCGATTCCGATTAAGAATCGATTCTTGGGTCCGATTCTTCGATTCTAAGAATCGGATTAAAAATAGTTGATCGGGGAATCGACAATCGATTCTCGCCCTTGATTACCATTCACTAATTAGCCTATGATTAGGAAACATACAAAAATTCTACCCGTTTCCGCTTTTTGACCGAGTTGAATTATATTCGGATAGAAAGTGGAGTGTATCATATAGTCGGCCCCGACCGACTTTAGCCTTTCCTTACTTGTTTTATGCACATCATTGTTTACTACTTCTAAAGGCTTATTTACACAAACTGCTTTAAATAACTACTGATGCTTCATTATTATAATAGTAATAGTCTTCTAAAGGGTGATTTTTAAGCTATTATCTTTTTGGCAACACTGGTTTAAACAGCTGACGCACGTTTCGTCTTTTGTTTCACTGTCAAACATCTTCAGTTTGGTCTATGATTTAACCATGAATCTTAGTCTTACAAACGAACAACGCTTGCAAATTATTGAATTTCAGTATCAAAATGCGTTCTCTGTTAAGAAAGTTCATCGCGCGCTTCCATTTTATGGTCAGTTTAATCGACCCACTGAAGCGGCTATTCGGGCTATTGTGACTAAATTTCGCACCAAATTTACATTGTTGGACATTAAACCACCAACACGCTTACTTAGAGTGCGAACTGAAGAAAATATCGCAGTAAATATCGATTCGTAGCCGTTCGCAGCAATTGGGCCTCTGTTACTCAAAAACGTGGAAATGCCAAAATTGGACTAAGCGGATGGACCATTTGAGGCGCAGTCAAGGTCAACATTTGCATGAAATAATCTTCAAACATTAAATTATATGGACCGTACTATCGATTCAAATAAAGATTTCATGCATTTTTCTGAATTGTATGTAGTTGTTTTGACAAACTTTCCTATAGCTTTAAAAAAATCACCCTTTACTATATATAAATATTAGAACTTCAAGAATAATCAATAGGTGAACATGAGGCAGCAATCTTTGAAAATATGCCCTAGATATCAGGTGCATTGTCAGTCATTATTAGGTAGAAAAATATTTCCCTCATGGCCGATTTTCCAAATTGAATTTTTCATAAGAAAAGTACTAATTTAGAGGATCCATTATGTTTCGCGTGCACATTGGTATCTACACACCGAATTTCATTATTCTATGTACAGCCGTTTGCTTAGCAGTTTTAGTCCTTTTTTCATTTTGACCCTAAAAGTACGAATTTGGAAAAAGTCCTCTTATTTTCCGCGTCTACGCAGTCTAACGAATTACATGATTCTAGCTACAGCCGCTTGAATGGAGCCAAATTTAATCCCATTTAGATCCTGCTGGCACGAATATCGAATGATCTGTTGCCGTTTGGTCGGTACTATTTTTATCCCCATTTTCGCATCTTCGCAGTCAGATCAATGTATACACCGGATTTCATGATTTCAACTTCAGCGGTTTGGTCGCTACCATTTGTATCCCTCTTTTCCAACTGTGTCCCTTAAAAGTACGAATTTCGAAAAATCCCTTTGTTTTACTTATCTACGCAATTAGAAGGGTGTACATTCCAATGTTCATGTTTCTAGCTGTTGTCGTATCATTGGTACAATTTTTATACATTTCTTGTCCCATTTCACTCGCTAAAACTTTAGTTTACTTTACCACGACTCAGAATATATATATAAGGTGTTTTTTATTGGGGTATAGAACTTTAAGTTGGCATCACTTTTTTAACTGGCGGCCATTTTGACAGCTGTCAAGTGATTAATATTAAGTTTGGTTGTCATTTCATCATGAACAGGTTGACAAAAGAACAACGCTTGCAAATCGTGCAAATTTATTTCGAAAGTAATGGTTCAGTTCGCGAAGTTCACCGCAAGCTCCGTCCATTTTATGGTCGTCACAATCGAATTATTGAAGGAAACATTCGATGAGCGCATAAATTCGCGGAATGGACCTATCAATTGGCCACCAAGATCGTGTGATTTGACACCATTGGATTATTTTCTTTGGGGATATGTGAAGTCGCTCGTCTACGCCAACAAACCAGAAACGTTAGGGGACTTGGAAGCCAACATTCGTGGCGTGGTTGAAAATTGGACCTGTAGAATTGGCTATATTCGAGCCAGCCGCGGCGGCCACATGCCCGAAATCATATTTAAACATTAATGGCATAAAATTATCCTTCCAATAAAGCCAAATTGATGGACATTAAAACGATTTTCTTGTGTTTTATTTCAATTCGAAGTTCTATACCTCAATAAAAAACACCCTTTACTTCATGGAGTCTCCGATGAATATTTCAAGGTGTTACAAACGAAATGACAAAATTAGTATACCCCCATCCTGGAGGTGGAGGGTATAATAATATAGATATTGGAATAATTAAAAAAAACAAAAACCTGATAATGTAAGAGCACCATGTGACAGTATGTATTTGTTAGATTAAGGTAATCCTAGACCTTAGTTCCAAGAGCAACTATTGCATAATAATTTAGTGGTGAAAAAGATTTGTTCTCGTTGCTGGTATATATGGGAGCAAACAAGTCATTTTACGGTTTATAAAGATTTCGAGCGCAAAATATTAGATATTTATCTAAATGTCCGCTCAAATATTCATTCTATGCCACACATAAAATATTAATTTGGTATTCCAAAACATTTGTCACTTTGGTTATCGCTTCCATAAGAGATATGGCAGCAAATTCATGTAAGTAATTTTTGATAAGAGGTTATTGTTGAAATAAAACTCTTCCAGCCACTTATGTTGTATTGTTCGGATTAGGTTTGTAATTTAAGTTTTTTGTTTTCGAACATCCATATCTCGGGTGTATTTCGCCAGTGGCTAGACATGTAAACATTCGAGACAATGAATGTTTATAGGAGTTAAATACATTATTTTAACTAATAGTATGTAGTATTTTTAGATTACAAATTATAATAGCTTTTTAGCCAACAGGCTTTTGTTTTGAACATTAATTAATTTCAGTCTAAATTATGCGTTATCGAAAAGAAGTTGAATTTATTTTCACGAAAATAAATTCAGATATTTTTATATTTCAGAAATCAAATATAAAAAGGGGTTTCAATTGATACCTTCGAACTAATGACAAAACGTTATGGTCAAAAATGTCAAACCCAAGCACCTAGCAACACATAGGTTTGCCAAGGCTCACCATGGCCTTCATATCCGCAATAGAGGTTTCCGTCATGACCCCCATACATACAATTCTGTTTATTCATTTAAAAAAAATCGTTTTAGCATATTCTTTTATATTTCTGTGACTGTAAGTAATTTATCATGGATGTTCTGTTAAGCTACACATGTTTGTGTTTGCAGTCTTTTGTTTAACCATTCTTTGTTCCATGAACTATTTCATAGATCATAAAGTTATTTTTGGCAAACAATTCCAAATTACTGTCTAAAACTACAAATCTCTGAAACCATAATAATTGCCCAACTTTATTGTTCATTTAATAGTAAAAACATGGCTTTTAATAATCACGGTGCATAGTTTCCTCTACATATGTACATAGATATTTTTTGTTAATTACCATAATAAATTAATTTTACAATTTTTCTTTCCTTCAACTCTTGCCGTAATCTCATTTCGGCCTTTTTCTTTTAAACTTGGTGTGCAAATAAATGCAATTTTCATGTTTTTTTATAGTGCATTCTATTTAAACACTTTTTGGCACAGTATTTCTCACGCATAAATTTTTCCGATACGCTTGAGTTAATGGGAAAGTACAGAAGCCCATTGTCCGTCAGTCAGGAGACTTGGGCCATACGATACAGTGGTAACTAAATGCTACGTTACCCCCTCTCTAAGTATTTTGTGGCGAACAACTTCCAGTTTTTTATGATAATGACAGCATAAACTTGACTTAATTTTAGAAGGGGAACGACAAATAAAAGCCAGGCTTAATTATTATGGCATCAATTTCAGACAAAAGTTTAAATGAAGCGTATAAAGAAGTGCAGAGGTTTGACTAAATGACGTTGTCATAAAAATGAAATCGAAAGTGTTTTTGAAAATGAAAACCAAGGGAACGCTTTGAACAATTTGTACATACACTGAAAGAAAATGAAACAGTTTAATTAATGTGTTTCAATTTTATGCAAAGAAATATTTCTTGGATGCAATGAAATGTTTCTTTAGAGCAATGGAATTTTAACGATATTTTTAATGATTTGTATAGTCATTAATACAACGAAAGGCTTTTCATTGATGGCATGAAATCTGTAATACATAGTATGAAAATGTTCGCCTGGGTTATATTCAATATTGAAACACTTGTTTAGCAGATTTAATAAGATCTTCATAACATTCTCTACCACAAACAAAATAAAGAAACTCTTTCTTTACCCCAATGTAACATTTTATTACCGGAATGATCTGGTTTCATTGTTGTGTCATGGTTTTTTAGTGCGTGTATTTTAAGTAAGCAGTAATTCTCGTTCAGTTTGCCGTTCAACTAAAGGGTGATTTTTTAAGAGCTTGATAACTTTTTTAAAAAAAAAAAACGCATAAAATTTGCAAAATCTCATCGGTTCTTTATTTGAAACGTTAGATTGGTCCATGACATTTACTTTTTGAAGATAATTTCATTTAAATGTTGACCGCGGCTGCGTCTTAGGTGGTCCATTCGGAAAGTCCAATTTTGGGCAACTTTTTCGAGCATTTCGGCCGGAATAGCCCGAATTTCTTCGGAAATGTTGTCTTCCAAAGCTGGAATAGTTGCTGGCTTATTTCTGTAGACTTTAGACTTGACGTAGCCTCACAAAAAATAGTCTAAAGGCGTCAAATCGCATGATCTTGGTGGCCAACTTACCGGTCCATTTCTTGAGATGAATTGTTCTCCGAAGTTTTCCCTCAAAATGGCCATAGAATCGCGAGCTGTGTGGCATGTAGCGCCATCTTGTTGAAACCACATGTCAACCAAGTTCAGTTCTTCCATTTTTGGCAACAAAAAGTTTGTTAGCATCGAACGATAGCGATCGCCATTCACCGTAACGTTGCGTCCAACAGCATCTTTGAAAAAATACGGTCCAATGATTCCACCAGCGTACAAACCACACCAAACAGTGCATTTTTCGGGATGCATGGGCAGTTCTTGAACGGCTTCTGGTTGCTCTTCACTCCAAATGCGGCAATTTTGTTTATTTACGTAGCCATTCAACCAGAAATGAGCCTCATCGCTGAACAAAATTTGTCGATAAAAAATTTCGAACCGAACACTGATTTTGGTAATAAAATTCAATGATTTGCAAGCGTTGCTCGTTAGTATTCATTCTATTCATGATGAAATGTCAAAGCATACTGAGCATCTTTCTCTTTGACACCATGTCTGAAATCCCACGTGATCTGTCAAATACTAATGCATGAAAATCCTAACCTCAAAAAAATCACTCTTTACCTTAAATATTTCGGTTTCTGCGCCAAAGAATTGCTGCAAACTAGGTGGAGAGAATCTGCAGCCAAATAAGGAAATTTTTGTTTTACTAATGCTTTTTTGACCACAAATCATCCTTTTTGATGAAATGAATGAAATTATTTCATTACTACAATGGCAAACTATATATTAACGAGCATTCCATTAATGAAACTTTTCATTACATTAACGTAACCCGCCTTATTAATATAATGACAATGGTTCATTGTAGTAATGCCATTTTACATTAGTCCAACACTAATGGAACATTATTCATTGATTTTTGATTTAATGAAACATTTTATGTTGTATCAATGAAGCTGTACGTGGACCAAAAACAATAACAACTTTAATTGATACAATGTAATATTTTATTGAGGGAATGAAGCTTTTTCTTTCAGTGTACTCAAAATTGGTGTTACTGACACAAGATAACTTTTGTGAGAAAACAAAAAAGTTCCTCTGCCACTAAGATTCATATTCACATTCAGCTTCAATCCAACTACCTTCAAATCTTCATCAAACCAACATTTGGGTGGATTCGTATTTATTTTTTGATCATCATATCGCATCTGTTCAACAGAAAGGCAATGCATACCTCAAACGTTACAAATATCTCCATTAACATTAAGTAAAACATTAACAGTCTTCTCTTTGAGAAGATAACCAATGATGGTATTTCAAGCTATTACCCTTTTATTGAACAGGAACTATATCTTCTGTTTTCTATTTCAACCAAACTATTCCAGTTTGAATAGTTTTTGGTTGGGATTTCAGCGAAGGGTTTGGTGTGAAGATCGCAGCGCCTACACTGAAAGAATTTTCCTTCATAATATTTACGAAGCGACTTGATAAATGGTTTTTCATAAATTTAGTGAGTTTTTTCTTAATATGAATGAAATATCATCATAAATAAAATGAAATGTTTCATACAATTTTTTCATAAACATTTAATATTTCATAAAACAAAATTATTAAATTAGTGAAACTTAGTTTCATAAGATCAAAGAAAGATTTCATAGTATTAAAGCAACAATTCTTAAATATTATGAAATATGTCATAACCAATAAAATATTTTTGTTATGAAATTTCTTCATAAATGTAATGGAGGAATTCATAGTTTTTATGAAATGTTTCATAATATACAACTACATTTTTAGTGTGTCGACTTTATTCGGTTGAATGCTAGCAATTCTCATTTGTCCTCTGTTAACTCTGACATAAGTATGAACCCTGATTTAGGTTAAAGACATATTCATTGCAAAGACTCTCGCAATGGTGATGTGTGTTGATTGATTAGTCAACGAGTCAGAACTTATTTTGCTTTTTTGTTTATATTAGAAATTTCAGTATAAATTATTACTATTTATGAAACCCTTTCATAAAATTAATGAAGTTTCTTCATAAAATCTATGAAAATTTTCATAAATCATATTATGGAAAATAACGAACTTGTATGACAAAAGCTCAACGAATGAACAACTGCATTTCATAGATTCTAAGATATGTTTCATAAATTCTATGACACTTTTCATTGATTTGTGCTTTATGAAACATGTTTCATACATTTTATGAAATGTTTCTTTGGCGACTTATTAATGAAAATTTTCACTGAGGTTAAGACAATATCATAAATATTATGAAGATAATTCTTTCAGTGTAGCTTCAATGAAACAACATAACTCAATCCAATCTCGGTTCGAATCTAACTTCTTTCAGTTGCTTGAATTTCAATAGATTTTGTGGGACTAACGATCATATTTTCAAAAAATATAGCTTCAATCAAAGCTCATTAGTACCACTCTCGGCTTGAAACAAATCAAACGTCCTCATGAAAGCATTTGCTGGAATTTTAATTGATGTTGTTGGAATAAACATAATCACTCTTATTCCAGTTGACGCCGTCAATTTCGTTGACGTTTTTAAGTCAACATCGCTTTCTACCAACGTCTACATGAATTCAACGCTAATTCAAAGACAAAACATAAAGAACATCTCTAATAATCGCTGATTCAGATGATTTGTGTTGTATTGTGTTTTTATGGAAAATATTTTTTTATTTCTGATGCAAATTCTGATTCGAGTGATGAAGAAATGAAATACACTCTAATATTGCAAATAACATTTTCCGGACAGGAGTTAATTTATCAGATGGAATATGTGTTGCAAAACTTAAGGACGGTTGTTGTTTATTTTTGGTTATTTTTTCAAAAGGTTTCTGCACTACACTCAGAAAAAAGTGTACTAAATTCCAGTAAAAATGTAGTAAAAATTAAGGAAATTCGTATCTGTTTGGCACCCAGCACCGCCTTTACTCAATTTAAGTTTACTTTTTTACTTGAATGTAGTACGTTCATACTCAAATCAAGTCAAATTTATTCCAAGTGAGTTTTATTTACTCAATTTAACTACAAATGTACTTAGATTGAGTACATTTCTCAGACTCAATTTTCGAATGCTTCAGTATCCAACATTTTGTTTTTCAGTGTACTTTCGTCTTAATAAAATAACCTTTTTACATCCGCTGGAAAGCAAAATTGACACCATAATTGAGATGCCAACTGCAGTGATCGCTCCAGCTGATTGTCGGAAACGACTTTAACTTGGAACTACGACAAATGCTGAATGAAATGAAGCTTCTGTATCCAAAGCACGCTCTCCCTCTTCGACATCACATTTATCGCTCAGATTTGCGAATGGACTTCCTGAAAGATGCCCTCAAATTGTAGCAGAGGAGCATCTCTGCAGGCTGAGAGTGATTTTTTAGAATCTTTCGCCTCTGTTAGCATTACGTTCGACTTTGATGGCCACAATTTTCTTCTTAACTTTTCATTTTAATGTTCGACAACCCTTTTTATACCCTCCACCTCCAGGATGGGGGTATACTAACTTTGTCATTCCGTTTGTAACACCTTGAAATTTCGATCTGAGACCCTATAAAGTATATATATTCTTGATCGTCATAAAATTCTAAGACGATCTAGCCATGTCCGTCCGTCCGTCCGTCTGTTGAAAGCACGCTAGCACCTAAACGAAAGGAGCTAGAACGTTCAAATTTTCCATAAATGCGTCTTATAGTCGTAGATCGGTTGGGATTGAAATGGGGCGAAATCGGCCCAAAGAGAAAAATTTTTCCCTCACAAGGACTAAAAATACCCATAATAATCCCTAATATTTTAGCGAATTTAAGCATGTTTTTTCCAATATGTCTGTTTATATTTGCTTGATATTTGGTATGCCCATTCCCCTTATAGCGAAATCGTGCACCATAAAGTGATTCTTATTTGTAGGGGGTGAAATGGGGTAAAAAAGGGATAAAAATGGTACATATTAAACGACAACAGCTAGAAACACGAATTTCGGTGTGTACATTCCACTAATTGAGTAGATACATAATATAAAAGTAGTTTTTCCAAATTCGTACTTTTAAAGAGTAAAATGGGAATAGAGGGATAAAAATGGTACCAACCAAACGGCTGTACCTAGAATAATGAAATTCGGTGTATACATTCATCTGATTGCATAGACAAGTAAAACACACGGATTTTTCAAAATTAGTACTTTTTGGGGTTAAAATGAAAAAAAGGGGATAAAAATAGTACCAATTAAATGACCGCAGCTAGAGTCATGAAATTCGGAGTATACATTCCTCTGACTGTGTAGACACGGAAAATAAACTGATTTTTCGAAATTCGTACTTTTTG
Organism: Polietes domitor; assembly: GCA_947397865.1. Lineage (NCBI taxonomy): Eukaryota > Metazoa > Arthropoda > Insecta > Diptera > Muscidae > Polietes > Polietes domitor. Next base: position 36,592,546 of record OX377618.1, read on the forward strand.
GGGTCAAAATAGAAAAAGGGGATAAAAATAGTACTGATTATATAAAATAATTAAAAAAAATTATATTTTCCGGTAATATTACTGCACTTCTAAGAAAACCGACAACCTCTGTGGAATGCAATCCATGGTGGAGGGTATATAAAGTTCTGCCCGGCCGAATTTAACGTCGTTTATACTTGTTTTTAGTTTTTTCGTTTGTATTTTTTTGGTCTGTAATCAATATTTGATTTGAACTGGGATATTGTCCTGGCTCAAGACCATTTTGCATCTATATTTAATAGAATGCAAATTTATTTACAAATGGCATGGTGACATTTATTACTTGGCTGCAGACTACCACGATCATGATTTCGACCATGTCAAAAGTCTTTTCAAGTGGCTTCGCAGCGACTTTTCAACATCAAACCCTCTTTAAGGAGATGATTCTCACAAACGAACGAGAAGCACAACTCACTTGCCGAATTTGCGTTTAAAAAATCGCACCAAGTAATAAAGCACACATGCCATCTTACAAGTTGAGTTGCACATGTAAGTTTGTGTATATGCAGGTATAGCTAACCAGCAATACTTCTGCCGTGCCAACGCTCATTTGTTTTAGTTTTTTTGATTTATTTTTATGGTCTGTAATCAATATTTGATTTGAACTGGGATATTGTTCTGGCTCAAGACCATTTTGCATCTGTATTTAATAGAATAAATAAATTGCACGTTATATTTTTATGGTACACTACATCATTTCTGGCTCCTGCCACCAATCTTCAATTCTTCTCGGCGGACCAAGGACATTTAAATTTTTTGTTTTTTAAAATTAAAAAAATCAACACAATATACGAATATACAAATAGACGTCGACGGTTATCGATAAATCTCAATATTGATAACGAGAATGCCAATTAACAATCGCCGGCGTTATTTTATGTCGACGACGACAACTGGAATAAGGGTGAATATTTTCTATAAAGATTCTAGCTTCAATGAAACAACTCTCGGTGACAAACGCATCAAACTACTTTCAAACTACTCTCGGTTTGAATCGACACTCCTTCAAACCAGTTCATGGGTTCGCATCGAACATTTATTTTGCTTTTGTTTTTGTCCATCACAAAGCGAGTCAATAACATTTTGGAACATCTGCTGGCAATTAATCACCGTTTCTTCCATTATCACAAACCGAATACCAACAAACTAGTGCTCAACCAGTAGTTGAAAGCCATCAAGTAAAAAATGTACGACCATCATACCACACAGCGCACAGGTCTGAACGATGGTTATCGCCTAAAAGCCAAGATACAAACACTTGAAAAGACGCTTTAGACAATTTCAAGATTCCTCAAATATAAAAAAAAAACAATGGAAACTATGCTTATTGCCGACATTGCTCACTTATAATGTTTTTGATATCAACAGATTTTATAAAAGCTGCATGGTTTAAATTAAGCATAAGCGAAGAGTCTTTGCCAAGGTCAACAAAGTTTATTTTGTAAAGTTTTTTTTTGCACTTAAACAACTTAACTTAAGTGAATTTATAGTCAACAGGCGACGACAAATGATTGTAAAATTAATGTTTTATATAAAACTAGTATTTTGTTCTACTACTACATTGAATCGCATAGCTAGCTGCCATGATTTGCGGTGAGAATTAATCAATATGATGAAGAAGAAACAAATGACCGCTAAGAAGGTGTGAAACGAAGCGTTCGCCCACGCCATGACATGTTGGCCATGCAGCGTACATGAAGCGGACTTGAATAAAGCCTTACGGCTAAATGGTCTTCAAATTCAAAGCTAGCTGTCACATCAAATGTTTGCCATTAAATCATCATAAACTTCCCAGGTTTATTTTGATCTTCACAGCCGCCTTAGCATTAAGCTAAACTTACGCGGCAGCAGTGAATTGTGTTAATCCCGCAAACACTTTGAGTTTGTGATAATTTCTATAACATCTGAGCCATCTGAACAATCTGAAAGTAACATGTTTGCGGTTCTGCTGCAGAGCAATGGCAAATAACTAACATTTCATGTCTGTAATTACGGCTAACATTACATTTTCCTGAAACGTACGAGCCATACGCGGATATCATCTTCATTAAGCGCTTTCATCGCAGATATTTCACTTTGTTTGTGCGTCCGTCTGTCCGCTCGACCGTCCGTCCTCCAGTCTGTTTGATTGTTTGCATAGAAGATGTGCGAAAATTCTTGGGAATCTTTTGCCCGTTTGCCCGACCAACATCACTATGGGAACTTTGTGTTCTTTGAAAAGTTTAAATTACTTTTTTACACTTTTTCTCTGCCACATTGCGAGATTTGCCAACACAAACCGTATTTAATTTCTTCTCGACGAACATGAACCAGAAACGCTCAACAGAAAACCGCAAACATTTTGCTCTGTAGACTGTATCATGTACGGGAACCATATTTCATTGTGACTTCCGTTTCTGAACCCGAAGAACATCGGATGGAAAGATATGTTGAGCAAATGTATCAGATTTTCCAAAAAGAAGAAGATCAGTAACAAGTCTGTTTTTTATATGCAAAAATTCTCACAGTTAGTGGAAGCAAATTAAAAGAGAAAATGGTATTGAAAACAAGTATCACGCGACATAGTTGTTGAAGTGGCATATTATCGTGCATTATGCACTGATTGACATTTTGACTGAACTGAACAAATGCCTCAAAAACGCCAAATGTTGAGAAAAACTTGAATAAGTAAAGCTTATGAATTGTCTATTAAATTGACAATAAAATTGAAAAAAATTGAGAAAGAAATATTTATTTATTTATTATGAAGTACAATACAAAGTAAATTTATATTCTAATTTTGGGTCCAGGGATTGAGCCGGGGTGACTAAGACCGTTGCAGCTAGTTATGCAGCGACAGACCAAGGCCTCTGGAGGTGATCGAACTCACAACGGATAGCCGAGCACGCTACTAACTCGACTACCGGGCCGCTCAGAAAGAAATATGTATTTTTAGGGTTTGTACCCCAAATAACTTTTTTTTTTGAAAATGCTATAAAAAAACTACTGAATATTTTCTCAAATTTCTTTTTTTATTTGAAAGTACAATCCTTCCGTTTAATAATGGAAAATAATTTCATTCAAATGGCTGCCTCGGGCACCCCACAAATAACAGTCCAACGGTTGAATAGTTGAAAAAAAAAACAAGTAAAAACGGCATGAGGTTCGGCCGGGCCGAACTTTATATACCCTCCACCATGGATTGCATTCCACAGAGGTTGTCGGTTTTCGTAGAAGTGCAGTAATATTACGGGCAAATATAAATTTTTTAATATAGCCAAACCAAAGCAAATACAAAAAATATTGAAAAAATAATTTTATAAATAAATATAAAATATTTATTATTTCAAACCACGCTTATAAGGCAAGGCTACCAATACGTCAATTCAAAAAATAAATTTTCTTATATTAATATTTTCAAAAAGCCATAAATATTGGTATATAGTGGGTGCTACAGTTGGTTGTATTTCCATTCTATTTTAATTCCAAAACTACAAATTTTGAAAATTCATTATCAGACGTACATAGTGCAAAATAACATAACTTCATGATTCAACCAATTTTTGCCGTAAAAGAAAAAGTACGAATTTGAAAAAAAAAACGTTTTATTTTGCGTGTCTATTCAGTCAGAGGAATGTTTCGAAAAATTCGTCTATTTTCCGTGTCTACGCAGTTAAAGGAATGTATACTCCGAATTTCATGAATCTAGCTGCGATCAGTTGATTGGTACTATTTTTATCCCCTTTTTCCATTTTAACCCCAAAAAGTACGAATTTCGAAAAATCTGTTTATTTTAAGTGTCTACGCAATCAGATTAATGTATACACCGAATTTCATTATTCTAGGTGTAGCCGTTTTTATCCCTCCGTACCCATTGTAAACCTTGAAAGTACGAATTTGGAAAAAACCTTTTATTTTTCATGTCTACGTAGTCAAAGGAATGTATACTACGAATTTCATGCCTCTAGCTGCGGTCATTTGGTTAGTACTATTTTTATCCCCTTTTTCTATGTTGACCCCAAAAAGTACAAATTTCGAAAAATCTGTTTATTTTCCGTGTCTACACAGTCAGAGGAATGTATACTCCGAATTTCATGACTCTAGCTTCGGTCATTTGATTGGTACTATTTTTATCCCTTTTTTCATTTTAACCCCAAAATGTACAAATTTTGAAAATCCGTGTATTTTACTTGTCTATGCAATCAGAGGAACGTATACACCGAATATCATTATTCTAGGTACATCAGTTTGGTTGGTACCATTTTTATCCCTCTAGTCCCATTTTACCCCTTAAAAGTACGAATTGGGAAAAATACTTTTATATTATGTACCTACTCAATTAGAGGAATGTACACACCGAATTTCGTGTTTCTAGCTGTTATCGTTTTATATGTACCATTTTTATCCCTTTTTTTTTTGCCCCTTTTCACCCCTACAAATAAGAATCACTTTATGGTGCACGTTTTTGCTACAAGTGGAATGCGCATACCAAAAATCAAGCCAATATAAACAGACATATTCAAAAAACATGCTTAAATACGCTAAAATATTAGGGATTATTATGGGTATTTATAGTCCTTGTGAGGGAAAATTTTTTCCCTTTGGGCCGATTTCGCCCCGTTTCAATCCCAACCGATCTACGACTATAAGACGCATTTATGGAAAATTTGAACGTTCTAGCTCCTTTCGTTTAGATGCTAGCGTGCTTTCAACAGACGGACAGACGGACGGACGGACATGGCTAGATCGTCTTAGAATTTTATGACGATCAGGAATATATATACTTTATAGGGTCGCAGGTCGATATTTCAAGGTGTTACAAACGGAATGACAAAGTTAGTATACCCCCATCCAGGAGGTGGAGGGTATAAAAAACGTTAGATGGGGGACTCTATATTATAGAGTATCGCACTGCTCGTAATGATAATGATATCTTCATTCAAACTATCTTCAAGCCTTTTGAGTTTGAATCAAACTCTCTTTCAAATCAGCTTCCCAGCAAAAAAATGGAAGAAAGGAAGCACATTTTAATCGCATCTCAAAATCCAAATGTGCATTTTCCCGCTTTTGAGGAAGTCCTTTTAAACAGCTTTCAAAAAAGTCGATAAATTTAACAATTTACGAATATCATTTTCACAAGTGAATGGAAACGAATTCATAGTATGGAGTCACAGAGGTCAGATGTCCGCTTTGTTGGCTCGGGAAAATTTTATTTTGTTTTTTTTTTTTATTACTTTTATAAATAAACAATGCTTAATTTTGTACATTTTTAACAATTTAAATATTTATACCCTACACCACAGGGTATAATGTCTTTGTGCATTTGTTTGTAACACCCAAAAGGAAACGATATAGACCCATCGTTTATTATACCGATCGATTTAGAATCACTTTTTGAGTCGATTTAGCGATGTCCGTCCGTCCGTCTGTCCATCTTTTTTTGTAATTAAAGTCCAGGTCGCAATTGTTGTTAGAACTAAATGAAACTTTGCACAACGAAGTTTTATGGGAAAAGGATGAACGCTATTTAATTTGAAGCAAATCGGTTCAGTTTTATATATAGCTCCCATACAAATGTCTCCTCCGATTTGACTCTTTCCACTCTAGAAACCACAAACTTCGACAGATTTTCTTCAAATTTGGCAAAACAGCTTATATTTCAACTAAAAACAGCTCTGGTAAAAATAGGATAGATCGGTTCAGATTTATATATAGCTCCCATACAAATGTCTCCCCCGATTTGACTATTTCCACTCTAGAAACCACAAACTTTGACAGATTTTCTTCAAATTTGACAAAACAGCTTATATTTCAACTAAAAACAGCTCTAGTAAAAATAGGATAGATCGGTTCAGATTTATATATAGCTCCCATACAAATGTCTCTCCCGATTTGACTCTTTCCACTCTAGAAACCACAAACTTTGACAGATTTTCTTCAAATTTGTTACAACAACTTATATTTCAACTAAAAATAGCTCTGGTGAAAATGGGTCAGATGAGTTCAGATATATATATAGCTCCAATACAAATTTCAATACTGAGTTGATTCTTTCCGCTCTTGAAATAGCATATTTGAGCAGATTTTCTTCTAATTCGGCACATCAGCTAATAGAAAAAACTATAGCGAAAGTGGGTCACATCGGTTCAGATTATATATAGCACCCGATTTGATTCTTTCCGCTCTAGAAACCACATATTTAACACTCCATAAAATTTGGGCAGCCAGACTATTTTTAAGCACAAATTAGTTAAAACCAAACTTCCCTAACGGTCTTTTCACACTGCATGCGAAATCTAGCTGGAATGGCATAAGGTCTAAATGCAAACGACAGATCCCATACAAATTTGACAGTTGTAAATCGACCTTGAGCTGAAATCGATTGATTTCGCGTGCAGTGTGACAAGGCTATAAGAGTCGATTTGAATGCAATATAAAAATTCTGTCAAACTGTTTTCGAACCACTATCAGTTTGAATCGAACCATGGTATCCAGTATTGCATATCTTGGAAGGAATATGATATATTTTCAAAAGACTTTATCTTAAACCAAAATATCTTAGAATCACTCATCAATCGACTAATTCAAACCAGTTTTTGCCTGGGTTAGTATAGAAGTGCTTAGGCAGTCAAGCTGCCATTTTGTTTGTAAGATCTAACGGCATAACATCTACATTTGTAGGTCAGCTTATCTGACTGGGCTATCTGGGATTTTTCTGTGAATGAACGAGCATACGATTTGGTGAGGATGGGATCTACTTTAATTATTTTAGTTGGTCGCAACGACGATAGAGTCTGTTAAAGCGATATTTACATGCTACTTGCGACCGAGCTAATTCCAACTTAGACACTTGTCAAATATTCAGAAAACCCTGGTCTCAGTATAACGAAAAACGTTCCAGAGACCTTCTAAGCAAAAATAAAGGGTTTTCCAACAAGAGGTGTTATTTTGGTATTCAAAAAAAAATTTTATTTTTCGATTTTTTCATAATAAAGAGGAATGTCTGCCGTTAAGAATGAAAAACAACATCAGCCAAAGGGCCACCACGATCACGCTTAAAGGACCATAACCTTTTCATGAAAATTTCCATAACCAAATCGCAAAGTGGCTGTCCTATGTCCTCGATAGCCTCACGAATTATATCTTTGAGGTCTTGAATCGACGCTGAGCTGTTGGCGTAGACCTTATCATTCACGTGGCCCCAAAGGAAGAAGTCGCAAGGTGTTAAATCACAAGATATCGGTGGCCAGTTGTGATCACCTCTTAGAGAGATAACACGTTCCAGAAACTTTTCCCGTAAAAGAGCAATGGTTTCGTTGCTTGTGTGGCACGTAGCGCCACACGTTGTCCACATCAATACCATCCAACTCCGACCATTAAAAAATCATTAATCATCTCTCGATAGCGCAATCCATTCACCGTAACTGTTGATCCAACCTCATTTTCGAAAAAGTAAGGTCCAATGACCCCGCCGGACCATAAAACGCACCAAACAGTCACGCGATGAGGATGGAGAGGCTTCTCAACAATAACTCTTGGGCTTTCCGAGCCCCAGATGCGACAATTTTGCTTGTTGACGTAGCCACCGAGGTGGAAATGGGCCTCATCACTCAAGATGATTTTTCGATGGAATTCGGGTTCATTTTCATTCATGAATTTTAATAATTTCAATGCGTTGTTGAAGCGTGTATCCTTCCATTTTTAGTAATGGCGTAGTTTCTACTTGTCAAATATCAAAGAATAAAAGATTCAAAATAACAGCTCTTGTTGGAAACCCTGTAGAAGGAACGTATCATCAAGAGTAATCTCAATTTGTCAATTCGGAACCATGGGCGACGAATAAAGCTGCAATTCAACGATCACTGTCGTAGCTGCGATAACGAAGAGGAAGAAGAGGCATTCCAAGACTTCTTATGCGACGACCCAGCTCTAATATAACCTCAGTCACCTCATGGGCGACGAATAAAGCTGCAATTCAACGATCACTGTCGTAGCTGCGATAACGAAGATTTCTGTCGAAAACAACACTGGTAATATCTACCCACTGTAAAAATCGCCCGTTGTTCAGTCACCTCCTTCGTAAAAAGGCCGTTATGGCCCTATCTGTGTTTTCAGAATATATTCTTTGGAGTTACATTTTTAGTTGTTTAATTTAATTTTTAGATTTTGAGTTGTTACCCTTTTTTGGAAGAAGTGCGATTTGTTTAAATACTTCTAATTGTATGGTCCCGGTTGACATACTGCAGAAATGCCCGTATATAAATAGTCCACATTGATCCGTGTTCTAATCAATAACTGCCAGTTATGACCAGCTTAACTGAGCAGCATTGTGATGACACAGAAAGGATGGAAGTGAGAGTTCCAAAGACCAAACACATTTCCGTATTATCACACAGACCACTTGTCGCAACTATGTAGCAATCGTTGGTTTGCATTTCGTCTAGCTAATTACTCGAAGCCCAATTTTTTCTTAAGATTTTCTTACATTATTTCCTTTTATTTTATTTTCAAATGCAGTCCCATTCCACTTTGAATGTGCTCCATAAATGACTCACAAACGACGTAATTACGCTTCTGAAAAACTGACACATTTGTTTTTTTTTCTATCTTTCTTTTCTTATTTGTCCATCATTTAAAGAGGATTACAAAGGAACGTAACATAGAAGAGGAGGCAAACAAAAAACACTTCAAAATGTTTTAAATCTTCTTTGGTGTCGTCTTGAGAATTATGTCACATTGTAATCGCACAATAATGGAGGAAGAAAAATCAAAAGTCAGGCAGACGACATACAACAACAACAACGAAACGTTTACCCATTGTCTGGGCGTTATGCGCGACTTTATTTGATAGCTGCAGCAGAATCACTTCATAGGCAGTGTATGGAGGGGAAACCGAAGAAAATGGGCAGACAGACACGGACCGTAGTGTGGACGTCAGACCCGAGCGACTCACAAAAGCTGAACACAGTACAACAATTACGCATGAAATGGAAATTTGTTCAAGTACTATTATAATTCGATTAAAAATCTTGTCTGGAATAGTCGTGCGTGCATTGGGCACTTGGGCCTGATTCATGGCCTGTTGTGATTGTAGCAGAGAACTCTACTCGCACTAAATGGTGTCTGAGATGCTACGGAGGAATGTTTTCGCTTTCGATTCAATGCCTTTTGGAGAGATGTTCAACTAAAAGCGAAACTATTAAATGAAATACATTTGAATGTGTATATTTGAAGAGCTGAGATCTACTGTGCATAGTAAACTATTGTAAAGAGTGATTTTTTTGAGGTTAGGATTTTCATGCATTAGTATTTGACAGATCACGTGGGATTTCAGACATGGTGTCAAAGAGAAAGATGCTCAGTATGCTTTGACATTTCATCATGAATAGACTTACCAACGAGCAACGCTTACAAATCATTGAATTTTATTATCAAAATGCGTGCTCTGTTAAGAAAGTTCAGAAAGAAAGAAATTGTGTTCAGCGACGAAGCTCATTTTTGGCTCAATGGGTACGTAAATAGGCAGAATTGTCGATTTTGGAGTGAATATCAGCCAGAAGCATTGCAAGAGCTACCAATGCATCCAGAAAAAGTCACAGTTTGGTGCGGTTTATGGGCTGGTGGCATCATTGGACCGTACTTCTTCAAAGATGATGCGAATCGTAACGTAACTGTGAATGGTGAGCGCTACCGTGAGATGATATCCAACTTTTTTTTGCCCAAAATGGAAGAACTGAACTTGGTTGACATGTGGTTTCAACAAGATGGCGCTACATGCCACACAGCTCGCGATTCTATGGCCATTTTGAGGGAAAACTTCGGAGAACAATTCATCTCAAGAAATGGACCGGTTAGTTGGCCACCAAGATCATGCGATTTGACGCCTTTAGACTATTTTTTGTGGGGCTACGTCAAGTCTAAAGTCTACAGAAATAAGCCAGCAACTATTCCAGCTTTGGAAGACAACATTTCCGAAGAAATTCGGGCTATTCCGGCCGAAATGCTCGAAAAAGTTGCCCAAAATTGGACTTTCCGAATGGACCACCTAAGACGCAGCCGCGGTCAACATTTAAATGAAATTATCTTCAAAAAGTAAATGTCATGGACCAATCTAACGTTTCAAATAAAGAACCGATGAGATTTTGCAAATTTTATGCGTTTTTTTTAAAAAAAAAGTTATCAAGCTCTTAAAAAATCACCCTTTATGTTAGTATCTTTCAAACATAGTACAATATATGAATCCGAAACTCAAGCCATTAAATTAGGCAATGTTTCGGAACAGTCCTTGCTAGAATTACGCATTCTACTTATATCGCCCTACTTGTTTCCGTAATGAAATTCAATCACGCAACATTCCTGGAACATCAAACACACCATTTGCGAATGCTTCAAACTTTACTTTTAAACTAGTCACCACTCACTGTGTGCTGGAATATTTCTAACAGATCTTTCCAGATTGAAAGATTTTTGCAACTCCACACTCAGAAAAAAGTGAAGTGAGTTAAAATGAACTAAAATTTAGGAAAATTGAACTTCGTATAGCGCTAAAGCAATACTCACTCTTATCAAGTTCAAACTCTTCCATGAAAGCTTTGAACTTGATTCTAGTTCAATTTTTGTCAAACCAAGTAAACATTTACTCAAACTGAGGAAAATTCCAGGAAGTTATTCCTCAAACCAAGTACATTTTTACTAAATCTAAGTAAAATTTTGCTGACATTTTCCTAAAAGTAAGTAAATTTACTTAAACTGAGGACAATTTTGCTAATTTTTTCCTTAAAACAATTAATTTTTTACTTAAACTGAGGAAAATGTTACTTGATTACAAGGAAAAATGTGAACTTAAAATAAGTTCAATTTGACTTAAAAATCAAACAAATGGTTTTGCTTCAGAGTATGCAAAACTGATACAAAAACTGACAACATGAAATATTTCTCAAAAGTTGCATGTTACCTCTGCCATAAAGAGTTGAGCTATTACTCCCCGGCAAGAGAGACGCCTTCGCAGTGGTTGTTTGAAGTATTTAAGAAATAAGTCTCTGCAAACGAACGAGAATTGCTTCTTAGATTAATTTTCACGAATTTTCTAAACAATTTCAGATGATTTTGTACAAGTTCATTAATACTTAAATGTGTGAAGAACTCGACATAAATTTCAGTAAACATATTAACTTAATTTTAGGAAAAAACTCATTTTTAAGTTAAAATTCCCTAAATGGAATTTTTTCCATACAAAAACTTTCTGAGTTTTTTATACCCTCCACCTCCAGGACACCAGGCATATTAACTTTGTCATTCCGTTTGTAACACCTTGAAATATTGACGTGAGACCCTATAAAGCATATATATTCTTGATCGTCATAAAATTCTAAGACGATCTAGCCATGTCCGTCCGTCCGTCTGTTGAAAGCACGCTAGGATCTAAACGAAAGAAGCTAGGATTTCCAAATTTTCCATAAATGCGTCTTATAGTCGTAGATCGGTTAGTATTGAAACTGGGCGAAATTGGCCCAAAGGGAAAATTTTTCCCTCACAAGGACTAAAAATGCCCAAAATATTTCCTAATATTTTAGAGTATTTAAGCACATTTTTTCAATACGTCTGCTTGTACTTACTTGATGTTGGGTATGCGCATTCCCCCTATAACAAAAACGTGCACCATCAAGTGATTTTTATTCGTAGCCGGTGAAATGGGACAAAAAGGGATAAAAATGGTACCTATCAAACGACAACAGTTAGAAACACGAAATTCGGTGTGTATATTCCTCTAATTGAGTAGATACCTAATATAAAAGAATTTTTTCCAAATTCGTACTTTTAAGGAAAAATGGGAATAGAGGGATAAAAATGGTACAAACAAAACGACTGCATCTAGAATAATGAAATTCGGTGTATACATTCCTCTGATTGGGTAGATACTTAAAATAAATTGATTTTTCGAAATTCGTACTTTTTGGGGTTAAAATGGAAAAAAGGGATAAAAATAGTACCAACCAAATGACCACAGCTAGAGTCATGAAATTCGTAATATACATTCCTCTGACTGCTTGGACACGAAAAGTAAAAGATTTTTTACAAATTCGTACTTGCAAGGGATGCAATGGGTACAGAGGGATAAAAATAGTACCAACTAAACGACTTACTAGAATGATGAAATTCGGTGTGTGCATGCCACTTATTGCGTAAAGAGATTTTAGAAAGTCGTACTCCTAAGGTGGTAAATAGGAAAAAGGGGATAAAAATGGCACCAACCAAATGGCCGCAGCTAGAATCATGGAATTCGGTGTAGGTATTCCTCTGACTGCATAGACACGCAAAACAAAAAGATTTTTCGAAATTTTTACTTTTTACTTTTACGGCAAAAATTGGTTGAATCATGAAGTTAGGCTATTTTGCACTATGTACGTCTGATAATAGATTTTCAAAATTTATACTTTTGGAATTAAAATAGAATGGAAATACACCCAACTGCTGCACCCACTATCTACGAATATTTAAGGCATTTAAGATTGAAGTATTATTTGACATATATAGTATAAACGTATTGATAGACTTACCTTATAAGCATGGTTTGAAATATTTATATATTTATTTATAAAATAATTTTTTCAATATTTGTATTTGTTTTGGTTTGGCAATATTGAAAAAATTATATTTTCCTGTAATATTACTGCACTTCTATGAAAATCGCTAGCCTCTGTGGAATGCAATCCATGATGGAGGGTATATAAAGTTCGGCTCGGCCGATTTTAACGCCGTTTTTACTTGTTTCTTACTTAAAACCTTGAAAATATTCTGTCACATAAGTATGAATTTACTCAATTGTAAGAATTTTTTATTAAATCCAAAGAAATGTTTTTAAGTAAATTTACTACCCTATTTCTAGTAAATGAACTATTTACCATGGCTTTGAAAGAGGGAAACTTTACTCATTTGTAGTTAATTTTCCAACCTTTTAGGAAATTTTTACTGAACTAGAGTAAAATTGTTGAAGTAAATTGTAGTATGGATTTTACTCAGTCTTAGGAATGCTATTTTTCTGAGTGCAACTCGAATAATTCCAGAATGCTTCCAACTTGTCCATACTACGTTTGAATGCTTCAAGCTACACTTTCAAAACATTCACCACTGTGTGGTGAAAGTTTGTAAGAGATTAATCTCACACATTTTCTGAATACTTCAACGTCTAAAACACTATTCAAACTAGTCGCCACGGATTGCTAGGATATGTTGTACAGCTTTGTTCTGCTTGAAAGGTTGTTGCAACTACCCTCGCACCATTTCTGAATGCTTCAAACAATGCAAATAATTTTTGAATGCTTCAAACTTCACTTTCAAATCAGACTTCAGTGCGAGCTCTGATATTTCTATACTGAAAGGATCTAAAAATTCCCTATCGCACCATTCCACAATATTTCAAACTTCTACCGCAACACTTTTTAATGCTTCATTTTCGTACGTCCGTTCGTACCATTCCTCAATGTTTCAAACTTGTCTCACACCACTTTTGAATGCTTCAAACTTCACTTTCAAACCACTCAACATTGTGTGCTGGGATATTGCAATTATTCGTTTGAAGTGGGTCGGTCGTCGCTTTTTGCTGCTGCATTTATGTGGCCATCAAAGTTGTAGTGAATTTTCAATTGTGTTTTAATTTATGTGCTTATTGGAAGATCGCCCAAACACAGACGATGACGGCTACAACAACAACAACAACAATGGCGACCACTTACAATAGTTGTGACTTTGAAATATTTCATTAAGGCGGACTGGACTAATTTAGTTGGAGCACAAAAGACAGCATTTTATTGAAAATGAAAGTTGTTTGCGATGGACATAAACAAATTCCCACGATGATTTTAGGCCTAATTTCAGTGATGATGACAAAGAAAATATTATATGAATTGTTTTTGTTGGATTTTCTGAAAGAAATTAGTGTGTTACACTAAACACGCTTACTTAGAATAATAGATGTAAACAAAAGCCTGATTCACAATCGAAGCAAAAGTCATTTCGCTTGGCCAGACAACATGACAAAAAACCATCTTGGACATTGGTGATATGTATGTGGCGTGGTAACCACTTTAGTCTCACTCTCCATTATCTGCTTTAAGACGCTGTTTGGTAACATTTTAGCTTGATTTATGTACAAATTGTTTGACATCCACTTGATTTTTGCACTTTGGAACTTACAAAAGCCAATATTTTGCATAATTTAAGTTTGACTTCATTTACATTCAGTCAATTTCAGTTTCTATTGGCAAAATTATTTTTTTAATACAAGTGTTAAAACTAATTAGCATATGCTGCTAAAGTGTCACATAAATTTGAAAAAAATGACTAGTTATCATGGGTATACATAAATTACAATAAATTGTCAATGTGAAGTAGTAGAGTGGCTGAATAAAATAATCAATTTGATTAGGAGACAAAGAGGGCCACCTAGTGTCGATTCAGAGTCTGAGCAAAAATATAACAAGAGCAAATATTACACAGAAAAAAATACATATTTGAGAATGAATCAAACCAGTTGTATAATACCAAACAAAAAGTTATTGAAAACCATATCAAAAAGAAAATCTCCTATTCACTTTGTTGAAAATATTAAAAAAAAAACATTGCAACTCAATGATGGCATGTGTGCTTTATTACTTTTTAAACACAAATGCGGCAAGTGAGTTGTGCTTCTCGTTCGTTTGTGAGAATCGCCTTCTTATAGAGGCCGGGTTTGATATTGAAAAGTCGCTGCGAAGCCACTTGAAAAGACTTTTGACATGGTCGAAATCATGATCGTGGTAGTCTGTAAAATTTGTAAATAAATTTGCATTCTATTGAATACAGATGCAAAATGGTCTTGAGCCAGGACAATATCCCAGTTCAAATCAAAAGAAAACATTCTTGTAAAATTAATAATGTTTAAAATATTGAAAAAACATTCTTGTAAAGGTTGCAGCTGTCACATCTCAAGAAGACAACCTGGTTTCAAACTACAATGTTTTTATAGGTTGGCGGTTGGCGGTATACTAAGTTTGTCATTCCGTTTGTAACACCTTGAAATATCGATCTGAGACCCTATAAAGTATATATATTGTTGATCGTCATAAATTTCTAAGACGATCTAGCCATGTCCGTCCGTCCGACTGTTGAAAGCACGCTAGCATCTAAACGAAAGGAGCTAGTACGTCCAAATTCTCTCATAGTCGTCGATCGGCTGGGATTTTAACTGGGCGAAATACCCATAATAACATCTAATATTTTAGATTATTAAGCAATTTTTTTAATATGTCTGCTTGTACTTACTTGATATGCGCATTAGGGCGTACCTCAAAAAAAAAAAGTTCGTCGTACACCTTCGAATATGAAGTATTATTGAAAGGTAGTTTCAAAACAATTTTTTTTATTTTTTTATGCCGAACGTAGGGGTCGCGCTTTTACATTTTTCTCTATAACTTCTGCATTTATAAACGGATTTTAAAATGTGATACATGGATGTTTTTGTCTCGACGAGGCCGATTTTTTTGTCTTTGAAGTCATTGAGCTCAAGCACCCCCTTCTGGTACTTACCCATCATATCTCAGTTGCTACTACCCTAATGTACCACTCTAATATCAGAAAATTAAAGCTCGCATAAAATCATGAATCATGCTTGAGCTCAATGACTTCAAAGACGGCCTCGTCGAGACAAAAACATCGATGTATCACACTTTAAAATCCGTTTATAAATGCAGAGGTTATATAGAAAAATGTAAAAGCGCGACCCCTACGTTCGGCATAAAAAAATAAAAAAAAATTTTTTGAAACTACCTTTCAATAATACTTCATATTCGAAGGTGTACGGCGAACTTTTTTTTTACTTGTAACCTGGTACGCTCTAATGCGCATTCCCCCCATAATAAAAACACGCACCATAAAGTTTATTCGTAGGGGGTGCAATGGGACAAAAGTGACAAAAATCATACATATTAAAGGACATTAGCTAGAATTCGGTGTGTACATTCCTCTAATTGAGTAAATACATAATATAAAAGTATTTTTTCCAAATTCGTACTTTTAAGGTGTAAAATAGGAATAAAGGGATAAAAATTGTACCAACCAAACGGCTGCACCTAGAATAATGAAATTCGTTGTATACATTCCTCTGATTGTGTAGACTCGTCAAATAGTGGGATTTTTGGAAATTCGTACTTTTTGGTTTTAAAATGAAAAAGGGGATAAAAATAGTACCAACCAAATGACCGCATCTAGAGTCATGAAATTCGGAGTATACATTGTTCTAAAGCTTTTTTCCCAATTCGTACTTTCAAGGGGTACAAAGTGTACAGAGGGTTAAAAATAGTACCAACTACAGCTATAATGATGAAATACGGTGTGTGCATTCCTCTAATTGCGTAGAAACGTAGAATAACGAGATTTTCAAAAGTCACACTTTAAAGTGTCAAAATGAAAAAAAGGGATAAAAATGGTACCAGAATCATGGAATTCGGTATATACATAGCTCTGACTGCATAGACTCACAAAATAAAAAGATTTTTCCAAATTCATACTTTTTTTACTTTTACGGCAAAAATTGTAAGAATCTAACTAACCACACGGGTGTAGCTGAAAATGCACCCACTCTATCCCCCAATATTTAGGGCATTTACGTTTTTTGAAGATTGCTGCCTTATATTTACTTTTTGAATTTACTTGAGGCATTATTTCGATATATACATTAGAAACATATTGGTAGCCTTGCTTATAAAATTATTATATTAAAAATTAAAATTTTCCTGCCATGTTACTGCAATTCTACAAAAATCGACAGCCCCTGTGGAACGTAATCCTTAGTGGAGGATAGACATAGTTCAGGCCGGCCGAACTTAATGCCGTTTTTAATCTACAATAGTGGTAAGCAATAAGGGTCCTAACTTCTACAATTTATCACTAGATTTTCTTCAAATAGGACTTGTTTTTTTTCGTTAGGCTACCAGCTATTATATAATAAAATATTTTGCTATCTATCATCTTGAGTCAGGACAATATAACAGTTAAAAAAATTATTCCTAAAAAATGTTTGTGTTGATTTTATGAATCTTAATGCACATTATTTATAAGTAATTTTGGCTTCCAAATCCTCTGCCATAGCCGGCTTGTCCATGTAATGTTTTTGACTTTACCAAGCCCAAAAGGTAAAAGTCTGTAACGCTATATTTCCTTTCATTCGGGGATGTAACCTTACTCTTGAAAGTCTTCAGGCTGCTCTTCAGATCCAACACGAAAATCTTGCTTAGTGACGTAGACATTATATGGGCTCCATCGCTTTTTAGTTCCAAATAGTATATGTGAACTTTTAGATATTCTAGCAAGCTAAGTCTTTCCATGATGATATGTCCATCAATACGAAGACAGTTCGATCTGTCATTAAATTTCTTATGGGAAAAAGTGTGTCTCAGTGAGTCATCCATTAAGGAGATCTCTCGAATTTTGAGCTCATTAATAAATTGGTTTTGTGCTTCATCTGTATAAGTGAGGCATTAGTTGCTATGGTATTTGAAAAATTAAACCTTTTTCTAGAAAAAAAATAAATGAAATCCAATGAAGTTCCCCCTTCCCTAGTCCCTGACTATGGACCCCACTCTCGTATCACAAACTCCACATAAATCTTTATTTAACAGTGACTAAGCTTTTGGATTTTGTTTTGTATATCGATTTAATAGCTAACAAACGAGCTCATGTTTTCTGCAATTTCATAAATGAATTCAAGTTAACGGCTAGAAGAAGAAAATAAAATAAAAAAATAACTGAACTCAACATGAGGGCTGTGGTGTTCAAACACGTTTGATTTTCGGTCGGTGGCAAGAACTTCACCCACATTGAAATCGGCTAAAAATTCGAAAAGAAAACAAGATTTGCTGCCGTACATGGGGACAATTCATAAACGAACACATACAGCTATTTTGTGGCTGTTGTTGCCTATCGACTCCAATTCAAATCGCATGACGTGAAACGCGCCTATATTTAGAGGGCATTAATATTCGAAGTATTAAAGCTAAACAAGTATTTTGTTGTATTGTTAACCTGACGACCGACACTCCCCTTCACTCGAAAAGAAACACAAAACCCAATTACAAATAGCTCTCTACACGGTACACGGTTGGTGAAAGTGTGGCGCAGATTTGGAGTGATTGGTTTTGTGATTCTAACAACATCCAGTCAAAGACGTCACGTTTTTCGTTGGATTTTAATATTGATATTATTATCACTTTTGAACGATAAGCACGCGTTTGTGCACTTTTAACGAGCCCATCCAAGGCGTTGCGCACAGATTAACGCGCTCTTTGAGATTTGTGTGCAGAGAGAAAGATAGCAAAGTAAGCAGAAGTCTGCGTGTTTGAAAATGCTATTTTTTCTTGGAAGAATAATTTATTTTGCAACACAAAAAATATATAAAAATAATACAGGGTTTTCCAACAAGAGGTGTTATTTTGAATCACCCGGTATTTCGGTAGCTGTGACTTTTGAAGCTTTTATTCTTTGACATTTGACAAGTCGAAAGTAAGCCAATACTAAAAATGGAACGATACACGCTTCAACGACGCATTGAAATTATTAAAATTCATGAATGAAAATGATCCGGAATTCCATCGAAAAATCGTCTTGACTGATGAGGTCCATTTCCACCTCGGTGGCTACGTCAACAAGCAAAATTGTCGCATCTGGGGCTCGGAAAACCCAAGAGTTATTGTTGAGAAGCCTCTCCATCCTCATCGTGTGACTGTTCGGTGCGGTTTATGGTCTGACGGGGTCATTGGAACTTACTTTTTCGAAAATGAGGTTGGATCAACAGTTACGATGAATGGATTGCGCTATCGAGAGATGATTAATGATTTTTTATGGTCGGAATTTCAATTCAATTTCAACGAGAGGGCGCTACGTGACACACAAGCAACGAAACCATTGCTCTTTTACGGGAAAAGTTTCCGGACCGTGTTATCTCTCGAAGAGGTGATCACAATTGGCCACCGAGATCTTGTGATTTAACACCTTGCGACTCCTTTATATATAACATTGAAAACAGTAATACTAAACATGCATCCGATGCTTGTACCCTATATATACCCAGCAACAAGAGAGTACCCTAAGAAGTGAAAAAGATGTTCATCTTGTGATTCGGAAGTAGTGAACATTTGGATCTTCACCAATGAATTTAACATGGAGTTGTCATAGGAGGGATGTCCTTTATTTTGAAAGACTTAAAAGTTATTTTAAAGTGTTGCAAAGGGAACCACTTTTTCACTAGTTTCCATTTCTGTTTTAAAAAATCCGCCGCTACCGGGGATAGAACAGCGGACCTTCCGGTTGCTACTACGGCACTCTAACCATCTCAGCTATCCTCTGTTGTGAGTGGAGACTAACTAAAACCTATCATTTAGTTCGATAGAACTGGGAATAGGAAACTTAACAAAATTGTTATTTAATATGAACTAATATATAACGCAAATAAATTTAATAAATACTGTAGTATTACTAATTAATAAAAATATGAAATGTTTTAAGTACATTAAAAGGCAACAAATTTGTATTTTTTAAGCAAAAATTGTTGAATTTTTAAAATTATGCAAAATTAAAATTATTTATAAAAGTAATAAAAAATTTAGTTTTTTCGTTTGCATTTTTTTGGTCTGTAATCAATATTTAATTTGAACTGGGATATTGTCCTGACTCAAGACCATTTTTGCTTCTATATTTAATAGAATGCAAATTTATTTACAAATGGCATGGTGACATTTATTACTTGGCTGCAGACTACCACGATCATGATTTCGACCATGTCAAAAGTCTTTTCAAGTGGCTTCGCAGCGACTTTTCAACATCAAACCCGGCCTCTATAAGGAGATGATTCTCACAAACGAACGAGAATCACAACTCACTTGCCGAATTTGCGTTTAAAAAACCGCACCAAGTAATAAAGTACACATGCCATCTTACAAGCATCTCATTGAGTTGCATATGTAAGTATGTGTATATGCAGGTATAGTTACCCAGCAATACTTCTGCCGTGCCAACGCTCATTTGTTTTAGTTTTTTCGTTTGAAAATGTACATTTGGATTTTGAGATGCGATTAAAATGTGGTTCCTTCGGAAGTACTTTCATTTTTTTTTTGTTGGGTATATTAGCAAGGCATTTAGCACCAAAGATACTAAAAATCGCTATAATTATGACAAGTACAAAAAAATCCGCAACGGATAATCGGTTTAACAAAAAGGTATCTGGAGATTGGTAGCAAAAATGTCTATTCGTTAGTCATAATTTAATAAAGAACTTAAACCCCAAAACATTATTACTTTTTATTCAAACAGAAAGCTGATTTGCAAGGTAACATATCAGTGGAAACTTACAACAAAATATCAACTCGATCTGTAACAGAAGCCGAAAAGGTTCACCAACAGATTGTGTTTTTCCTGACACTGTAATTAAAATTAACTTAATTATAGTTGTTGGTGCACATGTTTTTCTGCTTTATTTTTTTTAATAAATTCCCATTTAATAAAATCTACTGTAATCGTACTGGCAACAATCAGTTAGCCAACCAAGTCTCACAACAAACGCAACAATTGTTTCTGTTGCTTTGTTAGCTAATTGTTTTATGCATTTTTTTTTCAAAATAATGTTCGTTCGTTTTTTTCCTACTCCATGAATTCTCCTTTGATGTTTGACGAACGTCAAATGCGGTCAAATGACAATTAGTTGTAGTAGTGGTGGTAGTTTGTGACAACAATAAATTATATGATTAACATTTAATTAAACATGAAAAGAGGGCAATAATTAATAGGGAGGTAAAATAGAAACCTGTTGACACTCAACGGTTGAACCTTAAGATTAATTGATTGTGCTTGAGCTTCAAGCTTATTTAAAACAAAGAACACATAAGAATGGCGGATATGAACAGTTAAGAGGTAGGTAATTTAGAACAAAGAGTTTAGAAAATATTGATAAGAAATATAAAGAGCAATTCCTTTAGAGTTACTTTTTCCCAGTAGGGATTTTATAACCGAACAAGGTTTTTTGTTAAGTATTGTTTGGCATTGGAAGTCATGGATGGACAAGTATCTACGAATTATACAGTTTCAGAGGCACTGTTTGGACCAAAATTTGGTTCAGTGATGAGGTTCATGTTTGGCTTAGTTGCCTTATTTGGTGTGAATGTCAACAGAGCTGTCACTACATCGTCCGACAGTTCATACTACACTTGAACCGGATGATATACTTCTGAAACTATAGACAAAATGGAGTAATTGGCGTCTACCGTTTTTTATTTTCTCATCTTTAAAATGTCTTTTATGAGTTTTCTACTTCTATTTTGTGAATATTAAATAAACTGTTGTTTAAATCTTCGAACATATGGGCATCTCCCAGTGGCCCTGACGCAACATTCGCACGCCTTAAACTACGCCAAAAACAAGGAAGAAACAGAAAAAGTTTATCAGCCTTTTTAGTGTTCTAAAGAGCTTAAAGAGTACTAAATTTAAAAAATATATCGTCAGGATTTAGTACGAATTAGTACAACATTATAAGCAATTTTACATTGAAACGGACGCTACAAAAAAACAGAAGTACTTTCGAAGCTCTTATAGAAATATACAAAGTTCAGCGGTTTTTTGAGAACTTTGTTTTTCCATATATACATGTAAATGAAGGTCAGAGTATATATTTTGTTCTTAGATTTATGAAATACAGTGAAATTCCCCTAACTCGAATCGCCTAGGGCACGACAAAACACTTCGAGTTAGGGAAAATTCGAGTTATGGAAATTAAACATTTTTTATATGTACACGATGTGTACATGTGTCTCTCCGTGACAGAAGCAGCATTTTCATTCCTATGCACTATGCATAGGAAAAGAGAGCGGTGCCCATCACTGAATTAAAGGCTTCGCAAAGAAGTGCCACCAAAATATGTATGTATGTACTACTTATTAACGAGAAAACAATATTAAAATTAGCAAAACAAAAAATTCGAGTTACGGGAATAAACTCAAATAGTAAGTGTCACAAATTGTATCAGTTTTTAATTCGACTTACAGAAAAGTTCGAGTTAGGGGAAATTCGACATACGGAGAAAAACACATAAGAAAAAGCTATTGAGAATCCAAGATTCGTACATAAAAGTTCGAGTTAGGGAAAAATTCGAGTTAGGGGACTTCGAGTTAGGGGAATTTCACTGTATGAGAATTATCTCTTAACTTTTTTAATTAGGTACAACAGAAATTCGGACGCGACAAATGTTTCCACTCGAAGTAAAAAAATATTAATTTTCGTTATAACACTTCAACTTTTAACAAAAATAAAAGAGAACAACTTAACCTCAAGTTTCATAATAAAAAAAGTTGTCAAAATAAGGAAAAAACAAGTAAAAACGGAGTTAAGTTCGGACGGGCCGAACTTTATAGACCCTCCACCATGAACTGCATTCCACAGAGGCTGTCGATTTTCGTAGAAGTGCAGTAAAATTACAGGAAAATATAAAAAATAATACTTCAAGTCGATTCAAAAAATAAATATTCTTATAATTATATTTTCAATATATATATATATATTTTGGTAGGTAGTGGATGCTACAGTTGCTTGTATTTCCATTCTATTTTAATTCCCAAAGTAAAAATTTTGAAAATCCATTATCTTACGTACATAGTGCAATATAACTTAACTTCATGATTCAATTTTTGCCGTAAAAGTACGAATTTGTAAAAATCTTTTTATTTTGCTTGTCTATGCAGTCAGAGGAATGTATACGCCGAATTCCATGATTCTACCTGCAGCCATTTGGCTGGTACCATTTTTATCCCCTTTTTTCAATTTTACTCCCTCAATAGTACGACTATCCAAATTATCTTTATTTTACGTGTCTACGCAATTAGAGGGATTTGTTTAGTTGGTACTATTTTTATCCCCTGTACCCATTGCATCCCTTGAAAGTACGAATTTGAAAAAAAAACCTTTTATTTTTCGTGTCTACGCAGTCCGAATTCATGACTCTATTCTATTTCTCTAGAATTTCATGACTCTAGTTGCGGTCATTTGGTTGGTACTATTTGTATCCCCTTTTTCCATTTTAATCCCAAAAAGTACGAATTTCGAAAAATCAATTTATTTTAAGTATCTACCCAATCAGAGGAATGTATACACCGAATTTCATTATTGTAGGTGCAGTCGTTTGGTTTGTACCATTTTTATCCCTCTATTCCCATTTTATCCCTTAAAATATAAATATAAATAAAAAATAATTTCATATTATGTATATACTCAATTAGAGGAATGTACACAGCGAATTTTGTGTTTCTAGCTGTTGTCGTTTGATATGTACCATTTTTATCCCTTTTAGCCCCATAAATAAAAATCGTTTTACGGTGTACGTTATCGGGGAAATGCATATACCTAATATCAAGCAAGTACAAGCAGACATTTTGAAAAAATATGCTTAAATACTTTAAAATATTAGTCCTTGTGAGGGAAAAATTTTTCCCTTTGGGCCGATTTAGCCCAGTTTCAATCCCAACCGATCTAAAGTTAAAAGCTATTAGTGTGGTTTGATTTCATTTTTTTGGGAGATGCCCATATGTCGTTTCCAAGAAAAAAAATCACAAATAGACAGTGTCATATGGACTTTATTTATTTCAGTACAAACGAATTTATAAATAAAATGTAGGCATAGGAACGTGCGACATCGATTTGAGAAAGGTTGCATCAAACATCTTTCAAACTTATGCGGTTTGTATAGTGTGTCCAACTTTTTAATTTTCTAACATTATTTATTTTTCTTTTTGCAGATTATAACTGAACTCAACAACGCATTAAATCTAACGAATTTTTCTATTCATCTCAACGAAAAATTGCAGCGAAATTACTATTACTTAAGTTTGACGTAACGTATATGGAACTCTGATGCAATATATATATATATATATTTGAAAAAGATATGTCTCATGAACAGAATTTTCGAATTCTATTTTTATTGCGCTAAAATAATCCGCACTCTACTTTATTTCCCAGAGAAAAAGAGAGCACTTGAAGAACTGAACAAAATGTTCATCTTCTGATATTTTACATGGAGATGTCATAGGAGGGATGTCGTTTATTTGGAAATAATTAAGTTATTTCAAAGTAGTTGCAAAGGAATCACGTTTCACTAGTTTCGATTTTTATTTTAAAAAATCCGCCGCTACCGCGAGTACAATAGCTGACCTTCTGATTGCTACTACGGCACTCTAACCATCTCAGTTATCCTCTGTTGTGAGTGGTGAATAACTAAAGGGTGATTCCATTGGAACGGATGTGACACTTTCCTTGAATATGTTTAAATATCTCTCATATTCATTGACTGAGATTTTTGCTATATTGCAAATTGAAAACGTCAGGTTAATCGGAATATTATTGCAAATATAAATACGTCTTAACGTTTTTAATGACCTTAGCTTTGAAGAAAATCTTGTGGTTTTATTTATTTTCATGAATTCTGTAATGTTCTTCCATTACATGACCTTATTCATTTTTCCTAAACAAAATAGTGGTTCATACACCTTCTTCTAAAGTATACATTATCGACATCTCTTTATGAATATAGGAAATAAGGATATTTAAATTGTAATGGACGCTACATTTTGACGGAAATTTTGTTAAGACACCAGCCTATATCTGGAAAAGGAAATGATCAGACCTATTGTTCCCATTATTTTTTTGAAATATAATCAAAAATATGTATTACTAGCTTCGTATGCGGTGTAAGGATATTTTTTTCTTAAAAAATCATACAAAGTAGAAAAATATTTGCCCGTTTAATTATACCCTCACTCTACGTAGTAGATATATATGCATTTGGGATAGAAAAAGTGTAACTCAGAGTGATTTAAGGACCTAAGTATGTCCTAAATCACTTTCGCGTCCGTCTGTCTATTTGGCTTGCTGGTGTACACGATAACTCTCAAAGGGAGTTAAGGAATTTATTCAAACTATGAACAAAGTATTATTTTTCTCAGACTTAGTTTAAATTCGGAGATGGATGAAATTGATATACCCGTAATGGTACCCCCCATATTCCTAGTAAAATATTCGGAAACAGTTGTATTTTGATATTTGATAAAGTTTTTATAGTCACTTTGAGTGTACCAAATATCCATGATTTTGCAATGTTCCTTTTTGTACCTGCCACACAAATTACCATTTCATACGTAAAATTAAAAATTTTATAACTTCTATACGGATGATCGGAATCTTTGCCACCATCGCTGCACACACCTTTGGTCAATATAAAACTGATAAAACTTCCATACATCCGTATGGAATAGTCGAAATCAATTGCCATTTTAGATTTAAAAATGTTTTTATAATCACTTTAAGCCTATAAAATTTGTATGCTTTTGCCACGCCCTTTGTCAAATGAAATACTTTACATATAACTTCTATACTTCTATTCTATTGCAATATTTTGGTAGGTACTATTTGTATCCTTTTTTATGTGGGTGCCATTTTTACCACTTTTTGTGCCGCCCTTAAACGTACACATTTCGAAATATTATTTTATTATTTATAAATATCCCAATTAATCCCTTGAAAATAAACATTTCGAAAACTTCTTTCTTATCAGTGATCTGCGCTATAAAACGAATATACACACCGAATTTCATGATTGTAGCGCCAACCGTGTTCTTGGTACATTTTTTCCCCCGTTTATTGTTTCAATGTATGAATTTCGAAAAATGCCTTCATTTTGAGGTATATACCCACCGAATTTAATGATTCCAGATACGTCTGTTTGGTTGGTACTATCTTTATCCCTTTTTACCTTTTAAAAAGTACGAATTTTGCATAAATATTTTCTTGGTCGCAATCGTGCTATAAAAATAATGTCCGTTCTGAATTTCAATATTCTAAGCCCAACCGTTTGATGTGGACTGTGGTACAATTTTTATCCCATTTAATCCCTTAACCGTAAAAATTTTGAAAAAAATCTTCTTATCAGTGATTTGCGCTGTAAAACGAATATACATACCGAATTTCATAATTGTAGCGTCGTCCATGTTGTTGGTACCTTTTTTATCCCCTTTTCCCCGTTTACCCTTTTAAAGTACGAATTTCATAAAATTCGAATTTAATGACTCCAGGTACGTCTGTTTGATTGGTACTATCTTTATCCCTTTTTACCTGATTTCGTCCTCAAAAAGTACGAATTTTGCATAAATATTTTCTTGGTCGCAATCGTGCTATAAAAATAATGTCCGTTCTGAATTTCAATATTCTAAGCCCAACCGTTTGATGTGGACTGTGGTACAATTTTTATCCCATTTAATCCCTTAAACGTAAAAATTTTGAAAAAAATCTTCTTATCAGTGATTTGCGCTGTAAAACGAATATACATACCGAATTTCATAATTGTAGCGTCATCCATGTTGTTGGTACCTTTTTTATCCCCTTTTCCCCGTTTACCCTTTTAAAGTACGAATTTTATAAAATTCGTTCATTTAGCGTTTCTAAGCATCCATGTGATTGGTTGGTACCATTTTTATCCCTTTTTACCAAATTTCTCCCCCAAAAAGTACGAATTTTAAAAAATGTTTTATTGGGTGCGTTAAAGCTATAAGATGAATTTGCGTACCAAATTTCAAGATTCTAGGCCCAACCGTTTGGTCATTGCTCTGGTATCATTTTTATCCCTTTCATCCCCATGTTACCCCTTAAAAGTACGAATTATGAAAAAATCCCTTCGTATCTGATCTAGACGCTGTATGAGAAATGTACCCACCAAATTCTATGATTCTAGCTTCAGCCGCGTTGTTTGTACCATTTTTGTCTCATTTTGCCACATTTAACGCCCCAAAATATGAATTTTTCAAAAGTCACGTTTTGGGATGCCTCCATGCCGCAAGAGGAATACCCATACCAAATTTCTAGATTCTAGGCCCAGCCGTTTGGTCATTGCTGTGGTACTATTTTTACCCCATTTTACCCCTTAAAAGTACGAATTTCAAAAAATCCCGTCTTATCACACCGCTATACTGTAAGAGAAATGTACACACCGACTTTCATAATTCTAGCCCTAACCGTTTGGTCTGGGGAGTGATCAGTCAGTCACTCAATCACGCAACTATTATATATATATATATAGATAAAAACCCCGCGCCACGACTCGAACCCGAGACCTTCTGGATGCAAAGCGGACACCTTACCTCTGTGACCCCATACTAAAAATTCGTATTCATTCACTTGTGAAGATGCTATAAATGTTCACATCTCTCAATCTTCCGTTTCAAGGGATTTTTGGATCAAAATCCCTATTATTCCCTATTGGAACGTATATATTACTGACCACGATAAAAATCAATATGAAACCTGATTTTAATTTTACCATTTGTTTTTTTTTTTTGCCTGGCGAAGCGGGCGGTGTTCAGCTAGTGTTTAAATAAAAATTATGGCAACATTGCTTATGATTAATTGGGTCAACATTTAATTTTAAAGGAAATTAATTGGGCTGGAGGTAATTTCAAACTGAGTGCGCCCTAAATTGCAGTTCAGTATGAAAAGATCCATACATCTGATCGAGAGTTGCGAACGCTTGTCGCAAAAAACTGACAGTTGGAGAAAAGCACAACGACTGGAACGGATGATTATTGGGTTTTACAAAATAATTATATTCCAACTTTAGAAGGGTATTTATCAGGGTTAATTACGCTTTAAAAACTATTAAAAAATCATCATCATATATATAAATTAACATTGAAAAATTAACAACAATACACTGAATTTGCACACTGATGATGATGTCAGATAATGATGAATAAATATAAAATGTTTGGAATGTGTAATTAATCAATAATTAGACAGTATGTGGTCACACCACACAAATGGCCAAAATCTAAACTGCGCATATGTGGTATATGAAGCATTTAATACCAACGAACTAAAAACTGAGTTATCGACTGATTGCTTTATGGGAGGAATTTACAAACTACCAGTTTTCCGCAAAAGAATTTCAAAACGTCTTTGTTAGTGAGCATTAGGAAAAATGAAAAACCTGTTCTGCCAAATTTGATTAGTTTTATTAATTGCTTTTTAATTTGATTACTGCTTTTCCGAAAAACAACATGTAACCAAGAAAAATGCGGTATGTTTTTGGCAACAACAAAAAAAACAACACTTGTTCTGTGGCCATGTTGTTGTTAACTGAAAATGGCATGTTGTTAACATAATAAACAAACAAATTGTTTAAGGCTATATTTGTGCCTTATGCAAACTCCCCAACTAACGTCTCCCCCACAGCATTCCTACGTTGCATTTGAACGATACTATCTGCCGTTCTCCCTAGATGCATGCTGTTTCAGTTTCCAAAAAAAAATATATAAATGTTTGGTATGTATACTCTACTGTTGGCCAAGTCCGACAAGAATTGTAATACAATACGATGGTAAAATTAGTACAAGAAATTGCAATATACAGCTTTGCAAACTATTTGGTTTTTCTGAGAGGACATTTGTGCCAGTTAGAATGAAAGTGGTCTAAGTCACACTTTATCCATTCTGAGACATACAATGGTTTATGTTTGAGTCAATTGAAAAATATTTTTCCATCGAAGCACAGAATTTCTTTCTTAGAATATCCTACTACTATATGGAACTTTTATAAAAAAATTTACAACGTTGGTACCTCTCGGGGAACCACTACTTTCAGAGGACGCACTGACTTAGACCACTTTCATCCTTCTCAAAATTAAAAAAAAAATGAAAATTTGTTTTAGTTTTTATACCCTTTCACTTTGTCATTCCGTTTGTAACACCTTAAAATATTCATCGGAGTATTTCAGCCTGCTTTTTGTACACGTCTGCTTGTATTTACTTGATATTTGGCATGAACATTCCCCTTATAGCAAAAACGTGCACCATAAAGTGATTCTTATTTGTAGGGGGTGAAATAGGCAAAAAAGGGATAAAAATGGTACATATTAAATGACAACAGCTAGAAACACGAAATTCGGTGTGTACATTCCTCTAATTGAGTAGGTACATAATATAAAAGTATTTTTTCCAAATTCGTACTTTTAAGGGGTAAAATGGGAATAGAGGGATACAAATGGTACCAACCAAACGGCTGTACCTAGAATAATGAAATTCGGGGTATACATTCCTCTGATTGCATAGATAAGTAAAATACACGGATTTTTCAAAATTCGTACCTTTTGGGGTTAAAATGAAAAAAGGGGATAAAAATAGTACCAATCTAATGACCGCAGCTAGAGTCATGAAATTCGGAGTATACATTCCTCTGAGTGTGAAGACACGGAAAATAAACTGATTTTTCGAAATTCGTACTTTTTGGGGTTAAAATGAAAAAAGGGGATAAAAATAGTACCAATCAAATGACCACAGCTAGAGTCATGAAATTCGGAGTATACATTCCTCTGACTGCGAAGACACGGAAAATAGGCGAATTTTTCGAAATTAGTACTTTCAAGGGTACAGAGGGATAAAAATAATACCAACTAAACGACTACAACTAGAATGATAAAATTCTAATTGCGTAGAAACGTCAAGGGGGTAAAAATGGTACCAACCAAATGGAATAATGGAATTCGGTTTATACATTCCTCTGACTGCATAGACACGCAAAATAAAAAGTTTTTTTTTCCAAATTCGTACTTTTTCTTTTACGGCAAAAATTGGATGAATCATGAAGTTAGGTTATTTTGCACTATGTACGTCTGATAAGGGATTTTCAAAATGTGTACTTTTGAAATTCAAATAGAATGGAAATACAACCAAATGTAGCACCCACTATCTACCAATATTTATGGCTTTGAAAATACTTTTCAAAATATAAATAGAAGAATAATTATTTTTTGAATTGACGTATTGGTAGCCTTGCCTTATAAGCGTGGTTTGAAATAATTAAAATATTATATTTATTTATAAAATTAATTTTTCAATATTTGTATTTGTTTTGGTTTGGCTATATTAAAAAAAAATATATATTCCTGTAATATTACTGCACTTCTACGAAAACAGACAACCTCTGTGGAATGCAATCCATGGTGGAGGGTATAAAAAGTTCGGCCCGGCCGAACTTAACTCCGTTTTTACTTGTTTTCTTTTTCAACTGACAAATATAAATATAATGAATGTACTTACACTAATCGAATCGTATGGCATGCAAGTTGTGTTTGATTTGAAAAGAAAGTGAATGTAAGATTTAGCTCTACAAAACGTTTGTTGGCATGAAAGAAAACTTGCTGTAATAGCATATATTTTGCCTACTCATATCCAAAAAACTTTGTTTGAAGCAGACTTTTTAAAGTTTAATGTAGACATAATTATAGTATAATAATAATTATAATTATATGGACGGAATCGTGTTTTATACATATTTTCTTGATTAATTAGAAAACAATAAAAATTTATCAAACTGTAACTGAATTAACAAATTTTATTCATTTATTTCGTATAAATTTGAATTTCATTCCGGGCGTTTGACAGACAGCTGAGTCAAATATCAAAAGTGAGTGTGTGTGTGTTTGACAACTATAGAAATTCATTGCAACATGCAATCCGTGAAGGGGTCTACGAATTCATTGCAACCTATTGACAACAAAAATAAAAGAAATAACTCGTTTTCTATTGTTTTATTTATTGATTGCACATTCTTTTTTGTTTTTTTTTTGATGTGGTTGTTTTGATCTCACTCAAAATATTTTGTACAAGTGTGTAACACTGTATATGTCAAAATTTTATCACTATTCAAATAACACCTGCAATTTCAGTCAGTCGTTGTATTTTGCGACGGATTTGAAGGTGGCGAAGGTGGTTGCGGTGGCGGCTTACAAGCCAGCATCGGCTCGGTCTTTTGATTCGTTCCATAGCCCACCGCCGTTTCTATTAATTTCAAATCACAACAGACAACATGTTTTGCTATATACGAATTGTATATTAACCTGTACTGTATATGTATGTATGTACATATATACACATATTTTATTGATCAATCAGCAGACATAACATTTTGTTTTTGGCTTAAGGCAAATACTTGATTTTTTCATTCAAAGTGCTTGCGTGTGAGTGAGGATGAGTTCGGCTACATACAAATTGTTACTTAAATGGATATGAATTATTATTATTACTATTCGATACATTTGGTATTTGGACAGCATATTTCTAGCATAAAAAGTGTAATTGTTTAGAATGATGTATCGTTTTAACAACTAATAAGTGTCATGAAGATGCTTTATTAAATTGGGAAATTAAAGTTTTTCTTCGCAGTTCACATATAGCTGTAAAGACTTCCATGTAACAATTGTCTATTTAAATTATTTATTCATTTATTTCTTAATTTGTTTATTTATTATATTTCTCATCATATTTTTTAAATTTTCTGATGGAAAACATATCTTCCATCCATTACCCTACAAACATTTGGATGATATATCACCAAGGAGATATTGCGGCAATATCTTCCATTTATCATTTTGATGAAATTCATCAAAATAATTTTTTTCTTATCACCCTTGTATCATTTTGAATGAAGAAATGTTGGCGATATTGATTTTGTTGTCATTTTTCGTATGTATGTTTCGGAAATAATAAAAGAAAACATATGTTTCATTTGAAATCCGTGTTTCTATTCATATTTTATAGGTGCATTGCAAAATGGACTAGCACACAATAAGTAAAAGAGAAGCAACAAGTTGAAGTTCTAAATGAAAACAGTAGCAAGTGATGAAAAGCCAACTGGTATGTTGATTATTTATTTATTTTTATACCCTCCACCTCCAGGATGGGGGTATATTCACTTTGTCATTCCGTTTGTAACACCTTGAAATATTCATCGGTGACCCCATAAAGTATATATATTCTGGGTCGTGGTAAAATTCTAAGAAGATATAGCCATGTCCGTCTGTCTGTCTGTTGAAAGCACGATAGCGGCCGAACGAAATGAGCTAGGAGGTTCACATTTTTCCTAAATGTGTCTTATGGTTGTAGATCAGTTGGGATTGAAAGTGGACGAAATCGGCCCAGAGGGAAAAATTTTTCCCTCACAAGGACTGAAAATACCCCTAATATTTAGAGTATTTCAGCATGTTTTTTGAACATAATAGGTTGTATTTTCTTGATATTTACAATTCGCATTCCCTCTATAGAATAAAAGGGCACCATAGAGTGATTTTTATTTGTAGTGGGCGAAATGGGACAAAAAGGGATAAAAATGGTACCTATCAAACGACAACAGATAGAAACACGAAATTTGGCGTGTACATTCCTCTAATAGAGTAGATACATAATATAAAAGTATTTTTTCTAAATTCGTACTTTTAAATTCGTACTTTAAATGGGGATAGAGGGATAAAAATAGTACCAAACTAACGGATGCACCTAGAATAATGAAATTCGATATATGCATTCCTCTGATTGTGTAGACACATAAAATAAAAGAACTTTCGAAAATTCGTACTTTTTGGGGTTCAAATGGAAAAAGGGGATAAAAATAGTACCTACCAAATGACAGCAGCTAGAATCATGAAATTCGGTGTACACATTCCCCTGACTGCGTAGACACGAAAAATAAAACTTTTTTTCCAAATTCGTACTTTCAAGGGATACAATGGCTACAGGGGATACAAATAGTACCAACTAAACGAATACAGCTAGAATGATGAATTGTATAGATACGTAAAATAAAGAGATTTTAGGTAGTCGTACTCTTGGGGGGGGGGTCACAATTGGAAAAAGGGGATAAAAATGGTACCAACAAAATGGCCGCCGATAGAATCATGGAATTCGGTGTATACATTCCTCTGACTGCATAGCCACGTAAAATATTGATTTTCCAAATTCGCACTTTATTTTGTTGCTTTTACGACAAAAAATGGTAGAATCATGAAGTTGTCTTATACTGCGTATGTAAGAGATAGTTATTTTCAAAATGTATACTTTTGAAATTAAAATAGATGGAAATACAACCAACCAAACGACTGTAGCTGAAAATACACTCTCTATCCCCCAATATTTAGGGTATTTATGATTGCTCCCTTATATTTACTTTATGAATTGAAGTATTACATCCATTATATATATCGAGCCCTATCCGCGAAAATAGTGTAAGCGACAAAAACAAAATTTTACAGGAGAAGGTTTTTTCTAATTATGTCTGCTTTTGGTGTAAGTATTACCGTGAAATTTGATATATAAGCATTATTTTGTCCAATATTTATGATAAAATTGGTTTTATTTACATATCCACAACATAACGGGTATTTTTGTCGTTTACATTATTTTTGCTGTCATGCTGGCAAGCTATAAATTCAGTATTTTTGTCGTTTACATTATTTTCGCTGTCATGCTGGCAAGCTACGGGCTAATGTTGTGTCGGCTACGTTAAAACAATTTAAAAAAAAAACTAGTTTTATGTTTTAAAATTTTTTTATTTTAATTATTTGTTTGTGTACACAAATAAATATTAAAGTTTTTAACCTTAAATTCAATGGTTGTTACAAAAATAATATAAAAAAAAATTTAGAAAAATTACTTCAGAGAAACTAAACTAAAATTTTAATGTTAGTACGAATTATTCTTATATACATAAATAAAAATTAAAGCATTAAACCTTAAATTCAATGGTTAAGATAAAAATATAAAATAAACCTGAAAACTGACTTCAGATTAAATTTCGTCTTCTTGGTCTGTTTCAGGTAGTGAAACTTTAACGCACTCATCGTGTTTTAAATTTAAAAACTCGTTGTGAAACTTTTTAGGTATTGTATTTTTATCGCAAAGTGTTCTTAAATCCTTGTATTTTCTTAAAGAAATTTTTAAAAAATCGTCATATAAAGAAAGAGGTCCATTGGTTATGATGGCTGAATTGCGTCTTGATCGCGCAATTGAGTTGAGATCAATTTCTTTGATTTCGGAGTGATCAAAATATCCATATTTAAGTTTTATAATAGAATTATTTTTTTCAAATGATGCAGAACGTAAAGTTGGAAAAGAAATATTTGTTGAATTGGGAAGCATTGCTTGAGAAAATGAGAAACATTACAAAAAAATAGTCAAATCGCGAATATATTGTAATTTATCACCAACTTTGTTGCAGAAAATTTTAATGTAAGCGCCACTTCGCAGTCACAAAAATGTAAACAAACTAAGAATGTTCACTTACCTTAAAATTGCTTTGGCTGCAAATTCGTAACGGAGCTTTTTACAGTTATGAAATTTTTAGAGATGATGCAAATAATAGTAAATAATCGATTTTCATCAAAAAACGAAAATCGATAACAGTGTCGCTTACACTATTTTCGCGGATAGGGCTCGATATATAGTATACAAATATTGGTAGCTTGGCTTATTAATTAAATTTCTTATATTCATACAGTTAAAATTTGTTGCGGACATTCCTCTTGTAGCTTGGAAGCACCACAAAGAAAATAAAAGTTTTAGCGGGCGAAATGGGACAAAAATGGATAAAATATGGTACCAATGATACGACAACAGTTAGAATCATGAAATTCTGTGTATACACCCTTCTAATTGCATAGACACGTAAAATAGAGGGACTTTTCGAAATTCGTACTTTTAATGGATATAATTAAAAAGAGGGATAAAAATGGAACCTACCAAACCGCTGAAGTTTAAATCATGAAATTCGGTGTATACATTCTGACTATGAAGACTCGAAAAAGGGTTTTTTTTTTCGAAATTTGTACATTTGGGCGGAGAATGGGGATATCTTTAAAATTTGTACTTTTCTTATCAAAATAATACAGTAACTTCGTCTGTATCTGGGAATGCTTCTTTCTAATGGCGACTGACAATCGCCTAATATTTAGGCATTTTATTTATATATAGTAGTCGATTTTAAACAGTGCGCAAATTATATATATATATTAACTAATAGCTTAAGGTGGATTCTATATTTCCACGGAATAGTTTACGATTATATGTACAAATATTTTACGTTTATTATGTTAAAAGGTTCATAAATACTTTAACTCCTAAAGGGTAAGTCTAGTATATGCTGTCTATTCAATCTTATAACTTCGCCACTTTCATCTAATAAATTGATTACTAGTTGATTACAATGATAACTAAGTCTATTTAGATACTGTTGACTTTGCTTATTTATTTCATTCTTTATAGTTAGCATATTTAAGTCGCGGTGAATATTGTTATTACTTATGAACCAGGCAGCTTTAACAATCATTCGGAGCGTTTTCGACTGATATCTCTGAAGTATTTCGATATTGGAGTTGCTGGCAGTTCCCCATAGCTGTATTCCATACGTCCATATAGGCTTTAATATAGTTTTATAAAGCAGTAATTTATTTTCCAAACTAAGTTGAGATTTGTGTCCAAGTAGCCAGTACATAGGCCATGTCTTTATTTTTAAATGCTCTCGTTTTGCTTTTATATGTCAATCATCTGTCCATATGAAAGCCTAGATATTTAACGCTGGTTTGTTTCGGGATATTCTCTCCTGTTAATCGAAGTGTAGGGCAGTCTCCTCACCTTAATGTAAATGTAACATGTACAGACTTTTCGGTGTTTACTTTAATATTCCATTTTCTTAACCAACGTTCGATTTTATTTAGTTCTGATTGCACTAATTCTGATGCTAGTTGTGGTGATTCATTAGATGCCAATATTGCTGTATCGTCGGCATAAGTGGCACTCACAGGCATGTCAGAAGTGAATATTGTGTATAGTACAGGACCTAGTACACTTCCTTGAGGTATGCCAGACTATATCTAACAAAATTGCGAGATTTCTTCCTTCACTTTGACGTAGAAATATCGTTGACTTAAGTATGATGTAATGATTAAATAAAATCGTCTTTTTTACCTTATAGAGTAGACCCTCGTGCCAGACCCTATCAAAGGCCTGCTGTACATCCAACAATACAGCTGAGCAATATTTTTTACGTTCCAAATTTATTACATTTACTATTCGGTGACATTGTTCAGGAGTTCCGTGATTGTGGCGAAATCCAAATTGATGGTCAGGAATAATATTTTGTTTTTCCAAAATTGGTAAAAGCCTTCGCAGAAATGTACGTTCAAATATTTTGGAAAATATACATAGGTAACAGGCTAATTGGTCGGTATGATGAAACTAAATTGTCGGGCTTTTTTGGTTTCGGTATCATGATTATCTCGGCATATTTCCACTGAGTGGGGAAGTGTTGCAGTCGGAGTTATATATTTGTGTAAGTAGCACAATGCCTTTTTTTATGAATAACTTTAGCAGCCATAGATTTTTTTTTATCATGACCAGGCGTTTTCTTGTTATTCAATTGACAGACATCAAGATTTTTTTGCATTTCACGGAGGCAATGTTTTCAAAACGAATTAGAGGATTGGCATGCCGTTTTGATAAGACACGCTCTCAAAAAGCTTTTAACTGACCGCTTGGTCAACAAATATACCTGGATGGGAACCAAGGAAAAGCCGTCGACTCAAAATTATAACATTTCTCCATTTAAAGGTATTAAAGCGGAATTTTGAATAATATAGCTTGTATTATATGCATTTTCTTTTCAGGCATATGCTTTGGTTCATTTCCAAACCCAAGTGCAAAAACGTCCATTTGATTAACCAGAAACATGCGAAAGACCGAAAGTTATCGAAATTGAAAAATAAAAAAAGATTTTCTTTTATTATTTTTAGCTCATTTGCATGCGAAAATACAAATAACATTTTTAACATCCGAGTTATCGAAACTAAAAATTTCGTTATCGATCCTCGTTTAGTTATCGAGTACAGAGATACAAGCCGACCGATTTTAAGCCGACAAGCCGCCGCCGCCGCATGTTTCTGCACGAGCCGCGCCGCCGCCGATTTCATCGGCTCCAATCGACTCAACCTCGCCGCCGATTTCATCGACTCATATCGACTTCAACCACGCCGCCGTGATTTGACGGAGTTCTAACTCAGTCAAATCTTACTACCAAAATAGACAACCCACTTAAAATTACAAAAGAAAATATAAATGTCAACTTAGACAACCTACTGCTGTGAAATATATTGATCTATCTTTCATTTATAAAGGGTGATTTTTTAAGAGCTTGATAACTTTTTTTTTTTAAAAAAACGCATAAAATTTGCAAAATCTCATCGGTTCTTTATTTGAAACGTTAGATTGGTCCATGACATTTACTTTTTGAAGATAATTTCATTTAAATGTTGACCGCGGCTGCGTCTTAGGTGGTCCATCCGCTTAGTCCAATTTTGGCATTTCCACGTTTTTGAGTAACAGAGACCCAATTGGTGCGAACGGCGACGAATCGAAAATTGGTGGTCATCATTAACACTGGCCGATACAGCTGCGATATTTTCTTCAGTTCGCACTCTACGTAAGCGTGTTGGTGGTTTAATGTCCAACAATGTAAATTTGGTGCGAAATTTAGTCACAATAGCCCGAATAGCCGCTTCAGTGGGTCGATTAAACTGACCATAAAATGGAAGCGCGCAATGAACTTTCTTAACAGAACACGCATTTTGATAATAAAATTCAATAATTTGCAAGCGTTGTTCGTTTGTAAGACGATTCATGATGAAATGTCAAAGCATACTGAGCATCTTTCTCTTTGACACCGTGTCTGAAATCCCACGTGATCTGTCAAATACTAATGCATGAAAATCCTAACTTCAAAAAAATCACTCTTTATAAGTCAATTCCAGTACGTGTGGCCATGTGTTCCTATAAATAACAATATCATTGTGCTTCTTTAGTGTGTCAAAGTAGGTAGAGTATTATCATTCTTTGGAAGGATTATGATATTCAAGAACGTCTGGTCAAATATGCCTCACATGAAAAGCTGTAATTGCAAAAATATTTATTAAATTTATCCATATTATACTTTTTTTGGAATGGATTCTTTCTCCTAAAAAATAATTGTATGGGTTAACAATTAGGGTGTCCAACCAATTAAATTTTATTTGATTAATCGAATAATTTTTGTCAAATATTTGTTCGAATAATAAAAAATCATGATTTTCGAATAACGAATAATTCGAATAAATTGTCCCAAATAATCGATATTATAAGTTTTGCCTTAAAAAACTAATGAAATCGTCGTATGCTTTGTATGATAAATTGATTTTGAATAGCCAGTTTGCTCCATTTGGGTACACCAAATATAAAACAACAATTTTTTTCGATTTTTGATTTGTATACTCCACAGATATTAAAATAACGATTTATCCGACTTCATTTAAAAATAGCAAAAATACGGAATAGCAATACGGAATTATTTAAAATTTAAAGAATAGTAATTTCATAGAATAGTAAATTCATAGAAAAATTGAGGTTAACACCGTGATAATAAAGTCAGTTCTGTTATAAATCATATGATACATATTCAATGGATAACTTCTGATATTATGCTCATTTAAGGGAAGGTTCTTTATTTTGATAAGATATTAAGATTTTTGTCAACTTCGAATGAATTTCGAATTTGATGTTACAATTTTTAAATAAAATCAGATACATAATAAACGTTCAATATATAGTTGAACTACCCGTAAACTGCCGTGTCTTGTCTATATAACTCTAATTAATTATATTTTACTTAAGTGGACAATTGTTCGATTAATCGGTTAATCGAATAACTCTCGATTTCATTATTCGATTAATTGGAAATTTTTTGTTTTCAAAACGAAAAATCGAATAACATAAAAGTCCGAATAATTGGATACCCTAATAACAATATTAAATTATTGGAACATTGGCTAATATTAACGAATATTGAACTACTTGCCAAAAAATAAAAGAAAATTGTTCCATCCAAATAGGGGTATTCGAATGACAGAACGAGCCGGCAAATCAGCCGAAAGCCGCCGCCGTCGACCCATTTTGAACAGCGCCGCCGCCGCCGATAATTATGGTTCGGCTTGTAACTCTGATCGAGTATGAAAAAAAATAATTTCTTCTACAATGAGGTCAATATGAAAAAGCGGAAAAAAATAACATGACAATCTTAGTTATCGAAACACCGAAATTGAAAATATAAAGAAAAAACGATTTTTATTTTTCGATAACAATCTTTGTTAGCAAAATAGAAAATATAAAAAGGTTTTTTTTTAATTTGCTTATTATTTTTTGGTCGTTTGCATGCGAAAATACAGATAAAATTTTTTCGATAACATCCGAGTTATCGAAACTAAAAATACCGTTATCGAACCTAGTTTAGCTATTGAGCATGAAAACATTATTCTTGTAAAATGAGGTCAATATGAAAAAAGGAAACAAAATAATTTTTTCTTAGTTATCGAAACATCGAAATAGAAAATAGAAAGAAAAGCGTTTTTTATTTGTTTTTAATTTTTCCAAACAATCTTAGTTAACGAAATTGAAAATAAAAAAAAATTTTTTTTAGGGTCATTTGAATGCGAAAATACAGAGAAAACTTTTCGATAACATCTAAGTTATCGAAACTAAAAATGTTATTATCGTACCTAGTTTAGTTATCGTGTGTGAAAAAATGAATTGCTTGTAAGATGAGGTCAATATGAAAAAAGCGGAAACAAAATAAATATTTTCGATAACAATCCTATTTATCGAAACATCGAAATTGGAAAAAAGAAACTATTTTTAATTATTTTTTTATTATATTTAGCTAACTGTTTTAGCGAAAATACAGAATTTTTTTTCGATAACATCCGAGTTATGGAAACTAAATTAACGTTATGGAATCTCGTTTAGTTATCGAGTATGAAAAAAAATCGAAAAAATTAATTTCTTTTAAAATAAGGATAATATGAAAAAAGCGGAAAGAAAATAACATTTTCGGATAACAATCTTAGTTATCAAAATATCGAAATTGAAAATATTTTTTTTATTCTTTTGATGACTCACAGGCCCATGAATTTGGAGTATCACCGCTATTGCTGCCTATTATATTGTGGACGACAATTTGTGAAAAAAGACTGAAAATTACCGAATCATTCTATAACCACTTTACAACATTTTATTATAAAATCGAGCGTTTTTTAAGAAAATTTTTACTGTTTAAAAATAATTTTGAAACCTCAATGGACCACCGCAGGTGAAACATTATGTTTTTAAATTATTTTTCCTTTTTTGTTTTTGTGTTTACTTATCATTTATGAGGTTATGGTATTTCTTTATTCACCACTTTGAAATGAATGAAAAACATAAAAATGTGGAAAATTGCGTTTTTGTCTTCTAGGTGGTTATCTGATGATATCCCATTTTTATCATCCAGGTGATATTATGGCGATATCATCCAGATTTCTTGCGGATGATAATCTGGCAATATTGCCGATTTATCTTCCGGATGTATTGCTTTCGTATTGCCTTGGCCTATCGCCCTGGCCGCACAAACTTCTCCAATTGAGGTAACTTCCGCAATACGAATATGATAGTTGCCGCCATATTATTTTTCTTCTGACGATACGATTTCGAATCGTTTTCGTATTGCTTTGCTTGTTGGGTATAGTATCCGACTCTTTGGTGTTTGCTCTTTGAACGTTCGTTTTGTTCATTCGATAGAATCAATTAAGTCATTATCGTTTTTTTCTTCTTCAACAAAACACATTTCAAAACTAACCTTACTCCTGGTTTTTGTGTTGCTTGATGTTGTTATTCTTCTCTGTATCCCATCAACAACGTATCGTTAACACAGAAGAAAGTCATCAACCTACATTCAACACTAGCAGTTGTCTATCTGACGGATACGAAAAAAAAACGCCAAACAGAAAAAAACTAATGCATGTTTAGTTTGTCGTGTTGGTTTTCTGTCTCCTCAGTTTTTCGAAAGACATGTCGTTTTATGTGATTAGTGTTGACACAACTTCATCAATAATAATAATAATATTTTCCTGTTTGTTCTTTCTCTTTTCTTTAACAAACTCTTTTTTTCCCGCTCTGTCAACCTGTTTCCATAAATTTTCTATTAAATGTGATGATGTTGTAAAGTGCAAATGACAACGTCAGCAAACTGCAGCGAAATGTTGTTTTCATTCATGCAACATTTTGTGCAAACAGCCATTAAGTGAGCTCCCTGGGCCGTCGGCTAAAAAACAGTGTTGCCAGATGCTGACTAAAAAGTCCTGGGAGAGTAGAACAAATATAACATATTAAACAAGTAAAGAAGGAGTTAAGTTCGGCCGGGCCGCACTTTATTTACCCCACACAATGGATTGCATTCCAGAGAGGCTGTCCATTTTCGTAACAGTGCAGTAACATTACAGGAAAATTAAAAAATTTTTTTATATTGCCAAACCAAACCAAATAAAATTATTGAAAAAAAAAATAATTTTATAAATAAATATAAAATTTTAATTATTTTAAATCACGCTTATAAGCATATGTTTATACTATATATATAAAGGGTGTTTTTTATTGGGGTATAGAACTTTAAGTTGGCATCACTTTTTTAACTGGCGGCCATTTTGTCAGCTGTCAAGTGATTAATATTTAGTTTGGTTTGCCATTTCATCATGAACAGGTTGACAAAAGAACAACGCTTGCAAATCGTGCACATTTATTTCGAAAGTAATGGTTCAGTTCGCGAAGTTCACCATTTTATGGTCGACATAATCGTCCATCAGAGCAATTAATTCGGTTAACCATGGATCGTTTTCGCACTACGTTTACTCTATGTGATAATACGCATCCGCAGAGACGTCGAACAGTGCGCACCGAAGAAACAATTGCCGCTGTAGAGCAAAGTGTTGAAGAGGACCCGAATGAATCGATTCGACACCGTGCACAGCAATTGGAGCTGCACAGCAATTGGAGAAAGTGGTTGAAAATTGGACCTGTAGAATTGGCTATATTCGAGCCAGCCGCGGCGGCCACATGCCCGAAATCATATTTAAACATTAATGGCATAAAATTATCCTTTCAATAAAGCCAAATTGATGGACATTAAAACGATTTTCTTGTGTTTTATTTCAATTCGAAGTTCTATACCTCAATAAAAAACACCCTATATATCGAAATAATACTTCAAGTCAATTCAAAACGTAAATATATGTCGTTTGGTTGGGTGTATTTACATCATATTTTAATTTCAAAATTACAAATTTTTAAAATCCATTATCTCGTATGTATGCATTGCAATATAACCTAATTTCATGATTCTACCCATTTTTGCCGTAAACGTAAAAATCTTTTCGTTTTGCGGGTCTATGCAGTCAGAAGAATGCATACACCGAATTCCATGATTGTAGCTGCTGCCATTTGGCTGGTACCATTTTTATCCTCTTTTTTCAATTTTACCCCCTCAAGAGTACGACAATCCAAATTATCTTTATTTTACGTATCTATGCAATTATAGGGATGTATACTCCGAATTTCATGACTCTAGCTGCGGTCATTTGGTTGGTACTATTTTTATCCCCTTTTTCCATTTTTAACTCCAAAAAGTACGAGTATTTTAGGTATCTACGCAATCAGAGGAATTTATACACCGAATTTCATTATTCTAGGTGCAACCGTTGGTACCATTTTTATCCCTCTCTTCCCATTGTATCCCTTGAAAGTACGAATTTGGAAAAAAATCTTATTTTCGTGTCTACGCAATCAGAGGAATGTATACACCGAATTCCATGATTGTAGCTGCTGCCATTTGTCTGGTACCATTTTTATCCCCCTTAAAAGTACGACTTTCTAAAATCTCTTTATTTTCGGAGTCTACGCAATTAGAGGGATATACACACCGAATTTCATCACTCTAGCTGTAGCCATTTAGTTGGTACCATTTGTATCCATTGTATCCCTTGAAAGTAGAAAGAGTATTTTAGGTATCTACGCAATCAGAGGATTTCCGACCACCGAATTTCATTATTCTAGGTGCAACCGTTTAGTTGGTACCAATTTTATCCCTCTCTTCCCATTGTATCCCTTGAAAGTACGAATTTGGAAAAAAATCTTATTTTTCGTGTCTAAGCAGTCAGAGGAATGTATACTCCGAATTTCATTACTAGCTGCGGTCATTTGGTTGGTACTATTTTTATCCACTTTTTCCATTTTAACTCCAAAAAGTATGAGTATTTTCGGTGTCTACGCAATCAGAGGAATGTATACACCGAATTTCATTATTCTAGGTGCAGCCGTTTGGTTGGTCTCATTTTTATCCCTCTAGTCCCATTTTACCCCTTAAAAGTACGAATTTGAAAACGTACTTTCATATTATGTATATACTCAATTAGAGGAATGTACACACCGAATTTCATGTTTCTAGCTGTTGCCGTTTGATAGGTACCATTTTTATCCCTTTTTGTCCCATTTCACCCCCTACTAATAATAATCACTTTATGTAAGGGAATGCGCATACCCAATATCAAGTAAGTACAAGCAGACATGTTGAAAAAATATGCTTAAATACTCTAAAATTTTAGGGGTTATTATGGGTATTTTTAGTCCTTGAGAGGGAAAAAAATTTCCCTTTGGGCCGATTTCGCCCAGTTTCAACCTCAAACGATCTACGATTATGAGACGAATTTATGGAAAATTTGGACGTCTTAGCTCCTTTCGTCTAGATGCTATAATGGACGGACATGGCTAGATCGTCTTCGAATTTTATGACGATCAGAATATATATACTTTATAGGGTCTCAAGTCGATATTTCAAGGTGCTGCAAACGGAATGACACCCTGTAGATGGAGGGTATAAAAATGATAATTACAGTGAAATAAAAAGTGCCAAACCTTTTGAAAAATACGAAAGAGAAAGAAGGCTGGTTGTTTTTTTAATTGCCCACTTCATTGCTTTTGCTAAAAGTATACAATTGAAAAGCTTTAAATTTTACTATAGGCGTTTAATTTGCTTATAAAAAGTGCAGCATTTTGTTTACCGTATCGCATATTTCTATATTTTTATTTAATTTACTTTTAAATATTTTGACGGAGAATGTGTAACGTTCTCAAAATATTTCTCACTGATGGGTCACCAACAAAATAAACAAAAACAAACTCTGGCAACAAGCTCACAATTCCAAAAGATAAATATTTCCAAAAATTCACAAATTAAAAACTTTTAAGAAACGTGAAATATTCAAATAATAAATTTAAAATTCACAAAAAGGAATCCCAAAACAAATGTATTTTTCACATGTAACGAAGCATTTTCGTGATTTGGAGTTAAAACACATCGCTCATTTTTTTGAAGGAACGGGAGAGCGATTTAAAGATTATAATCTTTAAGATTATATCTAACATGATTGCTACTCTTAATATGATTTTATGTATTTTTTATATTTTTTTATAATTAGAAGAAATGATTTTGTAATATTTTTTATTCTACTCCAAATATAATATGATTCAAGCAAAGATGCTATTAATTTTTAAATTAAATATATGTATCACACGCAACTCGTTTTATTCAATTTTAACTTTTTTGACTGCTGATTTTAACAAAATTATAGAACACAATTGTTTGAGTGAGTTTCAGTCCAGTTCAGTTTTCCAGCTGTAACTAGTGCTGCGCCTACTAACCCACATTGCCTTCATTTTTATATTTGGAGAAGATTTTAAGCTTTTCTGCTGAACTTCTGTAACATCTTTCGTTCCACATAGCCCACTTTAATTACCAGCGTCATTCGTTGTTGTAATGGCTCGGAAATTTATCATCAAACACATTCGGGAAAGATTCCAGCTAAAAGCTGTCATTTAATGCCATTTTGCAAATCATGAGAACATTGAACGAACGAAATTATGACAGAGCTGTGCACATGAA
The DNA here is from genome assembly GCA_947397865.1 of Polietes domitor. Classification (NCBI taxonomy): domain Eukaryota; kingdom Metazoa; phylum Arthropoda; class Insecta; order Diptera; family Muscidae; genus Polietes; species Polietes domitor. Next base: position 36,637,276 of record OX377618.1, read on the forward strand.
TGAATGACTTGAGTGTTTGTGTTCCTTGTGGTCATGTCGGTGCATCGCATCTTTCTTTCGTTCCCAGCCATGAAAAGAAAGAAGAAACCTTTGCCGGAAATGTGACACCGAATCGGGCTAGAGAAAGGAGAAAAGGAGCGCCGTAGCCTTCGTCTGAGGCTTGTTTTCTCCGGTTTTCATTTTGCTAAATACTCCAAATGACACTGCAACGGGCAATGACTGTAATTGCATTAAACAATGAAATGAACAGCATCGTGGATGGATCATGGATGTGGTGGTGTCACCGGGAGATGCGGAATATTTCTTTGTGGTTTCCAAACCGAATGACGACAAAAACCGCAAGAATGGGAAAACATACATACATACATGTAGTGTTAAATCATAATCGACGATGAAGAAAAAAATGTACGACAGAATTTCACTCGAGCGAAAGAAAAAAATCACATGAGACGTCATCATACAGTGGGGCCATGGGGAAATGAACAGAGAATGGTGTTCAGTCCCAAATAGCATGCCTTTGGTTATTTTGGGTGGTTATTTATCTTTAAGTCAAAGAGTGTAGTTTTCATTTTCGTTAAAGAAATATCAACAGATTTGCTATATACATTATATAAAGAATAATAATAAATCGGGGTTTTGAGTTATATCATCAAAAACACATTCAAGACAGATTCCAACTTAGAGCTGTCATTTAATGTAATTTCTATCCAATTGAGGTTTTGCAAATCATGAGAACATCACAACGAACATAACAGAGATGTGCACTCGTGCAGTAAATGAGCGACACGTAAAATCAGTAGAAAAAAGTATGATTTCCGTGATGAAGTATTTAATTCATTGAAGTATTTAAATACCCACCAAAAACTGGAAGGAGGGGAAGGAGTTTTTTTACCATCTTGAAATATCGATCTGAGATCCTATAAAGTTTATATATTTTTTTAAAACAAACAAGGCAAGACCTCGAAATATAAGTACTAAATAGAATTTTTTCCTGTCAGTAAATTTTCAAATATTATTTTGAACATTCACTGTGAAGGACCAATACAATTGCCCTCGTTTTAATTGGTTGTCATAAGAGATGGATTCTTTAATTTCGAAAAGTACAGGGTTTTCCAACAAGAGGTGGTTTTTTGAATCACCCGGTATTTCGGTAGCTGTCACTTTTGAAGCTTTTATTCTTTGACATTAATAAAAATGGAGCGCTTCAACAACGCACTGAAATTATTAAAATTCGCCACAAAAATGATCCGGAATTCCATGGAAAAATCATCTTGACTAATGAGGCCCATTTCCACCTCGGTGGCTACGTCAACAAGCAAAATTGTAGCATCTGGGGCTCGTCGTGTGACTGTTTGGTGCGGTTTATGGTCCGGCGGGGTCATTGGACCTTACTTTTTCGAAAATGAGGCTGGATCAATAGTTACGGTGAATGGATTGCGCTATCGAGAGATTTTTGTGGTCGGAGTTGGATGGTATTGATCTGGACAACGTTTACTTTCAACAAGACGGCGCTACGTGCCACACAAGCAACGAAAAGATTCCGGACCGTGTTATCTCTCGAAGAGGTGATCACAATTGGCCACCGAGATCATGTAATTTAACACCTTGCGACTTCTTCCTTTGGGACCACGTGAAAGATAAGGTCTACGCCAACAGCCCAGCGTCGATTCAAGACCTCAAAAATAGAATTCGTGAGGCTATCGAGGACATAGGGCACAAAATTTGGAAATATTAACCCATTTTGACCCAGTGTTCGATTAATCGAACAGTAAACAGTAAGAAACGGTGGAAAACAAATTTGGCTGGGCTTTAATGGGTTAAAAACTTACTTCCAAAGTAGTAAGTCTTTAACGCAAAATAATAAGCCTTCATGAAGCTCATTTCGATCTTGGTGGCTATGTCAGTAAGCAAACCCACATGTGACTACTGAGAAGCCAATGAATCCACAACGACTCACTGTTTGGTGTGGATTTTGGGCTATACTGAAAAATTGGCTTGATCGGAGAGGCACTGCCGAGCCTGGCGAGTCGTACACTGAAAGAATTATCTTCATAATATTTATGATTTTGTCTTAAGATCAGTGAAAATTTTCATTAAAAAAAGTCGCCAAAGAAACATTTCATAAAATGTATGAAACATGTTTCATAAAGCACAAATCAATAAAAAGTTTCATAGAATTTATGAAACATTTCTTCGAAACTATGAAATGCAGTTCTTTATTCGATGAACTTTTGTCATACAAGTTCATTATTTTTCATAATATGATTTATGAAAATTTTCATATAATTTATGAAGAAACTTCATTAATTTTATGAAACAGTTTTATAAATAGTAGGTACTGAAGTTTCCAATACAAACAAAAATAGAAAAAAGGTCTGACTCGTTGACTAACCAATCAACACACACCACCATTGCGAGAATCTTTGCAATGAGTATGTCTTTGACCTAAATCAGGGCAAATACTTATGTCAATGTTAATAGACGACAAATGAGCATCTCCCAAAAAAGGACTACAAAAAAACTGAAATCAGACCATACTAATAGCTTTAAACTTTTTTTCCTTATTTCGACAACTTTTTTATTATGAAACTTGAAGTTAACTTGCTCTCTTTTATTTTTTTAAAAGTTGAAGTCTTATAACGAAAATTACTAATTTTTTTACTACGAGTGGAAATTTTTGTCCCGTCCGTTTTTTTGCTGTACCTAATTAAAAAAAAATTAAGAGATAATTCTCATATTTCATAAATCTACGAACAAAATATATCCTCTGACCTTCATTTACATGTATATATGGAAAAACAAAGTTCTCAAAAAATCTCTGATCTTTCTATATTTCTAAAATTTTGTACTAATTTGTACTAAATCCTGATGATATATTTTTAAAATGTAGTACTCTTTAAGCGCTTTAGAACACTAAAAAGCCTGATCGACTTTTTCAGTTTCTTTCTTGTTTTTGGCGTAGTTTAAGGCGTGCGAATGTCCCGTCCGGGTCATTGGGTGATGCCCAAATGAGAATTGCTAGCATTCAACGAATAAAGTCGACACACTAAAAATGTAGTTGTATGTTATGAAACATTTCATAGAAACTATGAAATTATTCATTATATTTATGAAGACATTTCATAACACAATTATTTTATTGGTTATGTCATATTTCACAATATTTAAGAATTGTTTCTTTAATACTATGAAATCTTTCTGTGGTCTTATGAAACTAAGTTTCACTAATTTAATAATTTTGTTTTATGAAATATTAAATGTTTATGAAAAAATTGTATGAAACATTTCATTTTATTTATGATAATATTTCATTCATATTAAGAAAAAACTCACTAAATTTATGAAAAACCCTTTATCAAATCGCTTCGTAAATATTATGATATTATTATGATTCTTTCAGTGTAGTAATATGAATGATATTGTGTATTATTAAATGACAAAGTTAAACCTTTCGAATAAAACCAGAAATTTGAAAAAATAAAAAGGCCAATTATAATTTAAACAAGTAAGAAGGCGTTAATTTCGGCCGGGCCGAATCTTACAAACCCTCCACCACGGAGTGCATTCCACAGTATTACCAGCAGATTAAAGGGTGTCGACTTTACATAGAAGTGCAGTACCATATTACGAAAATTGTGATATTTGTATGCACATTATTATATTTGTTTACTATTTCAAACTATAATGTATACTTATGCGCACTGTTTAAAATCGGCAATAAGTCGCCATTAGAAAGAAACTTTTTCAGATACAGACAAAGTGATAAGAAAAGTATAAATTACAAGTACAAATTTCGAAAAAAAACCTTTTTCGAGTATTCATAGTCAGAATGTATACACCGAATTTCATGATTTCAACTTCAGCGGTTTGGTAGGTCCCATTTTTATCCCTCTTTTTAATTATATCCCTTAAAAGTACGAACTTCGAAAAATCCCTCTATTTTACGTGTCTATGCAATTAGAGGGATGTACACACCGAATTTCATGATTCTAGCTGTTGTCGTATCATTGGTACCATATTTTATCCCTTTTTGTCCCATTTCGCCCGCTAAAATTCTATCAGCGGCCATTTTGTTGGTGCCATTTTTATCCCCTTTTTCCAATTTTGCCCCCTTAAGAGTACGACTATCTAAAATCTCTTTATTTTACGTATCTGCACAATTAGAGGGATGTACACTAGGGCGTACCTCAAAAAAAAAGTTCGCCGTACACCTTCGAATATGAAGTATTATTGAAAGGTAGTTTCAAAAAAAAAATTTTATTTTTTTATGCCGAACGTAGGGGTCGCGCTTTTACATTTTTCTATATAACTTGTATTTATAAACGGATTTTAAAGTGTGATACATCGATGTTTTTGTCTCGACGAGGCCGATTTTTTTGTCTTTGAAGTCATTGAGCTCAAGCACCCCCTTCTGGTACTTACCCATCATTTCTCAGTTGCTACTACCCTAATGTACCACTCTAATAATCGAAAATTAAAGCTCGCATAAAATCATGAATCATGTTTGAGCTCAATGACTTCAAAGACAAAAAAATCGGACAAAAACATCGATGTATCACACTTTAAAATCCGTTTATAAATGCAGAAGTTATATAGAAAAATGTAAAAGCGCGACCCCTACGTTCGGCATAAAAAAATAAAAAAAATTTTTTTGAAACTACCTTTCAATAATACTTCATATTCGAAGGTGTACGGCGAACTTTTTTTTTTTTTACTTGTAACCTGGTACGCTCTAATGTGCATTGCAAATATCAAGTAAATACAAGCTAATATGTTCAAAAAACATGCTGCAATACTCTAAATATTAGGGGTATTTTCAGTCCTTGTGAGGGAAAAATTTTTCCCTCTGGGCCGATTTCGTCCACTTTCAATCCCAACCGATCTACAACCATAAGACACATTTAGGAAAAGTTTGAACCTCCTAGCTCATTTCGTTCGCCCGCTATCGTGCTTTCAACAGACAGACGGACATGGCTATATCGTCTTAGAATTTTACCACGACCCAGAATATATATACTTTATGGGGTCACCGATGAATATTTCAAGGTGTTACAAACGGAATGACAAAGTGAATATACCCCCATCCTGGAGGTGGAGGGTATAAAAACGAATCGAAATTTATAGAAACCATAAGACCGTATTTTCCATATAGATATTATTTTTCGCATATTTTTTATAATTTGGAGGATATTTTTGTATCTATTTGTTACTAAGAAATTATCTTTTATGGTAAATATTGTCACCGTGTAGAATTTTATGAAAATATAAAAATATGTACAAACTTATGAGTGTGTCAGCAAAAAATTAATTAACATTATTATGAGTTAATTAATTCATGTTATGATTTATACGATATTCGATGTGGATTGTCGATTCGAAAAAGATGATCGTCTTTTTTAGGTAAAACTGGTGCCGATTTACTGTCCAATGATTTCTTCTGGTTACCAATCATATAAGATAAACTGGGGGTGGGGTCGATATTAGTTAACCTGGAGGATGGTTAAAACTAAGGATGTTCATGATTAAGGGAAAATTGCTCACTCTAGTTTCCCCCTTTTTAGTTAGCGCGCATAACAGGCCTAGGTGTATGCCCCTGGACATGAGTCTCCCACTTCGGTTGACGTGAGTCCTCTTTTTCAACTTAACCTAATCAAAACTGATTGGACAACGATTCGATCTTGTGCTGAAGATGCCATTGATGCGTTCAAAATCCATGTTAAGGCGTTGCGAGCAGAAGGAAAAAATGTTAAAGTGCATAAGAATTTTTTTGATAACCAAGTGAAATTTTTAAATATTACGGTTAGCTACGAAATTACAAAATTGCAAAAATTTACATTTTTTCCAGCTTTTAGTTAATTTTTCCGTTTTCCGGGGTACATCTTTTCAAGTGTTGTTTTGCCAACACGCTCTGTTTCTTTTTTTACAGAATCCAAGACAACTTCAAGGTTCACCTCTTCCATAGAATATCCACCATTCACGTTTTTTGTGTTACACACACTCAACTCCACACTCTATCCAAAAGGTAGCCGTGCTGCTGCTAACCTTGATCTACATAATACAAGGGGGGGGGGGCTAGTTATTCAGAGAAGTGATTTTGGCTTTTGGATTTTTTTCTTATCGTTTCTATTCCCAATAAAGCCCGGCAATTCAAAGTCAATTAACAGAGTACAGAGTTTTTACTATTAACCGTCAGCCGAAAAGCCGTCTTACGATAATCCAGATGAATGAATGAATGAATGTTCGCGTACGAATGAGCCCGTGTGCGGTAAATGATAAATTGCTACAAAATGTTTCAAGATAATCCGAAAATAATAAATTTCATAAATTGTTGTTGTTTTTATGCGTCGTCTCTGTGCAAAAGCTGGCAACGGAAACTGTTAACATGAGCGACACAAGCCCCTCAACATCGGCCCGAAACACTTCACTGGCGTTTACACCCAATCGTGGTTTCGTTTTGGCTTCATTCGCCCGTTCCTCGTAAAACTGAAGTTGAAATTGAAAATTCACGGTTACATTCATTCATTACACAAAAAAAAACTATTTTTAACTCTGTTAACACTTCTCTTCAAAGGCCCACAATTTCAAGAGTTTCTTTTCACAATTCTACGAAACGTAAAAAAGCGCGTGTTTTGAATTAACAGTGTTTCTATTGTTGTTGTCTTTCGTTTTGTTGAGAAGCGGAGCCACATGTGTGTCTTTTTAAAAGTTCGGTGTGTCTCCTAATCGTCCCACAATATGCATTTAATCATTTTGGCTTAGAAGTTTAAGCCATTGTCTGTTGGCCACAACTAACAAGAACAGCACATGTTTGTGGCCCAGACGAAGTAGGAAAGTTGAAAAGTTGAGCTGTTGTAAGCAATTTATTTTGTCCACGTCCTCTAAGTTTTCCTCTAATCCATAATTATTCACCCCACAAAGAATAGACTTTGGACTAAAGACTTTGGTTTGTAAGCCATGGGCTATACTAATAATGGAGGGTATAGTTATGTTAACTTTAAGTAAGTAATGCCTGAGATCTGGTGTAAATAGTCGATTTGCATTAAAAAAATAAGAAAAACAGTTTTCGACCAAAAGAAAATGACCCAAGAAAAAGAAACTAAAAATCATTAAAAGAAAATGTGAGCCAAAAATTGAAAAGAACCCAAAATAATAAATTGATTAATTCAATTTTTTGTTTGTTTTATTTCGGTCTGTAATCAATACCCAGTTCAAATTAGAAATTAGATTGAGCTCAAAAATAAATACAAAATCAAATACTAAATGCAAAATGCAAAATTGCCTAAAAATAATCGCATAAATTGCATCACCCAAACATTGAGTAACAATTGTATCCCTTTCTTTAGGCCATTTCTTACTGGTGTCACATGTAAAGTAAATTCTTCTTTGATAAGATTTTCACCTTTTATTTTGTCGATTTTTTTTTGGGAAAACAGGAAATTTAATGTCAGTGATTTTTTTGAGGTTAGGATTTTCATGCATTAGTATTTGACAGATCACGTGGGATTTCAGACATGGTGTCAAAGAGAAAGATGCTCAGTATGCTTTGACATTTCATCATGAATAGACTTACTAACGAGCAACGCTTGCAAATCATTGAATTTTATTATCAAAATGCGTGCTCTGTTAAGAAAGTTCAGAAAGAAAGAAATTGTGTTCAGCGACGAAGCTCATTTTTGGCTCAATGGGTACGTAAATAGGCTGAATTGTCGATTTTGGAGTGAATGTCAGCCAGAAGCATTGCAAGAGCTACCAATGCATCCAGAAAAAGTCACAGTTTGGTGCGGTTTATGGGCTGGTGGCATCATTGGACCGTACTTCTTCAAAGATGATGCGAATCGTAACGTAACTGTGAATGGTGAGCGCTACCGTGAGATGATATCCAACTTTTTTTTGCCCAAAATGGAAGAACTGAACTTGGTTGACATGTGGTTTCAACAAGATGGCGCTACATGCCACACAGCTCGCGATTCTATGGCCATTTTGAGGGAAAACTTCGGAGAACAATTCATCTCAAGAAATGGACCGGTAAGTTGGCCACCAAGATCATGCGATTTGACGCCTTTAGACTATTTTTTGTGGGGCTACGTCAAGTCTAAAGTCTACAGAAATAAGCCAGCAACTATTCCAGCTTTGGAAGACAACATTTCCGAAGAAATTCGGGCTATTCCGGCCGAAATGCTCGAAAAAGTTGCCCAAAATTGGACTTTCCGAATGGACCACCTAAGACGCAGCCGCGGTCAACATTTAAATGAAATTATCTTCAAAAAGTAAATGTCATGGACCAATCTAACGTTTCAAATAAAGAACCGATGAGATTTTGCAAATTTTATGCGTTTTTTTAAAAAAAAAAGTTATCAAGCTCTTAAAAAATCACCCTTTAGTATTTTCAGTATAAAAATCTTACAAATATCTTCACAAAAAGTGTGTATTCCCCTAATCTGGTTTTCGAAATGTTCCTTTCATATAGTACAGGGGTTTCCAACAAGAGGTGTTATTTTGCATCACCCGGTATTTTCGGTATTTGACAAGTCGAAAGTAAGCCAATACTAAAAATGGAACGAAATACGCTTCAACCACGCATTGAAATTGGGAGTGCCACATAATCCCCAAAATCAAAATCCCCAAACACAAAATCCCCAGACGAAAAAAAAATCCCCAAATCAAAATCCCCAAACACAAAATCCCCATACTTTTTTGGAGATAGTGTCACAAAATCCCCAAATTTTTACGATATTACCGATCATATAAAAAAAATGTTGAACGTCTTAAGAAAATTAAAAAAGTTGTTAGATCTCGAACTGATTTAGATAAAATAACTTATTTGTCTTCTATATCTCATAATATTTCACTTTGTAATTAAAAGTTATATAACATGTTCTAAATTTCATCTTATATGTAAACTATTTTGATAAAGAAAAAATATTGGTTTTTTCCCATTATTAAATATTTGTGAAGTCATCATATAATTTTTAAGATTTTAATTTCAAACTGAACTATTTTTATAAAGAAGTATTGTTGTTTTCTCCTTATTGTTGTACATTTTAGGTTTAAAATCGCGCGATTTTAAACCTAATTTTAATGTATTTCACACAGAAAATGGGGATTTTGTGTTTGGGGATTTTGATTTGGGGATTTTGATTTGGGGATTTTGATTTTGGGGATTATGTGGTACACCCATTGAAATTATTAAAATTCACTACAAAAATGGTGAAAATCTTGTCACAGTCACAGTTCGTTCGTAAAGCGTTTTTGGGTCGTCGTGATGCACCTTGTCGGACCGTAATACAGAAATTGGTGGAAAAACTCGAGCTGTTGGGACAAGTTAGTGATGTGAAGTATAAAACCCGTGCACCTCGCTCAAGAACAACTGAGAATATTGCTGTTGAAGAAAACCCAGGTTTGTCCATTCCTCATCGTTCTTTCGAATTGGGCATTCCACAAACGTCATAAAGAATTAACACAAGAACTCAAGCCGGCCGATCATCAACAACGTCGTGTCTTTGCTGATTGGGTCCTTGAGATGAATGAAAATGATCCGGAATTCCATCGAAAAATCATCTTGACTGATGAGGCCCATTTCCACTTCGGTGGCTACGTCAACAAGCAAAATTGTCGCATCTGGGGCTCGGAAAATCCATGAGTTATTGTTGAGAAGCCTCTCCATCCTCATCGCGTGACTGTTTGGTGCGGTTTATGGTCCGGCGGGGTCATTGGACCTTACTTTTTCCAAAATGAGGTTGGATCAACATCGTGAGGCTATCGAGGACATAGGGCAGCCACTTTGCGATTTGGTTATGGAAATTTTCATGAAAAGGATATGGTCCTGGCGATATGGCGTGATCGTGGTGGCCATTGTCTATGATGTTGTTTTTCATTATTAAGGACATACCTTCCTCTTAATTATAAAATAAACATCCGATCATTTATCTCAAAAATGGTATTTTTCTTTGAATACCAAAATAACACGTCTTAGTGCTCAAAAGATTCAATAAAATATTTTTCAATATTTCCCGTATTCCCAGGAAATTTAAAAATTTTTCCCGGGAATTCCCGGACCCCTAGTTGGCACCTAACAACATTTAATTTTGCCAAGGCTCACAATATTAGTAATAACTCTTCTATTCGACTTATTGTTAAAAATTCTAAAATTATCTGCCCAAATCAAAATTTAATCCAAATCGAATTACGGAGAAGCCCCCTAGAACATTTAAAGTTAATATTCAAGTGGTTGATGAAAATAATGATATTTGAAGATCTGAAATTACAGTTGAAGATATTTACTGAATTGAATTTTCATTAAATTTGCATCCCTTTTCAGGAACAATGGAATGGAACAAAATATTCAAAAAAATCAATTTCAACCACCACTGTTTTGTTCTCTTTCTATTCATGATTTAAATGAATGTATTTTTAGATTTTACATGAATTGATTTTTTTTAGTTTGTTTTTTTTTGTGGCGTTTTGTTTTTTTTTTTTTGTATTTCAATGATTATTTTTAATTATTTGGCGCGTGTTATAATCAGAGTCGTTGTTGATGCTGCGCTGTGCTCTGCTGTTGTAGTATTATTTTAATTCGGCATGTTGCCATTTGTAGTCGGTGTGTTGTTGTTGTTGTTGTTTATATGGTGCACCACCACCGGCACAGTGTTCCATTTGAAATGCATCTGCTGTGATGCCGGCCGTGGTTGTTGCATGAAAGAATGATTTTTCTCTTTTTTTTGAAAACGATACTGGCTGCATGACTGTGTTCTTTGTTCAATGGCGCTGCTGCTGCCGCCACAGCCACAACTCATGGCATATGGTTGGACCGACTGAGCTGCCTCTCATGCGATGTCTGCTGCATGGCGGCTGGTGGTACATGGTCGCTGTACCACAAATTACGAGCTACGAACTTCACCACCGGTCGTTGTATTTAAAGTGTTCAATGCCCGCATGCGGTTGTAATACTCGATTACGGCAACTCACACTAAAAAAAAATGCAGTCAAATACTACGATTTCGGTTTCTTTATTTTTATTCATTTCATTATTTCATGCATGAATTTAATGAATGCACACACACACACACACACCCATACAAAAAGTACATTTGTACGGGACTATACAAGTTGCCCTTTTATCGCTGCAAAAGAAAACTCAGAATCCAGCATTTCTTGGGGAAAAAAGAAATGGGCATCTGTTTCATATTCTTCGACAAATTAATTGTAATTATCAATGTGAAAATAAGAATATCCAAGACAAATTACAATGCAATGTATGTCTAAACCATGAGTGAAATGTCTTGATTTCACACTACTTTACAAAATATTGTTTTGTTTCTCACAATTAAAAAAAAATATTTTTTATTAATGATTTTTATTTGAATATTTTCAATGTTTCGTCGGGGTGCCACAAGCCAAATTTTGAATAGATCACACATTTCGGAAAGGTCTGCTATATCCAGCTTTAAGGATTGAGATATTTGATTATATCTCCAATACTTCCCGGGAAGTTCTCGACTTCTGTTCGTTTCGCAGCATCGGCAGTGGTCGTCGAATTGTAGCTTTATTCGTCGCGCATTATTTGCAATTGCTCAATGGCCCGTCAGCACGTCGCACAGTGTATTATAAGCAGCAAAAACTCTTAAATTTCATGCGCCCAAATCTCAACTTTACTGATTGAATTATGCAAAGAACATTCCTATTAAGCATATTCTAAAAGATTTTGACCATATCGCGGTTAATTTTAGCTGTGTATGCATTTAAAGTTCATAACTTTTAAAATAGTTGCAAATTTCATTATAAGATAGGTTATTTTATTGGGTTGTATCTCGGAAACCATGTATCGCATTGAAATGTCTTTTAGTTCATAGAAAATAGGAGCCCTTGAGGTGTTATTTTGCATTTAGAAAATTGTAATTAGGTTTTTGCTTTCCTTTTCCGACAGAGGTTTACCTGAAGTTTGTATTTAATCAGTATTGGTAATTTTCTACAGTATAAAACTATATTCGCGAGGCCGGCCGATGCCTCGGCATTTACAAATATTATTAAACTATTGTCTTATTTATTAATTTTAAGAAGAATATTCTGCTTATAGCTGCCAACATCGATTTAATTACTGAAATGGTAAAACCTTCTAAGCCAAAAATGAAGCAAAGTATTGCTTCGTTGTTTTCTGTTAATGTATTCAGGGACATTTATTTAAAGCATATTTTAGGGATGTAAGGTTTTATGGCATGCGAGCTCATGTAAATATTGGTTCGATATTAATCTTAAGTTGAGTGAAAAGCTCTAATAGCCTTGTGTCATCGATTAAAAAATAAAATAATTTTTATACAAAATTTCGCAAATCGTAAAAAACCAAAAATTTTATTTAGGCATTGGGCGTGGCACTGACAATTTTCATTTAATTGTGGACTCAAATGAAATCACTGGTAATGATTTGTATTCATATATATATTAAAATAAGAAATTTATGAAGTTTTTTTCATTTTAACTTACATGGGAGGTGGGCGGATTTAAACAAAACTAGTAAATCAAAAAAAATTTTTTTTTCAAATCCATGCTTTATGCAAGCAGAATTCTATTGGGCCTAGAAATTCTTTTTTAGTTATCTTTTGTAGAAGGAAAAATTACTGCAAAATTTCAGTTTTTTATCTGCCATAGAACGGCATATATTCGAAAATGGGTTTTAACTTCGTATGGGAGGTGCCACGCCCACATTTCCATTACCGCCCATGTTTGTCACAACTACGCACATTAATGCTAGATGCACTTACACAAAATTACAGTAGGTGTAATTTTGGTTTTAACTTCATATGGGAGGTGCCACGCCCACTTTTGCATTACCGCCCATTTTAGGCGCAACTACGCACATTGATGCTAGATGCACTTACACAAAATTTGAGCACTATACGCGTCATAGAACTGACACTATTCGATAATATGTTTTAACTTCGTATGGGAGGTGGTACGCCCACTATTCCAATACCGCCCATTTTTGGCAGAACTACGCACATTGATGGTAGATGCACTTACACAAAATTACAGCACTCTAGGTGTCATAGAACTGACAATATTCAATAATAGGTTTTAACTTCGTATGGGAGGTGCCACGCCCCTTTGTCCAATTGGTCAAATTTTTCCATTTCCTTGTATTGTCATCGAAAATGATTAAGTGTGCAAAATTTGAGCAAAATTGGTTGAGAAAAAAGCTTTCAAAAATTGATTTCAAATTTTGTGGCACACAAACATATATAGAAAGTAACCTTATATAAAGCATGGAAAAATGGTTTTTGATCTAATTTGACGATATAAGGGATGTGTGCGCAATTTCAAGGTCCCAGCTCTATTCCTTCAAATTTTTGGCTGCAGATTGTATGAAAATATTCCACTGTGCGTCGTTCAGTCATGCAATGGGCTTTGGTATTTTTTTGTTATACTTAAGTCTAGATAGTGTATTAAGATACAAGTTTTAGCAGACCCTTTCGGTGTTGCGACCAGCTACGTAGAAATGGAGCTTAAAGTAGATCCTATGAAACTCTCAAAGCCTTAACCTTAAGCAAAGTTTTAATGCTCCACACATACACACAAAGCATTTCAGCAAATTTAACCGCAAGAGAATAACTCACACATATTTTAATTTGAATTCTTAGAACAAATATTGAAATACCTGAATATTGTAAAGCGACGAATCAAAACATAGCCAATCATCCCCTTGGTGAACCAGCACACCCTGCGAACGGCTAAAGGCATCAATTAACATTAAATTACAAGTTCGTGCATTGCATTTGGCCCATGATGTCATTTCATTGTAATTTTTGTCGAAACACTGTGAAAACCGTGAAGGTACAGGTACATGCACTCGTATACGACGAGTATTGTGAACAAAAAGTGTCAGCACTTCACTTCAATGGAAAAGCATCATCCTCGGTGTGCCATCATTCATTCACCGGTGACAAACATGACACATTGCCAATGCAATTATTTCAATTTATTCTCTTCAATTTATTTGCTCTCATGACGTCAGATGGCAACAATTATTTGAATTATTCGTTTTTAGAAGAGCAAAAACTGTATAAATACAGCACGTGTTAATATCATGACATGACGGAAAATCGGCTTACAATATTAGTATTTTAAGGGTCGCTTTTGTAGAATTCTTCTCAAACGAATTAAAAACTATAACGGTCACAAGAATATTGTTCAATATTAATAACTATGTATGGAGAAAATTATGGACAGATGTAAATTCCAATTTAATTGAAAATGTCCTCACTACTTATATTTCGAATAACTTTTACGAGGGACATGATTAGGGATGTCAAACCGAAAACCGGATAATCGGTGTTAACCACGACACCGTCCACCGGTTTTTTTAAAAATTGGCATTGTCGACAAACCGGGGAAACCGGTGTTTTCAATTTGAAATTACAAAACATTTGTATTTCATGTATATATTCTACAATAAAAATACACAAAAAAATTTGAGAGTAATGATTTGTTTACTAGCTGCGAATATAAACTGAATTTACCTCTTCATACCGCAGGTTTAAGACGTTTCCCAAAATAGTGATTTGTCACGTTGAAAAAACCAAGTAGGATATCTCAAATAGTTTCGTTTGAAGCTTGATGTGTAACATCGAAGCCATTGACTGCTATTGCTAATTTTTTTTATTGGTTTATACCTAAAGGAATCATGTTTTGTTCGATCCAAATTTGTTTACATTCTCGACTAATCATATCGGATATCTAATTGAGCGCGAAATTAAAACATATCACTCGAGAGCATTGATGGAGGTAGAAAATGTGTATTTAATATTTGCATCAAAAAATTAATCTTCGAATATATGAATTTGCAAATGACATTTATAAGCACCTATGTGTCATATTGAATTCCGACAGCATCACTAATTGAGTATGTCTCATATTTGTATACTTGTTTGTGCAAATTTTTGATAAGATAGCATAACGCATTTCTTGTGGTGTTCAAAAGAAAGATCAAAACAAACTTCACAAGAATTTGGCAATTTAAATAAACAATATCGGCGATTTAAGTGAATTTTCATTTAAAATATGAAAATGAAATCAGAAAATAAATAAATAGCATTTGAATTCTTATGGTTTAAACTTAAAAATAAAAAAATATAAAAATAATATAGAATGTTCCATTTTAGCTTATAAATAAAAAAACGGTTTAGCAGGTTTCACCGGGTTTTCAAATATTCAAAACCGAAACCCGGTTTTTTTAAAATTTTAAATTTTTAAACAAACCGAAAACCGGTTTCCCGAAGAGGGCCGGTTTTTTGACATCCCTAGGTATGATAATAAGGAAAGTACTTCCACGCAAGCTTACAAAGTTAAGTAAATAACCACTTGCTCGCACGCCTAAAAAGAGAGAAGAGCGAGAGAGACAACCACATTCCATGATCTTTCGGGTTGCAACGCAGACACCCTTCTCCAGTGCACCCTCCCCATAGATTTAGGTCACTTTTTTGGTGGAAGACTTCGTTAAGGGATTTTTTGTTGGATTTTTGGAATTGTCTTGGATTTACATTCGTAAAATAACCCTTTCCATGCTATTCGGGCAGCATTCTGGCATTCATTTTCGAATTTTTGTCCACTTCTTTTAGATTAAAGGTGACATCTCTCCTATTTTGAAGTCCACAGTTTGAAGTGTTGATTTACTTAAGTTTGGATTATTTCCGCCAATAAACTTTCACTGATACATTAAAGTATTCAGCTTTAATAATACAAATCGTGGTGTGGAGTAGATAGAGGGGATTTCATATATTCGACCCTGTCCCGCCCATTTTAATTTTTCCTTACATGTTTTCAGTATTAATTAAAAAGCATAGTGGCTAAGAGTAATGATTTACAATACTCTTAGAAATGCCTACTTCGCGAACATAAACTAGAATTTAATAGTGGCAAACGAAAAATCTTGATATACCTTCATAGAGAAGCGAAGTGGAATATAACTTCCATGGGGACTTCCGTATGCCTTTTTAGAAAAGTTTTAATAAAATAAAATGGTAAGACCTTCTGGCAGCAAATGCTAAAAATTTTCTTATCAGAGGCCTTTAGACATTAGGCAGCCAAATAAGGCATTGGAATTACCGCTGTCATCTATGCTGTTGGTCATTATCTATTAGTCTTAAGTAATCGAAATAAAACAAGTAAGAAGGCGTTAAGTTCGGCCGGGCCGAATCTTATATACCCTCCACCACGGAGTGCATTCCACAGTATTACCAGCAGATTAAAGGATGTCGACTTTTAAAGATATCCCCATTCACCCCATTCTCCACCCAAATGTACAAATTTCGAAAAAACCCTTTTTCAAGTCTTCATAGTCAGAATGTATTTCATGATTTCAACTTCAGCGGTTTGGTAGGTCCCATTTTTATCCCTCTTTTTAATTATATCCCTTAAAATTACAAATTTCGAAAAAGCCCTCTATTTTACGTGTCTATGCAATTAGAGGGATGTACACACCGAATTTCATAATTCTAGCTGTTGTCATTTGGTAGGTACTATTTTTATCCCCTTTTTCCATTTGAACCCCAAAAAGTACGAATTTTGGAAAGTTCTTTTATTTTACGTGTCTACGCAATCAGAGGAATGTATATATCGAATTTCACTATTCTAGGTGCAGCCGTTATGTTGGTACTATTTTTATCCCTTTTGCCCCATTTAACCCCTTTAAAGTACGAATTTAGACGAAATACTTTTATATTATTTATCTACTCTATTAGAGGAATGTACACGCCAAATTTCGTGTTTCTATCTGTTGTCGTTTGAAAGGTACCATTTTTATCCCTTTTTGTCCCATTTCGCCCCCTACAAATAAAAATCACTTTTTATGCTATAAAGGGATGGCGCATTGCGAATATCAAGTAAATACAAGCTAATATGTTCAAAAAACATGCTGAAATACACAAAATATTAGGGGTATTTTCAGTCCTTGTGAGGGAAAAATTTTTCCCTCTGGGCCGATTTCGTCCACTTTCAATCCCAACCGATCTACAACCATAAGACACATTTAGGAAAAATTTGAACCTCCTAGCTCATTTCGTTCGGCCGCTATCGTGCTTTCAACAGACAGACGGACAGACGGACAGACGGACATGGCTATATCGTCTTAGAATTTTACCACGACCCAGAATATATATACTTTATGGGGTCTCCGATGAATATTTCGAGGTGTTACAAACGGAATGACAAAGTGAATATACCCCCATCCTGGAGGTGGAGGGTATAAAAACGTACTTGGAGAAATATTCTACAAAAGATCATGAGCTACCTCCAGATAAATAAATACATAGCTACACTCACGTATACTATGTATGTATGTATATATATTTATTATCGCTAAAAAGTCTATATTATTATACCCTCCTCCTTATAAAGTATATAAATTCTTGATCGCCATAAAATTCATAAAATTAGCCATGTCCTTCCGTCCGTGTGTTGAAAGCACGCTAGCATCTAAACGAAAGGAGCTAGAACGTCCAAATTTTCCATAAATGCTTCTAATAATCGTAGATCAGTTGGGATTGAAACTGGGCGAAATCGGACCAAATGGAAACATTTTTCCCTCACAAGGACTGAAAAAACCCATAATAACCCCTAATATTTTAGAGTATTTAAGCATATTTTTTCAATATGCCCGCTTATACTTACTTGATATTGGGTATGCGCATTCCCCCGATAACAAAAACGTGCATCATAAAACGATTTTTATTCGAAGAGGGTGAAATGGGTCGAAAAGGGATACAAATAGTACATATCAAACGACAACAGGTAGAAACACGAAATTCGCTGTGTACATTCCTCTAATTGAGTAGATACATAATATGAAATTATTTTTTCCAAATTCGTACTTTTAAGGGATAAAATGGGAATAGAGGGATAAAAATGGTACCAACCAAACGGCTGCACTTAGAATAATGAAATTCGGTGTATACATTCCTCTGATTGCGTAGACACGTAAAATAGAAGCCTTTTGCGAATTCGTACATTTTGGAGTTCAAATGGAAAAAGGGGATACATATAGTACCAACCAAATGACTGCAGCTAGAGTCATGAAATTCGTAGTATGCCTTCCTCTGACTGTGTACACACGGAAAATAAAAGGGTTTTTTCAAATTCGTACTTTTAAGGGATAAAATGGGAATAGAGGGACAAAAATAGTACCAACTAAACGACTACAGCTAGAATGATAAAATTCGGTGTGTACCTCCCTCTAATTGCGTAGACACGTAAAATAAAGAGATTTTAGATAGCCGTACTCTTGAGGGGACAAAATTGGAAAAAGGCGATAAAAATGGTACCAATCAAATGTCCGCAGCTAGAATCATGGAATTCGGTGTGTACATTCCTCTGTCACGCAAAATAAAAAGATTTCTCCAAATTCCTTCTTTTACAGCAAAAATTGGTTGAATCATGAAGTTAAGTTATTTTGCACTATGTACCTGAGATAATGGATTTTCAAAAGTTGTACTTTTGGAATTAAAATAGAATGGAAATACAACCCACTACCTACCAATATTTATGGTGTTTAAGCTTTTTTGAAAATCTAAATATAAGAATATTTATTTTTTGAATTGACTTGAAGTATTATTTTGATATAAAGGGTGATGACGCACGTTTCGTGTTTTGTTTCACTGTCAAACATATTCAGTTTTGTCTATAATTTAACCATGAATCGTCTTACAAACGAACGACGCTTGCAAATTATTGAATTTTATTATCAAAATGCGTGCTCTGTTAAGAAAGTTCATCGCGCGTTTCCATTTTATGATCAGTTTAATCGACCCACTGAAGCAGCTATTCGGGCTATTGTGACTAAATTTCGCACCAAATTTACATTGTTGGACATTAAACCACCAACACGCTTACGTAGAGTGCGAACTGAAGAAAATATCGCAGCTGTATCGGCCAGTGTTAATGATGACCATCAATTATCGATTCGTCGCCGTTCGCAGCAATTGGGCCTCTGTTACTCAAAAACGTGGAAATGCCAAAATTGGACTAAGCGGATGGACCATTTGAGGCGCAGCCAAGGTCAACATTTTCATGAAATAATCTTCCAACATTAAATTATATGGACCGTACTATCGATTCAACTAAAGATTTCATGCATTTTTCTGAATATTATGTGTTTTTTTTGAAAAACTTTCCTATAGCTTTTAAAAAATCACCCTTTATACGTACTTTAAACGTATTGATAGCCTTGTCTTATAAGCGTGGCTTGAACTAATAAAAGTATTATATTTATTTATAAAATTATTTTTTCAATATTTGTATTTGTTTGGTTTGGCTATATTAAAAAAAATATATTTTCCTGTAATATTACTGCACTGCTACGAAAATCGACAGCCTCTAAGGAATGCAATCCATGGTGGAGGGTATATAAAGTTCGGCCCGGCCGTTTTTACTCGCTTTTTATATATTTTCTGTACAAAATATCGTTTATGCGATTTCACAGGAAAGGTGTTTTTAAGCCGCAGGCAACCTTATGCGTGTTAAACGAAAACATTTCAAACTGCATGTTTCCAGACTTCCACAGGACTTGGCGCAGCGCCAACAAGGAGTCAAAGGAAATTGGAAGGACAACAAAACCATCAAAGCCGAATGAATGCATGTCGAGCAAAATGCAATTTGTTATAACATTTGCTTGCTTTCTTCGTTCCGAACAGGATTTGCAAGGATTATTGTAATGAATAACAGGATTAACAGCAGAGAATATGTATGCATACATGCATACACCGCTCAGGAAAAGGAAATACAGAATGTTGCCAACAAATTATGGACAAACAAATATACAAACATACATACATAAATAAATACATATGTATGTATTGTAAAAAACACAGCCCGGACAGCTGTTAAAATAAGAATCTTATGAAATGCCATATAAACTGTATTACGTTGCCAGGGTGTCAGGAAAGTATGCTCAAAATGTCATTTCACATTTAAAAGGATTTCGGCTAAAAACGAAAAATAAAACTTCTTCTAGCCATCGCCGATCAAAATGGCTGTCGAAAACATATGACAGCAATGTCTGGCAGCGCAAGATGACATGCAAATATTTGTTGGTAACACACCCTCCTCCCCAACGAAGAGGACACTTTATAGGCTTATTACCTAGCCACGACGAACAGCACAAAACACCAACAAGTTGTAGTTGTAGGATGTGAGCAGCAGCAGAGTGCACATCAAATGCATGACTGCTGCATAGGGAGTAACAGCTGCTAAATTAAATTTAAGGGCGTTTTATTTACGGCTGTAAAGCGAAGGTAACCTGTTCGACTGTTTGATGTTTTGTATCCTGTCCCTTTTGCTCCTGTCGACTTTGTATAGGACGGAGTGTATGTGTGTTTGTGTGATACCTTGCCTTTGATAAGGATTCGTTTGTAAAGTCAAGTGGAAAATGCAACGAAGCATAAAATCAAATAATTCTTGTAGACCGTACAAACAAATAACCTCGTAGGTCTTCGGACTAGGCTTGCAAGTCTTCCACACACACTCACATACATACGCAAAAGATTCAAACATCAAATGGCATTTGAAACAGTGGCTTGAAATGGGAAAATATTCAGAACAGTCCACTGTTCTATGTCACAAGTGAAAAAGTATGTAAGACATTCGCCGTGAAAAAAATGTTTCCCTAGGGCCACATGCAATGTAAATGCAAAAAATCTCACAAACAACCCAAAAGGAAGTGCACTCAATTTTTATCGACTTCGGATCTTTTCACATAAACATTAGGAACTTCGGACCTAGGCTGAACAGTACCACAAAAACTCCTACTTTTTATTTTCTTTCGCTGTTGATCCTGGGTTGTGTCGATGGTAAGTGCACACAATACTTACCATATTTGGAACCTATTGTGAGTATTTATTAAAGCTGGGCAAACGCAGAACATGTGATCAACTACATCTCTTCTTCTGCAGTAACGACAGTGGTCGTTGAATTGTAGCTTCATTCATGGCGCATGGTTTCAGAGTTACAAGCCGACACAAAATTATCGGCGGTTTTCGGCTGATTTACCCGCTCGTTCCGTCATTCGATCACCCCCATCACGAAATTTATTTGCCAATTTTGGGAAAAGTGAATAAGCAATTTGTATAGGCTTTTATTACCTTTTCTTTTATTTGTTTTGGCATCTAGTTTAATATTAGTTAATATTAGCCGATATTAGCCAATATTCCCATCATTTAATATTATTATCCCATACAATCATTTTTTAAGAGTGGGAATCCATTCTCAAATAATATTTATAATATGAATGAATTAAATATCTTTTTTAATTCAAATTTGATCAGACATCTTTAATATCATAACTAACATAACTACCTGTACACACTAAAGAAGCACAATAATAATGTTTCAAAAGTGTCCGAACAGTGCAAATAATATTATAGTCGGAGGACAGTGTAGCTTCACATCCTAAAAATACATGTATGTGCCGACGAAGTTCATCAGTTCACCATGACGATAAAGCCTTCCAAACACCCACTTTACTTAGAGTAGTTGCGGTTTATTGTTCCTTTTTATAGGAACGCATGGTCACGCAAACTAGAATTGACTTATATAAATGCGACTTTCAGATACAACTATTCATGCAATTTACTATAGATGTCATCATATAGTGTGATACTAAATTCAAAGACAGATCGGCGGCGTGTTTGAAGTCGATGTGAGCCGATGAAATCGGCGGCGGCGCGGTGCGTGCAGAAACATGCGGCGGCGGCGGCTGATCGGCTCAAAATCGGTCGGCTTGTATCTCTGATGGTTTCCAATTGGTACGTACCTCTTCATCGTTGCCATCATATCTCTTTTATTGAGTGCTACATTTTAATTTCGGACCAGCTTTACCTGGATATTTCACAAGAGTTTAAGTGTGCAGCCCAAGGTAAAGAACATGTAAATACAATTTTAGCGGATCCTATTGGGTGAACTCCGAAAACGTTGTCTAGTCATCTGTCCGTTCATTCTCATAAAACCCACTATGGACCCATGTACGTCCATTTAAGAGTGGTTTTGGACAGACAACTCAGTCTGCTATAGTCAACGAAATCAGCTGCAATATGTTCCAATAGAAGAACATTTAGGTCCAAGTTTTAGTCGGACAATTAAACAGTGTTTAAACTTATAATCCAACCAAACCATCCAAAGTTTGTGTCCAATTTTGCTCTTGCACCACCATTTGTTCTTCTTGGTATAAACTTTGATACTGAGATAATCTCCCATATCAAAATCAAAACCATCAGTCAAAAATCATTATTCCCCCTTAATCCTTCAAATGCATTTTTTAGGTAAGTGGTTAAATTGCGATTTTAAACCATTGTTAAGAAGCCATAGTTAACTTAGCTGGGCTTAAGCGTGTCTCATATTTCTCTACTATTATTAGCCTTAGCTAATGTCATTATCTGTTTAACGGATACTACTAAATTAAAAAGATGTATCAAGTTTGATATGACCACTTTCGCAGTCCGACATCATTCTTCGTTTAAGTCATTTAATCCGCCATATTGATCCACCGAAAACACTTATGCCCACTATATTATCTACCGAAGTCAGTTAATCCGCCATATTTATATGGTCATTTTCGCAGTCAGATAACATTCTTCGATTTATACTCAAACTTCGTTTAAGTCAAACGTCGTTAACTGTTTAACCAAGAATAATTCCTACTATAAAAGTATCTACTGAGATCATATTGAGATCTGCCGAAAACACTTATACTCACATTATCAGTCAGACATCATCATTATTCGTTTCTACTTTAACTGAGTTTAAACTTGAAATTAATTTTTTTATGTAAGTGGTTTATCGTTGTTTAAGTAGCCATGATTAACTCAGCACTCATAAACTGAAATCCAGAGATTTATAATTAAAATTACCACGAACGGTTTATGTTGCGAATTGTTCAATCTAGGTTCAAGCACTAAACTCATCTACTGGAAGAAATTTTTGTCAGAAACTTTTTCAATACAAGAAATAATTAACAAGTAAAAAAGGAGTTAAGTTCCACCATGCATTCCACAGAGGCTGTCGCTGTAGAAATGCGGTAATATTAGAGGAAAATATCAATTTAATAATATAGCCAAACCAAAACAAATACTAATAATGAAAAAATTTAAATATTAATATAATATTTTTATTATTTCAAACCACTCTTATAAGGCAAGGCTACCATTACGTTTAAAGTACGTAGAAAGGGTGATTTTTTAAAAGCTATAGGAAAGTTTAAAAAAAACACATAAAATTCAGAAAAAATTCATGAACTCTGTATTTGAATCGATAGTACGGTCCATATAATTTAATGTTTGAAGATTATTTCATGAAAATGTTGACCTTGGCTGCGCCTCAAATGGTCCATCCGCATAGTCCAATTTTGGCATTTCCACGTTTTTGAGTAACAGAGGCCCAATTGCTGCGAACGGCGACGAATCGATAATTGATGGTCATCATTAACACTGGCCGATACATCTGCGATATTTTCTTCAGTTCGCACTCTACATAAGCGTGTTGGTGGTTTAATGTCCAACAATGTAAATTTGGTGAGAAATTTAGTCACAATAGCCCGAATAGCCGCTTCAGTGGGTGACCATAAAATGGAAGCGCGCGATGATCTTTCTTAACAGAGCACGCATTTTGATAATAAAATTCAATAATTTGCAAGTCTAAACTAAATTATAGTCTAAACTTCAGATGATTGACAGTGAAACAAGACACGAAACGTGCGTCAGCTGTTTAAACCAGTGTTGCCAAAAAGATAATAGCTAAAAAATCGCCCATTATATCGAAATAATAATTCAAGTCAAATTTAAAAATAAATATTCTTATATTTAGATTTTCAAAAAACTTAAGTACCATAAATATTGATAGATTGTGGGTGCTACAGTTGGTTGTATTTCATGACTCTAGCTACGGTCATTTGGTGGGTACTATTTTTATCCCTTTTTTCCTTTTTATCCATTTTAACCCCAAATGTACGAATTTCGAAAACCCTTTCTTTTACGTGTCTGCGCAAGCAGAGTAATGTATACACCGAATTTCATTATTCTAGAGGCAGCCGTTTGGTTGGTACCACTTTTATCCCTCTATTCCCATTGTATCTCTTGAAAGTACGCATTTGGAAAAAAACCTTTTATTTTTCGTGTCTACGCAGTCAGACGAATCTATACTCGGAATTTCATGACTATGGCTGTGGTCATTTGGTCAGCACTATGTTCACCCCCTTTTTCCATTTTAACCCCAAAAAGTACGAATTTCAAAAAATCCGTTTATTTTACGTGTCTACGCAATCAGATGAATGTATACACCGAATTTCATAACCATAGCTGCGGTCATTTGGTTGGTAAAATGTTTATCCCCTTTTTCCATTTTAACTCCAAAAAGTACGAATTTCGAAAAATCCCTTTTTTTACATGTCTACGAAATCAGAGGAATGTATACACCGAATTTTATTACTATA
Organism: Polietes domitor; assembly: GCA_947397865.1. NCBI lineage: Eukaryota > Metazoa > Arthropoda > Insecta > Diptera > Muscidae > Polietes > Polietes domitor. Next base: position 36,661,739 of record OX377618.1, read on the forward strand.
GGTGCAGTTTGGTTGGTTCCATTTTTATCCCTACATTTCCATGTTATCCCTTAAAAGTACGAATTTGGAAACAATACTTTTAAATTATGTATCTACTCGATTAGAGGAATATACACACCGAATTTCGTGTTTCTAGCTGCTGTCGTTTGATATGTACCATTTTTGTCCCTTTTTGCCCCATTTCACCCCCTAGGAATAAGAATCACTTTATAGAATCACTTTTTGTTATAGGGGGAATGTATATACCCAATATCAAGTAAGTACAAGTAGTAGACATATTGAAAAAACATGCTTAAATACTCTAAAATAGTAGGAGTTATATGGGCATTTTTAGTCCTTGTGAGGGAAAATGTTTTCCCTTTGGACCGATTTCGCCCAGTTTCAATCCAGACGCAATAAAACGCATTTATGGAAAATTTGGACGTTCTAGCTCCTTTCGTTTCGATCCTAGCGTGCTTTCAACAGACGACGGACGGACATGGCTAGATCGTCTTAGAATTTTATGACGATCAAGATTATATATAATAGTTACAAACGGAATGACAAAGTTAGTATACCCCCATCCCGGAGGTGGAGGTTATAAAAAAATTCTTCTGCTGAAAACTCTTATGCTCAGTTTTTCAGTCATCAGAAATCAAATGTGTTTACATTGATTTTACATGTCTTTTCAGTGGTTCAAACCCAGCTAGAGATGATCCCTGACTGAAAAACTGGACATTCGTGGTCCGCTGAGAACTCTAGTCAGCTATTCTGATGCATGTTCTTTTAATTGTTTTCAATCTCATCCCACTGTGCTGTGCTCCAATTCAAATTTTTGTTCATGTTGTTTAGCATAGTTGTTGTTCACCGCCAGCCAGTCCAGTACATGTGTCAGTCAACCGTAGGCCAAGTGTCAATTGCTAGCTCCAGCCAAAGGTATCCGCTCACACTTGGACGTCTAAACAAGAATTTAAATGCTGGCAAAGAAAACAACAACAAAATCGCAGACACTTCGATCTTGGGGTGAAGTAGTAGAAGAACAAGTACGTCTTGCTCAAGTGTGGCACTTCAGCATAGAAAACAAAAATACACTAAAATTGTTTTGCTTAAAAGTAAGAGAGAGAGAGAGAGATGTAGGAAATTAAAATACGCTGTTGCTACTTCATTTCCCATTACAAGGGCTCGTTAATCAACCACGCATATCTCTTTGGAGGTGGAGTTTTCCTGTGGTTATGTAAACATTTGGGGGTTTCCAATTGTTTGGGTAATTCAAATGATTTTTTTTTTCAATTTTTATTTTATGGCCTCCGGTGGTGCCTTGTGGTTTGTATTTACATTAATTCAAATAAATTTTACTTTTCACCCTCCACTTTGGGTGTGAGTTGTTCAGTTCTCATACTTGTTGATGTTATTGTTCCTCTTCTTTTCATTTCGATTTTAGTATAAATATTTAGATTAGTCTAGCTGTCTCTCCCTGAGAGCTTAGCACCGCACCTGATGATGTGTTTGAAAACGTTTTCTTTATTTTTGGTAAAATTCCCTAAATTAATGAGGTAATTAACCCAATTTACATTCCGCATAACCAACCTAACCGCAAAGAAAACCCTGCGTTAAGTGTTTTAGTGTATTTTTCCGGGATAAAAAGTGGCGACGTTAGATCCTTCAAGTGTGTGTTCAGTAACAATATTTATCGATAATAAATATCCCACTTCTTCAGTCCAAAAAAAAAAACCTTATCCGAATGAGGTGGGAAGAAGAGCACGCTGTTGAAGTCAATAAGATAAAGTCAATTGTAAAGTGTGTTTTTAGGGATATAGAACTTTAATTTGAAATAAAATTAAACGTTTATATAATTTCAAACTGAAAATATAATTATGCTGTATTTGAACTTGTCTCTAATACGCCACTTTCAATATTATCACATGTCTCACAGAATAGTTTTTATTAGGAGCCGCTAATTACGCAAATAATGGGCAATAAAACCGAACTGTTCCAATTTTTAGAGAAGCGCACCAAAGCGTGACTTTTTGTGGATACTGCGGTGCGATATCGTGAATCTGTCGTTGATTATTATTACTCCAAATGTGGCAATTTTGCATCTTGATATGTCAATTGAGCCAAAAAAGAGCGCCTAATAATAGAACATTGGACAGACCAAAACGTCTTTTACACTTGACGCCGGCGTCTTAAAATGTTGCACACGTTTGTTTATGATAGTCTTCACACAGAAGCGTCATGAAATTCATGAACTCTACGCGTCTACGTCAGGAAGCACGCCTCAGCGTTCCCAATGCTTAATACTATTCCCGAGGTGAACCATGATTTTTAAAGTAAATATAAAAGCGTTGTTCTGTCGTTAGCCTATTCATTAAACCAATCTATTGAAACTTGAAAGCAGCATTGTCAGATCTGTTCAATTTATGGCGCTTAATCGTTATCGGAAAATGGAATCTCCAGACAAATTGTAAGGGACGATGTTCAGAGTAGCAAGCCGACCCATAATTATCGGCGGCGGCGGCGCTACTCAAAATGGGTCGGCGGCGGCTTTCGGCTGATATGCCGGCTCGTTCCGTCATTCGATCATCCTTAATTAAGTGACAATTTTGGGAAAATGGAAGGAACAATTTGTATTGGATTTTAATACATTTTCTTTTATTTGTTAACAAGTAGTTCAATATTCGTAAATATTAGCCAATTTTGGCCAATGGTCCCATAAATTATTATTTTTTGGGAGTGGGAATCCATTCCCATAATTTATAATATTGATGAATTTAATAAATGTTTTTGAAATTACAGCTTTTCAAGTGAGGCTTGAATATCATAATCCTTCCAAAGAATAATAATACTCTACCTACTTTGACACACTAAACAAGCACAATAGAGGAGCTGTTGTTCATTGTTATTTATAGGAACACATGGCCACACGTACTGGAATTGACTTATATAAATGCGATTTTCAAATCATTCAATTTTCTATAGCCGTCATCATATAGTGGGATACTAAATTTCACAGGTTGTCTAAGCTGACATTTATATTTTCTTTTGTGATTTTAAGTGGATTGTCTATTTTGGTAGTAAGATCTGACTGAGTTAGAACTCCGTCAAATCTCGGCGGCGTAGTTTAAGTCGATGAAATCGGCGGCGGCGCGTCTCGTGCAGGAACATGCGGCGGCGGCTTGTCGACTTAAATCGGTCGGCTTGTATCTCTGCCGATGTTGAATGTGAACCACAACAAGTTTTTTTCAGCATTTCATTTGACATTTTTCAATTTCAGATTCAATTTGAACCATGGAAAGATACACAATCGAGCAACGTATTAAAGTTATTCAGGCTTATTATGAAAATGGGCGTTCAAATCAAAATGCATATCGTGCACTTCGAAGAAAATCATCTTCAGTGATGAGGCACATTTTCACCTCAGTGGATTCGTCAATAAGCAGAATTGCCGCATTTGGGCGAATGATAATACAAGAGTGATTGTCGAAAATCTAATGAACCCACAAAGAGTGACTGTTGGGTGCGGTTTATGGGCTGGCGGCATCACCGGGTCGTATGTTTTCCAAATGAGGCCGGTCTGGCAGTTACTGTGAATGGTCTTCGCTATCGTGAGATGATAACGAACTTTTTATGGCCCGAATTGGAAGATATATGTAGATGTGGACGATAGGTGGTTTCAGCAGGACGGTGCCACTTGCCACACAGCTAACGAAACAACGGCTCTTTTGCGCGACCAATACAATGGCCGTGTTATCTCACGTGATGGCGATTTCAATTGGCCGCCAAGATCATGTGATTCGACACCGTTGGACTTCTTTCTTTGGGGTTATTTGAAAGAAAAGGTGTACGTCGATGAGCCAGCAACAATTCAAGAGCTAAAGGATGAGATATTTCGGCACGACCTGTATCGTGATTACAAGAATAGATGGACGGACATTGCTAAATCGATTCAAAAAGTGATTCTAAGTCGATCGGTATAATTAACAATGGGTCTATCTCTCTTCCTTTTGGGTGTTACAAACAAATGCACAAACCCATAATACTCTCGTGGAGTGTATAAAGAAATGACAATAATTACCTAAATAATTTCTGTTTTATTCAAAATCAACATCGACCCTTTATGTCGTGTTAGGATGAAATGTCTATCAACATGTCATCTCTTAATTCTTCAAATTATCGAACCGATTACATTTCTACCTACAGACGGTTTGTTTGAGATCGAATTTTCAATTTTATCTATATGACGCCCATCAATAAAATCGAATGTCGAATGTTTAAAGAATGTGTAGCATAAAATATAGTTGAACAGCTTGTAACGAAAATATATATGAAAACTTTGGAGGTTTAAGTATTTTTATACCCTACACCACTTCGTGGACTAGGGTATTATAAGTTAGTTTCGCACCAAATGTTTATAACACCAAGAAATAATTGAGCTAGACCCACCTTTAAGTATACGGATCGGCTTAGAATCACCAGCTGAATCGATTTAACGATGTCTGATCGCAATTGTGGTCCGATTGTCATGAAATTTGGCAGGAGTTAATTTTTTGGCCAAGGACATGGTATTGAATTTGGATTTAGATATAGCCTCCACACAAATACCCCTATAATTTACACTATTACTGCTCTAGAATACATATTTTACATGGGATCACGACCAAATTTTCAGGATCGTGTTATATTTAAACTATAAACAGCTCACGGGAATGTGGACCACATGGGTCTATGTTTTGATATAGCCCCCATACAAATGTACCACCGATTTACTCTAAAATGCACATTTTACATCGGATCTTGATCAAAATTTCCACACAATGCTACATTTATAGTAGAAACACGTATTTTGAAAGCCAACTATATAGGTCAATGTTTTGGTATAGCCCCCATACAAATGGGCCCCCAGTTTACACTATTATCGCTGTAGAACTCACATCTTACATTGGATCTTGATAAAATTTTGCAGATCATGTTAAACATCAATTAAGAATACCTACTTTGAAAGCGATCTATAAAAGCCCACTTTTTAATATAGTGCCCTTACAATTGGGCCCGTTTGAATTAGGACCCACATTTTACATCGGAAGTTTTTCAAATTTTGCAGATTATATTATATTCATATTTCATACTAAGAATACTTACTGTGAAAGTGATTTATATGGGTCTACTTTTTAATGTAGCGCCCTTATAAATGGCCCACACTTTTATTATTACCCCTCTAGAACCCACAATTTACATCGGAAGTTTAACAAATTTTGAATTTTGTATTATATTTCAAATAAGAAGACATATTACACCGTAAGACAAATTTCATTTTTTTAACACATGAGCAAGACCTTATACACGTGAAACTAGAGGCTCTCTGGAGTAAAACTGCGTTTACAGTTTTTCATTCTCTGGTCATTTGTCCTTTTTACAGGACTTTAAAGTTTTAAAGGACATTTAAATAGAAAAAAATATTTTATATATTTCTACTCATCCTACGATGCTGATATAAAAAGCAAATGAAAGAGGAGACTCCCCTCGATTTGGCAAAAATATTTGTGTTGTTATATCAGGACAAAAGGACCTTATTCAAGTCCTTTCAAAATTTTGTCCTTTAATATCCTTGAGAATTTCCAACCATTTCATTCAGAAAAAATATATGTTAAGGACATTAATATACGCTAACATGTTGCTAATAGTCCGCAGACAACACAAAATTTATTGCGATTGGGGCACTCCATAATTTGTTTTACTTTTACTCACTTTTTATTATTTTTTAATTTCTCACGTTAAAAAGAACAAAAAAATCACTTTTTATTTGCATAACAGTTTTAGAACAGACAATTCTTCTGTGGCCTGCTTTATAAGTCTGAATTTTTTTAAAGAGAACGAAAACGATGTAAGAATTTTAGTACAATTTCGGGATCACTAACGATTTTCATCCGTCATTAGTGGAAGCACAAATTTCAAAAACACTTTGTAACTGAAAAGCGCTCTTAAGGGGAGACCGGATCACCGAATGAAAAACTGTGACCGTACTTTTAATTCACGGTGGTTCCAGTTTTATGTGTATATCCATTTGTTCATGTGTTAGATTTTATTTAAAAAAAAATTGGTTAATATTAGTTACGTATATATATTTTTTTATAGTACATTTTGAAATTATTTGTACACTAAACTAACAAAGTGAGTACAATGAAATTCAGCAACGTGTTAGCGTATATTAATGTCCTTAACATATATTTTTTCTGGATGAAATGGTTGGAAATTCTCAAGGATATTAAAGGACAAAATTTTGAAAGGACTTGAATAAGGTCCTTTTGTCCTGATATAACAACACAAATATTTTTGCCAAATCGAGGGGAGTTTCCTCTTTCATTTGCTTTTTATCTCAGCATCGTAGGATGAGTAGAAATATATAAAATCTTTTTTTTTCTATTTAAATGTCCTTTAAAACTTTAAAGTCCTCTAAAAAGGACAAATGACCAGAGAATGAAAAACTGTAAACGCAGTTTTACTCCAGAGAGCCTCTAGTTTCACGTGTATAAGGTCTTGCTCATGTGTTAAAATTAGTGTTGTACAGTGTTATGATAGTCAAATATATGGGTCCATATTTTGGTATAACCCCCATACAAATTGGGCCCCCATTCTACTCTATTACATCTCTAGAACCCATTAGATCTCGACATAATTTTGTATATCATGTCATATTTCAACTAAGAATACCTACTTTGAAAGTTATCTATATGGAACTACTTTTTAATGTAGAGCCCTTACAAATGGCCCCATTTTAATTTTTACCCCTCAAGAACTCAAATTTTACATCGGTTTTTTTTCAAATTTTGCAGATTATATTATATTTCAACCAAGCATACAAAGTCAAATATATGTGTCCACACTTTGGAATAACCCAAATGGGCCCCCATTCTACTCTAATACAGCTCTAGAAACTACGTCTTACATCGGACCGTGATATATTTCAACTATGAATACCTACCGTGAATGAGAAATATATAGGCCTATGTTTTGAACCAGTGGTGTTATAGGCCTGCTTTCAAATGTCGGTCCGATTCATCCTATTGCTACTGTATAATTTGTATTTGTCTGCCGGAAATCAATTATTTACCATATTTGTTAAATATGACTAAAGATTATAGTATGCTTTATATAATTTATATGAACTACATAAAATTGCTCCCATGAAACACCTGGGTTTAGTAATAAAAGCGAAGTAAATACGCAGGGAGTGGTGTAGGGTATTACATAGTCGGCCCACCCGACTTTAGCCTTTCCGTACTTGTTTTAATTATTTTGCAATGTTCCTTTTTTCGTCTATTAACTGGTCATACTTATCTCAATTTTGTAGAATTTCCAAGTATTATATATGTAAGTAGTACATACCTAAAAAGAAAAAAAGTAGAAAGAAGAAAAGATTAAAATTTATGATCATAGAAGGCAATGGTTTTAAAATGGCGACAAAGCAAAATAATAGACACGAAAGAATATATCATCGACATGAAATTGTTTAAATGAAAGAAAGTTTCATCGAATCGCCTCTGAAGCAACTTTAAAGTTCAAAACGACAAAACTATTAAGAGGTGAGAAAATCAGGCATGTACCCTCATCATCATCATCATGCTACAGAGTAATCCCTTCGGGCACGTACCAGCCTACGTGGCCGTAAGTATGCGAACAATGTAATAGCATTAAGGGCGAGACAAACTGCAAACAAATGCAAAATGAAATAAAACGGCAGAAGCAAAGCAAAAACATGCCGAGAAGTACAGAAAAATACCTATGCATCACTCGCACATACCAAAAAAAAAAATTAAAAATAAATTTGCAAAAAAATAAAGCAACCGTTTGGCATCGACTAAAAGAATTTCCATGTACATGTACGAAATGCAACAAACCAACACTCACTTATCCAACAACCAGCAGTCAAATGAGTTGGGAAAACTCACATTCACATTCAACTCGTCGAGAACGGGAAAAAGTTAAAAACATTTTTCCTGAGTGTCGTACAACACCCAGACCGAAACACCTAGAATGCCGGCCAGCCTGCTTGCAGTTCATTGCATTCTCACTCGTACTCGTACGATGGCCATTGGAAAAGCCAGAAAAAGAAAAACTTATTTAAACCTATTAACTCGAAACGTATAAAACATTTTTATCTGTATTGTTGAGTGAGTTTGGTTGGATAAAAAACCACCGAACAACAAATTCCAAAAACAAAAGAACAGCAGCAAAGTTTGATAGCAACAAAAGTTGAAAACCAAAGTGGCGAAAAGAGGATTAAGAAGGATACACGGGGTCAATGAAACACCGAGTGTTAAATGGTTAATTTTGGGCAATAAATGTACTCGGGAAAAGGAAGTTGCCGTCTTCCGTTTCTGCGATGGCGTTGGAGTCTCAATATGTATATACTAAATAATTTCTGTTTGAAGAATTAAGAGATGATACTGTGGCAGATATGTACACTGAACTCGATGTAGATGTTCATATATCGGTTGATTTTTTTAAAGGTTCAACACGAATTATTTCTCGAAATAGGCCAATCGATTGGCCACCGATACCGTACGATATAACGTAACTAGATTATTTTCACTGAGGTTACGTAGTCATTGGGACAGGGAGCGGCAAAAGTCGGGAAAAATTAATAACTTTTCTAATTTAATTGTTTTTCCCCGTTTTCTTTTTAGGACTTGTAAAATAAATCTGGGAGATTAATCATGGAAAGTTACAACGTTATCCAACGAACCAAAACCATAGAATTTTATTCTATCTCCTAAGGGAGATTTTAGGCGAACGTTTAATTTCCAAAATTCCGGCATTCGGCGGATTTAACAAAACCTGATTATTTCCGTTGGGGATATTTAGAAGAGAGGGTGCACCCTTGAACAACTGAAGGAGAACATTCGAGCCGAAATAAGAGCGTTGCAGCCAGATACTCTGATTCGTGTCATGGAAAATGCTCTTGAAAGAGCTCAACTTTGCGCGGCTGAAAATCGTGGTCACGTACGTGACGTGAAATAAATTTGAAAAATCTACAGATATTATATTTTATTATTTTGTAAGAAAAATAAACTTAAATTAAAAACAAGTAAGTAAACTTCAGTCGGCGTACCCTCACTCTCAGAGAACATATGTACGGAAGTTACAAGGAATTTAACGTAGGGCAGGATAATATGTATGTGGAAGGTAATAGGCAGTTCGTGTCACTTGGTCCCAGCTTCCACATTTATAAAACAATCGTAAAAACATGATCAAATATCAAGTCATAATGCATTTCAAGCACTGGTACTGGAGTTATAAATCATTTTATGTTACCTAGGATAGAGACAATTGTGTGGGAGGTACAAAAAGGGGCGTGGCTAAAGCGTAAATATTTTTTAGGTTTAAAGTGATTATAAAAAATATTTTTAAATATGAAATTGCAAATGATTTTGACTAGATGTTATATCGGTTTTATTGTAACCAAAGTTTATGCCACTTTGTGTGGGAGCTACCAGAAGGGGTGTGGCAATTTCGCCCATATTCCATGCGAATGTAACGACTAAAAAAGCATTGCTCATACCAAATTTCACAGTATTTCGATCATCAGTATAGAAGTTACAACAGCTTTAATTTTACGTAGTTTTGCTTGATTTGTGTGGGAGGTACTGGAAGAGGCGTGGCAAAACCCGTGATATTTAGTACACTTAAAAGGATTATAGAAACATCATCAATGCCAAAATATAGCTGATTCCGATTATCCATGTGGAAGTAATATGGGTTTTAATTTAACATTGGAATATAGGCTATTTGTGTGGGAGATACCAGATGGAGCGTGGCAATTTTGCCCATCTTCGAACTTAAACTAAGTTTGGGAAAAATATTACCATATGCATAGTTTGAATCGATTCATTAACTCTTTTCGAGAGTTATCGTGTTCACCAGCCAGACAGACGGACATGACTAAAACATCTTAATAAGTCGTGAAACGGATTTGGTCCAAACATACTTGGGGTCTTAAGTCACTCCTTCAATGCGCTACACTTTTTTTCTGTCCCAACTGTTATATATCCTCCTACTCTGTAGTGTGAGGGTATAATAAAACAAGTTATGATTGTTTTAAACCCATTCGCGACTTTTGCCGCACCCTGTATATCGTTCATTCCATATCAAACCGAACAATTTTCGTAAACAAATTTTCGTATATACCACGACTCCGATTTTAACGATTTTTGTCAGACATATTCTACTATTAAAAATATTTTACACGTATTTTTGTAAAAAAAAAACCAAATTTTTTTTTCAAAAGATAGGACCATTTGAAAATCAGAAAAAAAAACAACCCGTTATTTCTCAAGCTGAAATTTTCAGGGTTTGTTTAGAATCGATCAGGGAATACGCCTATATATTTTCTGAATTTTTAAGTTGGTGTTTTCACAGTGCAAAATACAAAAGAATAAGAAAAATCAGAAATACACAAAATTGTTGTCAGTAGCAGTGAATATCCAAGCACGCCAGCGAAAAGTATTTGTAATTACCTTTCAAATAAGCCATCATTCTTTGAATTGTGCCCACACGTTTTCACACTACACCATTTTCAATGTTCATAACTCGGCCTGTTTTTCTTGATTTTCGCAATTTTCAATTGGTCGTATATTTTAAAAAAAAATTGTTTTTTTTTCGTCTTCTACGAATCAAATATTTTATAAAGTTTCGTGTTTTGTTTCACTGTCAAACATCTTCAGTCTATAATTTAACCATGAATCGTCTTACAAACGAACAACGCTTGCAAATTATTGAATTTTATTATCAAAATGCGTGCTCTGTTGAGAAAGTTCATCGCGCGCTTCCATTTTATGGTCAGTTTAATCGACCCACTGTAGCGGCTATTCGGGCTATTGTGACTAAATTTCGCAACAAATTTACATTGTTGGACATTAAACCGCTTACGTGGAGTGTGAACTGAAGAAAATATCGCAGCTGTATCGGCCAGTGTTAATGGTGACCATCAATTATCGATTCGTCGCCGTTCGCAGCAATTGGGTCTCTTTTACTCAAAAACGTGGAAATGCCAAAATTGGACTAAGTGGATGGACCATTTGAGGCGCAGTCAAGTTCAACATTTGCATGAAGTAATATTCAAACATTAAATTATATGGACCGTACTATCGATTCAAATAAAGATTTCATGCATTTTTCCTAATTTTATGGTTTTTTTTTTTGAAAAACTTTCCTATAGCTTTTAACAAATCACCCTTTACCATCCAGTTCCAGGATGGGGGTATATATCTGAAGCCCTATAAAGTATATATATTTTTGATCGTCATAAAATTCTTAGACGATATAGCCATATCCGTTCGTCTGTCCGTCTGTTGAAAGCACGCTAGCAACCAAAAGAAAGAAGCTAAGACGTCCAAATTTTCCATAAATGTGTCTTATAGTCGTAGATCGTTTGGGATTGTAACTGGCCGAAATAGGTCCAAAGGGAAAATTTTTTCCCTAACATGGACTGAAAATATCCATAATAATCCCTAATATTTTAGAGATTTAAGCCTGTTTTTCAATATGCCTACTTGTACTTACTTGCTATTGGGTATTCGCATTCCCCCTATAACAAAAACGTGCAACATAAAGTAATTCTTATTGGTAGGGGGTAAATGGGGCAAAAAGGGATAAAAATGGTACATATCAGACGACAACAGCTAGAAACACGATATTCGGTGTGTACTTTCCTCTAATTGAGTAGAGACATAATATAAAAATTCGTACTTTGAAGGGGTAAAATGGGAATAGGGGGATAAAAATGGTACCAAGCAAACGACTGCACCTAAAATAATAAATTTCATCTGATTGCGTAGACATGTAAAAGAAAGGGATTTTTCGAAATTCGTACTTTTTGGAGTTAAAATGGAAAAATGGGATAATATTTTTACCAACCAAATGACCGCAGCTATGGTTATGAAATTCGGAGTATACATTCCTCCGACTGCGTAGACACGACAAATAAAATGGCTTTTCCAAATTCGTACTTTTAAGGGATACAATGGTAACAGAGGGATTTAAATGGTACCAACTAAATGGCTACAGCAGACATTTAAAATAAAGTCGTACATATAAGGGGGTAAAATGATAACCAACCAAATGGCCACAGCTAGAATCAGTGAATTCCATCACCGCACGTGGATTTAAAATAGGATGGAAATACAACCAACTGTAGCACCCACTATCTACCATTATTTATGACATTTAAGCTTTTTTGAAGATTGCTGTCTTATATTTACTTTTTGAATTGACTTGAAGTATTATTTCGATATATGTATATACATATATAGTATAAACGTATTGATAGCCTTGCCTTATAAGTGTTTTTGAAATACTAAAAAATTATATTTATTAAAAAAATTATTTTTTCATTAATTGTTTTGGTTGTGCTATATTAAAAAAATTTACATTTTCTCCTGTAAAGTTACTGACTTTCTACGAAAATCCAATATGTAGAATGCAATCTATGGTGGAGGGTATATAAAGTTCGGCCCGGCCTTAATGCTGTTTTTACTTGTTTTTTTAATTTTTAAGGAAAAACTCGTTCTGACCGGTTTTTCATGATAAGAAATTTTGAAATCACGGTTCTCGAAAAAACCGAAAACCCGAATTTTTTATCACCTAAAATTATCGAATTTTTTATCACCTAAAATTATCGAAATATATTCATTATTTCTCTGCATTCCATAGGTTCAACATTTAACATACTTATGTTGCCGCGATGTGCTATAAACACCAATTTGTCAGTTAATGCGACTACGTGCTCAGCGAACTTGTCTAACCTCTGCGAAATTATACACTTCTTCTCCCGCACAGTGCAGGTCAATAATCAATGAGACTGACTGACTGCGGACTGGACCGGCTGAATGAATGACTGAATAGCCAGCACAGACAGTCATGATGACTGTCAGTGTCGGCAACAGCGACGTATGAGGAACGACTATCATCATAGTCAACGTGAAAAGCTACAGTCACTCCTCTGATGACGCGTTTGCTGACGCCGACGACATTCAATCAAGCTACTTGACTTCCACCACCTTACAACTACTGCAAGCCCACTAGTGCCGTAGGATTGAATGGTTAGCCAGCCAATTCAGTTGTCGGTCGGACGACCGAACGTTCATCCTCCTCCTATTTCATTTAGTTAACCACTTACGACCCCTGCGCTACAAATTACATTTCGTTGATTAATTGAAAGCCCAAAGGCAGATTTTTCACCATGATACGCGAGTTGGAAGCATCACGGACATGACATGAACCACAGCAAGTGCATGTGGCGGTGTTAGTGTATTGGGCGCGCAGGGAAGAACGTTTAAACGGCTGGATGGTTGGCCGAATGGATGCTAATAAATTGCAGCTTAATTAAAAGTTCAGCCAGCCGAAATTTGGGAGGATTTCATGAGAAAGCAACCCAGAGGAAAACAAACAGGCACAACGAAAATTGGGGTGATTATCCAAAAATGAACAGCAATTGAAACGGAATAGGGGATGTTTTAGAAAAGCAGGTGATTTGGTCCAAATGTACAGCAATTTTTTCACATGAGCAATGGGTAAAAATGGGCAACTACTGATGGAGAAACAGTCAGTCAAATTCAAACAATAGTTTGCCAGATCTGGCAAATGCAGGAAGACATAAACTGGGGAGAATATAAAAAAAACCTGACGCACGAACATTTTTTCATTCCCGCGGGAATTCATTTGGAAATTTTACATATTTTTCGCATATTCATTTCCACAATAAAATTAAAAATGTTGTATACAAATTTAGATAATATAACTTTAAATCAGGTATGTCAAATATTGCAGTTGGATGACAAAATATTTTTTAACTGCGATCGAATGTAGACTCAAAATCAACTTTTTCAGATTTTTCCTGCCAAGCTCCATATGAAAAAAAATTAAAATCCGGGAAAATAGATTTTTGGCGTGTATCCGAACACCAAAAGTGAAGAATTTAAAGTTTTTGAAGCGACAGGACAAAGAACAAACATTTCATTTAGTGCTATACTCACTACACTCAGAAAAATAGCATTCTTAAATCTGAGTAAAATCCATACTCCAATTTTGTTTAACAATTTTACTCCAGTTTAGGTAAAATTTCCTTACGAGAAGGAAAATTAAATAGACATGAGTACACTTTCCTTATTTCAAAGCCAGAAAAATAGTAAAGATACTCAAAATAGGGTAGTAAATTTACTTAAAAACATTTTCTTGGATCTAGTAAAAACTTCTTACAATTAAGTATATTCATACTTGTGCGGAAGAAAATTTACTAGCGTTTAAGAAAGAAAATAATGCAGATTTTTTTTTGTATGGAAAAAATCCATTTAGGAAGTTTTTACTTAAAAATGTGTCTATTACTTCAAATAAAGTAAATACATGTAATTAAATGTATGCCATGTTCCTCATACATTCAAGTATAAATGAACTTATAAAAAATACTTCAGTTTGTTTAAAAAAATACATGAATAGTAGTCCAACAAGAAATCTCGTTCGTTAGCCGGGACTTTCTTCATAAGTACTTCAAATATTACTCTAAACAATCACTGCGAAGGCGCCTACCTAGCCTCCGCAGCAGTCATGGTGAAATATCTCAACTCTTTATGGTATAAGTAAGATGAAACGTTTGAGAACTATACCATGTTGTCATATTTCATATGAGTGTTGCATACTCTGAAGCGAAATAATTTATTTCAATTATCAGTATAGTCGTAGTCAGGCTGAATACAAATTTAGTTGGTTTAAGGAAAATTTTAGTCAGACTGAGTACAAATTTACTTGGTTTAAGGAAAAATTTCCAAAAATTTTCCTCAGATTGAGTATAAATTTACTTGGCTTGACTACAAATTTACTTAGTTTGAGTAACAATTTACTTGGATTGAGGGAAAAATCGGAATATTTTCCTCAGATTGAGTATAAATTTACTTGATTTGAGTAAAAATTCTTTAAAATTTTCCTCAGATTTACTTGACTTGAAGAAAATTTTTTCTCAGTTTGAGTAAATTTTACTTGCTTTGAGGAAAAGTTGAACTGGAATCAATTTCAAAGCATGTCCTATTTTCAAGGAAAAGTTTGTACTTGATGTGAGAAATTATTGCCTTGGCGCTATACGAAGTTAAATTTTCCTCAGTTTTAGTACATATTTACTTAATCCGTGGCATACTTTTTTTCTGAGTGTATTAATGTGAACGATCGTTCTCCGTCGCGTCCACATTTTCCCATAAAATAAGAAATGTCTGATCTTTAATTAATTTTGAAACTTGAAAAGATGTCTGATTTGATCTTCTGTAACAGTTTCGTTGTGAAATATATGTATATCTGTTTTACTTTAATAAAATGTGAATGTTTCATTGGAAAAAATAAGCTTAACTCATGGTAAACAGTATGTTGACGATTTCCCGTGCTGTCCCGGGATCCCGGGAAATTGAAAAAATAATTCCCGTTTCCCGGGAAATTAAAAGTACGGGAAAATGCAAACCCTAGTTGACACAGACGCCGGATGGTAGTTTCCTGCATTTAAAAAATCCCACCTGCCTTTTGGCAATTCTTACCCTGTGGAAAAGTTCACTGGCTTATACTGTGGAAATAGCCAATTCGTTTTATGGCCCATTTTTTCACAGAATTTTGAAATTAAGCTTATTTGTCACTCAGCGGCTGCTAAATGCCTACAGCCAGTTTATGAACCAACACATGTTGATGTCGAGGTTTGTGATTGTTGCTGCAACAACAAAAAACACCCAAAAACAAACAAATTTGAAAATGGATCATATGTTCGAATGCTGACATTCAAAAACCAAACAAAACACAATTCAATGGCCGGCTAGGCAGCCGACTGCTATCCATCCTTGCATCGATCCATCCATCCATTATTTATTTATTTGGATTTGTTTGATTTACTGAAGCTGCTGTTGCTACTGCTGTTCTGCCTAATGTGATTCGAGTGGAAATTTGTTTGTTGATGGCAGTGATGCACAGTGGGCACATGATTCCATTATTTGCAGAAGGAGAAAATTGATCAAAATGAGCGGAAATGAATAGAATGAATATTTGCAAATGCTACAAAGGCCTTGCACATATCATTGTACACTTGTGATGAAGTCATTTGCCCCACTGTGCAATGTTGCCGCTGTAAAGCAAAATAAAGGAGTCAAACATGTTTTATGGCACCCTCAGTAGTAGAAGTTGTCGTAACGACTTGAGTAGGCTTTGTGTACTCCATCGCCAAACAGGCAACATTGCCATGTCCTCCACAGACCACGCCATCACCACCACCTCCACTTCCACCAGTCATGCAATCTCTCATTCATTTACTCAATCAAAGCAACCATTCATAAGGGGCCTAACTGCCGTCCGTCCGTCCGTCCGTCCATTCATATTGCACAGCAAGTGCGCAGGGCGTGGAGTGGGCGACCAAGTCGCATATTTGGACGGTTTACTCGGCTGGTACATTTGGGCTTTTATTTATTTTTATTTTCTTTGCAGCTAAAAATCTGCACCCACACTTTGTTCCAGCTGCGTGTTCTACCAAAGAAAACAAGAAAAAAGCGACAACAACATCCACATTTGGTGTCTGTCATTGGCATCAACGTTCGGAGAATGTTCCAATGGCAATGGGTTTGGGACGGCGAGGGGCTGGCTTTGTATTGAACATGGCCAAGAACCTCATAAAAATTACAATTTCCATACATAAATATTTTTAATAGACAAAAACTGCATTTAAATTAACAAAAATGTGCATTGTTGGCCAACGGTTTTGCGTAGTCTTAACACGTTTGTTCATACTTATGTCGGTGTAATTGCTGACTTTGATCGCACTGGAGACACAGAGGCGCAACGGAAACATTTTATTTTTATAAAATCAATTAATTCCAATGCTAACATCAAATTGCTATTTTTATAGTTTAACACAACTGATTGGATTTTATGACATTCAAATCCAAAAAAAAAAAAGAAAAACATAATTAATGCTGCTGTGCATATCGATGGATGTAGGAGTTGCAAGTTTGATTTCGCTGTCTTTGCTAAAATGTAATTGTCTTTCCAATTATTTAAATGTTTTTTTTGGGAGCATTTTGCCATAAATCAGAAAAACATGTTGTTAAAAATTATTCCATAAACACTGGGTATCGCAATGTGCACAAAATTTGCGCAAAATTTGAATTAATAATTACTTACTTAAGATCAAACTCTGACTAATTTTTTTTAATTCGTTCTTTTTCCATAAAAAAATTCTAAATCCTGATGAGCATCACAAACCAGTAGGAAATCGTTTAAAATTTGTTCACACGTTTTCACACTTTCTTTAGCCCATTCCGGCTCCACCCCTCAGCAAAAAATAAACAAGTAAAAACGGAGTTAACTCGAATGGTGCTAGCGTGACCATATGGTCACACACAAAAGACGTTCACCAACGCTTCTGGTGTGAACCACTGATAACATGAAAGATTTATCTCAAAATTCGAAACAAATAATTACAGCACTATTCGGGTTAAGTTCGGGTTAAGCCGGGCCGAACTTTGGATTGAAATCCATGGATTGCAATCCACAGAGGCTGTCGATTTTCGAGAAGTAGAGTGATATTACAGGAAAATACAATTTTTTTAATATAGCCAAAACAGAACAAATATTAAAAAAAAAATAATTTTATAAATAAATATAATATTTTTATTATTTCAAACCACGCTTATAAGGCAAGGATTTCAATACGTTTACCGATCGAAATAAAACTTCAAGTCAATTCAAAAAATAAATATTCTTATGTATATTGCTAGATACTGGTTGTTTCAGTTGGTTATTTCCATTCTATTTTAATTCCAAAAGCACAAATTTTGAAAATACAAGTATATAGTGCAAAATAATCTAACTTCATGATTCAACTAATTTTTGTCGTAAAAGTACGAAGTTGGAAAAATCTTTTTATTTTGCGTGTCTATGCAGTCAGAGGAATGTATGCACCGAATTCCATGATTCTAGCTGTGGCCATTTGATTTGTACAATTTGTATCGCCTTTTTTACCCCCTTAAGAGTACGACTTTCTAAAATATCTTTACTTTACGTATCTACGCAATTAGGGGGATGTACTCACATATTTATCATTCTAGCTGTAGTCGTTTAGTTGGCACTGTTTTTATCCCTCTGTACCCATTGTATCCCTTGAAAGTAAGAATTTGGAAAAAATGGTTTATTGTTTGTGTCTACGCAGTAAGGGGAATGTATACTCCGAATTTCATGACATGAAAAATAGTACCAACCAAATGGCCGCAGCTAGGGTCATTTGGTTGGTACTATTTTTTATCCCCTTTTTTTGCATTTTAACCCCAAAAAGTACGAATTTCGAAAAATCCGTTTGTTTTACGTGTCTACGCAATCATAGGAATGTATATACCGAATTTTATTATTCTAGGTGCAGCCGTTTGGTTGTACCATTTTTATCCCTCTATCCCATTTTACCCCTTAAAAGTACGAATTTGAAAAAAAAAATACTTTTATATTATGTATCTACTCAATTAAAAGAATGTACACATCGAATTTCTTGTTTCTAGCTGTTCGCATTCCCAATATCAAGCAAATATAAGCAGACATAGTGAAAGAAACATGCTTAAATACTTTTAATATTAGGGGTTATTAGGGGTATTTTCAGTACTTGTGAGTGAAAAATTTTTCCCTCTGGGCCGATTTCGCCCACTTTCAATCCCAACCGATCAGCAACCATAAAAAAATTATTTAAATATAAATTATATTTTATAAATATATAATTATAGAAATTATTTTTAGTAATTAATAAAATAAAAATTCATATGAATTTCCTTTTCATATATATGTATATAGCATAAATCTATTATCTTATATAAAACCTATAACAAAAAAAAATATTATAAAAAATTAATCTAAATAATTCTATTTAGAATTTGCAAAATTTTTCCGAAAAAAAAAATTTTTTAATTTTTTTTACCAGTTAAATTTTATATTAGAGAGTTCCATTTTACGAATTTAATTGGTATACTAAGTCCAATAGATCAATATATATAAATGTTTAGTTAATCAATGGGTATATACAGGGTGGCCCAGAAAGACCGAAGTGGTGTGAATTCCTTATAACTTTTTTATTATAATTTTTTTTTTCTTTTCTTTTCAGTATTTTGTAAAGAAGACTTGGATAATTTATAATGGAGCAATACACAATTGAACAACGTGCCCATATTGTTGAAATTTACTTTTCAAGAGAATCCTAATTTTATTCATAACTTAATAATGAGTGACGAAGCCCATTTTCAATTAAATGGGTTCGTTAACAAGCAAAACTGTAGGATATGGGCTACGGAAAACCCGAGAGTACTTCATCAACGACAATTGCACCCAGTTAAGTGTACCGTTTGGTGCGGTGTTTCTTCAGAAAGGATCATTGGCCCATATTTTTTTGAAAATGAACAAGGTGTCGCCATTTCCATCAATGGTGATCGATATCGGGCCATGTTGGAAAATTTTGTAAGGCCAGCCGTGGAAAACCATCCGCAAATATGGTTCCAACAGGATGGAGCCACAGCGCACACTGCGAGGGCCACAATGACTCTTTTACGCGACATCTTTGGTGAAAGAATAATTTCTCGTAACAGCAATTTTAATTGGCCTCCGCGTTCCCCGGATTTAACCGCTCCAGACTGTTTTCTTTGGGGCTATTTAAAAGGAAAAGTTTATGTTAATAAGCCTAGGACTATTGAGGAGTTAAAAACCAATATTCGAGAAGAAATTAACAACATACCACCGGAAGTTTTGCGAAAGGTCATGGAAAATGTGTTGGAAAGAGCACATTTGTGCGAAGCAGAATATGGCCACCACTTGCGGGATATCATTTTTAATAACTAATCCAAAAATATTCCCCATAAATTTAATGTATTTAAAAAAAAAAAAAATAAAAAAATATCTCTTAAATAAAAAGTTATAAGCAATTCACACCACTTCGGTCTTTCTGGGCCACCCTGTATTATTCTTACATTTAGAGAAAATTTGAACATCCTAACTCATTTCGTTCGGAAGCTAGCGCGCTTTCAACTGACAGACATACAGACGGACATGCCTACATCGTCTTAGAATTTTACCACGACCCAGAATATATATACTTTATGGGGTCTCCGATGAATATTTTAAGGTGTTACCCCCATCCTTAGGCGGAGGGTATAAAAATCAAATAGCAACACCAACAATGGTACTCTAACGAATGTCAATTTCTATTTGAAATTCAATACGCATCTGTAAATAAATTTCAAAATGTGTATGAAATGGATGAACATCTCCATTATACATTGTTGTCATTGTCATTGCCATCATCATCATCATTAAGATGACTATTATTATTGATAAAGTGAATTTGGAAATTGTTCCCCAAAGAAATGGTCACTCAGGCGGTCGAATAAAAGGGATGGCCTAATGGTGAGTTTGAAATGTAAAGTAATGTACAACGTACATAGCCCTCAAGAAACCGCCAAACTCGTACCGGAAATGAATGACAAACAGTTTTCGATTTCCTTTTCCTTACGCTATTTCTACAGAGGCCTAGGCCTACATCATGCGCCGAACGGTATGGAAAAGAGACAGAAAAACTACATCTTTTTTTTTTTGATAAAACGTCAATAGAAATATTTATATTTGTACTTGACAATCCCGTATGATAAATATACTGCAGTCTTGTACAAGATTTACACAGAAATCCACTTCATGTCCATATTCCGGAATAATACGAACACAGAATGTACCTTTGTATATACTTGTGAATATATCTCTGATAGACACAGATACGAGGGTCGTACGATAAGGCTAGTGTCATTTGGGCAAAACTTTGCTTATTTTGCAAATTAATTATATTAACGATTTCGAGATTTTAATGCAAATGCATATTCTATCAATGTACGTTTAAATTTTTTTTGGAAATTGCATCCTTTTTCCTGCATATAACAGTATGTATGTAGTATGAAATGGTCTAGAAAATTAATCGTGTTTTGGCTGCCGAACATTGGACATAAGTGGGTACTTGTGAAAAGCACTGAATTATCAGTGGTGTTGCAATACCACCCATTTATCTGGGATAAATTCATGTTTGCTAGATCAAAATTCTATATACATACCCGATATCTGAAAAGCTATTTATCTCCGATCACAAACGGAATTTGGACCAACTCTTTTCTACAAAATATTCTACTTACCAAGGGCTAAATAATTGCATTTGGAGTACCCGATTCAGGTATTCTAGTTTTCAAGATATCGGACTATCAAAATTCGATATATATATATATATATATATATATATATATATATATATATATATATATATATATATATATATATATATATATATATATATATATATATATATATATATATATATATATATATATATATATCCGATATCTTCAAAGCTATATATCTCCGATCTCAAACGGAATTTGGGCCAACACTTTATTGGAAAATATTCTACTTGTCAATGGCTAAATAATTGCATTCGGAATACCCGATTCATGTATTCTAGTTTTCGAGATATCGGACAATTAATATTCTATATACATATCCGATATCTTCAAAGCTATATATATCCGATATCTGAAACGCTATATATATATATCTCTGATCTCTAACGAAATTTGGACCAACTCTTTTTTGGAAAATATTCTACTTACCAAGGGCTAAATAATTGCATTTGGAGTACCCGATTCAGGTATTCTAGTTTTCAAGATATCGGACTATCAAAATTCGATATATATATATATATATATATCCGATATCTTAAAAGCTATATATCTCCGATCTCAAACGGAATTTGGACCAACACTTTTTTGGAAAATATTCTACTTGTCAATGGCTAAATAATTGCATTTGGAATACCCGATTCATGTATTCTAGTTTTCGAGATATCGGACAATTAATATTCTATATATATACCCGATATCTTCAAAGCTATATATATCCGATATCTGAAAAGCTATATATATATATCTCTGATCTCTAACGAAATTTGGACCAACTCTTTTTTGGAAAATATTCTACTTACCAAGGGCTAAATAATTGCATTTGGAGTACCCGATTCAGGTATTCTAGTTTTCAAGATATCAGACTATCAAAATTCGATATATATATATATATATATCCGATATCTTAAAAGCTATATATCTCCGATCTCAATCAGAATTTGGACCAACACTTTTTTGGAAAATATTCTTTTTCTTTCCAAGGACTAAATAAGTGCCTTTGGATTACCCGATTTATGTATTAGAGTTTTCGAGATATCGGCTCTTCAATGTCGCATCAATACATGGACTAAAATGGCCTATTTTGTATAGTTTTTGGACTTTTGACTGATTCGATGCATTCAAATAATTGGAACGGAAAATATTGTTAAAAAATAATTACATAATTTCTTTTTATTTTTATTATTTTTTAGTGTGGGACGTATTTAAGTTACGAATTCTTCTATTTTTACGCAAAATCTCTCCTACTCTCTGTGTGTGCACGTCCACGGATTCGCTTGTTAGAAGTGAGCACAAGCGTTCTCGTATGCCAGAGCTCGCATTCAAAAATAATGTCTCACCGTTGCATTCAAATATAATGTCTCACCTTTTTTTCATTTTCGCTTTAAACTTTCCGAAGTTGAAAAAAAAACATTTTCGGTTCGGCCCTCGTATATTTAAAGGGCAATGTAAACTGAAAGCAACTGTCATTATAACGCAATCATTTATCACTTGATTATTTATTGTGTATGTATGCATGTAATTGTGTGTGTCTCAGGGTATACATGTGAATGTGGTATTCACATGAATACGTACATCAATTTATGTCTGGTTTCAACATGACTTGTGTAAATAGAAGCCGATGTGTGCAACAACACAACCATCCCAACCTGGACACGGTCGCCGCACACACACATTTCACACTCGCAGCACACTCACTCAAAGCGCATCCTCCTTGTTCCCAAAGGGATGTCCTGTGGGAATCGCAGTGCCCATACGCTATGCATGCATGTTGCAAACACATACGCATCCGTGCGAACGAACGAGCCAACCAACCAACAACACTTTTCAGATTGTCTGCCTGCCTTAATTGCCCATCGAGGAATGGCTTTACGCCTGATGCACTCGGGCAAGAAAAAGAAGAAATGATTTCTCCTTTCCCTTGGCTCGGCTAAAATTTATAAATTCATGCCACACACACATGCATGCATGCACCAGGAAAAGGATACTAGGCGGAGAGTGGGATAGAAACAGGGAGGTGTGTAGGGGTGGCTGCTCGAACACCCCGCAGCAGCAGCATGATTATAGCCAGAATTACATTTAATTAAATTTACGTCTGTCTGTCTGTCTGTCTGTGTGACAGGATTTTTGTGAAATATGGGCATTTGAAGCACGGCATAAATGTTTGCTCTCGGAAGAGCAATAAATGTCAGATGCATATTGATTTTTGCATTATAATATTTTGTAATTACAGCGTGTCTGGCTTTCCAAAGAGATTATATCGAACATGAAGGAAGGACTTTATGTACATTTAGTGGATCTGTGTATTATAAACCACATTGAGATTTATGTCAGGTAATTAAGCAAAATCCTGACATGTTGGCTATAACACCGTGCTGCAGTACTTATTGGCGAAGACCATAGGCACATGAAACTATAGACAAACTCTAGTAAAACTGTACACTAAATTTTTTATTTTATGTTTACAAGACTTCTAACTTCCAAAGGGTATCAATTTTTTTTAAAATTTACTTTTTTAATTTTGCGGCGATATTGGCAACAAATGAAAGAGGAGAATATCTGTTAAAAATAATTAAAAATTCTTGATTAAATTATTAAAATATTTATATCCTTGGGAAATTAGAAGTCCTGTAAAAATGACAAACTATCACGAAATAAAAAAAGCGAGCATATGGTCTTGTTCAAGTCCAATAAAAAAGGGAACATTGACTTTGGTTGTTGCGAGTTTACGTGTCAATGATGTGTGTCACATTAGGGTGTGTTGATTTTAGACAATTTTTGATTTTCAAAAACGTCTAGCTAAAAAGTGGTGGTCGTCAAAAGAAAAATCAATTCTTTTTTAAAAAACACGTTTTTTAATTTTTTTCGAACGAAATAAATCGAAAAAAATGTTTTTTAATCGTTTTTCTTATGACGATTTTACGAGCTAAACTAAGTTTTATTGCAAAAAATAAAATTACATCGGAGAATAGCAAAGCATTACAAAGTTTTTCATAAATAAACGTTTTTGAAATTTTGAAAATTAAAAAAAAATAATTTAATTTTTTTTATTAAAATTAAAATTATCGTCAAAGGTACCCTTATTATTTTTGAAGTATAAGTCCGATGGAGGCGTCTAACACCTCAGCCGACCTAACTAAATTTTATCACAAAAATAAAAAATATATCTGAGAAAGGGAAAGCATTCCACCAATTTTTAACTACACGTTTTTTAAAATAACAAATTGTCTAAAATTAACACACCCTAGTGTCACATATCGGCAACATTTTCTGAAGGCGTTCAATTAAGTTTTAAACATTTTCTCGATTTCTTTTTAGTCCACTTCAAATCCGGTTCAATTTTTCAATATTGGACTTCTCTAACACTATTTTTCATATTAAAATGCATAATTTTCGATCAAATATTATAAAAAAAAATATGTTTTACTTTTTTCATTACTAACTGCCATACTCGATAATGACAATTCATTACCATCTGCAATACCAGCGAATGGCATCACATTACGCTCACGATTACTTATAATTAATTTATACATAAATTAAGTCACAAGCGTGGGAGTATTTTCAAAATACTAGCAGGCATACCAAATTTTAAGCCTTTCGGAACTACTGTTACAGTACGTCCAACCAATTTCTAAACTACTTGGGATATACATATAGTCCCAATACGTTTTCACGTGGGATTAATTGTCTTGAAGCTAACCATTGATGATCTTGACCGTGATTTATG
This sequence comes from Polietes domitor, assembly GCA_947397865.1. NCBI lineage: Eukaryota > Metazoa > Arthropoda > Insecta > Diptera > Muscidae > Polietes > Polietes domitor. Next base: position 36,686,702 of record OX377618.1, read on the forward strand.
CGAAGATCCGGACCCTGATGACGATTTTGAGAACTGATGTTCAATTTAACAATGATTTTGCTTCAGAGTACACTCAGAAAAAAGTATGCGACGGATTAAGTAAATATGTACTAAAACTGAGGAAAATTGAACTTCGTATAGCGCTAAGGCAAAAATTTCTCACATCAAGTACAAACTTTTCCTTGAAAATAAGACATGCTTTGAACTTGATTCCAGTTCAACTTTTCCTCAAAGCAAGTAAAATTTACTCAAACTGAGGAAATTTTTTTTTCAAATCAAGTAAATCTTTACTTAATCTGAGGAAAATTTTTAAGAAATTTTACTCAAATCAAGTAAATTTATACTCAAACTGAGGAAAATATTCCGATTTTTTTCCTCAATCCAAGTAAATTGTTACTCAAATTAAGTAAATTTGTAGTCATACCAAGTAAATTTATACTCAAACGGAGGAAAATTTTCGGAATTGTTTCCTTAAACCAATTAAATTTGTACTCAGCCTGACTACGACTTTACTTGATAAATGAAATAAATTATTTCGCTTCAAAGTATGCAACACTCATATGAAAAATGACAACATGGAATAGTTCTCAAACGTTTCATCTTACTTATACCATAAGGAGTTGAGCTATTTCACCATGACTGCTGCGGAGGTTAGGTGATGCTTCGCAGTGATTGTTTAGAGTAATATTTAAAGTATTTATGAAGAAAGTCTTTGCTAACGAACGAGAATTGCTTCTTAGACTACTATTCATGTATTTTTCTAAACACTCTGAAGTATTTTTTATAAGTTCATTCATACTTGAATGTATGAGAAACATGGCATAAATTTGATTACATTTATTTACTTTATTTGAAGTAATAAACACATTTTTAAGTAAAAACATCCTAAATGGAAGTTTTCCATACAAAAAATTTCTGCATTATTTTCATTCTTAAACGCTAGTAAATTTTCCTCCGCACAAGTATGAATATACTTAATTGTAAGAAGTTTTTACTAGATCCAAAAAAATGTTTTTAAGTAAATTTACTACCCTATTTTGAGTATATGTATTATTTTTTCTGGCTTTGAAATAAGGAAGGTGTACTCATATCTATTTAATTTTCCTTCTCGTAAGGAAATTTCACCTAATCTGGAGTAAAATTGTTAAACTAACTTGGAGTATGGATTTTACTCACATTTAAGAATGCTATTATTCTGAGTGTATGCAAAACTAAAACCAAACATGAGAATATGAAATATTTCTTAAAAGTTGCATCTCTCCTCTGCCATAAAAAGTTGAGCTATTATTCCATGATTGCTGCGAAGGCAAGATAGGCAGCTTCACAGTAGTTGTTTAGAATAATACTTGAAGTATTCTTACTTCAAACCTTGGAAATTTTCTTCCGCACAAGTATAAAATTACTCAATTACATGGATTTTTATAAAATCCAAAGAAATATATTTAAATATAAAAAATATATTTAAATATAAGTAAATTTACTAGTAAAATAAATATTTCTAGTAAAAGAAATAGTTTAATGGAATTTTTACTAAACTGAACTAAAATTGTTGAACTAAAATTCACTCATATTTAGGAGTGATATTTTCTTGAGTGTTGGTAGGATACATATGATGAAGCATGGAAAACAAACTTATGGATTTCTTATCACCTAAAAAAATTCAAATTCAAATTACATTCAAAAGTGGTTATGAACCATTTTCTCAAAAAATGATTTTTTGATGCCAAACTATTCTCAGATTGGGATGCCAACTGTCAAATAAATTTGGAAAAGAATTTTTTTTCTAAAGCTATTTTTTCAAATTTTTCTGATTTGGCTATACACTCACACGTTAGTTTGTGACTGCACACGTGGCTATGAACAAAAAATAATATAAATAATATAGTTCAAAAATGGAGCAGCATATAACAGAAGGTTGTAATTCGCTACGACGATTTTGTTTAAAACATTTTTCTAGATTTAGGACATATCGTACTATCAAATTCCATCATTTCGCGTTAATAGCATTTTGATTCACAAGTTATCAGGCTAAAATAGGATAAATAAAGTCAAAAATTGTGAAAAGTATCATTAGAAAACCCCGCGTAACTTTCTATTATATTGAGAATACCAAAATATTTCTTTGGCATGTGATTACTGACTTCATGGGGAATATTTGTGTCAGAAAAGTTTCAGAATCTTGGAAGGAGAAAGTTAAAATATAAGCAATTGCAACCGCGAACTTTGGATTTTTCAACAATTGTAGCAATTTTCTTAATAAACAAACAAAAATTCAGCCGAATCCGTTGGCTAGATCGCGAGAAAATCAAAAAACAAAAATGTCATCCATGGAAATCATTTTAGCCATACATCCCGCGAAAACGAAAACAAAAAATAGCCAATTTGTATTTATACACTCCACGAGAGTATTATGTCTTTGTGCATTTGTTTGTAACACCCAAAAGGAAGAGAGATAGACTCATTGTTAATTATACCGATCGTCTTAGAATCACTTTTTGAATCGATTTAGAAATGTCCGTCTGTCTGTATGTCTGTCTGTCCATCTATTCTTGTAATCACGATACAGGTCGCAATTGTAGCCAGAACCAAATGAAACTTTGCACAACGAAGTTTTTCGGGACAAGGACGAACGAAGAAAAAAATCGGTTCAGATTTAGATATAGCCCCCATACGAATTTCACTCCCGATTTGACTCTTTTCTCTCGAGATACCACATATTTCAACAGATTTTCTTCAAAATTGGCCAAACATCTTATATTTCAACTAGAAACACCTGTGGTGAAAATGTGTTAGATCGGTTCAGATTTATATATAGCTCCCATACAAATTTCGCTCCCGATTTGAATTTTTCCGCTACAGAATCCACATATTTTAACAGATTTTCTTCAAAATTGGCAAAACATCTTATATTTCAACTAGAAACACCTGTGGTGAAAATTTGTTAGATCGGTTCAGATTTGTATATAGCTCCCATTCAAATTTCGCTCTCGATTTAACTTTTTCTGGTCTAGAAACCACATATTTTTACAGATCTTCTTCAAAATTGGCAAAATATCTTATACTTCCATAAGAAACACCCATGGTGAATATAGGTCAGAAAACTATGTTTTTGTTCATAGCCACTTATGAATAGCGATATATTGTTTTTTTTTGTTTGTTTTATTTTGGTCTGTAATCAATAATTGATTTGAACTAGGATATTGTCCTGACTCAAGATCAGCTTCACTGGAATCCAACAGTGAAAGCGATCTATCACAATTTCAAGAAAAACTTCATCCCTGTATGACTTGCAGAAGAGGAGTTAGGCTTTCAACATTTTTCACCACCCTTCTGCTGCAGCAGAGGATGAGTTACAGGATGTCAAATTGCACTACCTCAATTGCTATTGAAAATGACAAGCGATTTTGATGAAACTGACATTTTGTTTCTAATCTATGGATAATGAGTTAGACACACACAGAATAAATACACTACTGCATGCAGGGTGTGTAAATTTCCCCTGGCATAAAATATGTTAATTTGTTTCTACATCTCATCAACAGATGAATGTGAATATGTGAATAGCTTGTTATTGTTCCACAGCCATTTTGTTTTTTTTTTTTTGTTTTCAATGTTATTGTTATTAATTTATACAACACAATTTGTAGTATAACGACGATATTGCTTTGCTTTCATGCCACATTAATATTCTAAAGTGTGTGTAAAATTGATGTTGTTGCTGCTGCTGCTGCCGCCTGTGGGGCAGTAGATGCTGTTGTTGTAGCTGCTGTTAATCCAAGTTCTCGATACCCGCGTATTGTTTACACTCCAATAGATTTTCATTCAATATTCATTTACGATCTAAATCGTATTCAATTTACATTAAAACAAATAGGATTTGCTATAGAAATACAAATCCAACTGATATGCATCTGAGAATAGATATGTTTGTCTTCACGTCGTTCGTTGCCATGGCTAGTGGCAGGCTTTTCTCGCTGCAGTAACTACACCATTTCAATTTTGAAGCGAGATGAGAAATACAAACTGACTGACAAATTACGAACACAAAAACTTGATCTACATAGCCGTAGGATTCATATATTAAAATGACATACGCACGAGTATTTTCAAGAATCCGAGCTGAAGAACTGTTCTACTCTTGGTAAGTTCGATTGCAATTCAAAGAGAACAATGCATCCGTATAGGGGTGATTATGAAAAGGACGCAAAATGATCCAAAACTGACGAAACCAATCAACAATTGCATTGACTACATATATTACAAGCGACATTGACCGGATCCGTTGGCTAGATCGCGAAAAAAAATCAAAAACAAAAATAAAGGGTCCGCCATCTAACGTTTTTCTTTCAACTATTCAACCGTTGGACTATTATTTGTGGGGAGCCGAGGCAGCCATTTGAATGATATTATTTTCCATTATTAACCAGAAGGATTGTACTTTCAAATAAAAAAGAAATTTGAGAAAATATTCAATAGTTTTTTTTATAGCTTTTTCAAAAAAAAAAGTTATTTGGCGGACCCGCGAAAACGAAACCCCATATTAAAATTGGCTCTGGAGTCAATAGGACTACAGGGTTCAGAATATTCAGACAGAACTTAGAACAGACTACTTAGGACGTTAGAAATACACTCAAAGGAATTTGTCAGTAAAAGAAAGCAAAAAGACTGCTGAAATAGCAGATTTTCCGCTGAAAAAGAGACAGCAGATTTGTATCTGCTGAAGTAGCAAACAACCGTTTGCTGTTTTTAGCAATGAATACTTATTATACCCTCCACCACCAGGATGGGGGTATATTAACTTTGTCATTCCGTTTGTAACACCTTGAAATATCGACCTGAGACCCTATAAAGTATATATATTCTAGCCATGTCCGTCCGTCCGTCTGTTGAAAGCACGCTAGCATCTAAACGAAAGGAGCTAGAACGTTCAAATTTTCCATAAATGCGCCTTATAGTCGTAGATCGTTGGGATTGAAACGGGGCAAAATCGGACCACAGGGAAAAATTTTTCCCTCACAAGGACTAAAAATACCCATAATAATCCCTAATATTTTAGCGTATTTAACCATGTTTTTTGAATATGTCGGTTTCTTTTTGCTTGATATTTGGTATGCGCATTCCCCTTATAGCAAAAACGTGCACCATAAAGTGATTCTTATTTGTAGGGGCAAACAAGGGATAAAAATGGTACATATTAAATGATAACAGCTAGAAACACGAAATTCGGTGTACACATTCCTCTGATTACATAGACAAGTAAAATACACGGATTTTTCAAAATTTGTACCTTTTGGGGTTAAAATGAAAAAAAGGGATAAAAATAGTACCAATCAAATGATCGCAGCTAGAGTCATGAAATTCGGAGTATACATTCCTCTGACTGCGTAGACACGTAAAATAGACGAAGTTTTCGAAATTCGTACTTTCAAGGGATACAATGGTACAGAGGGATAAAAATAGTATCAACTTAACGGCTACAGCTAGAATGATGAAATTCTAATTGCGTAGAAACGTCAAGGGGGTAAAAATGGTAGCAACCAAATGGACGCAGCTAGAATCATAAAATTCGGTGTCTACATTTTTTTCCAAAATCGTACTTTTTCCTTACGTTTCCATGAAGTTAGGTTATTTTGCACTATGTACGTCTGATAATGGATTTTCAAAATTTCTATTTTTGGAATTAAAATAGAATGGGAATACAACCGACTGTAGAACCCACTATCTACCAATATTTAAGGTATTTAAGCTTTTTGAAAATATAAATAAAAGAATATTTATTTTTTAAATTGACGTGCTGGTAGCCTTGCCTTATAAGCGTGGTTTGAAATAATAAATATTTTATATTTATTTATAAAATTATTTTTTTAATATTTGTATTTGTTTTGGTGTGGTTATATTAAAAAATTTATATTTTCCTGTAATATTACTGCACTGCTACGAAAACCGACAACCTCTGTGGAATGCAATCCATGGTGGAGGGCATATAAAGTTCGGCCCGGCCGCCTTTTTTACTTGTTTTTATCTATTTTTATATTTTAATTAACAGCAGTCATTTTTAGCAGACTGCAAACTCTTGCAGAGAAACTGTTGCTGTGGCAGAAAAACTGCTGTAATAGCAGAAAATTGTCTGCTGATGGGCAGCAGGCAATCGCTGCTGTTAATAACAGACTTTTTTCTTTAAGTGTACGATGTATATGTCAAACAATTCAAACTACAAACTTCCAAAACTGCTTAGTACTCCGAAACTATTCTGATGCAATGATATATTGCTATTAATTATAAATATATAGTTTTTCAAATTTCTTACTTTTAATTTCTATTTTCTGTTTTATTCAATTTCAATTTGAAATAGTGTAATTGTTGTTGTTATACTCGGCACCCGCCGCATCAGTCTCCACACCTCGTTCATCTTAGAACGTAGTGTTTAGTAAAAATTACAGCTGATAGTACTCGCACTCGCTACGTGTAGCATGTGACCGGGTGGCAATAGCAGGCAGCCAGCATGCCTGCTGCTGGCTGCCAGCAGTTGAGTGTAATTTATTGGCTGCAGTAGAATTCAAAGAATGCCATTGGCACTCAATGTTTGTACTGAATGTACGTATGGCTGTTGAGTTCGTAGTTTTCAATTCAATTTTATTATAGTTTTTGTGTTTTTCTCTTCTCAGTTTATCTTTATTCATGTCTTGGTGTGTATACGGACTATGATACAAATACAATCGATTACTGCTCCGCTAAAAGTTAATCGATTGTTATGGATTTATGGCTGAACACAAAAACAGTCGCAGCACCAATTCTAAACTACAAATTGTCATTGATGGAATGAATTTGATGGGAGAGCGGAAGGGAAGCAATGAATGAATGAGGTGTCAGTGGTTATTATGGACATGTCATAAAATATTATGAATGAGATAAATCGATTTCAAATATATTTCATGGTGCATTTATGTATGTATGTATTTGATACTTACAAAAAAGGAACATATGAAATGATTTAATGTATGATCAAGCTACAGGTAATTGATAAATTCAAGAAATGGAATTTATTTAAATTGAAATTATTTTAAATGTAATTACAAATTGACATTGATCTACGTTAATTTCATATTTAGAACAACTCGGTATAAATTTTTGGAACTGTAATGCAAAAGGTTCACTTTTCAAAACGCCTTAGCTGTGCGGTTTTCCGGTGCGCATATGTATTTGAAGAAATGTAAAGAACACGCTAACACAAGCACTCTATACAGAAGGTCCACTGATGAGTTATCCCCACACAGGATATGAAATGTGTGTATGGCCAAGGTGTGTATACTTCAGTGCACTCAACCAAGAACCGAATGACCTCTCAAACTACTCACTCAAAAAATGACAACAAGTTACGCTCTTTGTTCTCTCAACCATCTTTACAGTGGTGGCCAAAACATATGCAACTAAGGATGACTTACTTTAATAGGCTCTGTAAGTTTATTAATTTGAATAACAATGAAACCAATATTGTTAAAGTAAATATTAATACAGCATTAAGATTTCAAATAATTAACAAAATTCACATATTCTGTTCAAATTTCATTATTATCTGAAAAATATAAAAAATCGGTGCGAACAAAACATATGAAACTCGACAATTTTGTTTTAAATGACGGCATTTTTGAAATTTATTTTGATTTGCCGTTGTTCGTATTAGTAAATAATAAGAATTTGTAAACAAAAATTATGAAAAATTTATTTATTTATTTGTTATTTTTTCTATAGAAGTTAAAATAGAGTTTGTCTTGAAATGACATACGATAAATTCGGATCTTAGCTTAGACAAAGAATTGTGACTGCTTATTCTTGTGGAATATCGCACAAAGACATTGTCCACAAATATAATTATAATTTTTTAAAAGAAATTAAAAATTGCTGTTGTTCGCCGCAGTGGTTGACCGCCCAAGATAAGTGGTCGGACGGACAATTTTATGAGCAGACTTGTGAAAATAGACTCATTTGTCTCTTCCTATAAACGATCTGAACAATTTTATTTAGTTCAAAAAGAAGTGTGTATTTCTCATCCTTTCCACTACCAATACAAAACACAAAATTTCCTTCGTAACAAAAAAAAAACTTGATCGAAATGGCTAGTAATCGAATGTAAAGGGTGATATTTTAGCTATTATCTTTTTGGCAACACTGGTTTAACTGGTTTCGTGTTTTGTTTCGCTGTCAATTTAATTTTGTTTTGTTTGGTCTATAATTTAACCATGAATCGTCTTACAAACGAACAACGCTTGCAAATTATTGAATTTCAGTATCAAAATGCGTGCTCTGTTAAGAAAGTTCATCGCGCGCTTCCATTTTATGGTCAGTTTAATCGACCCGCTGAAGCGGCTATTCGGGCTATTGTGACTAAATTTCGCACCAAATTTACATTGTTGGACATTAAACCACCAACACGCTTACGTAGAGTGCGAACTGAAGAAAATATCGCAGCTGTTTCGGCCAGTGTTAATGATGACCATCAATTATCGATTCGTCGCCGTTCGCAGCAATTGGGCCTCTGTTACTCAAAAACGTGGAAATGCCAAAATTGGACTAAGCGGCTGGACCATTTGAGGCGCAGTCAAGGTCAACATTTGCATGAAATAATCTTCAAACATTAAATTATATGGATCGTACTATCGATTCAAATAAAGATTTCATGCATATTTCTGAATTTTATGTGTTTTTTTTTTTGAAAAACTTTCCTATAGCTTTTAAAAAACTCCTAAAAACCAATCTAAATCGATCACCAAACAAAAAATTCTGAAACTTAAAATATAAATTTATGTTTTAGAATTTTTGCTTTTCTTCTCCAAATACATAATTTAATTTCTCTAGCAGAGCTCACAATCAAATACGAGTGTTGACCTTGAATTTTATTTTATTTTCTAAATTATCTATCATCAAAAATTATTTTTTTGAAAAATTATTTACTTTATATGCAGTTTCCTGCCAAAAATAACTTCATGCATGAATATACTGTTTATTCAGCATGTCCAGGCATTTTATGGTGGCATGGTGGTGGTCGCCTCCCCCCAGCCAGTCTTGTTTATCGCTCCAAAAACAAAAAAACAACAAAAGTACAGTCCTGTTAATTTCCATAGAACTCACACTGTTTTTTATAATTAAATGCGCAACTGGCGAAAAATGTTTATATCTGCACATTCTCTTTGGCTAAAATGAATGAATGAACAATTTTATTTTTTGCTTTGCATTTTTTGCACATATAGACCGAACCAGACCACTGAAAATTAACACCAACATGGACAGACGGAGGGACAAGCAGGGGGGCCGACTTTTGAACAAACAAATGTAGCAAATGCCAACACTAATAACAGCAGGAACAGCATAAGTAACAGCAACAACGTGTTAAATAGTATGAACAACAAAAGAGCAAAGAAAAAATCGCATTTAAAACAAAATAAACCGCATAAAAAATAGACAATATTTAAATCAAACATTTACTATGGCCAGTGAGTGTATTTGCAAATGATATGCGAGACTTTCGTTCATTCGCATATGCTAACTAAAGGTGGAAGGGTGTAGGCGGAAGGCATGACAGCAATTATCAACAACGTGATACACACGGAGAAGACATATGATTGCTGCAAGCATTATATGATTACTGCTAAGGCAATTGCAGTGCATCATATTGTGGTTTAAAATTATGATTGTGCGTACGCATAACATAGTTGTAGCTAAACCTGAAGTTGTCATAATGATCATATTATGATTAGCTACCGCCATACTATGATTACACCAACTATAATCGCAATCATAGCTAAAGGTGGAAGGGTGTAGGCGGAAGGCATGACAGCAATTATCTACGACGTGATACACACAGAGAAGACATATGATTGCTGCAAGCATTATATGATTACTGCTAAGGCAATTGCAGTGCATCATATTATGGTTTAAAATTATTAATTCTCTTCTGTATTTGTTCAGCTTGAGGCCATAGAAAAGCTGGTGTTGTTTGTTTTATAAAATTATGATTGTGGGTACTCATAACATAGTTGTAGCTAAACCTGAAGTTGTCATAATGATCATATTATAATAAGCTACCGCCATACTATGATTACACCAACTATAATCTCAATCATAATATGATACTCTTCGAATATAGTTGCAGCAATATTCAGCACAGGAGATATTCTCCATTCATTGTCGTCTTTTCACACATTACGACATTGCACTAGTATCATAGCAAAGAGCACTCTATTACTATTAAACTATTTACGCAAAATGCCAACATTTTGTATCTTTGGGACAACTCCATTGTATGTTAATCGTACTGTCTCTCATTTTGTGTAAAAACATTATTGCGCAAATATTTTGTATGTCTAGAAAGGTCTTTAGCTTTCGACGAAGAATATGCTCGCAGTTTTGGCACGCTCTCCTTGTGGCGAGCACTACTCTATATCAATGCCAGTTGAAATCAATATTGTATTTAGAAATCTGCATCTTATATTGAAAGATCATGTGCCGCCAATAGTTCAATTTTCTCCCTCTCAACCTTTTAACAACAGCTAGGGCCATGATTATATGATCTACTATAATAACTGCAGTAACAGAAGGCGAGAGCAAATCTAGCTCTTGGTGGTGCAGTTAGTAAGTACTCTTTCTTTATAATCTTATCAAAATTTGACCCACATGTACACACAAACATTCTTAACAGTTTGGGCACAATGAATTCTGACGTTGCCATAAAATAAACGTTGGACGTTTGTAAGCCATAATAGAAAAAAGTGCACTTTCATTTCTAGACTAGATAAGACTGTGTCATACAATTAATCAGGGTAAAAGTGGGATATTATCTGTATCGTAAGCGTAAATAACCAAGATATTCTGGTCGAGAAAAAATGTGTTTATATTGAAAATGTCTCGACCTCAATTTAGAATTCGACGATGATTAAATGACTAAATCCATATCTTCGTTTTAATGATTTCTGGATCTAAAATTTAAAATAAACATTGAAAAAAGGCGTTAAGTTCGGCCGGGTCGAACTTTATATACCCTCCACCATGGATTCCATTCAACAGAGGCTGTCGATTTTCGTAGAAGTGCAGTAATATTAAAGGAAAATGTATTTTTTTAATATAACCAAACCAAAAAAAAAAAAATATTGTAAAAATAATTTTATAAATAAATATAAAATTTAGTTTTTTCGTTTGTATTTTTTTTTATCTGTAATCAATATTTGATTTGAACTGGGATATTGTCCTGGCTCAAGACCATTTTGCATCTACATTTAATAGAATGCAAATTTATTTACAAATGGCATGGTGACATTTATTACTTGGCTGCAGACTAACACGATCATAATTTCGACCATGTCAAAAGTCTTTTCAAGTGGCTTCGCAGCGACTTTTCGGGCGACGGGTTTGATGTTACCCGGCCTCTATAAGGAGATGATTCTCATAAACGAACGAGAAGCACAACTCACTTGCCGAATTTGCGTTTAAAAAATCACACCAAAGGAAAACACTATTAAATGGTCTTAAGCCAGGACAATATCCCAGGTCAAATCAAATAAATATAAAATGTTTATTATTTCAAACCACGCCTGTAAGGCAAGGCTACCAATACGTTTATACTTTACATATCGAAATAATACTTCCAGTCAATTCACAATATAAGACAGCAATCTTCAAAAAGACTTAAATACCATAAACATTGGTAGATAGTGGGTGCTACAGTTGGTTGTATTTCCATCCTACTTTAATTGCCAAAGTACAAATTTTGAAAATCCATTATCTCTCACGTACACAGTGCAACACACACCTAACTTCATGATTCAACCAATTTTTGCCGTAAAAGTAAAAAAGTACGAATTTGGAAAAATCTTTCCATTTTGCATGTCTAAACAGTCGGAGGAATGTATACACCGAATTTCATGATTCTAGCTTCGGCCATTTGGTTGGTACCATTTTTATCCCCCTTTTTCCCGATTTTATTTCCTTAAAAGTACGACTTTCTAAAATCTATTTATTTTACGCGAGTTTCATCATTCAAGCTGTAGCCGTTTAGTTGGTACCATTTGTATTCCTCTGTTCCCATAGTATCCCTTGAAAGTATAAATTGGGAAAAACCTTTTTATTTTTCGTGTCTACACAGTCAGACGAATGTATACTCAGACTTTTACGATTCTAGCTGTGGTCATTTGGTTGGAACAATTTGTATCTCCTTTTTCAATTTTAACCCCGAAAAGTTCGAATTTCATTATTGTAGGTACAGCCATTTGGTTGGTACCATTTCTATCCCCTTTAAAAGTACGACTTTGGACAAAATACTTTTATATTATGTATCTACTCAATTAGAGGAATGTACACACCGAATTTTGTGTTTCTAGCTGTTGTCGTTTGATAGGTACCATTTTTATCCCTTTTCGCCCCATTCCACCCCCTTAGGAATAAGAATAACTTTATGGTGCAAGTTTTTGTTATAGGGGGAATGCGTGTACCCAATATAACGCAAGTACAAGGAGACATATTGAAAAAACATGCTTAAATACTCCAAAATATTAGGGGTTATTATGGGTATCATTAGTCCTTGTGAGGGAAAATTTTTTCCCTTGAGGCCGATTTCGCCCAGTTGCAATCCCAACCGATCTACGACTATAAGACACATTTATGGACACCCTAGCTCCTTTCGTTTAGATGCTTTCTACAGACGGACTGCTAGATCGTCTTAGAATTTTATGACGATCAAGAATATATATACTTTAAAGGCTCTCAGGTCGATATTTCAAGGTGTTACAAACCGAATGGCAAAGTTATTATTGTGGTTATATCTCACAACTTAACAAAGAGTCTAATGCAGTGTAGGAGAGCCACATTGCAGTTGATATTTCCAATGGAAAGTTTGGCATTTTTGATCCCAACCTTATTCACAATGTTTTGTCTATTTAACGCACGGAATATTGTTTAAGCTTTTCTTATAAGTTGTGTGTCAGCAAAAAAAATGTAATTAACCGGTGAAAATTCCGTGTTATGGTTTTTTCTAATTTTGATGTGGAGTAGCAGGACTATAATAAAAAGTATTGATTCACTCGCAAAACCTGGCAATGGACGTTGAGTAGTGCAATCCGAATCCGACCACAATGTCCAGCGATAACGTCCGTCTTACTTCTATGCGATAAACATGACGAACGAAAATCTAGGCGAACGAAAACGTAAACTTAGTTTTTGTGATGTTTAATTAGTGCTCGACCCCGGTAGTCGAGTTGGTAGCGTGCTCGGCTATCAGCGTGGGGGTCGTGGGTTCGATTCCCACCAGAGGCTCTGGTCTGTCGCTGCAAATAACTAGCTACTATGGTCTTAGTCACTCCGGCTCAATCCCTGGACCCAAAATTAGAATATAAATTTACTTTGTATTGTAATTCATAATAAATAAATAAAAAATTAGTGCTCGATTTAATTGATTTTTAGGTTATTTTGAATGTAACACATTCGAATTCCAACTAATTCGATAAAGTTGTTTCTTCTTACGAAGGAAAGTTTTGTTCGGCAATGGAAAGGAGGAGGGAGAACCACACTTTAAACACGTATTTCGTATCAAATGTGGGGATATTTCGTCAGTGGCGCTTCTGTATAGGGTGCTTGTGTACATCCGCAAACCTCACTGCAACATCTTTTGAAGATTGTAACCTTTGATGTCGGCTGATGGGTTTCCAACGTGATGCACAACAACAATGAGATGTGAAAATTCTTGATTAGCGAATGAAAAATCAGCAGATAGTCGGTCGGTTTGTGATGCGAAAGTGAGTGACTGGGTATCGTTCGTTAGATAGTGTTTTTAGCTTTCTGATGATATTTCCAATAAACAGTTTTATCTCAAAAGTTGTGCGTCGTGAAAATTTTCGTCTGATGATTTATAATAATTTTCGATGTGAACAAGGAAATTTATTCCATATTTTTGGCGATGAGACCCCACCTTTAGCCTTTAGTGAAACGCTGTTATAATGACGACGCCCTTGTCCTCGTATTGACTTAGTTGAAAATACTTTTCATTTGATGTATTCCAAGTCGAGAACATGTGTTGCTGAAAACAAAAATCTTTGCAGATTTTTGGGAAACTTATTTACTTCCCATATTGGTTTTAGTGAATGGTATTCGAGGACAAGAATCGATTCTCGATTTGAATCCGATTCTTAGAATCGAAGAATCGGACCTGAGAATCGATTCTTAATCGGAATCGGTAGAAATGTTTAACCATAAAACTCGAGAGGTATAATTTTAACTAACTAGTACAGAAAATGCCCACAATAACAAAGTTAGGGTACTTAAGAACGATATACACGCTGTCCAAATGTTTTGATAGCCTCTCCCTACAAGCGAGAGTGGACTTTAAATTTGCATAAAAATATCTCCAATCCATGGTGGAGAGTATATAAGAATCGCCATGGCCGAACTTTACGCCTTTTTAATTGTATTAAACTAAGGTACTCTTCCTTAATCGACTATTCTGAATAATCTACAATATATATAGTTTTCGGAAAACGTTTTTCTTATAGATTTTTTCCGATCTATTGAATGATACCATCGCAAAAATATATAATCTAATGTTCACCTTTACTTTTAGGAATAAAAAATAAATTAATCATTTCGAAATCTGCGGACATTTTTATTTTTAGAAGAAAGTTGTCTATAAGTTTATCAAATTTCAAACTATTGCCCTTCTTGAGATATTGAATTTTAAAGTTAGTTTCTCATATTTTTCGCCTAGACTATGTTTTGACATTTGTCATTTATTTTGAGGTCTTTTAAGTACTGATGAATTCGATCAAGTTTTGTGTAATAATTCATCAAAACTAACACTTTCTAATTAACACTAACATGAAAACAACTATAAAAAGTTGTTCTAATGATAGTTTCATTAGTCAAATGCGATTTTAGCGACGACCGATGTGGTATGAATATATCAGATTTTCTCGAAGATCTTGATATTAAAATGTAAATGATATCCACAAGTTCAGGAAATTGTATTGTTGGTAGTGAGCAAAGATAAAGCAAAAATGGACGGAACTAATTCACCGTATTTTCAATTTATGTTAGATTTTTTATTGGTGTTACTAACAATTCGTGTTTATCTAACATATAATACATTATTTCACGAAATATAAATAATATTATAATAGAAAACTCTCTCCATTTTTAATAAAACTTTCTACATGGATCAAGTCTGTATAAATAATATTTCCATAAGCACTTAAAAATACTTTTCCATCGGCAGTTTTATTTATGCATATTTTGTATAATATGTTAAATCATTATCGTCTACTACTTTATCCGATATTTCCATTACAAGCGATCTATGTAGCATTGGGATGTATTTTTACGCAATAATTTAATTTTTCCAAATGCTTGGACTGTTTGGAGGTACGAAAACCTCAGTGTTTGGTACATATTAAGCTCCTAACCTTTATACCACTGTCTATTTTTTATATCAATTCCACACTTAGTGTCATTTCCTTTTGTTTAATTAATAAAATTGCAGCTTTTAAATTTCACAACTTGTTACCACCAAAAGTACGTACAAAGTTAGTACTTACTTTTTGGGTGTTTTTCATTAAATTAAATTTCGATTCCCAAGCATCGATAATCGATTCCAGTATAAAGTTAGACACATGTATTCGATTCCAAAAGAATCGTTTTTGAGCCCTCAGAATCGATTCTCAATTAGAATCGAAATCGATTTACCATTCACTAATTGGTTTCTGTGAATGTCAATTAAATCTTTTTTTTTTTTCAATTTGTACTATCATTAATTAAATATAAATTTGGAAAATACACAATGTGATATCAGTTAAAACAAATACAAAAGGAATACAGCAACTTGAAGCGTCATATTTGGTCTTTTTTTTTTGTTTTCCTGTTTATTGAAGAGAACTTGATAAGACAGACCGACTTTCTAGAGAAAGCGACACAAGAAATTTAAATAAATAAAAACAAACAAAAAATCATAGTAACAACATCAATCCCACAAACATGACTGAGATTTTAATTTGAATGGCACTCCAAACAAGATAATGACCCCTACAACACAAACACACACACACAAATGAAAAAATGTAAACTTGTCATCATACAATTTCAAACGTCAACAGCAGATGCAGTCATTCATTCATTCGTACAGTCCGTCATGCATACATTCATTCCTTGGTCAAAGACGTTGCTAATCATTTTAAATAGAAAAGGAAATCTCATTAGGAGCATGATCTAATACAATGAGATGTTTAACGAGATTTCTGGACTTGAATGTTGTACATCATTTAGCGTTAAATTTTTATTAATTTTTTTATCGTTGAACGAACGAAAAAAACGAAAAACTTGTAGCTGACGGACGTTACACTGCAAGATCTTGGAATGAAATATTTTCGAGCTGATGCCAAAGTCACGTTCCTCGCATTTAATCAGAAGACTGAACTGACTGGCGGAGGATGGGTTGTACAGTGAGCCGTGGCGGCGGCATTTGTTGCGAGTTGTCTCTGCTGTCAGGCATGATTTTTTTTGATTTTACGAAATTTCAAAATTTATTACGAATTGCCACCATAAATTTCCCTGTAAAGTGTGGTGACATGAAGACTATGACAACAATTTATGACACTTGGTCTTAATGATATGCATTTCGTGTAAGGAAAATAATATTTTATGTTTTTCAATCCAAATGGCGA
Source organism: Polietes domitor (assembly GCA_947397865.1). Lineage (NCBI taxonomy): Eukaryota > Metazoa > Arthropoda > Insecta > Diptera > Muscidae > Polietes > Polietes domitor. The sequence continues at coordinate 36,703,393 of OX377618.1, forward strand.
CAATTTTATTGCAAAGTATATAAAGCTAGATATTATAGCTTGGAGATTTCTACGAAATGGTTATAAAATATATTTTTAATAGAATATCGAGATATATCCACGTTTCATTATTGCAGTTCTGCAGTAGCAAGTGAACTGTCAAGAGTTTCCTGCACTTTAATTTTGCTCGAAATCGATATTGATTTCACTGGGTATTCAAATGAAATATCCGTTATCATTATTTTAATAAATAAAATACTTTTTCAGAGACAATGATTGGATGAACGTTTTAGAATTATGTATTACATATTAATATAATTATGAATTGCAATTATTATGTATTACATAGATGCATAAGGAAAATGTTTTTTAAGATTATTTATTTGATATTTATTTATTTATATATTGAAATTTACTAAAATGTACGAGTATAGATTAGACCAAATCTGTACTAGTACAAACCCGGCCATTTACTCAAGAATTTGGAGGTATCTGGGCAATTTCACAAACACACTCTTGCTTTACTCGATAAGACCAACAAGAACAAGTAAAAACGGCGTTAACTTCATGATTCAACCAAGTTTTGCGTAAAAGTACGAATTTGGAAAAATCTTTTTATTTTGCGTGTCTATGCAGTCAGAGGAATGTATATACCGAATTCCATGATTCCAGCTGCGGCCATTTGGTTGGTACAATTTTTATCGCCTTTTTCAATTTTACCCCCTCAAGAGTACGACTATCTAAAATCTCTTTATTTTAAGTGTTAACGCAATTAGTTGGTACTATTTTCCCTTTAGTTGGTACTATTTTTATCCCCTGTACCCATTGTATCCCTTGAAAGTACGAATTTGAAAAAAACTCTTATTTTTCATGTCTACGCAGTCAGAGGAATGTATACTCCGAATTTCATGATTCTAGCTGCGGCAATTTGGTTAGTACTATTTGTATCCCCTTTTTCCATTTGAACCCCAAAAAGTACTAATTTCGAAAAATCCTTCTATTTTACGTGTCTACGCAATCAGAGGAATGTATACACCGATTTTCATTATTCTAGAGGCAGCCGTTTGGTTGGTACCATTTTTATCCCTCTATTCCCATTGTACCTCTTGAAAGTACGAATTTGGAAAAAATACTTTTATATTATGTATCTAGTCAATTAGAGGAATGTACACGGCGAATTTCGTGTTTCCAGCTGTTGTCGTTTGATAGGTACCATTTTTATCCCTTTTTGCTCCATTTCACCCCTTACGAATAAAAATCGTTTTATGGTGCACGTGTTTGTTATCGGGGGAATGTGCATACCCAATATCAAGTAAGTACAAGCAGACATATTGAACAAATATGATTAGATACTCTAAAATATTAGGGGTTATTATGGGGGTTTTCAGTCCATGTGAGGGAAAAATTTTTCCCTTTGGGCCGATTTCAACCGATCTACGACTATAAGACGTATTTATGTAAAATTTGGACCTCCTAGCTCCTTTCGTTTAGATGCAGAAGAATTTTATGACGATCAAGAATATATATATACTTTATAGGGTCTCAGGTCGATATTTCAAGGTGTTACAAACGGAATGACAAAGTTAATATACCCCAATCCTGGAGGTGGAGGGTATAAAAATAGTATCACTTCACAGGAGTTTTTAACTGAATTGGAAGAGAGATTTTTGGAGAAATATTGATTATTTTTCAAAAAAATGTGTGTGAGCATTGGCGGTAGGAGAGAGAGACTCTCACGTGTGGAGGGGAGTTTGTCAATCGCTGATCAAAAAGAATAATTTATTTTCCAAATTAAACTGATTTTTTTCGTTGTCAGTTTTCAGCTAAACACAAAAATGTCTCCCCTCAATTGAAACCCCATTTGAAGACAACATTTGGCTTCTCAAATGTCTCAAACTGAACTTTAAACCATCCATTTTGAAACCTTTCTTCTGGCCAATTAAAGACAATCAAATTCATAACCAAAGCCGAAAGTAAAAGAAACCAATCAATCATAAAATAATCAAACAAACAAATATGAATCTTTACTCGAATCAAAACAAACAATAAATAAATGAACATTTCTGATTTTGAAATTTTCTGGCAAACAACAGCACCAGAATAAATTAAGTAGATTCGATGATATTAAATTACAAGCAAAAGCCAAAAAAACAAAAAATCTGAAACCAATGACAGGGGCGGGACTGATGGAGTGACGGAAGTTGTACTGGTTGTAAAACCGAACCACAGCCATGCCAACAACAGGGAAAACATAAACGAATGAGAACTATAAACAAAGCAAAAGCTGGATGAGGGAAACACCAACAACCGATAAACGCACCCATCAAACAATTTTTGAGCTTTTATAGGAATAAACTACACAGTGTTCCGTGATTTGGAAAATATTAGTCATGTTTTATTGCCAGCTCGCTTAGTTGGCTGAAGTCCAATTACTTGGTCGGATTTTTTTAAATTTTAAATTTGATTTAATTTAGAGAAAGATGTCGATTAAGAGCATTTGAAATAATTTTGTTTGAAAATTTTACATTTAATTTAAAATTTTCATATGTATTGGTATCAAATTAGGCAAGTGATAAGCGAATCGCCAAAAAAAAAAAGAAAAACACAACGAATATACCAGGAAAAAGAGAGCATCTTGTGATTCGGGTGTTGTGAATGACCCATAAAGAGTGAAATAGGATAAATGAAAAACCCGCGTAACTTTCTAACATATAGAGAATACCAAAATGTTTGCTTGGCATATGATTACTGCACTATGGTCCCCCCCAAACCCATATTTTTGGGCAGAAATTCAAAAAATTTAAATTGGAAATTGTTAAATGTGTATATATTTTCTTAATGGCAGCACTCCAAGCTATCAAGAAAATGTATTGGAGAAAACGAGGTGGCAACACCGCAAGCATAAGAGGCATTTAAAGTTTGCCGTTAAAACAAGTGGGATTAATTCGGGTCTAAAGCTGTTATACAAAATACTTAAATTTAAGGCGTAAAAAGAAAATAATGAAGTGACTATATTATTGGAATTGAAGGCAGGCGTAAGTAGTTGAAAAATTATATTTAACATTTTGTGATTACTGTAGTCTTGTCGGTTTTCCTAAGTGTTGTAATTTTGTGATTTGTACTGAGCATAATATATAAATGTCGTGGATCAAAAGTTATATGTAAGACTCAACGTGACTCAAAGTGTAAATGTGAAAGTGTTCGTCTGAGTGTGTGGATTATGGTGGTGGAATTAATATCTCGCCAGCATTTTTCGGCAAACTCCTGCAATTGTCACATTATTTTAGCACAATTTTCGATAGCCATAGTACACATATTTGATCATATCTCTGAATCAGATTTGTGTATGAGACCTATCAACATCTCATTTTAAAGGTAATGTAAGCATCTTTAAAATGGTATATAACGTTATTCACTTTTCTACGCAACATGTAGACATTTTATATTATTTCCTGAAATAATTATTTAAATTGCAGTGTCAAGTAGAATATTTTGCTTTTGTAATAATGTTCAGAAAAACATTTTTCGTCAAAGCGAAATAAGTTTCATTCTTTTAAGCTTTTATAAAATTTTGTTTTTGGTCACCCTGTACTAATACAGGGTGATAATTATGTTGCTTATATATTGCATTTATATGTGGGAGGTGAAAGTCGGCGTGGTCCGATTGGCCCAATTTTATTTTTTATATTTTATGTATGTCGTTATGTCAAAATTACAAGATTATATTTTTATTTTTCGGCTTTATGCCATAAAAAAAGGATTTGGAACCAGTGTGATGCTGGCTAAATAGGGAATAATTGTGGCAAAATTGTCTCAGAAACCCAAATAGAGTTAGTTGAAATAAATGCAATTGCAACTGCGAATTTTGGCTTTTTGCAACAATTGCAGCTTTTTTTGGCATCTTCCTATAAGCGACATTGGTTCATAATACACATGCAAAAAATCCGGATCCGTTGGATAGATCGCGAGAAAATTACAAAACATAAATGTCATGCATAAAGTGATCAAAAATCCGGTTTTTTATCAATGTCGGGGTTTCGTTTTTTTCCAAAACCGGTTGCCCGGTTTTCATTTTTAGAAAAAAACCGGTCGGTCCGGTTTTTTCGGGGTTTTTCATAAAACAATAAAAGTTCCATTGTTGGACATTCCTAGCCAATATCTAGGGCATAATTTCGTAAAGAGTTTTAATTGCATCGATCTCCATTGACCCATTAACGCCCAGAGAAAAACTGTTGTTCAAATGTCTGGCACTGAACAAGTGTCCTCATATAGAGACAGAGGGCTGTAATGGGTTAAAGTGAAAGTAATTAAACCGAATTCCAAAAGGGTGCGGTTGTCGCGATATTTTTGTGTCTTCTCTACTCTACACCATTTCCAAGTGTAATTCAGAAAAGATCAATTGTAATTCAGAAATTCGGAAGTCGTCAATGGATATTCAGAAATTCCATTTGAAATTCAGAACTCATCAATTGATATTCAGAAATTCCATTTGAAATTCAGAACTCATCAAATGAATTTCAGAATATTTCATATGAAATTCAAAACTTTTCATTTGAAATTCAGAAGTTATCAATTCAGAAATTATTATTCTACGTATGTAAAACTTTTTAAAAGATTTTTACATACAATGTATATTATTTATTAATTACGGTTGTATATATTCTTAGCTTTATAGATCGCCGCAATTAAATCATGTAAATCTCTTAATACAAAGAGTAGAATGGTAAAACACAAAGATCGTAAAATATCGCTATTTGTATGTTAACTTCCAGAAATGCGAGAGTAACATTTGCTTCTGCAAAGCACATGTGTTTGTTGTTATTTTACTGTTGCTAAGAAAACAAAATATTTTACAACATCTAACAATAAAAGATATGTATTCATTTCGTTTTCGTGTATATTCTTAAATGTACTCATTCTTTTCCTCATTTTCATATTTGATTTAACATGTAAACAAGGCTGCAAGGCTTGCATTCGCTGTCATCTCTCAACGCTGCGTCGGTAATAACAGCAAAGAGCGAGATTACTTGTCTTGAATATAGAAAGTCTTTGGTAACTTATTGTAAACTCGCCAAGTTAAATTTTGAAACGAAAATACACTTTTGACAATCATTACAAAATTTAGCTTGGTCACCCAGTAGCCCCCATACGCACTATGGATACAAAGATTGTCAAATCATCTGGAAAACACTTCAGATCTATGTAGGTCAAGATCTGTTTTCCGTTACACAATTAATTAAAAAATGATTTGAACCACTGTGTGCCGTCCAACCATCCTGTCCACTTGTATATATTTTATTCTCTTATCCATGCAAATTTGCAAATATGTGCAAATTTTGAACCAATATATAAAAGACTGCAATATTTGGAATCTGTTAAAAATGAAGCTAAGGCTACAATTAGTGTCGGAGATTACAGCCGTGCTATACAACATTCATCGACTTTTCACCAACCAACTTTAGCCATGGAGGACATGCTTGTTGGACGTTAATTTTAATTTTTCTGCATAATGTTCTCATATTATTATTCAATGAAATAATATGAGAACATTATGAACATTATACGATTCTTACTTTACTATTTCTTGATTTCATTGCATATTGATAATGAAATAATAAACAACATATGAAAATAATTAATTGTGTTCTTTAATGAATTTTATCAATTTAAATATATTTAAATATATTTATGTATGACTGAATTTGGAGAATATCGAGTTGTTTCTCCGTAAATGTTTTCCGAATTTATTTTAATAACTTCTGAATTTCATATGAAATGTTCTGAAATTCATTTGATGACTTCTGAATTCCAAATAACAAGTTCTGATTTTCAATTGATGAGTTCTGAATTTCAAATGGAATTTCTGAATTTCAATTGGCGAGTTCTGAAATACAATTGATCTTTTCTGAATTACACTTGGAAATGGTGTAGTAATTTTGTTGCATAAGCTGACGTGTAATTTTGCTATTTAAGCGGGAAGAACATTATTCACAACATCGGTGTCTTCGGTGACCCCCACTGAAATTTTCCAGCAATTTTTTTCGTAGAACATTTTAATCCTTATATTTCCTTTTTGAAAGGACTTTTTTGATTTTCTCGAAAAAAGGGTCAAATTGACCCATACAGAGAGGAGCTAGAGGGTTAAGATCTGCCACAAAAATATAGTTCTGACAAAACGAATTCTCTCAGACATTAACTTACAAAACATTTTTCGCTTAGTGTAATGCTCCCCTCAACCAAAAACTGATAACTATGACCCGAAACTCAGAGCAGCTGGACTATAAGTTTTTTTCTACAAAAATTATCTACTCGACATGCCCTTTCAGAATTATAAGGTCGCTATACTGCTACCAAAAATGCTGTTGGACAGTGTAATTAGAGCTCAAACAAATCAATAAAATATGTTTTATTATTTCCCGTTTCTTGGGAATTCACCTAATACACACATAAGATGTTCACTTCATCTTCTCATATGTATGTGAAAATAAATTCGAATACAACTTGCAATAACAGAGCTGTTAACAGAGCTCTGTTGGGAGTTAACAGAGGAAACAAATTCTGATGGAGGGTAACTATGGGAGTTTATAGTATCCAAACGAAAAATATTGGGTGAATAAAATTTATAGCACAGATAGCCCTGGGCGTGTCCTATCCGAATTTGGCCCCCACATAGTCCAGATGTCTCTAAAATTCATACAATCTTGAATTTCGTAAATGCATATTTTTAGGCCTATCGAGTTCAAAAATATGAGCCCACCGAAACCAAATGGAAAATATTCGGTGAATAAAATTTATAGCACAGGTAGCCCTGGCGTGCCCTCTCCGAATTTGGCCCCCACATAGCTCAGATGTCTCTAAAATTCACACAATCTTGAATTTTGTAGATGCATATTTTTGAGCCCATCAAGCTAAAAATACTGAGCCCACCGAAACCAAACGGAAAATATTGGGTGAATAATATTTATAGCACAGATAGCCCTGGGCGTGCCCTATCCGAATTTGGCCCCACATATTTCAGATGTCTCTACAATTCATACAATCTTGAATTTTGTAGATGCATATTTTGGGCCCATCGAGCTCAAAAAATGAGCCCACCGAAACCAAACGGAAAATATTGGGAGAATAAAATTTATAGCACAATTGTCTCTAAAATTCATACAATCTTGAATTTTGTAGATGCATATTTATTTTCCACAACGAGTCACTTTTTCTTGTGGATTTTGGGTTGGCGTCATCATTAGGCCATGTACTGCAAAATTGGGTTGATCGGATAAGGTACTGACGGGCCAGTCATATGAATGATATTATTAAATCACAAATTTCAGCCTTTCCAATAAAACCGGAAATTTGAACAAATAATCAGTAGTTTTTTGAAAGCCAATTTAAATTTAAAATTTTAAATGGACCACTTACGTATAAAAGTTTATCACAAATACATAGTGAGCTTTATATTTGGCCTCATGGCATTTGTATGTACCAGATGAGTTTGACCCGGGCATTTCTTTACTCTTTTAGTGCTTCCAAGTCATCTGTATCGATCTGCATCTTCAAGAAGTGTTACTTTTGGAATATTTGAGCATATATAACGGAGAAGTTACTATAATATTTTCGTAAATACTTACATACATGTAAACATGTAAGTAAATACATATAAATATATATACCCCACTTACTTTAAGCCGATTATAATTCTGCTCACTCTGAACAGTACAAAGTCCACCGAGGAAAAAAAGTACAAACTACACAAAAACCAGCCACAAAGACCCAGAGTCTTCCAGTATGAAAATAAAAACCCCTCTACCAACGCCAGTCACCAGTAGTTACTTAGTATTAGTGTTGGTCACAACAAGTTAATGTTCTCCATCCACCACTCACTATGATCGCATCGTAAACGTAAACAACTGTTGCATGCTACGTTCCTGTCTGTCCTGGCATCTGGAGTCTCCACAACAGCTAAAAACCAAACCCAAACAAACAAAAACTTGTTGTTGTTGTTTGTACCAGTATCGAGTCGACTATCCAAACTGCACAAATCTGAAATAGTGGCTCTTTGTGATGATTCATCCTCTTCAAAGTGTTTGGGTTTTCCATTCTTCTCCCCAATCGCTCCAAAGGAGATACTACGGCTTACAGCGGACCTATGGCGAAAATGTACACACAGAAAGCAGCATGATTTCAAATGAAACTGGTTTCCAAATCACTTAAGTGGGTTAAGTTTATGGTAAAGTACGAACCAACGAAAGAGAGAGAACGCGCCAAAAGTGAGCCTATTCATCGGCAGTTTAGCAACAAAATGGAACCAAGCTTCCAGGAAACAGCAGTGAATTTTATTTGCAAACATAAGCTTAACGTTTGCTTTTTGTGTGAAAAATTTAGAACCAAAACTAATGGGGTTTTTCCAGAAGAAAATATTGTCATAGGGAAATGGTTGCGAATCGTGGGGTCTTTCACTACTTGGATTAATCGTAATCGATTAAATATGGAGAGAGGACAAAAAAATGTAGCCACAGTAAATAAAGGTTGGTTGTTGATTTTCAATAAAACACAAATTATTTAGGAAATTATTGTCATTTCTTTTTATTATGATAATATTGGTATGGTTCAATTATGTATGGAATCGGCCAAATGGCCAAATTGTCACCGCGACCACGGCGACACACCTCCATCCGATGGTCAAATTTTTCGATGACGCCGAGGCATAATTGAGGTTCTATGCCGTTAATGTGCCGAATTATCTCATCCTTTAGCTCTTGAATTGTTGCTGACTTATCGACGTACACCTTTTCTTTCAAATAACCCCAAAGAAAGAAGTCCCACGGTGTCAAATCACATGATCTTGGCGGCCAGTTGACATCGCCACCACTTGAGATAACACGGTCATTGAATTTGCCGCCTAAAAGAGTCAATGTTTCGTTAGCTGTGTGGCAAGTGGTACCGTTCTGTTGAAACCACATATCGTCCACATCCATATATTCCAATTCGGACAATAAAAAGTTCGTTATCATCTCACGATAGCGAAGACCATTCACAGTAACTGCCTGACCCGCCTCAGTATGGAAAAAATACAGCCCGATGATGCCGCCAGCCCATAAACCACACCAAACAGTCACTCTTTGTGGGTGCATTGGTTTTTCGACAATCACTCTTGGATTATCATTCGCCCAAATGCGGCAATTCTGCTTATTGACGAATCCACTGAGGTGAAAATGTGCCTCATCACTGAAGATGATTTTCTTCGAAAATTGATTTTTGCATTTTGATTTGAACGCCCATTTTCATAATAAGCCTGAATATATCCATGGTTCAAATTCAAATTGAGTTAGTCTGAAATTGAGAAATGTCAAATGAAATGCAGAAAAAAACTTGACGTTTAGGCGTGGTTCACATTCAACATCGGCACTTACAATTTAACCACCCTTTATATATATTTTACCGAAATTCTTCAGTTAAACTTAAATCAAATGTTTTGGAATGGTTTTAAACTATCCTTAAATACACTATGCCACATAAGTCTTTACGTATTATCTTTTTTATATATATAATATTTTCTGGAGACTGGAGATTATTCTACAACATCGACTAAGCATTATGCATATCGTTACCAAAATATAAAAAAGACTCAACTAACATTTTTTTGCAAATCGGGATTTTTGGTTATTGTAACAACACACAATAACTTCGGTCATAATAAACAAAAATACAGATCTTAGTTGAGTCTTTTGTATATTTTGGTAACGATATAACAACCACTCCCTTATCACATACCAGGAATACTGTGGACCTTTGTCTAGTCTAAAGAATACAACAGCGATTCTGATTTTGTTCATAAATTCCTATCGTTTGTAGACTTTTCTGGAATAGTGTATGTTGCATGTTAAATTAAACTATGTTGAATGAAAGAATATTGTAGCTGCAACGAAACTATACTTTACAGCAAAGAATGTTATCATTGAAAGTCAACCAACGTTTCCTTTCATTCCGGGAGAAAGTTGCGATAAGCGAAAAACCCTTTTGCGGGGGTTTCATTGTTTCGATACATTAAAATTATTTTGGGCAATGGAACTGTTTTGTTGACATAATAAAATTAGTTCCTTGATACAGGGTGATTCCACTTAAAGTGAGCCTTTATTTGACAAAATATCAAAATCAATTTATGATTTAAAAAAACACTCATAATGTTTATACTTCTCATAACACATTATTTGTTTATATGTATTTCAAAAAATAATGACAACAATAGGTCTGCTCATTTCCTTTTCCAGATATATACTGGTGTCGTAACAGGATTTCCGCCAAAATGTCACGCCCGTTACAATTTTAATATCCTATACGTCCTATATTCATAAAGAGATATCGTTAACGTATACTTTAGAAGGAGGTGTATGAACTACTCTCTTGATAAGCAAAAATGGTTAAAGGCATGTAATGGAAGAACATTTCCGAATTCAAGAAAATAAGTAAAACCTCAAGATTTTCTACAAAGCTAAGGTCACACCCGTTACGCTCTAGTTTGTTGTATATCTCCAATATTTAAAACGCTACGACATATTTATATTTGCAATAATATCCAGATTAACGTGCTGTTTTCAATTGGCAGTATAGAAAAAATCTCTGTCAATGAATATGGGAGATATTTAAACTTATTTAAGCACCCGTTCCAATGGAATCGCCCTACAGTAATATTGTGTCAAAGTATTGTAGATACAATGAAATTCCTCATTGATGGAATGCAATTCTTTCTTTAATTAGCATAATCTATTTGCATTTTTATTTTATGAAATGCAATGAAATTCCCTCATTGATGGAATGCAATTCTTTCTTTAATTAGCATAATCTATTTGCATTTTTATTTTACAAAAGTTATCAATATTATTGTCTGGAAACTACCGGGAATTGTAGTGCAAATTATTCTCAAATCCTCAAGAAAGATTATAATTATTATACAAATGGTTGTTTCTCATTTAATTCAGTGGTTTTACTATTTAAACCATTCCCAGACACACTGAAAACCTAGACCATTTATGTGGTCTACTTCTACCAAACACACACACATGAGTCACATCACTGCATTTCCCCTGCAAACTTTCAAATTATTGCGCGCAATCACTTCATTTCCTGCTTTTTATTATTTTCCTTTTTAGCCTTTTCCTCTGGAAAAAAAACGAATTTACTTTTCATTAATTGCAGAGAAACATGGTCGGCGGGTCTTACCGCACATTCATGTTTAGTCTTAAGAAAACAGACAACTTAATGCAGACACCAAGACGGACGGGCGAACGAAGAAACAGACATGTCTGTTTTTATGTGTAACCAAGAAACCACTTCTTTGCATAATACTTCAAAAAAATCAAACCGATTAAAAAAGGCGTCTGTTTATTGTGATTATTGCATTACCCCTCCCCCTTAACGAGTTCCAGGACAAAGCAGAGATAAAAACTAGATAAGTTACCACAAAATCAAGTCGACTAAAATGGCCGTAGAGACACAAGAAGGACTTTAAACTCTAAAATAAAGTTTAAAGAACTGAAAAAAAAAACGAGTTCAGAAAGGAACATCACAAACTAGAGCAGCCAGTGCAAAAGAAGAGTGGGAATCGGGGAAAGACAATGAAAAGGAAGCGAAACCTGACTGCGTTGTTCACGAGTGATGTGGAGTAGACTTCAAATGGCACAGTAGGCGATTTGGCAAGACTATATGAGCTAAAAGTTTCATGGAGCTTTACACTCTACTTTTATCTGTCGGTCTGTTTGGTTTGTGTCTCCGCTAGGCATATAAGAATTGTTTCGTAAGTGCCATAATTTAATAATTCATAATTTAATAATAATTCATTAACTAACAGATTTAAAAATTACGTTGAAACCAAATAAAATGTTCTATACATTTAAAAAAAACTATTTTATACATATTGCCAATTTTTAATAATAATTCATTAACTAACAGATTTAATTATAGCAAATATTACAAAATAATCAATGAAAACCACTTCTCGTGTAACGTTTTCATTTCGGCGCTTTACGAAAGTCAATAACTAGTTTAGCTAAAGGGTGGTTAAATTGTAAGGGCCGATGTTGAATGTGAACCACACCTAAACGTCAAGCTTTTTTCTGCATTTCATTTGACATTTCTCAATTTCAGACTAACTCAATTTGAACCAAGGATAGATACGCAATCGAGCAACGCGTTAAAGTTATTCAGGCTTATTATAAAAATGAGCAAGAAATGTCAACAGTGGATGATCAATTTTCGAAGAAAATCACACTTTCACCTCAGTGGATTCGTCAATAAGCAGAATTACCGCATTTGGGCGACTGATAATCCAAGGGTGAATGTAGAAAAACCAATGCACCCACAAAGAGTGACTGTTTGGTGCGGTTTATGGGCTGGCGTATTTTTTCAAAATGAGGCCGTTCAGGCAGTTACTGTGAATGGTCTTCGCTATCGTGAGATGATAACGATATGGATGTGGACGATAGGTGGTTTCAAAAGGACGGTGCCACTTGCCACACAGCTAACGAAACAATGGCTCTTTTGCGCGACAAATTCAATGACCGTGTTATCTCAGGTGGTGGTGATGATCATGATCGGCCAAGATCATGTGATTTGACACCGTTGGACTTCTTTCTTTGTGGTTATTCGAAAGAAAAGGTGTACGTCGATAAGCCAGCAATAATTCAAGAGCTAAAGATGAGATAATTCGGCACATTAACGGCATAGAACCTCAACCGTTTGGACCAACGGATGGAGGTGTTCCCCCGAGGTCGCGGCGGCCATTTGGCAGATATTTTGTTCCATACATAATTGAACCATACCAATATTATCATAATAAAAAGAAATGAAAATAATTTCCTAAATAATTTGTGCTTTATTCAAAATCAACATCGGCCCTTAAAATTTAACCACCCTTTATAAGCTGATCCGCACATCTAGCTTTCCTAGCAGATTTTAATACAACTGAAGAGAAGCGACCTAGTGACAAAATATGCTCTGGAACTTGAAATATAAACATCTGTACAATTTACAGAATCATCAGAATCTCCGGAAAGCAATGGTTGAGTTTAAATTACCCACTGTACATTATAAAGGGTGATTTTTTAAAAGCTACAGGAAAGACATAAAATTCAGAAAAAATGCATGAAATCTTTATTTGAGTCGATAGTACGGTCCATATAATTTAATGTTTGAAGACTATTTCATGCAAATGATGACCTTGACTGCGCCTCAAATGCACACTGGTCCCAAATCCATTTTTTATGGCATAAATTCGAAAAATAAACATACAGTCTTGTAATTTTGCACATTTGCTAGACATATCATACGCAAAAAATAAAAATAAAATTGGGCCACGCCCACTACCACCTCCCATATAAACTCAATATATAACCAACATAATTATCACCCTGTATTGGTACAGGGTGACCAAAAACAAAATTTTATGTAAGCTTAAAAGAATGAAGAGTTGTTTATTTTGACGAAATCTTATTTCTAAACATTATTACAAAGGCAAAATATAGCATACAAATAGTATACTTTAAACTGCAATTTAAATAATTATTTCAAGAAATAAAGTAAAATGTATTCATGTGTACAAAAAGGTGAATGATGTTGTATACCATTTTAAAGGTACTTTCAATACCATTTAGATAAAATATTGATGGGTCTCGTACACAAAACTAATTCAGAGATATAATCATATATATGTCTATGGCTAATTAAAAACTGTGCTAAAATAAAATGACAAATTTTGGAGTTTGCCGAAAAATGCTGACGAGATATTAATTCCATCATAAACTACAACCTCAGGCGAACACTTTCACATTTACACTTTGAGTCAAGTTGAGTCATACATATAACTTTTGGTCCACGACATTTATAGATTATGTTCTCTACAAATCACAAAATTACAATACCTATGAATACTTACAAGACCACAATAATCATAAAATGTTAAATATAATTTTCCAACTACTATCTCTTGCCGTCAATTTTCATAATATAGTCACTTTATTATTTTCTTTTTAAGTCTTGATTTTAATTAATTTGTAAAACTGCTTTATATCAAAATTAATCCCACTTTTTTTGAATCGCAAAGTTTAAGTACCATTCAGGCTTGTGGTGTTGCCACCTAATTTTCTCCAGTATATTTTCTTGATTGCTTGGAGTGTTGCCATACAGAAAACATATACACATTTACCACTTTCCAATTTTAATTTTTTTGAATTTCTGCCAAAAAAATGGATTTGGGAGCATAGTGAAATGGTCCATCCGCTTAGTCCAATTTTGGCATATTCTTTGCCACATTTCGGCCGGTATCTCACGAATAAATGCTTCAATGTTGTCTTCCAATGCGTCTGTATAGACATGAGCCCCACAAAAAATAGTCTAAAGGCGTTAAATCGCACCATCTAGGCGGCCAATTGACCGGTCCCGAACGTGAAATAAAATGTTCACCGAACTCGCCTCTCAATAAGTCCATTGTTGCGCGTGCTGTGTGGCATGTGGCACCGTCTTGTTGAAACCACATGTCATGCAAGTCAAGCTCTTGCATTTTGGCCAAAAAAAAAAGTTGGATATCATCTCACGGTAGCGCTCACCATTCACAGTTACGTTACGATTCACATCATCTTTGCAGAAGTACGGTCCAATGATGCCAGCCACCAGCCCATAAACCGCACCAAACTGTGACTTTCTCTGGATGCATTGGTAGCTCTTGCAATGCTTCTGGCTGATATTCACTCCAAAATCGACAATTCTGCCTATTTACGTACCCATTGAGCCAAAAATGAGCTTCGTCGCTGAACACAATTTTTCGGTAAATGAACTTTCTCAACAGAGCACGCATTTTGATACTGAAATTCAATAATTTGCAAGCGTTGTTCGTTTGTAAGACGATTCATGGTTAAATTATAGACCAAACTGAAGATGTTTGACAGTGAAACAAATCACGAAACGTGCGTCAGCTGTTTAAACCAGTGTTGCCAAAAAGATAATAGCTAAAAAAAATCACCCTTTAGAACCATACCATCCATACCTCTGCGTAAAAGAAGGTGAAAAGTTTGTCGCAGCACATACGAATCGTGAACTGTGTTTATGTCTAAATAAAAAATGAATCTGGTATCTGGTATTCTTTTGATTTCTGAGTTTTACTTTAAACGTGGACAGCTGTGGCGGTGGAGCTGCCACCTTGAATTTTTTGTTCTACATCATCAGCCATAATTATGTCTGATCAGTGATCATGTGTGTTTCCCGTCTAAAAAGAAGCAGACATAATATAACAACAATAAACCAATCGACATACATACTCGTACATAATCCCAACAACTCCAGCAAAATTACTGGACCGACATCGAAAGAATAGGAAGAAATCAATGGATATGCCCGGGCGGGAGCAAAAATAAACGAATGAAAATATTTTAAATGGGGAACAAATCAAAGTCTGTTCTATATGTACGAAATGTAGTTACACATGCATACATACAGCCAGCCATATATATGTATGTACAATAAATATGATTATTATAATGATGATGATCGACCAGTAGCCAGTCAGTCAGCCAGCCAGCCGGAGAGCAACTGTGACTGGCACTGTGTGATCTTATTCTAGCCAGGCAGCCACAAACAACAAACACAAATCGTTATCATCATAATCATCGCCGTGATCATTATGATCATTAGCAGAGTGCACACACCCGTCCCGTTTCTACAGATCGTGCATGTATGTCCGTTTGCGTCTTAAACCCGTGTGTGTAAATAATTGTAATTTATTGCTGATCTTGCATTTGAACGAAATATGGACAGTGCAGACAGACAGTAGAGCAATCGCCAAGTTCTCTTTCTAGAGTTTTTATTCGTTGTTTTCTTACTCCATTGGCATTATCATTCGGCGCTTCGGCGGTGTGGGATAGGATTTCAACATTAAGGAATCATTTCATGGGCGGGATACACATTACGGCAGACTTCGTCCCAGGGCACAATTATTTCCGACCTGTATCTGGTGCGGAAATTCTATTAATTTTTTAGACAGTTAGCCGAAATGTCCTTAATGCCTTCAGTCATTTCTGCACATTATCTGAAATTCCGTAGGAGAATTATATTTTATTATTATTTCTGTTTTTTTTTTCATACGAAAATTATGCCCCAAAATTTTTTCAATGCGCCAATAGTTCAATTTGAAGAAAATAAATAATGTCTGCATTTCTTAAATCGGCTCTTTGTTATAATTGTGCTAGCAAATGGTAGATATGATACACTTCGTGTTTAATATAACGAAATAAATGCGTTATACGTACTTTAAACTTTATTTATTTGTTTTAGATAAATATAATGTTTTACAAACACTGGTATTTTTCGGGTAAATTTAGCATTATTGTGAATTCCTTTTGCTTTTCCCCATTTTGTATTTAAACCGATGTCTCTCTATGAAAATCTTCTACAATTTGTCTACAACGGCTGTTGGAATCATCAGGAGAGGGACAACAGGTTGGCTAAAATAAAGTACTAAGTATCCCATCCTGCAATCTCAATTGTTGCTCTCTTTTAAGAAAAGGCAATCAACTATGCGCCCTCCGTATAAAATAAACTATTTAAAAAAAATCCAAAAAATTTTCTGATGAATTTTGACTTCTTAAACTCGAAAACGATATTAAAAATATATGAATAATGTTATTAATCTATATAATAAAAATGCGGAGGAGTGTACTATGGCGCACTGTTGGAAGGTGATTTTCGATTTACATTACGCGCAATTCTATGGCAATCTCCAGCTGACGAACAGAGTCATATGTTGTGGAATGGCCAAGTATTTTCAAAACAATTGCTGGACATTTGCACTACACCTTTTTCAATTGTAATTCAAAATACATCACAATTCCACTTGCCATTCAAAAAATATCACTTGAAATTCAAAAATTCCATTTGAAATTTAAAAAATGTCAATTGAAATTCAAAACTCGTCATTTGTAATTTAAAAGACAACATTTGAAATTCAAAATTCGTCATTTGTAATTCAAATGTCGTCATTTGTAATTCAAAAGACATCATTTGAAATTCAAAAGACATCATTTGAAATTCAAAAGTCGTCATTTGTAATTCAAAAGACATCATTTGAAATTCAAAAGACATAATTTTAAATTCAAAACTGTTCATTTGTAATTCAAAAGCCATCATTTGTAATTCAAAACTCGTCATAAGTAATTCAAAAGACACCATTTGAAACTCAAAAGTTTTGGTTTGAAATTCAAAAATTATTCCATTTGCAATTCAAAATTATTTAAGCAAAATATACATTAGGTTGGGTAGCATTTATTTATTTCTGTAAATATTAATATTCTGCTGTTTAGAAAACAGATTTACTCTCATTTAGATTGATAGATAGCTGGAAATGGCTCAAATATCATAGAAAGTCTGTGGAGTGAGGATATAAAAATAAGAACATTACCCATTGAGAAATTTGTTTCGATTTTAGAATACACACCCAGAAAAAATGTTGTTATAGAGATGAGTTTAAATTAAAGGATGAGGATGAAGTGGTGAAGGTTATAAACTATATATGAAATTACCGTCATTTTACATCATTATAATTATTAGTTGCTTATCATTTTATTAAATCTGTTTTCAAAACTGCAGAGTATCCAAATTTGCAGAAAAAAATAAATGCTACCATTTACATTTTTGAATTTCAAATGGAATCTTTTGAATTTCAAATGGAATAATGTTTGAATTTCAAATGAAAACTTTTGAATTTCAAGTGAAAACTTTTGAATTTCAAATGGTGTATTTTGAATTTCAAATGGTGTATTTTGAATTTCAAATGACAACTTTTGAATTTCAAATGAAAACTTTTGAATTTGAAATGGTGTATTTTGAATTACAAATGACGGATTTTGAATTTCAAATGACGAGTTTTGAATTACAAATGACAAGTTTTGAAATACAAATGACCAGTTTCGAATTTCAAATGACGAGCTTAAAATTTCAAATGACGAGTTTTGAATTTCATATGACGACTTTTGAATTTCAAATGGCGAGTTTTGAATTTGAAACGATGAGTTTTGAATTTCAATTGATATTTTTTGAATTTCAAATGAAAACTTTTGAATTTCAAATGGTGTCTTTTGAATTACTTATGACGAGTTTTGAATTGCAAATGACGAGTTTTGAATTACAAATGATGAGTTTTGAATTTCAAATGATGTCTTTTGAATTTCAAATGATGTCTTTTGAATTTCAAATGATGTCTTTTGAATATCAAACGATGTCTTTTGAATTTCAAATGATGTCTTTTGAATATCAAATGATGTCTTTTGAATTTCAAATGATGTCTTTTGAATTACAAATGACGAGTTTTGAATTTCAATTGACATTTTTTGAATTTCAAATGGAATTTTTGAATTTCAAGTGATATTTTTTGAAATGCAAATGGAATTTTTGAATTTCAACTGGTGTCTTTTGAATTTCTAGTGATGTCTTTTGAATTACAATTGAAAAAGGTGTAGATTATTTTTTGCATTGACACTGGGAAGTGGGGAAATTAACGAATAGAAACTTCTTAAAGGAAAGCACGAAGATGAAGAAATTTTGAGAGCACACTCCGCTTTTAAATCGGCAATTAACGTACGACACTCATGAAAGTTTTGAATGATGGAAGTGTAGTGATAGTAATGATATGACTATTTTGATCGTGTATATTTTGGCTACGATTCTCTCGCAGAATGTAATTTTACCGCCTTCATCTGAAATTGCAGTGAGGTTGTTGAAAAAGGTCCAACAGCTCATTCAACAATCAAATTGCCGTTGAATACGCATATTAAAGAATTTCCAACGTGCAAATTGTCGAAGAACTGCGTCGGTGATCATGGTTGTGCAGTAACGTAAATTGATCGCTCGGTATGAATATACGATGTCACACATAAAGTCTTTGGAGAAATAAGACCGAATCATGACTAGACCGATTTTTATGCAAAAACATATTTTGAGAGGATGATTATAATGATTCTCATGATCTCAATATTCAAAAATTGATATAAACAATATTATCTTAGAATATGTTGCATATATTTAAAATGCAAATATAATTTGCATAAAAATCCGCTGCCAATTAACGATTTTTTGGTGATTTTTACCAAACACTACCAGTGATTCCACGGCCTACTCCACCCAATAAACTAAATGAATTCGAATACGTCCTTTTTCTGGAAAACATTACGACACATAAATTAAGTACTATCAAGCGTTTTGAGTTGCAGAACGACTAATCTCCACAATTATATTCAAAATAATTGCTTGAAAGTGTCAATGGCAAAATCACCGTTGAAATTTCGACCTTCTGCATTATATTCCCCCCATCGATTTTTTCACTTCACTGTATGAAAAATCAAACTCATGCGAAAGATGTTCCTAAATATTGTTCAAAATCCACGTAAGCGAACGTGCAGACACTTCCATTGGCGTAATTTGAATTAAATCGTATAATTAAATTGAATATAGCAAACGTTAATCGATATCACTGAGAACAAAATGAATGAGAAATTCCAGGTTTGCTTAAACAACTGAAATAGATTTTCAGAAATGTACACGACGGTCACAAACAAACTAATTGAAATATGGAAAGGAAAATGTTTGTAGGGTCAGCTAGTAATTAAAAATTCCGTCCGAAATTGATACGCACTTCGAACGATACCATTTTTGCTGTTTGGTTAGACTTCAAGCCGACTTCGTTGAGAAGACACTTGTTTCCTTTAGTATTTCGTCCCAGAATTTTTTTTGAGAAATCTGTGCAATACGTCTGTATTACATACGAATTTCTGTACGTTGTTTGAAATTATATGAAATCCTATCCTTTATATTTTCCCGCAGAATTCTCATAGAAATCTATCTGACAAATCCGCAAAATCTTCCGAATTTTGTCAGAAAATGTTTTCGAAATGTTGTCGTTATTCTGTCTAACCGACATCATCGATATCAGAAACGGAATTTCGTGCAGAGATTATAAACGACTTCTTTCTAGCAGTCGCTTCAGCTCTCGCTCTTTTTGAATGTCAGCATGCTGATATAATTAAAAAAAGATAGTGGTTTCTGCGGCACCATAGATGTCTTTTGATTCATTGGTCTCTTCGCCTGTAATTTCTCGTAGTATCGAATTCCTTTTTTCCTCTGGCTTGCTTGCTTGCTTTATTGAATTCGATGTCCTTAATACAATATTTAAATGCGCTTAAGAGCTAACATTAGTCATTCTTACATTATTACTAACATACTTAAAGTATTTTTCTAGTACTATATATTCTAACGTTTATATGTTGTAGTTATACATACATGTCACTTATACTAAATCTATAATATATCAAAAAATTTCCCCCAAAATTCGAATTACTAAAAAGGGAATTACTCATCATTTTTTTTATATATAAAACTTAAATTAACACTTATCACTAACACTTATAACTACTATTTACAATATAGGGTGAACCATTGTCTGTTCCAATTATTGGCATGTGTTGTATACGACATCGACCAAGTCAAAACTATCGAAGGTTAGATGGTAGAATAGGAGCTTACCATCTCTATACAAAATACCCTCCCTCTCCAGAGTCAAAAGACCGACAGGAGGTCGGTAGTTATCCTCTAGTAGTCTTAGCAGATTGGTATCTAGCTGAAGACTATCCCTAACCAGTCCGTTATCCAAGGAGGCAGACCTATCTAGGAACCGAAGTGCCCCATTCATTAAAAAGACGTCAATCCGATCGAAACCGGCCGCGTTATAAATGGTTCTACAAGAAGGTCTTCTTATAGTTCCGTCCTCAGCAATAGTGGGTGGCAAACACAGGCAAGATACCAGTATACGCCGTTCCCACCTCCTAAGTCTCTCCATCTGGGCGGATGAGATTCCAAACCAGACGGGGAAAGCATAGGACAAGATAGGCCTTATGATCTGTTTATAGATCAGCAGCCTAACATCGGTACTAAGACCCCTCCTGCGTCGTAAAGTCGCATGGTAGAGGTAAAAAATTCGTTTAACCTTGGCCAATATGTGATCCATATGCCTATAGAACTCAAAATTGGTTTGGAAAATGACCCCAAGGTACTTAATTTTGTCCGAGGTCCTAATCGGGCTATTCGCTATCCGGATGTCAGGAACATAACTCCTGACATTTGGGTAAAGAAATCGCCGTTTCCCCTTAAAAATAATGCTGTCACATTTTGCTATGTTCAGCGTCAATTTCCTCTGGCCGAAAGATTGTGTATCTCCTTCAGAAAAGGCCAAATCGGTCGTCATCTCTGGTCTGGTCGTCACATCATAAAATCATAATCTACTGCTGCAGTTTAATTTTCAAATCGCAACACAATTCTCACATCTGTGGAATTTGCTTTTAGCCGTTTTGGAGAGAGACATGTGAATGCGTTATGGCAACCCTTGGTATGTGGTCTTATAATCAAGCTACCTGTGGCTGTATTGTGTGTATTCAAAATGAGCAGCCACCAAATGCAACAGGAACACGGGGACACAAAAAGAGAGGGTTAGAAACAAGGGAACATCGCTTAAAAGGAAAATTAGCAAAAAAAAAACGAAAAGCTAAAGAAGACCGAACGAAAGAATAAAACCAATAGCAACAGTACCATCTCAGACATCGTAAATCCGATAATGATCATTGGTAATGATTGTGATGACGATGAGGACGCTGACGTTGACGTTGATGACGACAACAGTGAACACAAGTAGAACTCAAATAGGGTTCGTCTTCTGCTTTTGTTTGTGGTCCCTATTTAGTCTCAGTCTCTCACGTACTGTTTTGTGTTGGCCGGGAGAGTCGGCTGAGTCGGGCTGCCTGGCTTGGCTGTCAAACCAAGCCATCTATCCGTCCGTCCGCCTCCTTTAGCAACCTACAAGCCAAGCCGGTAGATCGTTGGCTGGCTGTTGATGGTGGTGGCGTGGCAGTTGATCGTGCCGGATTCTCGTAAAACGTGATCAAGGGTTTGTTTTCTTTCTTGCTGTTCTCTTGCCAAACGTTCGGCTGTGTTGTCATTCTTAGTACAGAATTTGTACTCGACTCGTATATAGAGAATAGTAGTTGCAACGTGTTCTTTTCTGTTTTTATTTTCGTTTTACCTCTGTTCCCACTTCTTCTTCTTCTTATTGTTCTTTATGTCACATAAAGTACAAGTTTTTATTTTTTCTCGGCTAATGCTTGTTTGTACATAAACCATTTACCGATCGCAGCTATGATCAAAGTACTGATGACGAAGATCATCGTCATTATGATGATGATTTTTGTATGTTTTGGTGGATCGTCATCATCACATAACGATGATCATTATCTTCATGGGTTTGTGGCGTCGTCCACTTTTTTCTCTCTGTGTTGTTCTTTTTTTTTTTGTTAATAATCCAAAGGTTCTTTATGCCGTTGTCCACTACAATATTTCTGCAGTGCGCAGAAAAAAAGAAAAGCTAGCCAGAGAAGAATATGAATAATCCATACAAATTATGGGGAAGCAGCAGATGAAGATGACGATTTGACGAAGAAAGCGTGGAACTGGTAGAAAAATGACAGAGTTTTTGTGTTGCGCCTTGCAGCTGTTGTGGCGTTAATCATTTGCAAAGTCGAGTGACCAGGTGTTGCCAATCAGGATAGAACTGCAGCACAAATTTAATAATAGGGCTGTTTTCTTTTAGCTGCGATAGAAATTTGTATGGGGAATTTTAGCCATCGCGGCTAAGGTAATTTCCCAGCTAAGTCGTGTCTGCGTTGTCGTTATTTTGCTCAATTCGAGATATTACGGTGCAGCCAAATTTATTTTTGGCTTCTATTTCAGCTGTTCTTGATGCCCCCCTGTAACAATTATAGTGGGGGAAAAAAACATATTCTATCATTCCACATGAATGCCCTACAAATAAGAAGATGGAGTAAACATGGAAAATATGAAGAAAAATAATTTAAATTATATAATTTATATTTTTAAATAAAAAAATTATGAAATTGATGCACAAACATCGCCAAAATCAAATATGATCCAGAGAATTATAAAATGAATTGTGAATAGAGTGATCAAACCCGAAACCGGGCCAACAGGGTTTTTCATCTCAGACCGACCGTCGGGTTTTTACAAACCGCGGTTTTCGGAAAAACGGTTTTTTGTAGTCAGTCTCGACCGGTTTTCCATTATGGAAAAGAATATTTTTTTTATTGCGAATTTCGCTATAATATCCCAGCAAAAAGAGAGCACACAAAGCAGTGAAAAAGATGTTCATCTTGTGATTCGGAAGTAGTGGAAATTGGGATCTTCCACCAATGAATTTAACATGGAGTTGTCATAGGAGGGATGTCCTTTATTTTTTGAAAGACTTAAAAGTTATTTTTAAGTGTTGTAAAGGGGAACCACTTTTTCACTTGTTTCCCCCACTGAAATTTTCCGGCAAACATTTTCGTAGAATATTTTAATCCTTAAATGTCCTTTGTTAAAGGATATTTTTTGATTTTCTTGAAAAAAGGGTCAAATTGACCCATAAAGAGACCAGTTAGAGGGTTAAGATCTTCCACAAAAATAATCCTCATACAATTCCACAACACAACTCTGACCATAAGAATTCTCTCAGAAGAAAGCTCCCTTCGAACAAAAAATGAAAACTTTGACCCACTGTAAAGAAAAACTCAGACGTGCTGGACCATATGTTTGTTCTACAAAAATGATCTACTCAACATACCCTTTCAGAATTATAGGGTCGCTATTCAAAAATCAAAATATCCAAAAATGCTGTTGGACTGTGTAATTAATAAAAATATGAAATATTTTAAGTACATTAAAAAAGCAATAAATTTGTAGTTTTTAATCAAAAAATTATATGTCAAAATTATACAAAATTAAACATTGTTTATTTATAAAAAAAATATAAAAAAAGTTTTTTTCCCGAGCCAAGATTCGAACCCGAGACCTTCTGAGTGCAAAGCGGACACCTTACCTTTGTGACCCCATACTAAAAAGTCGTTCCCATTATGTTGTGAAAATGCTATTCATAAAATGTTACGGAATATTAACATATTATCGACTCTTTTGGACGTTATTTAAAAGTACTTCCTCAAAAGCAGGAAAAATGCTAATTTGGATGTTGAGATGCGATTAAAATGTGCTTCCTACGCAAGTACTTCCAGATTTTTTTGCTGGGATGTCATTTTTGTCTTTCGTCAAATTGACATAGGACAATAAGACAAATTTGTAGTAAAATCGTCTTGGGACTTTAGTCAAATTTTAGCACAGAACAATCCTACTTCTATGTAGTTTATTATTAATTCTTCGACTATAGAAATTGCCATTATTTGTGCTTGGAACGCACTACATACATTCATCTTTGGTCATAATAGATTGCCTAATGTGTTTGTTCTCTATTTAGTCTCCTGCACCGTTGCCCACATCCGTTTAAGATCGGTCTGTAAACACTGATATGAGGATTCTATCCAGACTGTGGGAAGTGATAGTATTTTTCTGGTAGGTATTGTCGAGTAGAACAGGAATCTGGATTTTTAAATTTGCCAGAGGCCCGCAAAATCTTCAGTTATAAACCTGTAACATAGTTGGATATCAACCGATTATAAATTTCTCTTCAGACTTGAAGAGAAGAAACCTGGAACTTTCGATAGTATTTCCATTGGACTTCAATTCGTAAAATAATGAGAGATGTGAACTGAACCGCTACTCAACAATACCTACCAGAAAAATACTATCACTTCCCAGAATTTGCTGCTTCATTTTTTTTGTAGCACTGTGTAGATTATCTACAAATACTCAGTTATGGCTAAACCGTTGCTTTAAAACTGTCTCCAAGAAAATATTGTATAAGTAGATGATCTTCTATATATATATATATATATATATATATATAAAGGGTGATTTTTTAAGAGCTTGATAACTTTTTTTAAAAAAAAAACGCATAAAATTTGCAAAATCTCATCGGTTCTTTATTTGAAACGTTAGATTGGTCCATGACATTTACTTTTTGAAGATAATTTCATTTAAATGTTGACCGCGGCTGCGTCTCAGGTGGTCCATTCGGAAAGTCCAATTTTGGGCAACTTTTTCGAGCATTTCGGCCGGAATAGCCCGAATTTCTTCGGAAATGTTGTCTTCCAAAGCTGGAATAGTTGCTGGCTTATTTCTGTAGACTTTAGACTTGACGTAGCCCCACAAAAAATAGTCTAAAGGCGTCAAATCGCATGATCTTGGTGGCCAACTTACCGGTCCATTTCTTGAGATGAATTGTTCTTCGAAGTTTTCCCTCAAAATGGCCATGGAATCGCGAGCTGTGTGGCATGTAGCGCCATCTTGTTGAAACCACATGTCAACCAAGTTCAGTTCTTCCATTTTTGGCAACAAAAAGTTTGTTAGCATCGAACGATAGCGATCGCCATTCACCGTAACGTTGCGTCCAACAGCATCTTTGAAAAAATACGGTCCAATGATTCCACCAGCGTACAAACCACACCAAACAGTGCATTTTTCGGGATGCATGGGCAGTTCTTGAACGGCTTCTGGTTGCTCTTCACTCCAAATGCGGCAATTTTGTTTATTTACGTAGCCATTCAACAAGAAATGAGCCTCATCGCTGAACAAAATAAAGCGCGAAACACATTTCGAACCGAACACTGATTTTGGTAATAAAATTCAATGATTTGCAAGCGTTGCTCGTTAGTAAGTCTATTCATGATGAAATGTCAAAGCATACTGAGCATCTTTCTCTTTGACACCATGTCTGAAATCCCACGTGATCTGTCAAATACTAATGCATGAAAATCCTAACCTCAAAAAAATCACTCTTTATAATGGAAACATTTGCACTTAATTTGGATAAGAAAGCTTGGAACTTAATTCATATTTCAGTTATTGTAAAAACTAAGAAAAATTGTAAATATGGGATATATGGGATATAAATCGTCTATAAAGCTGCGAAAATTTAATTAATTTATGCCAGTGAAGAATTGAGAAGTTTCTAAAAATATGAAGATCGATGGAATTAAAACTGTTAACGAAATTAAGCCCTACAAATTGAGCAGGAACGTCCAACAATTGATTTTTTTTGGAATACCCGATTCATGTATTCTAGTTTTCGAGATATCGGACAATCAAAATTCGATATATATATACCCGATATCTTAAAAGCTATATATCTCCGATCTCAAACGGAATTTGGACCAACTCTTTTTTGGAAAATATTCTACTTATCAAGGGCTAAATAATTGCCTTTGGAATACCAGATTCATGTATTCTAGTTTTCGAGATATCGGCTCTTCAATGTCACAACAATACATGGCCTAAAATGGCCTATTTTGTATAGTTTTTGGACTTTTGACTGATTTGATGCATTCAAATAATTGGAACGGAAAATATTTTTAAAAAATAATTACATAATTCCTTTTATTTTTATTATTTTTAGTGTTTTTATTTAAAAAAATATTTTTTTAAATACGTTCCACAAGCTAAATTGGTTTGTGTCTTGGGTGTGGGACGTATTTAACTTACGAATTTATCTTCACACCCTTTCTTCAATATCGGCATATAATTGCCTTCCACTTATCACTATCGAAAAAATGAGCCAAACTGATTGTAAATTTGTGTGTAGAATTGTCTACTCGCCAGCGGTTTCCAATATCAAACATTTTTTTTAGGAAATTTGATATTTCGGTCAAAATCGATGTCCACTAATAGAAGCTGCTGTAAGACACAATCCGAGAACCGATTCCAGAAAAGCCTTTGGATATTGATTGATGGAGAGGAGAAGTTCGTATGTCGGCTAGAATACGCGGGCAGCTACTAAATGGATTATGATGTAGTCTCTGGTGTCTTTTCATTCCGACTTCCGGACGGCTGTAACTTCATCCAGGGTGAAGACTCCGCAATTACGGAAGTTTTCAATAAACTTTTCACTTTCGGTACATTGGGTGTCATAGGAATTTTTGTAGACCGAAATTTTGTCCTTTTTCTATAAGACATAATTGGACATCCTCATTTCGATCTAAACCCCCTCGATAGACGGGAGTGCAAAAACATTACAACAAAAACACACACATTCTTTCACAGTCCCGATATAAGGTACGTATTAGGAGTCATGAAAGTTCTGACGGGACATTAACAGAAAATAAAGCTACAATTCACGATCACTGCTACAGTTACAACAAACAACT
Organism: Polietes domitor; assembly: GCA_947397865.1. Lineage (NCBI taxonomy): Eukaryota > Metazoa > Arthropoda > Insecta > Diptera > Muscidae > Polietes > Polietes domitor. The sequence continues at coordinate 36,730,533 of OX377618.1, forward strand.
ATAGCAACCAATTGTAGCCACTTAGACCTCACGAAAAATTTCTTCACGGAATTAACTAGATATTGGGATTTGAAATGGAAGATCTATGTTTTGGTCGTGCGACATTAAGATTTCATGGTTTCTTCTTTCTAAGGCAGCAAAATGAAATAATAACCTCGATCAACGTCAATATGTCATTAATGAAGTTCTCTAATAACAGATGCAACAAAATGCATACAGTAGAAGACTATTCATAGTCTTAAAATCTCAAAGTATGAGATCGTTGGTATTTGTAAAAGCCACAATCGGGAATCAGATATCCACAAAATATCCACGAAAAAACCAGCGATTTAGAAGTTCAACTCAACTGCTGTTAAAATTTGTTAAATTAGTAGTTAGATTTGGGGGTTTGTCCATAGCTTATTTATTTAAAAGTTAAACATAGAAACAGGCCCCCTAATATTGTGAGTCATTAATGTTAATACAAAAATGTCCATTTCATTGTACGTCCATAGCTTCCATAGCTTTGCCGTTCCAATTCTAATTTTCTTTTCAATTTTTATATGTGGTCCACTACTAATGTAGATCGGAACAGGTTATGGTGCACAGAGTGTGTGCTGAAGTTTAGCATTTGAGCATTTACATATCACTTTTTTTTTTATTTTCCTAAATCCAAAGATCTGTTAATGTAAATTAAAATAAATCAAAAACAAAACTGGTTTTTTATACTCAAAAGCACCAGCCACACGTTAGCATGGCTACAACTAAAAGTTGCAATAGCTCTTTGTATTTCCTATATATTTAGCAAAAAAACAACAACAAAATACGTTATATGCATATTGGATTATACTCTCGAATACGATCAATTAACAACAACTGTCTATTAGTCAATAACAAATGAAAAGACATGTCTGACGTCAAAAATGTAAATGTGGTCAAGACTGACGGAGAGGAAAAAAAACTGAGCGTGGATGCATAAAATGATTAGAAGATCGAGCAAAAAGTAATACCCTACGTACAGCAATTTTAATTGAATATCGTTAAAATCCCAACATTTATTAAAGTTATAAAGGGTGATTTTTAAGAGCTTGATAACTTTTTTTTAAAAAAAACGCATAAAATTTGCAAAATCTCATCGGTTCTTTATTTGAAACGTTAGATTGGTCCATGACATTTACTTTTTGAAGATAATTTCATTTAAATGTTGACCGCGGCTGCGTCTTAGGTGGTCCATTCGGAAAGTCCAATTTTGGGCAACTTTTTCGAGCATTTCGGCCGGAATAGCCCGAATTTCTTCGGAAATGTTGTCTTCCAAAGCTGGAATAGTTGCTGGCTTATTTCTGTAGACTTTAGACTTGACGTAGCCCCACAAAAAATAGTCTAAAGGCGTCAAATCGCATGATCTTGGTGGCCAACTTACCGGTCCATTTCTTGAGATGAATTGTTCTCCGAAGTTTTCCCTCAAAATGGCCATAGAATCGCGAGCTGTGTGGCATGTAGCGCCATCTTGTTGAAACCACATGTCAACCAAGTTCAGTTCTTCCATTTTGGGCAAAAAAAAGTTGGATATCATCTCACGGTAGCGCTCACCATTCACAGTTACGTTACGATTCGCATCATCTTTGAAGAAGTACGGTCCAATGATGCCACCAGCCCATAAACCGCACCAAACTGTGACTTTTTCTGGATGCATTGGTAGCTCTTGCAATGCTTCTGGCTGATATTCACTCCAAAATCGACAATTCTGCCTATTTACGTACCCATTGAGCCAAAAATGAGCTTCGTCGCTGAACACAATTTCTTTCTTTCTGAACTTTCTTAACAGAGCACGCATTTTGATAATAAAATTCAATGATTTGCAAGCGTTGCTCGTTAGTAAGTCTATTCATGATGAAATGTCAAAGCATACTGAGCATCTTTCTCTTTGACACCATGTCTGAAATCGCACGTGATCTGTCAAATACTAATGCATGAAAATCCTAACCTCAAAAAAATCACTCTTTAGTTATAAGAAAAAATCAATACCGCATAGCTACGATTAGATTATGAATATTTTTTAATAAAATTGTTATAGTGGATAATGTTCCTTCCAATAGAAAAGAACTTTAGATTTATTATACCCTGGGTAGTCTATGCAAAGGATACTGATAAAGGGGCATGATGGCTTTCGAAGCGTATCCGCGTGCAGCCGGACCAAATACATGTTACATTAAGAAAGGTAGCAAAATCAAAACTTAGGAGATTAGTGTATATGATATGATAATTCCATGTCAAGTGGTACGATTTTTAATCTCGATAGCTGCGATTGTTTTAATTTATTGTAAACATTTCTCTTCAATATTTTAAAAGTACACTCAGAAAAAAGTATGCCACAGAATAAGTAAATATGTACTAAAACTGAGGAAAAATGAACTTCGTATAGCGCTAAGGCAATAATTGCTCACATCAAGTACAAATTTTTCCTTGAAAACAGGACATGCTTTGAACTATATTCCACTTCAACTTTTCCTTAAAGCAAGTAAAATTTACTCAAACTGAGGAACATTTTTCTTCAAATCAAGTAAATCTTTAGTTAATCCGAGGAAAAATGTTAAGAAAATTTACTCAAATCAAGTAAATTTATACTCAAACTGAGGAAAATATTCCGATTTTTTTTCCTCAATCCAAGTAAATTGTTACTCAAACTAAGTAAATTTATAATCATACCAAGTAAATTTATACTCAATCTGAGGAAAATTTTCGGAAATTTTTCCTTAAACCAAGTAAATTTGTACTCAGCCTGAATACGGCTTTACTTGATAATTGAAATAAATTATTTCGCTTCAAAGTATGCAACACTCATATGACAACATGGAATAGTTCTCAAACGTTTCATTTTACTTATACCATAAAGAGTTGAGCTATTTCACCATGACTGCTGCGTAGGCTAGGTAGGCGCCTTCGCAGTGATTGTTTAGAGTAATATTTGAAGTACTTATGAAGAAAATCTTTGCTAACGAAATTTACCTTATTTGACGTAATAAACACATTTTTAAGTAAAAACTTCCTAAATGGATTTTTTCCATAAAAACATTTTCTACATTATTTTCTTTCATAAAATTTTCTTCCGCATAAGTATGAATAAACTTAATTGTCAGAAGTATTTACTAGATCCGAAGAAATGTTTTTAAGTAAATTTACTACCCTATTTTGAGTATAGGTACTATTTCTTATGGCTTTGAAATAAGGAAAGTGTACTCATATCTAGTTAATTTTCCTTCTCGCAAGGAAATTTTAACTAAACTGGAGTAAAATTGTTAAACTAAATTGGAGTATGGATTTTACTCAGATTTAAGAATGTAATTTTTCTGAGTGTAATAGAAATTGCCTTCAAAACAAGATATATTACATTAAACCCGGTTTAGTATTTCAGGAGTTATAGGCGTTTTTTCACTGTTAAATAGGTCATAACTCGTGAAATTTTTTTCCATTTAGCAAATTTTTAAGCAGTGATGGATCTATATTAATCTGGACGATATATAGTCGGTCCACTGGCACGGATACACCCTATTCTACAGAATGGTTTAGGGTCTAAATATTGAAAATACATTTTTTGCAGAAGAATAACGCGGCTTCATCTAGTTAAACATCAACACCAAATAATAAAATGCCTTTGTTTCACAACAATCAGTCCAGTGTTTTCTTAATCCAAAATAAGGTAATTTTGACGATTAACGAAGCCATTAAGATGATAATAGCTCTCATCAGTGATGATGAGAGCTATTGCTCGACTCTGACTTCAGCATTTCATAATGTTTCAACTCCGACTAAGGAGCCTGCTGACTTCAGCATTTCATAATGTTTCAACTCCGACACAGGAGCCTGCTAGTTATCTTATATATTCTTCAATAACTATACCCTACACCACACTGTGAAATATGGTTAATTTAATGCCAAATTTTTGTAACACTAACGACCGTTTTCATGTAGCTCCGTTAAGAGTTAACCAAGAGTTATAGATGTCAATGCTCACACAAACTGACATATATAATTCTCGGTTAGTCCTAACATTATGTTAACGAAGCTACATGAAAACGGGGGTAAGGAATATTTGAGATAGACGAAGTATTATTTTTACTAGGGACGAACGCTAATGAGTATGAAGATAATATGTCAATATTTTGATATATCCCCCCTATTCGGTGAGTAATTCAATTATAATTGGCCACTTGACTAGGAATTACAAAGAAATAAATGAAATGAAGATAATATGTCATTATTTTGATATATCCGTACCTATACTCAGAAAAAAGTGTACTAAATTCCAGTAAAAATGTACTAAAATTAAGGAAATTGGTATCTGTTTGGCACCCAGTATGTCTTTACTAAATTTAAGTTTATTTTTTACTTGTATGTAGTACGTTCACACTCAAATCAAGTAAAATTTATTCAAAATGAGTTTTATTTACTCATTTGAACTACAAATGTACTTAGATTGAGTACATTTCTCACACTCAATTTTAGTATGCTTCACTATCAAACATTTTTTCAGTGCATTACAATTCTTACCGATCTTAAGTTTCTTTCTTCTTTCTAAATCCGGTGAGGTACTGAAATTCGGTTGGTAATTAACTAAGTCACAGGCTTAAAATTGCGCAAAGCCGTAAGTCACTATGCAGCAGTTTCATTCATTTCGCCTGTGTTGCCAACCACTTGTGCCGCTTAACAGCCGTTCTACAATGCAGCTAACACTTCGAAAACATAAACAAACATAATTCAAATTGCAATGTAGCAAATCTCGTCTCTAGCCCAAGTAGCCAACCGACTAACCAAAAAAAAAAAAAAAAAAACTCGTTTGCTCTACCGCTTAATCTAAGAACTTGAATTGACCGTGCACAGCCATGGTAACACATACATATGTGTGCCCAAAGCAAATAACATTTCAATTCTCTCGAGACAAACATTCATTACTTACCACATTTTAGTCGATCATTAATTAAATCCTCGATCAGCTGGGGACACTCGTTCTCGATGGCGTAACAGAATTGTTTGAATTTCTCAAAGCCATTCTTGGCAATGATCTCAATCAAATTTGCGCACTGCAAACGCAGCAGTTCCGCATCGTTCAGCGAATCGGCGGTTAATTCCTCCTTCGTAGAGTACTGATCACTAATCGAATCAGAATTCGGATTTAGATTTAGATTGACCACCGATGGGGTTATCGAACGATTATCGGTCAGTGGATGATCGCCATTGACACTGGCACTGCGCGAAATCTGGCCGCCGTTTTGTCCCCCCGCACTAACGGTACTACTGCCGCCCGTACTGCCGGTGGTGCCACTGCTGGCGTTGCTGATAACAGCACTCAGTTTGCGCTTGGTCACACCCACACTGGAGGGCGCCGAATTCTGGCCACCGCCATTGTAGGGCTTTAGCAGTAAATCCTCTTCGGACTGTGTCAGAACTGAGTTCTTCACCAAAACGGCCAGCAATTCGGTGTTGCCCAAATCAAGCCGGATACGTTCCTGGTGGCGTTCCAGCAAAGTGCGCACTTCCTCTTCCTCCTCTTCACGAGACATGGTCGCCGCCGTATTAGACGGAGTAACACTCATTGGAAACAAATCGCGTGTTTTTGGAAAACTTTAGAGATTTTATTTCGTAATTCAAACACTTTGTGTTAATTTTTTAAACAATTTGCACTTTTCCACATTTTCTTGTAGACATTTTCTTATTTATTTAAACATTTTCGTATACTTGTTAAGAATTTAATTCGCTGTATTTTTGCGTTATATTCTTCTTTCGTTTTGTCGTTTTGCTAATTTTTTTACTGTAGCTGTAATTATTCTCGTATTTCACTTCACTTTTAGCACAAAACAAAAATCAAAAATCATGATTGACACTTTGTAAACCGTAATAGCCGTAATAGCGTTTTGTTTTTGTTATTTTTTGATTCTTCTTGTGTTTCAATACAAAACCGACGCGCAAATTTCCTCAAGTATCGAAAACACTCTCCTCTCTCACTATCATCACACAACGACTACCTTTACGTTAACTAAACACTGAAAATCGAAAATCTGACAAATTTTGCGGCACAGACCGTCCGCGACCAACTTAGTTCAAAGGAAAGAAAATAAACACTAAAAAATAAGAAAAACGCGTTTTTCTCAAAACGCAAAAAACAAAAAACGACTGCAACGCAACTGAGCTATTCAAACCGTCAAACCGGCTCTAAAACAAAACAATACAACGAACCTCGAACTCGCCAGCCAGCAGCCAAACAAATACGACAACACAACGAGCGAACATCGTATCCAACGAATAAAACTGGTCAGGCAACAACGTCATCATTATCATCATCAACATCGTCGTCGAAACACTGTTCGACTGCTTACTAAATTCGAAAGAGAACTACGAAACAAAGTGCACAACAACAACACAGAAACACCAACAAGTCAAACAATAACAAATACCGTGCCACATGCTGGCGAACCATGTCGTATTCATATAAGATTGTGTATGAGTTGTATGTTGGAACGGCCATATTCGTTTTTTGTTCGTTAGGGATGCCCGTTTATGTTTGACCTCGACCACCCAATTACCTTTCGAAAATCGCCAAAAAATAATTGACTGCCTGGCCCACGATGTCGAACGTTAACGTTCGCATGTCTCTCATGAGACAAACAGCTGATTTGGGAACCACTAACAGGCACTAAGGAACACTAACAGAAAACGTAAGCATTTCAGTGTAAAATCGGGGCCCACTAACTTTTTGTTCTGTCATCTAAGCGAATGGAAATGTCAAAAGCACTCACTTGTGTTTTGTCTGTCGCTAGCATAAATAAATAAAAAACAAAACAAATTCATTTTATATTTATATTGCTCTCCTCTCTACTAGCCACGAACTTCAAAGGCACCAATTTAGTTGTCAAGGCACTTGTTGTTGCACATATTGTACAGAACGCAGCTCGCATTTAGACTTTTCGTTGCTCCGTGCTCCGTGAGGAATAGGGATCTATAAATCGACTTTCGACTAATCGATTAATCGACTTTTGGGAGGAAAAAGTCGAAATCGACTTTACCATTGCCAAAAGTCGAAAAGTCGACTTTAGTTTTCGACTTTGTACATCAATGAATTTAAGTTATTGAATATAAAATATAGATGCAAAATGGTCTTGCGCCAGGACAATATCCCAGTTCAAATCAAATATTGATTACAGACCAAAAAAAAAAATACAAACGAAAAAACTAAAATAGGAAAGTTACGCGGGTTTTTCTAATGATACTTTTCACAATTTTTGACTTTACAGCCACTATTTATCCTATTTTAACCTGATAACTTGGGAACCAAAATGCTACTAACAGCAAAATGATGGAATTTGATAATGAGATATGCCCTAAATGTAGAAAAATGCTTTAAACAAAATCATTGTAGCGGATTTCAACCTTCGGTTATATGCTGCTCCATTTTGATATATTTATATTATTTTTATGTTCATAGCCACTTTTGCAGTCACATATTAACGTGTGAGTAGATAGCCAAATCAGAAAAATTAGAAATTTTTTTTCGCCAAATTTTTTTGGCAGATGACATCCAAATCTGAGAATAGTTTGGTATCAAAAACTCATTTTCGAGAAAATGGTACATAGCCACTTATGAATATAACGCCTCGATATGTCTTTGACCAAAATCAGGATTCATACTTATGTCAGAGTTAACAGAGTACAAATGAGAATTTCTGGCATTCAACGAATAAAGTCGACACACAAAAAATGTGGTTGTAAGTTATGATACGTTTCATGAAAACTATGAAATCCTTCATTATATTTATGAATTATATAAAGAGTGATTTTTTTGAGGTTAGGATTTTCATGCATTAGTATTTGACAGATCACGTGGGATTTCAGACATGGTGTCAAAGAGAAAGATGCTCAGTATGCTTTGACATTTCATCATGAATCGTCTTACAAACGAACAACGCTTGCAAATTATTGAATTTTATTATCAAAATGCGTGCTCTGTTAAGAAAGTTCATTGCGCGCTTCCATTTTATGGTCAGTTTAATCGACCCACTGAAGCGGCTATTCGGGCTATTGTGACTAAATTTCGCACCAAATTTACATTGTTGGACATTAAACCACCAACACGCTTACGTAGAGTGCGAACTGAAGAAAATATCGCAGCTGTATCGGCCAGTGTTAATGATGACCACCAATTTTCGATTCGTCGCCGTTCGCACCAATTGGGTCTCTGTTACTCAAAAACGTGGAAATGCCAAAATTGGACTAAGCGGATGGACCACCTAAGACGCAGCCGCGGTCAACATTTAAATGAAATTATCTTCAAAAAGTAAATGTCATGGACCAATCTAACGTTTCAAATAAAGAACCGATGAGATTTTGCAAATTTTATGCGTTTTTTTTTTAAAAAAAGTTATCAAGCTCTTAAAAAATCACCCTTTATAAGAACCACTTACAAAGATTTCTGTGGTCTTTTGTCGTGTCTTTTCAACACCACTGCAATTTTTATTTCATTTACAATTTACTATCGTTTGTAGACTTTTGTGGCTTTCAAGGATGTTGGTGGGTAAACGTCCCTTGAAAAAGAAATGTAACAATAATAATTTGTTCCAAATAAATAATTAAAATAAATAAATAATTAAAATAAATTCCAAATAAAATTAAAAATTAAAAAAAAAAATAATTTTATTTGGTAACGGATATAATCATATTTTTCATAATTTCCAACGAATTGTTTTTCTATTTCGATAAAAAATTGTATATCTGACTTAAGAGTCGGCTAAATTATATATTTTTTTCACAGTAGTAGCTTATCAATTCTATAAAACTAGAGATACCTGCTATACAAAATAAAATCGCCTTTTCCAGAAATCTTTTAGATTCTGCAATTTATTTTTATTTTTAAAGTTTCGCTAAGCTTTAAATTTTTTGTCCGCCATCGGTCGTCGTATTCGACTTCTGGAAATAGAATATAAGTCACCAAACAAATTAAAAAACCGCCAAGAAATCGCAACACCTGACAGGCCTTGTTCGTTACCATAAAAGCATCATGTCTTTTCACACTGCCAGCGAAATCTAGCAGAAATGACATAAGGTCGATTTTCAAATGTCAAATTTGTTTCGCATGCGGTGTGACAAGGCTATAAATGAAATTTCGTATATGAAAATGTATCTGCAGATATGTACTAAATGATATTTTGTAGCAAAAATTAACCCTCTCATGCCCGAATTTTCTCTTAATAAATACATATATAAAACTTACTATGCTTTTTGATGAGGTCTATAGAGTCTTGGGGTTCTAATTCATACAGGACATGAATAGCAGGATGTTTCTTAAAATCTTTATACTGTAGATATCGGTTAAACAAAAAAATGTTTTTAAATGATTTCTTCATTTTAAAAATCTTTGATATATATCTCTTCGAATAACAAAGACGGTTTTTCTTGTACTCGAAGAAATCCAATAAAATCAAGAAGAATTTCTAAACAATTTCGAATTACAAGAAACTCAAACAATTGAAATTTGAGACTTCACTTTTGTTTTCACCTTCCTACACAAACCCAAGTTATTTGTTGGTTTCCCTTTATATATTCCTTGTTACATATGTAAACAAAAATAAAAATTATTAATTCTGTAAATTATGTGATTTTAAAGATTTTATAGGACTAACTCGCAATGTTGCCTATAGGCAACATTGGGCATGAGAGGGTTAAACGAATATTGCACATCGTGGCGTCTGATTGTTATTTTAATTCCAATTTTAGGTGGTTACCCTACACCATAGAATGAGTTTATCATTAACTTGAAATATCGATCTGAGTTCCTATAAAGTATGGAGTTAATGGGTAATAGCAATTCGCAAATTTGTCGCGATCTGCGATATATTATTTAAATATATAATTATATACTTACGACATCTTTAAACATTTGTGAATTCGCGGGAGCTGCAGTTTTACTAGACGGCAGACCTGATGTATTGGAACAAAGAACAGTGTTCGAAGATTAAATTGGAAAAACTTATGCACCAGATGTGTCTCTGTTTCACTGTAACCAGCAAAATGGTAAGAGGTCCATCAAAATGCATTTGAATGTGGAGTGTGCGATGAGATCGTTGCTCCGAAATTAATAGATGCGCTAGATTACTTATTGCATGGAAACACCACAAGGAACTGTTGGAACTGGTTGTTTTATTCCTTGATAGCGATTTGGGTGAATAAAAGAATAAAAACTCATTACCATTCACCACGCACGATTACAGACCAATTTAAAATGACAAAATCACAATTGAATGGAATTCGAGATGTCTGCGTGGCTTTTGTTCGTTTCTACGTAAACTTTTTGTATGGTTTTACTGAAGCTGTCAAAGCGCCGGTTTTTAGATTTTTATGCTATCAGGTACATGTGGTATCTGGCGGCGATGGCCATAGCTCTCGCCTTTCTTTGATTCAGATTTGTGCAGATGATGTACATTAATGAAACGAAAAGGAAGCCCAACTAGAAAGTGATGAAGGAACTGGAGAAGATAAGTCTGTTGAAGGTGCTATCCATAGCAAAATAATGCATCAGATTTGTAGAATTTAATAAGCAATTTTTGTCGAATGACTTGAGCGTTTTTCGACTTTGAAAATAACTGGGGGGGGAGAGAAATTTCGTTAATTTTAATTTAATAGAATAGAATATGATTCGCCAGTTAGAGCACGTAACTGGCGAATCATATTCGAAAAAAAAACTAATTTTATTCCAGTTTCAATTAATTTTTGCATTTGCACAATGTTTATACTTCGAAATGCGTTAAATTATGTTCGTTGTTCTGAGGCGAACGATCCAAAATCAGTCAATTCCTTAAGGGAAAATGAACTGTCCCATGACAAGTCCAAGGACTAGTCCCTGGTGGATAAGGACCGGTCCTGGTTTGGACCCAAATATATGAAGGGGACCGGTCCCTTTTACATGGGTTTTTCATTGGAGAGGGTGAATTGTCCTCCTGTGGTATGACCTGGGATCGGTCTCAAAGGACTTTACCTGGAACCGATCTCAAAGGACATGACTTGGACCATACCTCAAAAGACATGTCCTAGAATTGATCTCACGTTCAGGACATGTCTTGAATGTGCCTCAAGAGAATTGACAATTTATGCACTCTTAGGGACCAGTTCTGTGATATACAGTCGAACTTCTCTATTACGAACTTCCGTACAACGAAGTTCTCTATATAACGAATTTATTTCCAGAACACTGCAATTTCGTTAAATTTTCAGTATGTTTTGATCTCCTTATAACGAGTTTCCTTATAGCGAATATTTCTTAACTACGAATTTTTTGTTTTTGTGTGTGAGATTCACATCATAGACAACTAAACCGTATAGATGTGCCACCGCTCTCAGGTCTTTTTCTCGAGTTACACAAGATTAAGTCCGATGGTATTTCTTAACTGATTTTGGTGGTGTTTTTAGGTATTTTCGTTTGAAAAATCAATTAAAATAATTCTATATTACGAATTTTCTATATAACGAATTTTTTTTGGTCCCCTTGAGATTCGCTATATGGAAGTTCGACTGTATACATATCGACCTATCCCAGGATAGGTACATTTATAGCAATTGCCACCAATTTCCCGTGGTGGTGAAATTGGTTTAGAAACGCACACAAAGAGCTCGTAGGTAGCTAAAATATTTATTATCTAAAAATATTTTTATCGAATTATTTTTTTGAAAATTTGTTTTGATAAAAATATTTACATATCGAGGGCTTAGATTCATAAGTGGCTATGAACAAGAACACAACTTTTCAGGAGAGCGAAAAAACTTATTTTCTCCTTCATTTTAAGAATAATTATGAACCATTCTTCTACAGTTTAATCTAAAGAGGATTACTAATTGCAACGATTCATTTTTTCGAAATTTCCTATTATTCGCGGTTTTAAAATTGAGCACTATGAATTTTGAAATAAGCACATAGCCATTAATGTCCAAATATATAAATAAGATTTATTGTAAACTCGATAACGTTTTTTATGAAATGCTGGCAAAGTTGTGTAGAAAACGCATTTTCTGGGATGTACACAGCGAATTTAAAGATTCCAGCTTCATCCGTCAGATTGGTACCAGTTTTATCCCTTTCTCCAATTTTTTTTTTTCAAAAAGTGGATACTGCGATAGGGCATGATAAACAAAAAATATAAATTGTATATTTTTGGAAAATTTTCATTTTCGCGGCAAATTTGGCTAAAATGATTTTCATGCAAGACACTTTTGTTTTTGATTTTCTCGCGATCTAGCCAACGGATTCGGCTGAATTTTTGTTTGTGTATTAAGAACCAATGTCGCTTGTAACATATATGTAGTCAGTCGCGAAAATCGCTGCAATTGTTGAAAAATCCAAAATTCGCGGTTGCAATTGCTTATATTTTAACTTTCTCCTTCCAAGATTCTGAAACTTTTCTGACACAAATATTCCCCATGAAGTCAGCAATCCACTGCCAAAGAAATATTTTGGTATTCTCAATACAATAAAAACTTACGCGGGTTTTTCTAATGATACTTTTCATAATTGTTTGACTTTACATCCACAATTTATCCTATTTTAACCTGATAACTTGGGAACCAAAATGCTATTAAGCGCGAAATGATGGAATTTGATAGTACGATATGCACTAAATCTAGAAAAATGCTTTAAACAAACTCGTTGTAGCGAATTACAACCTTCTGTTATATGCTGCTCTATTTTTGAACTATATTATTATACTAGCTGAACCCCGCCCGCTTCGCCAGGCAAAAAAAAAAATGGTAAAATTAAAATCATATTGATCTTATCATATTGATATTATCGTGGTCAGTAATTCTAGCTCTCAAAAACGCTTTTGCCACGCCCACTCTGCCCACAAAACGAAAATCCAAATTTCGGCATCATATTTATAATTCTCGTGGTCAGTAGTATATATACCAATTTTCAGCCTACTACCTCTCAAAAACACTTTTGCCAAGCCCACTCCACCCACAGAGCAATTTTTTAAAAATTCTTTAGCCTATAGTTCCTTCCAGACCTGCATCTATCTGTACTGAACATTTCAACAACATCGGTTCAGCCGTTTACACGTGATTGCGGAACAAACAAATAGACAGACTTACACTAAGGTTTTATAATATTAAAAGGGATAGGGATTACTTGTATGTTCATAGCCACTTATGCAGTCACAAAATAACGTGTGAGTTGATATCCAAATCAGAAAAATTTGAAAAAAATGGCTTTAGAAAAAAATTTCTTCTCCAAATGTATATGACAGATGACATCCAAATCTGAAAATAGTTTGGCATCAAAAACTAATTTTCGAGAAAATGCTACATAGTCACTTATGAATATAAGCCCTCGATATATTGTAGTAGTCGACAATGTAAAAAAATATTTTGAGTAAAAACTAACTTTTTATTAACGTTTTTGTTATCGCGACTTAAAGAAAAAAAACAGCCCTAGTGTTTTCCCAGAATATATGACTTTTTGATTTCACGGAATAATTCTCGTTAGTCAGCAGATTTTCGCCCATCCACATTAACTATTGGTAATTTTTCAGCAATGCGATTTTTGACAGGTTTCTAATTCAAATCGAGGCTTTTCCAAGGATTTAGATATTTATACAACGACGACGCAAAATCTTTGCAAGTTCATTAATTTTTAATTTCATCACAACAACTTTCTCACACTCCATCTATGGCGTTTTGCATGAATATCAAATGAGGGATGAAATCTTTTGCACAAGGCTTCGCATTGCAAAATAAAAACCACCCTTTTTTCAGGCCGGCCAGAACGAATAATGGCAAAGTCAGTGTTAGCATACGGCAAATCCATTCTACGGAAGGAATCGCCAGGGCAGTTTTTGTGCGAATCTTTGATGATATCTTCATTACATTCATTTCAGAGCATTTTCTTACGCAATTCTTTATACACAACACAAAATGAACAGTTTACGGAGATGGGGATAGACAGGCTAATAAAAAAATGCAACAGACGATCTGAAGAACTGAGATCCAACCAATGCCAACCTACGTGAAAGTAACAAAAATATAAATGATGATGACGATGTTTGTTACAGATAAAGATCGACAAAGTATTACAAAATTTGTGTGTTTTTTTTTAATTTGCAAGCAGGCGTTAACGTCTAAACCTCTATCTAATTTAGAAATATATCCGTAAGTCTTGCTATGTGTTATGATTATTTCGAGAACCCCACTTATTCTGGAGAAGGCCCAATAAATACAAATAATACAATTTTCATTTCTTCTGTATTATCGTGTTCCGCCAAACACCCCCTTCAGTGCACCACATTTGCTGCACGTCCTGTTGGTTTTCCCTCTAGCGTTATATGAAAATGAAGTTGCTGAAACTAAACAAGAGCAACAACTATGAAACAATAGGGGTGTTTTTCTTTAAGACTGGATAACTGAGCTGTGATAACAAAAACGTAAATAAAATATTAAGTTTTCACTGTCGCCAACAACAATATGAAGATATGTGTATCAAGATAATTTTAAAACAAGTAAGGAAAGGCTAAAGTCGGGCGGGGCCGACTCTATGATACACTCCACTTTCTATCCGGATACAATTTAATTCGGTGAAAAAGTGAAAACGGGAAGGATTTTTGTATTCTGTAAGTGTATGTGTTTGACAAAAAATGTTAAATGTCCTTTGTATGGGGGTATATTGAAATCTGGAACGAAATAGGTGAAATATAATATGTATAGTTTGGCCAAAATCGGTTAAACATTTGGGAGCAACATTTGTATTTGGGCTATAGCTAAATCTGAACCGATCTTACACACTTTCAGCATAGGTTTTTACTTGGATTATAAGCTGCTGTGTCAAATTTAAAGAAAATCGAGTACAATATATGGTTTCTAAAGCGGCAAAAGTCAAATCGGGAGCGGCATTTGTATGGGGATTATATCTAAATCTGAACCGATCTTACCCACTTTCTGTATAGGTCTTTCTAGTTGGATTATAAAATGTTGTGCCAAATTTAAAGAAAATCGAGTATAATATGGGGTTTCTAGAGCGCAAAATGTCAAATCGGGAGCGACATTTGTATGGGGGCTATATCTAAATCTGAACCGATGTTACCTAATTTCTGCATATGTGTTTCTAGTTGGATTATAAGATGTTGTGCCAAAATTAAAGAAAATCGAGTATAATATGGGGTTTCTAGAGCGGAAAATGTCAAATCGGGAGCGACATTTGTATGGGCGCTATATCTAAATCTGAACCGATCTTACCTAATTTCTGCATATGTGTTTCTAGTTGGATTATAAGATGTTGTGCCAAATTTATAGAAAATCGAGTATAATATGGGGTTTCTAGAGCGGCAAAAGTCAAATCGGGAGCGACATTTGTATGGCGGCCATATCTAAATCTGAACCGATCTTACCCACTTTCTGCATAGGTGTTTCTAGTTGTAATATGGGGTTTCTAGAGCGGCAAAAGTCAAATCGGGAGCGACATTTGTATGGGGGCTATATCTAAATCTGAACCGATCTTACCTAATTTCTGCATATGTGTTTCTAGTTGGATTATAAGATGTTGTGCCAAATTTATAGAAAATCGAGTATAATATGGGGTTTCTAGAGCGGCAAAAGTCAAATCGGGAGCGACATTTGTATGGGGGCTATATCTAAATCTGAACCGATCTTACCTAATTTCTGCATATGTGTTTCTAGTTCGATTATAAGATGTTGTGCCAAATTTATAGAAAATCGAGTATAATATGGGGTTTCTAGAGCGGCAAAAGTCAAATCGGGAGCGACATTTGTATGGGGGCTATATCTAAATCTGAACCGATCTTACCTAATTTCTGCATATGTGTTTCTAGTTCGATTATAAGATGTTGTGCCAAATTTAAGGAGAATCGAGTATAATATGGGGTTTCTAGAGCGGCAAAAGTCAAATCGGGAGCGACATTTGTATGGGGCTATATCTAAATCTGAACCGATCTTACCTAATTTCTGCATATGTGTTTCTAGTTCGATTATAAGATGTTGTGCCAAATTTAAAGAGAATCGAGTATAATATGGGGTTTCTCGAGCGGCAAAAGTCAAATCGGGAGCGACATTTGTATGGGGGCTATATCTAAATCTGAACCGATTTGCATCAAATTAAACAGCGTTCGTCCTTGAACCACAAAACTTATTTATGCCAATTTTTGTTAAGATGGGACTATAATTGCGACCTGTAATTTGATTACAACAATAGATGGACAGACGGACAGACAGCCAGACAGACGGACATTGCTAAATCGACTCAGAAAGTGATTGTAAGTCGATCGATATAAAGGGTGTTTTTTATTGGGGTATAGAACTTTAAGTTGGCATCACTTTTTTAACTGGCGGCCATTTTGTCAGCTGTCAAGTGATTAATATTTAGTTTGGTTTGCCATTTCATCATGAACAGGTTGACAAAAGAACAACGCTTGCAAATCGTGCAAATTTATTTCGAAAGTAATGGTTCAAATCGCGAAGTTCACCGCAAGCTCCGTCCATTTTATGGTCGACATAATCGTCCATCAGAGTAATTAATTCGGTTAACCATGGATCGTTTTCGCACTACGTTTACTCTATGTGATAATACGCATCCGCAGAGACGTCGAACAGTGCGCACCGAAGAAACAATTGCCGCTGTAGAGCAAAGTGTTGAAGAGGACCCGAATGAATCGATTCGCCACCGTGCACAGCAATTGGAGCTTTGTCCATCAACTTTATGGATTCCATCAACAATTGGCTATATTCGAGCCAGCCGCGGCGGCCACATGACCGAAATCATATTTAAACATTAATGGCATAAAATTATCCTTCCAATAAAGCCAAATTGATGGACATTAAAACGATTTTCTTGTGTTTTATTTCAATTCGAAGTTCTATACCTCAATAAAAAACACCCTTTACTTAACAATGGGTCTTTCTCGCTTCCTTTTGGGTCTTACAAACAAATGCACAAAGCCATAATACTCTCGTGGAGTGTATAAAAATGTATATTATTTTTTTTTTGACTTAGCCAGGATAACTATCCCGCAACTAATGGCTATCAAGGCTAAGTTCAATATTGTCAACATTAAATTATTTTTTTTTTGCAAATTGGTTTTAATACAAACGTTTATGTTATTGTTGACGACAATCAGAAAAAAGATTGCATATTTAGTAACAAATTAACATTTTATTAATGTTTTTGATATCGCAGCTTGTTATCCAGGCTTAAAGAAAAACAGCCCTAATAACGACAGAAGAAAACAAAAGCATCACTATCATTATCAGGAACAACACTAACACCAGTCTCAGTCATCTCATCTCAGTGCCAGCATTATAAAAACGTGCTTTGCAATTAAAAATGCTAGCCATGGAGGTAGATTCTAATGTGAGGTTGGCGAGCGAGAGAAGTGCAGAACGGAAGTTGCCCAAATGTGGAGGAAGGTAGCCAAAGTTGATAATCGTAATGATTACAAATTCTCCAGTTTATTCCTTTTACAGCGCAAGAAAAAAGTAAATCTTAGGAAGAGTAAATAATATGTAACATATATGGCATACTACTTACTGGAACACACCCTACTCAAATGAACTAAGGCATAGTGGCTTGGAGATGGATCCAAAAGCGATATTATTTTTTGTAAGGATATAGTTTTTTATTTCTGTTTTTTTCGACCTTTGGTTAAATTTAAAAGAACAGTTCATTTGATGCAAAGAAGAAAAGACAAGAAAAGATCGAGATCTTTTTTGTTAAATTAACAATTACTATGAATTGCATCTTCTGTGTATTAAACGAAAGAAAAATACGAGTAAAAATACATTAAGTTCGGCCGGGCCGAATCTTATAAACCCTCCACCACGGAGTGCATTCCACAGTATCGCCGGCAAATTAGAGGCTGTCGCCTTTACATAGAAGTGTGGAAAATTGTGATATTTTTTATGAACATTACGATATTTATTCACTGTTTCAAACTAAAAGGCATACTTATTATGACCATTGCTTTAAATGAATTGTGATGCTTTACAATTCATTCATTAACTCGGGCCCGATTTCCTGTAGCTGAATATCTGAATGTTTCGCGTCCACAGTGGAATGTACGAACCTAATTTCATGATTACATGATTATAGCCGTTTGCTTGGTACCAGTTTTTATCCTTTTTTTCATTTTGACCCTAAAACTATGAATTTGGAAAAGTCCCTATGTTTTGCTGGTCTACGCAGCCAGACTAGTATAAACATGGAAATTCATGATTTTAGCTACAGTCACTTGGTTGGTATTAACTTTATCCATTTTCGATCTTAGAGGTACGAATGTCAAAAGGTATCTTTATTTTTCGTTTCTACGCAGCCAGAGCAATGTACACATTGGATTTCACTATTCTAACTGCAGCCGCCTGGTTGGTACCATTTTTATCCCCTTTTGCCCCATTTTCTGACTAAAAGTACCCATTTTGAAAAATTCCTTTATGTTTCGCGTCTACACAGTCAGATGAATGCATACTCCAAATTGCATAGGTTCAACTTCAGCGGTGTGGTTGGTACCATTTTTATCCCCTTTTTTGTGTCTACACATTCAGTTGAATGCATACACCGAGTTTCATTATTTCAACTTCAGCGGTTTGGTTGGTACGATTTTTATCCCACTTTTCTAATTGTATCCCTGAAAAGTAAAATTTTCAAAAAATCCCTCTATTTTACGAGTCTACGCAATTTTAGGAATGTACTCATCGAATTTCACGTTTCTAGCTGTTGTCGTATCCCCATTTTCCCATTTCGGCCGTTATTTTTTTTACATTTTGATGCTTTAAAGTTACAAGAGGAATGTCCGTAACAAATTTCGTGTGCATGTAAATATTCGTGTAATCCAAATATATATATATATATATATATATATATATATATATATATATATATATATATATACTAGCTGAACCCCCGCCCGCTTCGCCAGGCAGAAAAACAGACGGAAATTAAAATCAGGTTTCATGGTGTTTTTCTTGTGATCGGTAATATATGTACCACTTATAATCAATGGATATGTTCCATGGAGAATATTGAAGAACATAACTTTATTTTACGGCGAAAAAATGAAGAATTGTCGAAAATCTAATTTATTTTAGGTTGAGTGTAATTCTCCTCCTTTCCATAACCAAAACTATAAACTTCCTACGTAAGAAGAACTTACTTAATCGAATAGCTGGAATTCAAATGTACTACATTCAAAACATATAAAAAGTCAATCAAATTGTTCACTAATCAGACAACCCAAAAACTAAAAAATTAATATAATTTTCATTTTCTTGACTTAAGTCGGCTATATGACGAATGAATATTTATTTTTTTGTAACCTTTCTTTACTATTGTGCTAAAAAATCCAAAGAAAACGTGTAATTTTACAAAATTCAAATAAAAAAAATTCCCCATCTTTCAAATCAAAACTCACAAGTTTACAAATAAATTAACTCACACAACAATATAGGAATCTCGGTGTCGAATATACTCTAAAACAGGTGTTAATTTTGAATGGGAAGGGACACGGCCACTTTCCGCCCATCTTTGCACAACTATTTACACTGGATCTACTAACACAAATTTTCAGCACTCTAGGTGTTATAGAACTGACAATATTCGATAATAGGTTTTAACTTTGTATGTGAGATACCACACCCACTTTTCCAATACCGCCCATTTTTGGCTCAACTACGCAGGTTTATGCTAGATGCACTCAGCATTGTAGCTGTTATAGAACTGAATATATTCGATAATAGGTTTTAACATCGTATGGGAGGTACCACGCCCACTTTTCGAATACCACCCATTTTTGGCACAACTACGCAGGTTTATGCTAGATGCAATCACATAAAGTTTCAGTATTGTATTTGTCATACAACTGAATATATTCGAAAATGGGTTATAACTTCGTATGGGAGGTACCACGCCCACTTTTTCAATACGCCCATTTTTGGCACAACTACGCACATTGATGCTATATGCACTTACACAAAATATCAGCACTCTAGGTGTCATGGAACTGACAATATTCAAAATTGGGTTTTGTCTTCGTATGGGAGGTGCCACGCCCACTTTTCCAATACCGCCCATTTTTGGCACAACTACGCATATTGATGCTAGAGGCACTTACGCAAAATTTCAGCACTCTAGGTGTCATAGAACTGACAATATTAAAAATTGGGTTTTATCTTCGTATGCGAGGTACCACGCCCACTTTTTCAATACCGCCCATTTTTGGCACAACTACGCATATTGATGATAGAGGCACTTACGCAAAATTTCAGCACTCTAGGTGTCAGGGAACTGACAATATTCAAAATTGGGTTTTAACTTCGTATGGGAGGTGCCACGCCCACTTTTCCAATACCGCCCATTTTTGGCACAACTACGCATATTGATGCTAGAGGCACTTACGCAAAATTTCAGCACTCTAGGTGTCATAGAACTGACAATATTAAAAATTGGGTTTTATCTTCGTATGCGAGGTACCACGCCCACTTTTTCAATACCGCCCATTTTTGGCACAACTACGCATATTGATGCTAGATGCACTGACACAAAATTTCAGCACTCTAGGTGTCATGGAACTGACAATATTCAAAATTGGGTTTTAACTTCGTATGGGAGGTGCCACGCCCACTTTTCCAATACCGCCCATTTTTGCAACAACTACGCATATTGATGCTAGAGGCACTTACGCAAAATTTCAGCACTCTAGGTGTCATAGAACTGACAATATTAAAAATTGGGTTTTATCTTCGTATGCGAGGTACCACGCCCACTTTTTCAATACCGCCCATTTTTGGCACAACTACGCATATTGATGCTAGATGCACTGACACAAAATTTCAGCACTCTAGGTGTCATGGAACTGACAATATTCAAAATTGGGTTTTAATTTCGTATGGGAGGTATCACGCCCACTTTTCCAATACCGCCCATTTTTGTCAAAACTGTGCAAACTAACAATTAGTGAACTTTCACAAAAATGCAAGACTCTAGCTGCAACAGTACTCCGAATATGCTAATTTATAAAAAACGAATAAAACCCCAATTTGTGTGGGAGGTGCCACACCCACTGAAAATATCAAAAATTTATATAGCCTATTTTCACCACCGGTTCAGCATGAAAATTTTGCATATGAAAATTTCAAGAAGATCGGTTCAATAGTTTAGGCTGCTACAAAGAACAAACAAACAAAAATACAAACACAGATTCATTTATATATATACATATATATATAGACGGACGGGCGGACGGGCGCATATGGCTAAATCGTCTTAGAATTTTACCACGACCCAGATTATATATACTTTGATGAATGAAACATACCGATGAATATTTCAAGGTGTTACAAACGGAATGACAAAATGAATATACCCCCATCCTTAGGTGGAGGGTATAACAAGCAACTTAAAGCTACCGTAGTTTCACTACTCTCTTGCAATACTAATGACGGGCAATAGTAATGCAACTACGGTAGCTTTAAGTTACTTGTATTTTCTTTCCTTTACTACCCTGAAGATGCAATTAAAAAAAATAAAATGGTACAAAAAATGGAGCAGCTTGAAACCGAAGGTTGTAATTCTACGACAATTTTGTTTAAAATATTTTTCTATAAAATTCCATCGTTTCGCCGTTAATAGCTCTTTGTTTCCCAAGTTCTCAGGCTAAACTTGGATGTAAAGTTAAAAATTGTGAAAAGTATCTTTAGAAAAACCCGCGTAAATATTTTGGATCTGATTGCTGACTTTTTGGGGAATATTTGTGTCAGATAACTTTCAGAATCCTGGATGGAGAATGTTAAAATATAACCAATTGCAAACGCGAATTTCGGATTTTTCGCGACTAACTACATATATATTACAAGGGACATGGGTTCTTAATACACAAACAAAAATGCAGTCGGATCAGTTGGCAGGATCGCGAGAAAATCATATAAGCCCTCGGTATATTCTTGATAGTCATAAAATTCTAAGACAATCTAGTCACGTCCATCAATTTTCAAAAACTGAAATCAATGTTTTAAGCATACACTCAGAAAAATAGCATTCTTAAATCTGAGTAAAATCCATACTCCAATTTAGTTTAACAGTTTTACTCCAGTTTAGGTAAAATTTCCTTACGAGAAGGAAAATTAAATAGACATGAGTACACTTTCCTTATTTCAAAGCCAGAAGAAATAGTACCTACACTCAAAATAGGGTAGTAAATTTACTTAAAAACATTGTACTGGATCTAGTAAAAACTTCTTACAATTAAGTATATTCGTACTTGTGTGGAAGAAAAATTACGAGCGTTTAAGAAAGTAAATAATGCAGAATTTTTTTTTGTTTGGAAAAATTCCATTTAGGAAGTTTTTACTTAAAAATGTGTTTATTACTTCAAATACATTCCTCCCGTCTCCGATGTTGCACTTTACTCTAAACATGTTTCCGCAATACAGTCTGCTTTTCAAACTTCTAAATCGTGTGATATACTTGATGTTCTTGGAGATTTTAATCTACCTCTAATCACGTGGAATCAATCCGTTATCCCTTTTTAAATCTGGTAGCAGGATTGAAGTATCAAATTACAGAGGCATTGCAAAATTAAGTGCCATTCCGAAGCTATTAGAAAAAATTATGACTGATATGTTATCGCACCAAGTTTCCTCATTGTTGTCGTCCTGCCAACATGGATTCCGTAAATATCGATCAACTATAACGAATGTTTTGGAACTTACTACAGTTATAAATGACTTTTGCAAGGCTTTTGATAAAGTTAATCACAACCTTCTGCTAGTGAAAATAGATATGATAGGCTTTAGTAAAACATTATTATGGTGGTTAAAATGTTATTTAGATGCTCGAATTCAAAGAGTAAAATTTGGAAAAGCTCTTTCACGAAATATAGTTGTATCATCCGGTATACCACAAGGAAGGAAGTAATCTTGGTCCGATTCTAATTATAATATTTATTAATGATCTTCCCTCTGTAGTTCGTCATTCTAATATTCTATTGTATGCTGATGATGTAAAAATATTTCGATCCTTTAAAGATCCCACTGAACAACGTTTTCTACAGTCTGATCTCGATAGTTTTCATGAATAGTGTAAAATTAATTTAATGGAACTAAATATGTTGAAATGCAAACATATGTCATTTTCTAGAGCTAGAAATTTAGAAACTAATTATTTTTTTGGTGATCATAAACTCGAGTCTGTAGTTTCCTTTTTGGATCTTGGAATTCCATTGGATCAACGTTTGAACTTCAGGTCTCACATTTCTATGATAGTAAACAAAGCTTATAGTGCTCTTGGTTTTATGAAACGTTGGAGTAAGAAGTTTTCCGATCCTTTTGTCACTAAACAATTATATACCTCTTTGGTTAGGTGCGTTCTTGAATATGGTTCAGTAATATGGGACCCATCCTATACTAGTCATAGTAATCTTATGGAATCTGTCCAGAAACAATTTCTTTTATTTTGTCTGCGAGGGCGAGGGTGGAACTTCCGTACACTGCCTCCATATGAAATTAGGCTTAATCTTATCAAGTTACCTTCTTTGAAAAGTCGCCGTGCTATGTTGAACATTACTTTCCTTATGAATGTTATCCAGGGCAACATCCATTCCGAGCTTATTCTGAGTAGAATGATGACAAATATTCCGACAAGACCAACTAGATATTTTCATTTGATCCACTATAATTATTTCCGTTCAAACTATGCCAATAATGATTATTTGCGCCACCTGTTTGTTCAATTTAATAAATTCTATCACATTATTGAATTATCAGAAAACAAAAACTCTATTAAAAGAAAAATTATCCTGTATTTAAATACTTAATTTGTAGTATCTAAGTGTATATATGTATATGTTTTTAGTCTGTAAGGATATTTGTATCTATAGACTTAATAAAAAAAATGTAATTAAATTTATGCCATGTTCCTCATACATTCAAGTATAAATGAACTTGTGTTTAGAAAAATACAAGAATAGTAGTCTAAAAAGCAATTCTCGTTCGTTAGCCGAGACTTTCTTCATAAGTACTTCAAATATTACTCTAAACAATCACTGCGCAGGCGCCTACCTAGCCTCCGCAGCAGTCATGGTGAAATATCTCAACTCTTTATGGTATGAGTAAGATGGAACGTTTGAGAACTATACCTTGTTGTCATTTTTCATATGAGTGTTGCATACTCTGAAGCGAAATAATTTATTTCAATTATCAGTAGAGTCGTAGTCAGGCTGAATACAAATTTACTTGGTTTAAGAAAAATTTTAGTCAGCCTGAGTACAATAGGGCGTACCTCAAAAAAAAAGTTCGCCGTACACCTTCGAATATGAAGTATTATTGAAAGGTAGTTTCAAAAAAAAATTTTTTATTTTTTTATGCCGAACGTAGGGGTCGCGCTTTTACATTTTTCTATATAACTTCTACATTTGTAAACGGATTTTAAAGTGTGATACATCGATGTTTTTGTCTCGACGAGGCCGATTTTTTTGTCTTTGAAGTCATTGAGCTCAAGCACCCCCTTCTGGTACTTACCCATCATATCTCAGTTGCTACTACCCTAATGTACCACTCTAATATCAGAAAATTAAAGCTCGCATAAAATCATGAATCATGCTTGAGCTCAATGACTTCAAAGACAAAAATTTTAAAGAACGGAGAGCATATTTGATTCATATAGCCTTAGAAATAACTTTGATCCAAAACCGTGAACACTTGGGCCTCTTTTATTAGATTTTTTATGCGGTTTCTGAAATCGATTTGTTTTGATCTATTAACTATTAAGGATTGCTATTGATTTGTCTGGGTTTACATGTTTTTATCAATTTTAAGTTATTTTAATAATAGGTGATATTCCACATGCCATTGTGTAGGGCATCGCAACATACATAACATTGTACACTCGAGAACATTCTTTTCCATGTTGGCAATATATGTGCATATGCAGCATCAGCAGCATAAATTCAACGGAATTTCTATTCATCAGCAGAACACAGCAGCCAACATAACTTTCCATAGAAAAACTGAAAGGAAAACTCACTGTCATGTTCTAATCGTACGCGTACGAATCCATGAATCCGTGCAGCGCCAACATTGACATCCATGAATCCGTGCAGCGCCAACATTGACACCACCACAGTTAGCAGTCCATCGCCAGTTACATCTTTAAGCATCTATCTACATACACCTATCCACATATCTATGTAGCCGTACGAACAGATTCATACTTTATGTGCAATGATGCATCATCCACATGCGATCCAATGATAGATATCTCGTCCTAGTTCTCCTCCTCCTCCTCCCAGTTACTTCGATTTACACCCATTAAAGTAATTGTTGCAATTGTTGTCAGCTGTAACTGTTGCACAATGACTACAACAAAGAACCCAACAGCAAACTAATATCGCACAGTGGTTTGCTATGTATCTGGATGAAGTTTACAAACTAATTTCTACTAAAAATCGCTAAAATTATGGCAAAAACAATTAGTGCCACAAATACTCTCCGTGTTCTTTTACTCTGTTACTCTATCACCGTAGATAACAGTGTCGAATGCCTTCATACTAATTATGTAATACACTTGTTTGTTTTGTATCACTGTGCCTCGTTTAAACACAATTCTTACCGAGTTGATTTGATTTGATGTCATGCAGTAACTACGAGTAGGCTGCTTGCTATGTTGGTTCCTTTCCATTAAGGCCTCTTCTGCGATGTGTACTGTGCACTCTACTCTGCAACATTCCATTCATATTGACAGTTGTTGTTGCTGTACCTTTTCCTGTTCTCATTATCATTGTCATCATCATCATCATCATCATCATCATCACTGGCATCTTCTGTTGTTGTTGGTTCCTGTTATGATGGTGGTGCCCATTCTCTGGTCTGTTCGATTCTCTTGTTATTCATTCTGCTGGCATTGAATATCAACACCAGCAGCTAGCTTTTAAGACTTCATTTGATTTGAGATTTCTCATGTAATGAATACATCATGATTCGTATAATTTGTTGAGATATTGTAGGAATTGTCATAAGACATGCCACCTACTTTGTGGTCTCTATTATGTACTGATGTATGCATGAATATAAAACGATATGTTATTTTATTGGTATTTCCGGTGGCGGGATACGAAAGAAAAGAACAATTCTGAATCGGACCATAAAAGCTGTTCTGTTTTCAGATTTGTAATTTATATATATATATAAAATCCTTGCAGCTTTTCTGTGAGGATTAACAAATAGTACACATAAAGAAAAAAGTCTATTATTAACAGCAGCGATTGTCTGCTGCCTATCAGCAGATCTGCTCTTACAGCAGTTTTTCTGCAATCTTGCATCAGCAGTCTGCTAAATATGGCTGCTGATAATTAAGATATAAAAATAGATAAAAATAAACGTTTATAATGTAAAAGCCTCTCAGATTGACGGCGAAAACGAATTTAGCTTGAATTTCGTTTCATATTAGCTTGGGGCAATATGCGTATCATTTAAAAGACAATCACAATATATTTCAGTTGTAATAAATTCCCTTATAGTAACATGTATTCTAAAAAGTGATGTTAATTAAATTGTTAACTGGCTATATTGTTCTGTACATATACAGTGGCCGACAAAAGTCGACATACGACCCACATTTTTGCGATTTAGCGAGTTCCAAAACATATTTGAAAAAAGTAATGATGCGGTTTTGTTTGAAATCGTGTTTTATTCAAATAACAATAACAAAATGCATTACTTCAATATAAACACAAAAGATATTAACAGAATACGCAGAAAAAACCTTGACAAAAGTCTACATACGGTTTGAGATGAGACATAAAAATGCAATTTAACGTGACAAAATGATACTATTATATAATATAATATTTTGTTGGTCCACCGTGAGCATCTACAACAGCCAGCAATCGTCTGGGCATTGATGCAACTAAGTTTTCCAATTCAGTCAGACAAATCATTCTTGAAACTCAACGCATAACCGCTAATAAAATCTTTTTTCTTCTCATCCACAATCGATATTAATCATTTAAAAAATCTAATTTTTGTGACTTATTTTCCCAGATTTACGAATTGTATGACTTTTATATGAAATATTTATTTACATATTTATATTAATAACACTTTTGAGCTGCCACGCCCACTTACATTGGGAAGGTAGTAGATTTTATGAGTCAAAATACATTAGGAAACAGATAGACCTTTTAAAATTCCTGCTCACAAATATTGTTTAGACAAAAATAAAGTTTCTCAACCTGCTGCCACGCCCTTTTACAGTGGGATGGTAGTAGTTTCTTTGAAGCAAAATACCTTTCCTAAGGTATACATTTTAAATATCGAACATATACTTATGCTGCTTATAAAAGTTGTTTAGAAAAAATAGTTTCTTCTGATTTTCGAAGGAAAATACATTAGGAAACAGATAGGCCTTTAAATTGAGTACATGTACTTATGGTGCTTACCGAAGTTGTCTAGCAAAATGTTAAGTTGATCAATGTACTATACTCACTTACTGGTGTATTCTGTATCCTTTATAATCCTTTAAAAACGAGTTGCCACCGGGTTTACATTTGTTTAAATATGAATTTATAGTACACTGGACAATTTAAATGAACTGTATATAAAGGGTGTTTTTTATTGAGGTATAGAACTTCGAATTGAAATAAAACACAAGAAAATCGTTTTAATGTCCATCAATTTGGCTTTATTGGAAGGATAATTTTATGCCATTAATGTTTAAATATGATTTCGGGCATGTGGCCGCCGCGGCTGGCTCGAATATAGCCAATTCTACAGGTCCAATTTTCAACCACTTTTTCGAGCATATGATACGGCCCCATATGGCAATAACGCCACGAATGTTGGCTTCCAAGTCCCCTAACGTTTCTGGTTTGTTGGCGTAGACGAGCGACTTCACATATCCCCAAAGAAAATAATCCAATGGTGTCAAATCACACGATCTTGGTGGCCAATTGACAGGTCCATTCCGCGAAATTATGCGCTCATCGAATGTTTCCTTCAATAATTCGATTGTGACGTGCGCTGTGTGGCATGTAGCGCCGTCTTGTTGGAACCACAACTCATCCACATTCATGCCATCCAATTCGGGAACAAAATAGTCGGTTATCATGGCTCTATACCGGTCTCCATTAACGGTAACTGACTCTCCAGCATTATTTCGGAAGAAGTATGGCCCAATGACTCCACCAGCCCATAGAGCACACCAAACAGTCAGTTTTTGTGGATGTAATGGCGTCTCAAGGGTCTCATGTGGATTCTCTTCACTCCAAATGCGGAAATTTTGCTTGTTGACGTAGCCATTCAACCAAAAATGAGCCTCATCTCTGAACAAAATTTTGTGATGAAAATCAGCATCGAGATGAATCTCATTTTCGGCCCATACACCAAAATCACGACGCATTGCATGGTCTCGCGGCTTTAATTCTTGCACAAGCTGGATCTAAGATCTTTGCGCAAAATCTTCCATAAAGTTGATGGATAAAGCTCCAATTGCTGTGCACGGTGGCGAATCGATTCATTCGGGTCCTCTTCAACACTTTGCTCTACAGCGGCAATTGTTTCTTCGGTGCGCACTGTTCGACGTCTCTGCGGATGCGTATTATCACATAGAGTAAACGTAGTGCGAAAACGATCCATGGTTAACCGAATTAATTGCTCTGATGGACGATTATGTCGACCATAAAATGGACGGAGCTTGCGGTGAACTTCGCGAACTGAACCATTACTTTCGAAATAAATTTGCACGATTTGCAAGCGTTGTTCTTTTGTCAACCTGTTCATGATGAAATGGCAAACCAAACTAAATATTAATCACTTGACAGCTGACAAAATGGCCGCCAGTTAAAAAAGTGATGCCAACTTAAAGTTCTATACCCTAATAAAAACACCCTTTACTATAGTTCGTCTAGAAACATTATATTGAAATTATTATTTACTTTTCAAATAATTTCATTTTATATGTTATTCAAATTATCTGAATCACCTAAAATGGACATTATAAATAAAAAATGTTTGTCTACATCACCACACATGAATGCCAGTGCTTATAGAGTGACCTAGGCCATTTTCAAACTAATACTAAAGGCAATTTTGGTGTGCGTAAAATGAGAAATGTTATTGTAAGTAAGGGTGCATTTTTTATAAATGTCAAAAATAAAAGTTCTTAAATTAGAGATCTGATCAAAGTAAAGAGAAAAATTGACATATCTCTTTTTTGGGTTTTTGACTTAGACCACTATCATTATAACTGGAACATATTAATTATAAACACTTCTGTGAAATTTCGCGGAGATCAATGATCTTTCGACCATTTTCTAACCGAAATTTTACAATATCTGCATTTTTAACTTTAATAAAATATTAAATCAGATATTTTCATAATTTATTGCAGTTTGCTGCAGCCCATTCTACCAGCATATTAAAGTGCACCTTCTTCTCATATATATGGTTCAACGGATACGTCCGGATAAACAAAGTTGTATTCCAAGAAATAAAGGAACGTCTCGTAAACATACACGAAAAACACAACACACTTTATCGCAGTGCATTTAGATTGATCAAAAACCCGGGTTTTCGGGCTTTTCGAAAATGGTGATTTAAAAAAACCATTAAAAATAGGTTAATTCTGGTGCCATAATCAGATTCGAAAATGACTCCAAACATTCCTGTAGGATCATTTGGCGATTTTTTAATAATATATCAACCCATCATTACTTTTCGTAGTGCATCTATTACTCCCAAAACAACTGTTTAGAACAGATGTGAACACCGTAAAAACTACAAATTTTAGGACTGCTTACAATTATGAGACTTGAGAAGGTGGAAACAAAATCTGACAACACAACTAAGAGAGTAGTAAGCTACTTTCTTGTTAAGCGAGTAAAATCCATACAAAAACAAGTAAGGAAAGACTAAAGTCGGGCGGGGCCGACTCTATGATACACTCCACTTTCTATCCGAATACAATTTAATTCGGTGAAAAAGTGAAAACGGGCAGGATTTTTGCGTCCTGTAAATGTGCGTGTTTGACAAAAAATGTTAAATCGGAAAGGACATTTGTATGGGGTTATATTGAAATCTGGAACGAAATAGGTGAAATATAATATGTATAGTTTGGCCAAAATCGGTAAAACATTTGGGAGCAACATTTGTATTTGCGCTATATCTAAATCTGAACCGATCTTAGCCACTTTCACCATAGGTTTATTACTTGAATTATAAGCTGTTGTGCCAAATTTAAAGAAAATCGAGTACAATATGTGGTTTCTAAAGCGGCAAAAGTCAAATCGGAAGCCACATTTATTTGTGGGCTATATCTAAATCTGAACCGATTTTACCCACTTTCTGCATAGGTGTTTCTAGTTGGATAATAAGTTGTTGTGCCAAATTTAAAGAAAATCGGGTACAATATGTCGGAAAATGTTAAATCGGGAGCGACATTTGTATGGGGGCTATATCTAAATCTGAACCGATTTTACCTACTTTCTGCATAGGCGTTTCTAGTTGTATTATAAGATGTTGTGCCAAATTTAAAGAAAATCAGGTACAATATGTCGTTTCTAGAGCGGAAAATGTCAAATCGGGAGCGACATTTGTATGGGAGCTATATCTAAATCTGAACCGATCTTACCCAGTTTTTGCATAGGTGTTTCTAGTTGGATTATAAGATGTTGTGCTAAATTTAAAGAAAATCGGGTACAATATGTAGTTTCTACAGCGGAAAATGTCAAATCGGGAGCGACATTTGTATGGGGGCTATATCTAAATCTGAACCGATCTTACCTAATTTCTGCATATGTGTTTCTGGTTGGATTATAAGATGTTGTGCCAAATTTAAAGAAAATAGAGTATAATATGTGGTTTCTAGAGCGGAAAATGTCAAAGCAGGAGCGACATTTGTATGGGGGCTATATCTAAATCTGAACCGATATTACCGAATTTATGCATAGTTGTTTCTAGTTGCATTGTAAGATGTTGTGTCAAATTTAAAGAAAATCGGGTACAATATGTCGTTTCTAGAGCGGAAAATGTCAAATCGAGAGCGACATTTGTATGGGGGCTATATCTAAATCTGAACCGATTTGCCTCAAATTAAATAGCGTTTGTCCTTGATCCACAAAACTTACTTGTGCCAATTTTTGTTAAGATCGGACTATAATTGCGACCTGTAGTTTGATTACAACAATAGATGGACAGACGGACAGACAGACGGACAGACGGACATTGCTGAATCGACTCAGAAAGTGTTTCTAGGTCGATCGGTATACTTAACAATGGGTCTATCCCGCTTCCTTTTGGGTGTTACAAACAAATGCACAAAGCCATAATACTCTCGTGGAGTGTATAATTAAGCTAGTAAAGGCCCTGATTCACTATCATACAAAGTCTTGAGACAATGATTGTAAAAAGTCGGAAAGAATTCTCTCCCACTTGAGAAAAATCGCACAAAAAATCTGTTATTACCGCCACATCAGCACACAAAAATGACGCAAAAACATCTGATTTCGCGAAGGTAATAAAAATCAGCTGTTCGAATATTGTACAAAATAACTAAAAGTAAAAGTGGCAAAAAAACAATGAATTATTTTTCAAAACAAGAAAAAATTAATATTTTGTCTGCCGTACTTGTTATCGCACAAGTATTAATATATAAAAAAGATAAACGTGATAAGAAAAGAAAACCCAGACAATTTTGGAGTCGTGAGTGGTTGTTACGGCGATATAGTGGAAGGGATTTGACCCACATGGTCGATAACGAACTTCGCTTGGAAGACCCGGAAAGCTTCAAAAACTTCACAAGGCTCTCCAGAGAAAGTTTTGATAAGCTGCTAGGACTCGTGGGGCCGTTTCATTCATATCGCATTCATATCTCTGCCACTCTTGGATGAGTAATAGAACGGCTTCCCTGCTCCACTCAACCTAGACATACAAAACTTAATTAATATTATATATTTACCATCAAATAAAAACACCATCAAAACAAAAGTCTAGGAATACAGCTGCATGCTTCCTGGAGGTGGTACCGTCGGAGTTGAAAGATAGCAGGTCTGAGGCTATGTTCCTGTTCTTTTCGACGTCGTTGATGATATTTTATTCATTATAATATGAAAAGTGTGCGCTTACCTTCGTATTTGGGGAAAATTCCATTTTTGTTGATTAATTTCTTGATTTTGCAGAGCAGAAAATACAAAACAACGCAGACAAATAGAATTCAAATTATTTAAATGTCTCGTCTATTTATTTTATCAGCTGATTCATTCCTCTTTTGTTTTTTTTTCATCTGTTTTGCACTGAATCACAAAATACAACACTGATCGCAAAGAATACATATATTTTTTGAGAAATTTCAAAAAATCAGAAAATCTAACAGACCTGTCAAAATTTTTGCCGATTCTCTCTCCCACTCATACATATTCTTGTCCAGACCTTCCGATTTTGTCTGCACACACGAATTTTTTGACAGATCTACAGACAAAATCTCATAGTGAATCAGGGGCTTAAGCCCAATCGAACAGGCCTTATGTCTTGCTGAAATAGGAGATCATTTTGAAAAACAGCAATTACCCCATTCTTTCATTCTTCAGATATTTTGTAGAGAATAAAATAAGATAAAATATATATAAAAAAGAAAATAAATCATAAGTTTGACATGAAGTTCAAAGATTATGCGTATTTTTGACTCTTTACAAAGACCTTTCACTTTTTCTTATAATCGCAAGGTTCATTAGCTTCATATTACTTACAAGGACGAGTATTGCTACAGTCACCCCCGTTTATTTAATGATGATCTACAAAATATTTCGTCCTTAAGACAGGAGCTAAACGCTCCTGAAAACACCTCTAAAAATAATCACATATATTCTTATGTGTATGGCTGGTCGACATTCGCAGCGGCAAATGGTCAACGGCGTCGATTTTTCTTCTGCCCCTAAGAAATGCATGGGAAACCTAGGACGAACATCGCCAAAGACTCACAGTATTGCTGTCTTCGTATTTTTTTTAGTCAATTTGAGGTCCCTAATAAAAAACGTTCTATGATGCTTGTGATAATATAAAAATGTAATATTATAAAAAATAGCACTGAAAAGAGACTTTTTGCAATATGAAAAACCGGTTGAGACCGAAATAAAAAACCCGGGTTTTCCGGTTTTCCAAAAACCGCGATTTTAGAAAAACCCGTCGGTCGGTCTCAGATCTAACTCTAAGTGTATTGCTTTTTGCAATATTTTAATTTTTGATGAATTTACATATCTGTGTTGGTATTTTCTAATTTACAAAAAATAGTAGCTTGTGTTTTTCCGTTTTACAACAGATGTGTTTTCGTTATTACTTTAGGTTAAACAAGTGAGAAGGCGTTAAGTTCGGCCGGGCCGAATCTTATATACCCTCCACCACGGAGTGCATTCAACAGTATTACCAGCAGATTAAAGGATGTCGACATAGAAGTACAGAACCATATTACGAAAATTGTGATATCTTTATGCACATTCCTATATATGATTACTATTTCAAACTATAATGTATACTTATGCGCACTGTTTAAAATCTGCTACTATAAATAAATACAATGCTGAATTGTGAAAGTGAACATGCCGAAAATATTAAGCGATTGTCAGTCGCCATTGGGGAGAAGCATTTCAGCAGATACAAACAAAGTGACTGCATTATTTTGATAAGAAAAGTACAAATTTTAAAGTTATCCCCATTCGCCCCATTCTCCGCCCAAATGTACAAATTTGGAAAAAAAACCTTTTTGTTTCGAGTCTTCATAGTCAGACCACCGAATTTCATGATATCAACTTCAGCGGTTTGGAAGGCCCCATTTTTATCCCTCTTTTTCAATTATATCCCTTAAAAGTACGATTTTCGAAAAATCCCACTATTTTACGTGCTTATGCAATTAGAGGGATGTACACACCGACTTTCATGATTCTAGCTGTTGTCGTATCATTGGTACCATATTTTATCCCTTTTTGTCCCATTTCGCCCGCTAAAACATTTATTTTCTTTGTGGTGCTTCCAAGCTACAAGAGGACATTCCACCGCAACAAATTTCAAATGTATGAAAATCAGAAATAAAATTAATAAGCCAAGGCTACCAATATTTTTATACTATGTATATATAGAATGGAAATAATACCTCAATAAATACCCTAAATATTGGGGTGTATTTTCAGCTACAGTGGTTTGGTTGGTTGTATTTCCATCCTATTTTAATTTCAAAAGTATAAATTTTAAAAAGTCCTTATCTCTCACGTACGCAGTATAAGACAACTTCATGACAACTTCAAAATAAAGTACGAAAAAAAATTATTTTACGTGGCTATGCACTCAGAGGAATGTATATACCCAATTCCATGATACTATCTGCGGCCATTTTGTTGGTACCATTTTTATTCCCTTTTTCGCATTTTACTCCTTAAAAGTACGACTTTCGAAAATTTCATCATTCTAGCTGCAGCCTTTTAGTTGGTACCATTTTTATCCCTCTGCTCCCATTGAATACCTTGAAAGTACGAATTTGGAAAAACGTTTTTTTTTTCGTGTCAGTCAGAGGAATGTATACCGCGAATTTCATGGTTCTAGCTGCATCCATTTGTTTGGTACAATTTTTATCCCCTTTTTCCATTTTACACCCTAAAAGTACGAATTTCGAAAATTTCTTTTATTTTATGTGTGTACGTAATCAGAGGAATATATACACGGAATTTCATTATTCTAGGTGCAGCCGTTCGGTTGGTACTATTTTTATCCCTCTATCCCCATTTAACCCCTTAAAAGTACAAATTTATAAAAAATACTTGTATATTATGTATCTACTCTATTAGAGGTATGTACACGCCAAATTTCGTGTTTCTATCTGTTGTCGTTTGATAGGTACTATTTGTATCCCTTTTCGTCCCATTTCGGCCCATACAAATAAAAATCACTTTATAGTGCCCTTTTATGCTATAAAGGGAATGTGAATTGCAAATATCAACTAAATACAAGCTAATATGTTCCAAAACATGTTGAAATACTCTAAATATTAGGGGTATTTTCAGTCCTTGTGAGGGAAAAAATTTTCCCTCTGGGCCGATTTCGCCCACTTTCAATCCCAACCGATCTGCAACCATAAGATACATTTAGGAAAAATTTGAACCTCCTAGCTCATTTCGTTCGGCCGCTATCGTGCTTTCAACAGACGGACATGGCTATATCGTCTTAGAATTTTACCACGACCCAGAATATATATACTTTATGGGGTCTCCGACGAATATTTTAAGGTGTTACAAACGGAATGACAAAGTGAATATACCCCCATCCTGGAGGTGGAGGGTATAAAAATACAAAATGAAACAGGTGAAAAAGTAGTAAGTTTAGCAGCATGTTTTGAAAAAAGTAGTTGCCACCTGGTGCCAAATTTTTGTATTTTGCCATTTTAAAGTATTGGCAAAAACCTGTCATTATGGCTGTTTTTCCTTAAGACTGGATAACTAAGCTGCGATAACAAAAATCTAAATAAAATGTTAAAAAATTCACTCAAAATAAAACAAATCGTTTTTAAAATTGTCGCCAAAGCAATATCAATGAGTGTGTGTGAAAACAAAGTTTGCAAAAAGAATTTTGTGTTAAAAATGTTTGACTTAGCCTGGATAATCCAGTCAAAATTATGGCTACCGAGGCTAAGTCCAATAAAGTCAACGCAAAATATTTTTTTGAAAATTTGTTTTGATACATATATTTATATTGTAGTTGGTGACAATATGAAAAAATATTTTTTTATTTTGAGCATAAAATTAAATTTTTATAAACGTTTTTGTTATCGCAGCTTGTTATCCCGGCTTAAAGAAAAACAGGCCTATTATTATCTACTGAAAATACGTTACTTCAAAACTGGACTTTTTGCCACTCAAATTGGTGTTTGGCTACATCGTGTATTTGTGTATTCTCGTAACCAGTTTTTAGATTTATTGTTTAGACACTAAATTATACTCCGTCAAATTGAGTTGGCCAGACCACAATGACCATTCTAATATAAAATGTTGAAGTCGATTTCGAGAAAAACTAGCTCAACTTCATAGCCCTGTTTCGTACGTTACAAAATAATAACATTTTATCATCCTTTTCGAAAGTTTTCTTCCTGGAAATTCATAATAGACCTATTTTCGGATGGTTCTGGCATAAATGCGTAATGATTTTTATACAACAAATCTTAGAGAATATTCGACACAGCCTGACTTTAGACTTTCATTACTTGTTTCTTATTGGAACCAATTGATAGTTGTAATTAAGTACGCAATTGACCCAAATAAAATATAATTGACTCCTCACTTTGTGTTTTTCTCTTTCAATATATCGTATCTTTCAATATAAATGTATCTCTTTAGTTAAATATTTGCAAAAGTTTCTTGAGATTAAATTTCCCGAAAACCACTTCCTTTAAGAATTTGTGTACTAAATATCTAACTATTTATTCGAAACGCCGAACAAAAACACCAGAAATCTCTTAGCTTTGTTGTCCATCAAATATAATCCCTAAAATCTATGCCAAAATCTACCCCAAAATCCGTGCCATTTTGCCAATGTCTCGTAGATGTAATTTTGTTGTTATTGCTAAGTACTGATTGCCACCCTTCTTATCCTTGTGTGCCTTGCATATCCTTGAAACAAACAAACCCCCGGCCCATGTGGGAAGGGTGCATAATGGTACGGGAATGGGGTTGTAGACACACAATACTTACTCCGCTAAAAATATTTACATTTGCTTGAAGTATATAAATGTTTATAAAGGATTGTGATTGCGAATGCGAATGTATGTAGTCGTCTATTGAACCCGGTAGTTCAGTACGAGTGTATTCATGCAGGGATGTGTGAGCTGTGTGTTTATGTTGTAAAGGGTGTTTTTTATTGAGGTATAGAACTTCGAATTGAAATAAAACACAAGAAAATCGTTTTAATGTCCATCAATTTGGCTTTATTGGAAGGATAATTTTATGACATGTGGCCGCCGCGGCTGGCTCGAATATAGCCAAATCTACAGGTTCAATTTTCAACCACTTTTTCGAGCATATGGGGCCGTATGTTGGCAATAACGCCACGAATGTTGGTTTCCAAGTCCCCTAACGTTTCTGGTTTGTTGGCGTAGACGAGCGACTTTACATATCCCCAAAGAAAATAATCCAATGGTGTCAAATCACACGATCTTGGTGGCCAATTGACAGGTCCATTCCGCGAAATTATGCGCTCATCGAATGTTTTTTGAACTTCGCGAACTGAACCATTACTTTCGAAATAAATTTGCACGATTTGCAAGCGTTGTTCTTTTGTCAACCTGTTCATGATGAAATGGCAAACCAAACTAAATATTAATCACTTGACAGCTGACAAAATGGCCGCCAGTTAAAAAAGTGATGCCAACTTAAAGTTCTATACCCCAATAAAAAACACCCTTTACTTTCCTTGGTCTATGGTTGCCATAACAGCTTTAAGGTGTTGGGTTATACTGTCAGCTAAAATGCGAAAAGGACGAACTAAAAGAAAATACAAATGAAATGTTTGGATTCATTTTGATATGATTATATAACAGCCAAATAACCATGGTTGTAAGGCGATCGTAAAATTATTAATCACCCACAAAATCATTACTCACAGGCATCATCAATAAGTTGGAAAGTAGCTGTGTAAATAGTTACGCAGCAATATCGAATAACCGCTACTTATTTATGTCGTTATTAGTAAGCAATTATTTATTAGATGCAATCGTAAGGGCATGTCATTATGTAGTATTGTCGATAGTAGTTGAGTTGTTAATTAAGTCACGTTTATTAATAGCTATAAATTTAAAATTCCTGTAAAACAATGCAAATGTTAGTAAAGACTGTTTGCTTTACAGCAAAAGGTATTCATTCTAGATTGTTGGAAAAATAAAATCCAACCATGCAAACGTGTTTAAATGGAGCAGCCTGTCACCGGATTGTAACAGTCACGTGGAAGTTCGTGTATGATTCTAAGAAAACAGGAAATATTCAAAGGTCATTGAAATGTGACGATTTCTACGAAATGTCTATGATTTTGATTTTCTTTTGTCAGTGGAGATATATATTATTGCCTCTTATTTCCGGTTGTACTAGAAGCCTCAGGAATTGGTTATCATCTTCTGGGATCCATCGTTCGAAAGGATGTGTGTGTATGTTTGAGTGTGATTAAATAAACCAAACGAACTTTTGTTATCCCAGAATAGCAAATTATAAAATTACACTGTGCAACAAGAACAATAGGCCTGTTCGTTTGGGCTTACTAGCTTACAATTAGGAGACTTGATAAGGTGGCAACGTTGCTACACATTGGCTTTTCTTAGATGGATCAACAGGAAAAATCTGGCAACACAACTAAGAGAGTAGTAAGCTACTTTCTTGTTAAGCGAGTAAATTCCATACAAAAATGAAGCTAGTAGCCCAATCGAACAGGCCTAATGTGATCCCATAAACACTATTTGATGGTTCCCAACTACAAAAATAGTCTGCATTTTAAATTCTAGGGATAAGTTTTTTATATTTAGTAAAACTGTTGATTTTTGAAAAGGTTGTTCTACAGATACTAACATAACATGGACTTATCCTCGGTATCCATCATTTTGACTTACACTGGATAATTATCCAGGCTAAGTCAAACATTTTTAACACAAAATTATTTTTTCAAAATTTGTTTTCACAAACACATTGACATTGCTTTTGGCGACAATTTTAAAAAAGAATTTTTTATTTTGAGTGAAATTTTAACATTTTATTCAGACTTTTGTTATCGCAGCTTAGTTATCCATTCTTAAAGAAAAACAGCCATATTACGGCTGTTAATTTTAATTTTAAATTTATGTTAAAATTTCACTCAAAATAAAAAATTCTTTTTTAAAATTGTCGCCAAAAGCAATGTCAATGTGTGTGTGAAAACAAATTTTGAAAAAATAATTTTGTGTTAAAAATGTTTGACTTAGCCTGGATAATTATCCAGTGTAAGTCAAAATGATGATATCGAGGCTAAGTCCAATAAAGTCGACACAAAATATTTTTTTGAAAATTTCTTTTGATACATATATTTATATTGTAGTTGGCGACAATATAAAAAATATTTTTTTTATTTTGAGCATAAAATTAAATTTTTATAAACGTTTTTGTTATCGCAGCTTGTTATCCCGGCTTAAAGAAAAACAGCCCTATTGTTTGCCGCATCAACAGGGTCTACAGCAAATTTCTGCCATAACAACAAATAATTTCTCCTGTGGTGGGGATTTTCATCTAGTCTTACAGAAAGTAAATAAGCCATAAACAATCAATCATCATAAATATAACGAAGATATGCCAAAACATAGTGAAAAATCGGTGTTATACTTCAGTTGATTTTTAATTAATGTACAATTTTTATGGAAAATTTCCTGACCATTGTTAAAAATGTTTTTTTAATAATCAATTCAACTAAATAATATCGACCCTGAGTTTGTATACAGCTTTTCATCAGAAAAGAAAAATCAAATGAAGAAACTTGCATCTAACAGATTTGTATTTGTAGTCTACACAAATTTTACAAGAATAACGACGCTAATTTAGTGCAAGACCGCCATATTTAATATTTTGTAATTTTGAGGAGAACAATTTAAACCATCATAATATGACCCAAAGGTGTGTGTCAACAAGAAATTAAGAAAATAATTTTATTTTAAAGTCTTTTGACTTAGCCTAGATAACTATCCAGTAAAAGTGGAATTTATGGCTATTGGAACTAAGTCCAAAAAATCAACATAAAATTATTTTTTGGACTCTCATATATATTAGGCTGGGTCGCCGTCCATACAAATGGAAAAACAAGTTCCAGTCACCCCACGAAAATAAAGTTCGAATTGTTTAATGATGATTTGCAAAATATTTCGATCCTAGATCAAGCCATCTGTGAGCTAAACGCTCCTGAAAATAACCCTAAAAATCATGTTTTCCGGTGTTTTTTATACCCTCCACCTCCAGGATGGGGGTATACTAACTTTGTCATTCCGTTTGTAACACCTTGAAATATCGACCTAAGACCCTATAAAGTATATATATTCTTGATCGTCATAAAATTCTAAGACGGTCTAGCCATGTCCGTCCGTCCGTCCGTCTGTTCGTATGTTGAAAGCACGCTAGCATCTAAACGAAAGGAGCTAGAACGTTAAAATTTTCCATAAATGCGTCTTATAGTCGTAGATCGGTTGGGAGTCCCTCACAAGGACTAAAAATACCCATAATAATCCCTAATATTTTAGCGCATTTAAGCTTGTTTTTTGAATAGGTCTGTTTATATTTGCATGATATTTGGTATGCGCATTCCCCCTACAGCAAAAACGTGCACCATAAAGTGATTCTTATTTGTAGGGGGTTAAATGGGGCAAAAAAGTGATAAAAATGGTACATATTAAACGACAACAGCTAGAAACACGAAATTCGGCGTGTACATTCCTCTAACTGAGTAGAGACATAATATAAAAACATTTTTTCCAAATTCGTACTTTTAGGGGTAAAATGGGAATAGAGGGATAAAAATGGTACCAACCAAATGGCTGTACTTAGAATAATGAAATTCGGTGTACACATTCCTCTGATTGCATAGACAAGTAAAATAAACGGATTTTTTAAATTCGTACTTTTTTGGGTTAAACTGAAAAAGTGGATAAAAATAGTACCAATCAAATGACCGTAGCTAGAGTCATGAAATTCGGAGTATACATTCCTCTGACTGTGTAGACACGGAAAATAAACTGGTTTTTCGAAATTCGTACTTTTTTGGGTCAAAATAGAAAAAGGGGATAAAAATAGTACCAACCAAATGACCGAAGCTAGAGTCAGGAAATTCGGAGTATACATTCCTCTGACTGTGTAGACACGGAAAATAGACGAATTTTTCGAAATTCGTACTTTTTGGGGTTAAAATGGAAAAAGGGGATACAAATAGTATCAACCAAATGACTGCAGCTAGAGTTATGTAATTCGGAGTATACATTCCTCTGACTGCATAGACACGTAAAATAAACGGATTTTTCGAAATTCGTACTTGCAAGGGATACAATGGTACAGGGGGATAAAAATAGTACCACCTAAACGACTACAGCTAGAATGATGAAATTCTAATTACGTAGAAATGTCAAGGGGGTAAAAATGGTACCAACCAAATGGGCGCAGCTGGAATCATGGAATTCGGTGTATACATTCCTCTGACTGCATAGACACTCAAAATAAAAAGTATTTTTTCCAAATTCCTACTTTTTCTTTTACGGCAAAAATTGGTTGAATCATGAAGTTAAGTTATTTTGCACTTTACACATGTACGTCTGATAATGGATTTTCAAAATTTGTACTTTTGGAATTAAAATAGAATGTATTTGTTTTAGTTTGGTATATTAAAAAATTTATATTTTCCTGTAATATTACTGCACTTCTACGAAAACCGACAACCTCTGTGGAATGCAATCCATGGTGGAGGGTATATAAAGTTCGGCCCGGCCGAACTTTACGCCGTTTTTACTTGTTTTTGTGTTACATTTTTTCTCAAAATTTTTTGTGAAATAATAGAACCTTGAAAACACTTTAATAAATAAAATATATAAATTTTGATCCATGTCTTGGAGTAACTTATTGATCGAATTATTGGAAGTTTATAGTAATTTGCTGTGGATTTTCACAGTGACTACAGAAAACTTTTTCGTATTTGGTGATAGTATTTTATAAAAAATGAATAGCTACATTCAATACCTTTCGAATGATGCCTAAATGATTAACATCGCTCATTTTTGTAAAAAGTGTTTGAACATTTTGGCTCTGAAAATCATCGCCTGCATTAAAGGTATCGAAAGGTATTTTGATATTTATTTTTCATTACACCTCTTATAACATATTTCCAAGAAATATGAGTTTTTAGCTGTCACCTTGAAAACCCGCAAAAAATCAATATAAACGCCCTATAATTCTACCAATGATTATTCTAGGACAAGAATAACATTTTTTATTTAAAGTCCTCCCAAGGGTCTATTAATTCAGAAAAAAAATTTGGTCAAAAATGAAACATAAAAAAATTACACGCGAAAAACATGATTTTTGGAAGTATTTTCAGGAGCCTTTAGCTCACAGATGACTTGACCCATCTAATCTTCATTTCCGCTACAATTTATGTTCGTGACCCATTCTAATATACATACGATAAATCTGTTTAAGAGTTATTTTTATGCGTATTTTTGATCAATTCTTGGGATGGGAATTTTTAACAATTTTAAAAATAAATTTCCCTCTTAGTTTCTTGTTTTTTTTTCAAATATTATTTTTTTCTTTCATTATATTTTTCAAGATATGAGAATACTTTTGTTCCAAAAAACAACAAACAACTTTTTGCTATTTCAGCAGGGATAATTTGTTTGCAGAAAATCTTCTTTTTCAGCTGACTTTCTACATACTTTCAATTACAAATTCTCTATCATTTTGAAAATATAAGTCCAATAACACTAGCTTATACATATATTTAATAAAGGATAATTATGATGGCCTCAAATGTTGCAAATTTCACTTCCACATAGAACCAGTTTAGGAATAGAATCTTGAGGGAAAATAGAGGAAATGGAAAAAACTATTTTGTTTTATTTTTAATAGCTAAAATTTTAACAAAGAAGACAATATCTGCACGTAAACGATTTTTTGTTTATTCATTCATCTAGGGAACATAAGAGTATTCCATCTAATTCTATCATTACAATATGTTGTTTGTCTTCCCATGTATTTATTTTCCGTAGTTCTATTGTGCATGTTCGACGCCATGTGTTGTTTTAGTCTTCCACGACGTCTGACACAGGTAAAAGATATAAATAAAGATAAAGACAAATTTAGAAGAGATGACCACAAAAGAAATCCGATTCAGAAATTATTTTACAATATCTGACGTCTTAAGGACGAAAAAAGCCATAATTCAAGAAAATCTATGGATAAATGTTGAAGTTGAGGTCATTATTATTTAAACAAAAGTTCGGTACTGTTGGCACGGTTGTTATAAAACTAAATACATTTGATAGTAGGTTTTAAAATCGTATGGGTGTGCCACTTCCACTTCTCCAATATCGCCCATTTTTGTCACACTTAGTAAACTCTCACAAAATCGAATAAAACCCCAAATTGTATGGGAGGTGCAACGCTCACTGAAAATGTGAAATGAAATGAAAAAAATATATAGCCTATTTACACCACCAACATATATAATGAAAAGAAGATCGGTTTAGTGGTTTAGACTGATATAAAGAAGAAAGAAACAAACAAACACAGATTCATTTTTATATACTCGTATATAAATTCCCCCAGGTTCTGGGTTTCGAGTCGATTTGAATCCGACAACATTTACTCGGATTCTTGTTTGAAACTTTTGTTTTTCGACTTCGGCTGGACTTTCCCTACAAAAACTTTCTTAAATTTTCAATTCAAAACATGTTTCGCAACAACAGAAATAAGTGAAGGCGGAAAACAAAATATGAAAACTTGAATTTGAGTTAATCTTGTCGTATTCAAATGGACTCGAATCTCAGAACATGGAATTAATGTCCACGTTCAGTATCGCGCCGAGCTTATCAATTACTTCGTTTTGTAGTATGTATGTTTCAACCACAGAGATTACACCGACAGAGAATGGAAATGACTCCCTTAGCATGTTAAATTTGGATCAATATTAGTATA
Organism: Polietes domitor; assembly: GCA_947397865.1. Lineage (NCBI taxonomy): Eukaryota > Metazoa > Arthropoda > Insecta > Diptera > Muscidae > Polietes > Polietes domitor. The sequence continues at coordinate 36,774,242 of OX377618.1, forward strand.
ACAACGATCTTAACTAAAAAACCCCCCAGAGAGGTTTCGAACATATACTTTTTAAAACCTTCTAGACATTCTGAAGCAATAAAGTATAGAATTTTTAAGGTCTTTTTAAATAACTCGTCTGAAATGGTAATTTTGCAGTAAAATCATGAAAACAAATAAAAAATCGTGGACACTTTCTTGAATTTCGGACAAAGGTTATGAAAAATACAAACAAACTAAACGAATTGTGCAAATTTCAAGATTGTATAGTGCTAATTTCGCTAATGGACACCAACTTGTTCGGAAAATTTTCATTTTTATTAACCGATACCGCTTCTTGACATTCGACTAGAGCTGTATCTTATGAACTTTTAATTGTGTACTGCAATAAAAGTTTGGAAATTTAATAACAAAATCGTTTAGTAATTTTAAAAATAGTGTAGATATCATAATGAAATCTAAAATATTCTTAATAAAAGCAAATAATTTGCTTGATGCTTGTAGAGCGCTAAGATGTAACATTAGCGATTGGACATTTTTATGGAGCTGTATCTAAATCTGAACCGATGTGTCCTATTTTCATCACAGATGCAACAACAACGGTTTCTGTTATTTCCAATGTTTTGGGAGTTTGCAATTATAATACAAATCCATTTCGACAAACGAAGAAAACTGTTTGATATAAACATATTTCTCTTTGTTCATTTACAACAAGTGATGCCATGTTTACCGGAAACAAACTAATTTTTCCCACAAAAGAAACTCAAAAACGATGTGCACGTGTCTAAAATTTCGTTTCTACGAAATGTATTTTTTTCTGCGTGTAGGTCTCTATTTTAAAGTTGCGAAACAATAATAAATGAGTTTTAACTTACTAAAATGTTTGTTATATTTATCACTTATGTCAAATATTTTTCAGAGTTAGTATTTTTTTGTACATATGTAACAAGTATTATTCAAAAGAGAAACAACAAATTCAGTAACTTGGATCTACGTAGAAAAACGAAACTCTAAAATACCAATTATTTGTTTTTTTTTTTTTGGAATTAAAATTTGTAGTTGCTTCCTCTTGCATTTCATCGAATACAAAAAAATACTGTATTTGTTATTCGAATTTATACATATTTAAGATTATAAAAATGAACATTTCCAAATATTTTTTATTTAATCGGAATATGCGTATAATGATTTTGAGTAAACATCCTGTTACTCATGTAACTCCTGTATAAATTAAAAACCCAAAAACTCTTTAGACATCCTATTTAGACACATACTTTGTCAAAAAGCATATCCAATTTTCTGCATTTATCATAGAAAAAATAGTTCAACAATGGAGCAGCATAAAACCGAAGGTTATAATTCGCTACGAGTTTGTTTTAAACACGATTCTAGATTTAGGGCATATCGTACTATCAAATTCCATCATTTCGCGTTAATAGCATTTTGATTCCCCAGTTATCAGGCTAAAATAGGAAAAATGGTGGCTGTAAAGTCAAAAATTGTGAAAAATATATTTAGAAAAAACCGGCGTAACTTTTTATTATATTGAGAATACCAAAATATTTCTTTGGCATGTGATTGCTGACTTCATGGGGAATATTTGTGTATGAAAAGTTTCAGAATTATGAATGTAAATTATAAGGAATTGCAACGGCGAATTTTGGATTTTTCATCAATTGCAGCGATTTTCGCGACTGACTACATAATGTTACAAGCGACAAATCTGACGGATGAAGCTGGAATCTTTAAATTCGCTGTTTACATCACAGAAAGTGTGTTTTCTATACAACATTGCCAAGATTTCATAAAAAAAGTTATGGAAAATTTATGGAGACAATAAATCTTATTTATATTTTTGGGCATAAATGGCTATGTGCTTATGTGCAACATTCATAGTGCCCAATTTCGAAAACTCTTTAATCGTAGCAATTAGTAATCCTTTTTAGATTAAACTGTAGAATAATGATTAATACTTTCTCTTCAAATTAAGGAGAAAATCAATTTTATCGCTCTCCTGAAAAGTTAAGTTTTTGTTCATAGCCACTTATGTATATAAACCCTATGTATGTAATTTCAAGCACATATTTAAACAAAAGTTCTACACTTAGAGAACAATCTGCTCTTTCAGTAGACTTTCTGCTTTCTTTTACTGACATATTCCTGTGAGTGTACTGATAGATGGATTACTGAAATGCAATTTTGCCGACAATGTCTGTCGGCCGAATGTATCAAAATATTTCTCGAAAATCCTGGCAATAAAATATGAGTGGTTTCCAAACGCTCCAGTAAAATTTCCTAAAAAGTTGGAAAATTATCTAAGTATGAGTAAAGTTTCCTTCTTTCAAAGCCATAGTAAATAGTTAATTTACTAGAAAAAGTGTAGTAGATTTACTTAAAAACATTTCTGTGGATCTAATAAAAAATTCTTATAATTGAATAAATTCAAACTTATGTGGAAGAATATTTTCAAGGTTTTAAGTGAGAAAAAAATCTAAAGTTTTTATATGGAAAAAATTCCATTTAGGAAATTTTAACTTAAAAATGTGTTTTTTTCCTAAAATGAAGTTAAAATGTATACTGAAACTTATGCCGAGTTCTTAACACATTTAAATATTGATGAACTTATAAAAAACATTTGAAATTGTTTAAATTAATTAATCTAAGAAGCAATTCTCGTTCGTTTGCAGAGACTTATTTCTTAAATACTTTATGAATCATTCGAAGGCGCCTATCTTGCCTTCGCAACAATCATGGAGTAATAGCTCAACTCATTATGGCAGAGGTATCAAGAAACTTTTGAGAAATATTTCATGTTGTCATTTTTTGTATCAGTTTTGCATACTCTGAAGCAAAACAACTTGTTTAATTTTTTAGTTAAATTTAACTTATTTTAATTTCACCTTTTTTTCCTTGTATAAAATAAATTTTCCTCAGTTTAGGTAACAATTTAATCATTTTGAGGAAAAAATCAACAAAATTGTCCTCAGTTTGAGTAAATATTTACTTGATTTGAATAAACATTTATTTAGTTTTAGGAAATTTTCAGCAAAATTTTACTAAGATTTAGTAAAAATTTACTTAGTTTTACGAAATTTTTGCTTAAATTTAATAAAAAATTACTTGGTTTTAGGAAAAATTTACTTAGATTTAGGAAATTTTCAGCAATATACTTATATAGGGTGTTTTTTTATTGAGGTATAGAACTTCGAATTGAAATAAAACACAAGAAAATCGTTTTAATGTCCATCAATTTGGCTTTATTGGAAGGTTAATTTTATGCCATTAATGTTTAAATATGATTTCGGGCATGTGGCCGCCGCGGCTGGCTCGAATATAGCCAATTCTACAGGTCCAATTTTCAACCACTTTTTCGAACATATGGGGCCGTATGTTGGCAATAATGCCACGAATGTTGGCTTCCAAGTCCCCTAACGGCAATTGTTTCTTCGGTGCGCACTGTTCGACGTCTCTGCGGATGCGTATTATCACATAGAGTAAACGTAGTGCGAAAACGATCCATGGTTAACCGAATTAATTGCTCTGATGGACGATTATGTCGACCATAAAATGGACGGAGCTTGCGAACTGAACCATTACTTTCGAAATAAATTTGTGAACTTCGCGAACTGAACCATTACTTTCGAAATAAATTTGCACGATTTGCAAGCGTTGTTCTTTTGTCAACCTGTTCATGATGAAATGGCAAACCAAACTAAATATTAATCACTTGACAGCTGACAAAATGGCCGCCAGTTAAAAAAGTGATGCCAACTTAAAGTTCTATACCCCAATAAAAAACACCCTATATTTAGTAAAAATGTACTTGGTTTCCTAAATTTTAGTTAATTTTAACTCATTATAGGTTTATCTTTTTTATGAGTGTAGATGAACCCCCCCCCCATGGGAAAATCCTGCGCACGGGCCTGTAGTCCAAACCTTTCATCCATCACAAAAGTTATCCACCTCTAGAATGACCCAAAAATTAAATACTTTTTATGAATTTTTGTTTGTTTCTATTTTCTTTTTTTCTTTGATTTTTTGAGCTTGTTATGGTTTGACACAATTTTACACGCATACACGGACAAAAGACAAGCACACAATTTGAACACCAACAAGGATTGACATGTAAAAAAGGAAAAAAAAAAACAAACATTTAAATTTTTATTAATAAGTTATATACAATTCCCAAGACATTGTTTCTACGCGAATGTAAGGAAGTTATTAAGACTAAAATAAAACTAAATTTTTATAATAAGAAAAAGCCACAATAGAAAAATCAAAATTGTCAGTACATAAGGACAATTTCAATACTTGTAGCATGGCTTTTTGAATCACAAATATTAAACATTAAACAAATAGGACATGCAAAATGCTCGAGAAAATCAAGTTTAAAACTTTTGTAAGACACCAAAAATCAACCGCGACATTGATTTATGAAAAATCTAAACTGATCGTTACTCAAGCATAACACTGAGAGAAATAAGTGCTACAAACTATTGAGGTAGAAGGATCAAAGTAAATGTATTGGCTTTTGTATATTTGTGCACCAATATACAAAAGAATAACTCTCACTTTGAAAAGGGTGGGGACGAGACGAGAAGGGTCATACGCGCGGGAGCTGGGTCACAGACAGGAGTTGCTGGGTCACAGATGGGAGGAACTGGGTAGCAGACAGAGAAATGTGGTGTAGTAGCAAAAAGGGAAGTTAACCTAATACAAAAGAGACAATTTCTTAAAATTTTGTACGACTTTTCTTTCCCTCAAAAAGTCATTAGAAAATTTTAAGAAAATTCAATTTATATACTACCAAAAAGCCAGCTTTTTGAAGTATTCCTAGGGGATCAACAGTAACTGTGGGTAGTCTATCTTAGCCTAAACCTTATACTAAACATACAAACTTATTCTTACAAATATAAATTTTCCTTACATTTCGCGAAAATACATATAATAGGACATGACACAACATTTAAACATTTAGAGACGACAATAAAACATTATTTCTATATAAAATTTAACATTTTTATGTAAAAACAGCGTTTTGAAATGGTTCTTCTATCGTTTAAAAGGGAATTGTAAAAGCAGCATTAGGCTTATCACATTCTGTTCGTGTAGTGTAGTTTCGGTTTCGGGACTGCGCTTTCTAATATTCCAGCTGGGACTCGATTAATTGCAAGACGCGTTGACGTCCTATATTATTCCAGAATAGATATGGTTCTACAGCGCCGGTGACGTTACGTGGTTCGCTGTAAATTGAATAATGCGGTTTAGTTTTTTCTAGGTTTAGGTTTAGCTTATGATCATTCAACGAAATTTAAGTTTGGTCTTAGGATCTTATAAACAATTATATAAACTATATACATATGTTTAGTTTTATATAGGATAGGATCATTTTGGTGGGAGACATAGTCAACATTCCTTTGATAAATTATAACCAAACTTCCACATGCATATTAGGAATTAACTATATTTTGGTATATGGCAAAGATTTTATAATCACTTTAAGTGCACAAAATATTGCGAGTTTTGCTACGCCTCTTCTAGTACCTACCACGAATCACTCTAACCTACCTAAAATTAAAGATGCTATAGCTTATATACGGATGATCAAAATACTCTGAAAGTTGACCTTTGGCATGTTTTTATGGACCTTTATATTCTCCGATATACCCCTTTCACTTACATACCCCTTTTGATACCATCCACATAAAGTGGCAAAAGTTTTGGTTAAAGTAAAATGGATATAACTCCCATACTGATAGTCAATATCAGTTATAATTTGTTATTTAATCATAAAAAAATCAAATCCATCCGCCAAAATTCAATAACTTTTGTTCTAGTAGCCATTTTTGAATTCTGTAATTCTGTGGGAATTTATCTGAAAAGTCTGTCTTTAGATTTGATATATTTTATAGCCCAATAATGCATGATTAGTATCGTTTTCGCTGCAATTTTGCAGAATTGTTGTCCCCTGTCTTAGAATTATGTATTGTATAACCATTATTTAGATCAAATTTGCCACTTTGTGTTAGGCTTGACTTGTGTTAGAAAAATAAGCGAAATCGAAACATGTTTTCCCATAAAATATAAAGTAGGCTCGAAATATAAAGTAGGACTCTTAAAGTGACGTAATTGATTTGTTTAAATTTCTTCATCTATTTTACCTAATTCTCGAAATCTATAGAAATGCACATGCATAGATGTAGCACTTGCTGGTAGAATTATATAGTCCAATTTGTTCTCTACTCACTTCTGATAGCAATCGAACATGACATTTCCTTTTTCGTTCACCAAACACTTCCAGATATCTATAACTATTATGTTCTTGCGTTCGCCTTCACGTTTAATGAATTGATTGAAACGTTCCAGTGTCCGTTTCATTTCAATGTTATGTGTGTAGTTGGCCAAAGGGGCCAGGGTGGTTAGAATCGGTTTGATGCCCTTCTTCAACATCGTCACAACCAATTCGCGGAATTCATGTTCGATTTGAATTAACTGCCGTCCTTGCATTATATTCACCGAACCAATATTCACAATAATCGAACGACCATTATCATTTAAGGCGCTAATGCGTTTTATGGCAGAGTTGATGGTCAGGCCCGATACACACAGACCGGATTGTAAAACTTTCTGATCTGCAAATGGGAAAAGGATTGATTATCTCGTTTAAAAGCAACTGCTACTTGATAGACTTACGTTTTTTAAATTTACACCTAAGCTCCATTCGGGCCATATACAAAAAGAAATCATCCCCCATCAGGAGAAAATCCAAAAGATGCGCCTCATAATCGGAGTCAGTAAACATAGAATCATTCGTATAACAGCTCTTGGCTGTGGGCGACGAAGACCTACTCGATCGGGGCATTGAGCTTTTGTACGGTATTGAAGAACGTCTGGGATTGTTGTTATTCTGATTTATTGGAGGTTCTTGCATTTGAAAGATGTTATTCAAGTGATTGATATTGTTTTCGTAAGTTGGAACATTAACATTAAAATTAGTAAAATCCGTGTTAGGCAGAGGTGGTAATACATCAACTAACTGTTGTGTTGGCTGTTGGTGTTCATTGACTGTATAGAGATCGTTAATTGGTTGTACAACCAATTGAGACGAAACTACCGGAGGCACAGTTTCTTGATTACATATGCGATTAAAGCTTCAAAAAAAAATATAATATAAATATATATAAATATAAATGTTCTGTAATGGGGATTGAACTTACAGATAATTACAATTATCATTATAATACCAATTGTTCTCAACGAAACCCTCCGAATCATCGCGCGACAAGTTATTATCATTACAAGCATTCACCGGAATATTCTCTTTATCAACAAACGGATCTTGCACCGTTGGTTGGTGTTGTTTTTGCTGATACTGGTGTTGTTCTTGCTGCTGCCGCCTAAAACTGGAATTCAGGCGCCAATTATTCGGATAATAGTTTGTATTTCGCTGATGTTCCCGATAATAACGTCGATGGTTCTGTTGTTTTTGCACCGGCTCCTGAGGTGTTTTCTGATGCATGACCATACTGTGAATATGTTTGGTTTTCTCCATTGGACGTATATTGAAGATCCGTGTACCATTTTCATTGCAATAAGCAGTGACATATGGTATGGAGAGTAGGAAATCGGTGATGGAATCATACACGGGAAATGTTAAACCGGTTAATTTACGATAGTCATCTGGAATGAATACAGAAGACAATAAGCGTTATCGAGACACTTTACGGGGGGGTACACGGAAAGATTTTTAATTGTATAGTATTTGTCCAACATCGTATTGATATCATGGATCAGACCTTTTTATATATATCTTAAAGAAGGATTTCTCTTTCTCGCAACAAAAAATAAATGTATGATAGAATGAAATTTAGTAAGGGTGGTTCCATTGGATCGTGAATTGTGTAATATTCTTCTGTGTATGTATTAAATTGTTGCGGACGTAACATTTGGACGGAAATTCCGTCGAAATAATTATGAAAATACATTTTTTAATATTATTATATTTACCCCGAATGTTTGATATGGTAGCACCACCCTGAGCACGTGTTGTTAGAATACTGCGAATTTCCGAATCCAAATCGGGATACTCATCGCGTATTTCCATAAATGTTAAGTCCGTTATAGTCATCTCGTCGACAGTTGTTGTTGTTGTAGTTGATATTACAGAACTTTGAAAGATTTCAAGGTGATCTTGAATACTGTGATAAGCACTGTCAAGTGAATTTCTTCGACGCTGACTGGGATAATCTTCTGACGTTGAAGTGGACGAATCTGTGGTGGCAATCAGGGTCGATGACAATAGCTTTGCCACAATTTCAACTTCAAGATCGTATCGGCGAGGGCCCTCACTATCACCGATCGAAGTTGATGACTGTTGTCTCCTGGAGTCTGGCGGCGATGTTGTTTGAATATTTTGGAACTTTGCACAAAACGATTTGCAATACACAGTAGTGCGTTTCACGAAAGAGGTGGACGAAGAACAGGAGGACCCGGGGAACTCCTTGTGTATATTTTTCCTAAACCATTTACCACTGTGTTGGCAGAAGCATTGATACTCTTCCTGTTGCTGTTGTTGGTGTTCAGATGTTCTTTTTGATTTATTGCTGCGTTTTGTGGAAGGAGTTTGCTTTTGCCGCCAACGCTGTTGCCACGTGGTTATACGCTGTTTGATAGCTACAAAAGTACTACCGTTCAAAACGCTGTTTAAGTTCGATTTGAATGAGGTCTCCTTTTTTGCTTTCGTTGTTGTTGTCGTCGTTGTAGTGAACATTGTAGATTCAATAGTGCACACACAAACAACTGAATGAACTGAAAAGTGTTCCTTCACTCCATGCACGGAACGTAAAGTAACGGTTTCCTCTTTTTGTCTTTTCTTTCACACTCGAAACTTTAAACGTTGAATGAAAAAAGAGCGCGTTGATGACTTACTTTACAAGTAGAACGTCTCATCAGGAATCGAATGAAAAGGAACGCAGGGTAGCAAGTAGTAGAAGTGGGAACTAGTGGAATTCAATGTTCGCGATTGGATTTATTCGCGGACGCATAGATCGACACATTTGTACAGTCCCTGCAAGTTCAACGATTATTGTGTTTTTCTTTAAGACTGGATAACTAAGCTGCGATAACACAAATCTAAATAAAATGTTAAAATTTCACTGAAAATAAATAATTCTTTTTAAAAATTGTCGCCAAAGCAATATCAAATTTTGAAAAAATAATTTTGTGTTAAAAATGTTTGACTTAGTCAAAATTATGGTTATCGAGGCTAAGTCCAATAAAGTCAACACAAAATATTTTTTTTGAAAATTTATTTTGATGTGAAAAAAATAATTTTTATTTTGAGCAAAAAATTAAATTTTTATTAACGCTTTTGTTATCGCAGCTTCTTATCCCGGCTTAAAGAAAAACAGTCCTACTACTATTTTGAGACCTGAAATGCCCAAAGACGTAACCATCACTATCATAATTTTACAGTATAAACAAAAAAAAACGTAATACATAATACAATTATAATAGTGATATTTCAGGATAATTTCAAAATACACAAATGCAAGTAGGTCGAATTCTATCATTGGGCCGAAAGAAACAGTTGTTTTTCAAATAATAGAAGGCCAAAATTTAGCGAGAATGTGTAATGTAGTGTGCTTAATCAAAAACTCAATTTTGGACATTTGTGTTGTTACACTGTTCGGAATTTCAGGAGATGATATATACATATGTATTTACCGTTAGCTTAGCAGTTTTCCAAAAAATTCAGAATAGTTTTTATCGTCTTTTTTTGATTTGTGTTTTTCTCATGCATGTGTAGTAAGAACCAATATCGTTTTATCTGAAGTTGACTTTACTGCCAATATATATCCTAGTACACGCCTAGTCTAACTTTAAGGAAACAAGAATAGCTTAAATTTAGAAAAAATGTTCAATGTTCCTTAGGTCAAATCAAAAGTCTAATAGCATTTTCAGACTTCATGCGATTTCAGTCTAAATACAGATTTTATATTAGGCCTGTTCGATTGGGCTTACTAACTTAATATTTGTATGGAATTTAACAAGAAAGTAGCTTAAATACTCTCTAAGTTACCGAGTAAGGTGGTGCAAGATTTTTATCTCTGACTTATTTTAATAATATGGCTGTTTTTCTTTAAGACTGGATAACTAAGCTGCGATAACAAAAATCTAAATGAAATGTTTAAATTTCAATTGTCACCAAAATAATTTTGTGTTAAAAATTTTAGACATAGCCAGGATAATTGTTCAGTTTATGTCAAAAATATGGTTATCGAGGCTAAGTCCAATAAAGTCAACACAAAATATTTTTAGAAAATTTGTTTTGACACATATATTTATTGTAGTTGGCGACAATAGGGCTGTTTTTCTTTAAGCCGGGATAACAAGCTGCGATAACAAAAACGTTAATAAAAATTTAATTTTTTGTTCAAAATATAAAATATTTTTTCACATTGTCGCCAACTACAATATAAAAATATGTATCAAAAAAAAAATTTTCAAAAAAAAATTCTGTGTTGACTTTATTGGACTTAGCCTCGATAACCATAATATTGACTTACGCTGGATAATTATCCAGGCTAAATCAAAAATTTTTAACACAAAATTATTTTTTCAAAATTAGTTTTCACACACACAGTGCTATTGCTTTTGGCGACAATTTAAAAAAATATATTCAGTGAAATTTTTACATTTTATTTAGATTTGTGTTATCGCAGCTTAGTTATCCAGTCTTAAAGAAAAACAGCCATAATGGAAAAATAGTTTTTTATTTTGAGCAAAAAAATACATTTTTATTAACGTTTTTGTTATCGCAGCTTAAAGAAAAACAGCCATAATACCAATGGATAAAAATGTTACCACTTTATCAAGTCTCTTACTAGCTTAAAATTTAGGCCTGTTCGATTGGGCTTACTAGCTTAAAATTTGTATGGAATTTACTCGCTTAACAAGAAAGTAGCTTACTACTCTCTTAGTTGTGTTGCCAGATTTTTCCTGTTAATCCATTTAAGAAAAACCAATGTGTAGCAACGTCGCCAACTTCTCAAGTCTATTAATTGCAACCTATTAAGCCCAATCGAACAAGACTTTTGTATGTAATTTACTCGCTTAACGAGAAATCAGCTTGCTACCAATGTGTAGCAACGCTGCCACCTAATCAAGCTTCTTAATTGTAAGCTTACAATTAAGAGAGTTGATAATGTGGCAACATTTTTATCCATTGATTTTATTTAAATATATCAGAGACAAAATCTGGCACCACCTTACTCGGTAACTAATAGGGTGTTTAGACGTACCAAATATTTGTACAAACGTCTGTTTCACCAACCACTCACGCTCAATTGATTTGTACAAAATCATTTTCGTTGAGATTTTGAAGTGACAACATGTGCTTATATTGCGCGTGCTGCCGCAATAATGGTGGCTACAATTCTAAAAAAGATGAAGAAGCAAAAAATAAACCTAAATCAAGAATCGGGTGCAGATCCCTTGAATTTTAATTGAATTTTCATAAAATAAAATAAATTTGTCAAATTCCTTTTTTTCTTTAATTTGTTTTGTTTTATTTCTACTTTTTCCCTATTCGTTTATGTTATGGAAATTTCAGTAATATCTTTAAATTCTTCCTAAATAAATGAATTTCCGCTTCACGTATATACGTTTGCTCTCTTTAAAATTTTTGTTAAAATGGCAAACGTTAGCTACAAATACAAAACATTTGTACAAATTCACCAAAAATCAAAAAATTCTGATTTTTATTCAAAATTTTGCACAATAACACTACTACGATATATCTACATCTATTGTTCAAAAAATTAAACATAAAAACAAAATAGAAAATCGACCTTGTCATTTAAACTAGATTTCGCATGCATTATATTATAGCATCGTCACACTACATGCGAAATCTAGCTGAAATGACATAAGGTCGATTTTCAAATTTTAATTTTGTATGGGATGTGACATTTGTAAATCTACCTTATGTCATTTCAGCTAGATTTCGCATGCAGTGTGACAAGGCTAATAGCAATATTTTGGAGAAGTACAACAAGATCCCCTAGAAATTTGACATTTATAAATCGACCTTTTGTCATTTCAGTTAGATTTAGCATGCAGTGTGACACTATTAGATTTCACATGCAGTCTGAAAAGGCTATAACACAAAGCATTTCTGTATTTTAATTGATATCATTTGATTCCACTGCTATTATCAAGAAAATTAATGTTATATATCGCAAATCCGTAAGTCGTCCGATTTGTATGGGAAATCCGATTGATTTTTTTGGATCGTACAATTGTAAATCGTAAGTGTTGCCAACTAGAGTCTCTATATTCAGAATGTTGCCAGAAATAATCAAATTAGTTAATGCCAACTGCATATTGATTCACAAAAACATATGGCAGCTCACATATGCTTTTTGCAACTAGTCATTAGACGTTTAGTTTTTACGGTACGGCACGAAAGCTTTGGGAATTTTTCTTCGTTTCATAAAAAATATAATTTGCAGTGAGAGTGTTATTAAATTAATATTTTTTATATTTCAAACTAGAATATTACCACAAAATGGCATCATTGATAGCGCGCAGCGGTGTTCTTAAAGAAATAATCAATCCTAAAGTTGGTCAAAAGGTAAAGGTATTTTGAAGAAATAATTGCAAAATTTATTCAAACTTTTTTACATAATTGGAAATATGTATGTGTGATGAACTTGTGAAAGAGGGGGGTTGTGTATATGTGATGAAATGAGGTTGGGGCTTAATAAAAATTAAACAATATCTGTTCGAGAGAATAATAAAAAGCCAAAGAAATTATCAAAATATGTGTGACGTAACAAGCATTTGATGGAAGTACTTTTCTCAACTTGAATGTTGTTGCCTTGTGATCGTTTGATTTTCGCAGAGGATGGGAGTGGGGAAACAAAAAGTGAAGGTATTTTTATCGATCGTTGGCGTTAATGAATGCTGATGTCGCCGCAAGTTAACGAAGATGATGGCCACTTTTGAGTGGACCTTGTACTTATACTTCTCAATATTGCAAAAATTGTCAACTTGCAATTCTTATCACCGGCCATTTATAATCAGTTCCCAGCCATACTTTTGACGTCACTTGTTATAGCCTAAAATTTATGAAGCCTTGCCTGTCGTGTGATTCATTCACTATGCGGTGCCTTCAATCTCGTGACTTGTTGTTGTTTGGCCATGGATCAGGTTGCCTGTCTGCTGGTTGCTTTGATTTGTTTGTCTGTCTGATTATCATTTTTATCAATTTGAGTGCGGTAGCATGTATGGGTGACCATGAACCTCATTTACATTTTGTTGTGGTTTTAGGTTTAAACAAATCTATCTAATATGTTTGTTGATTTTTTCGTTATCTATTCTGTTGTATTGCAGATTTTGGGATCAGTTGCTGCCACCCAGTGCCAACAACAACGAAACTTAAACGTCCAGGAGCATGTTTCCTACAAACTTTTGAATGAAGGCGGTATTGCAACACCTAAGTAAGTATACATTTTATAAACAAACTCGCCTTTTTCGATATTTTAGCCCTTAACTAATATATACCAGAATCCTCTAAAAAACTAACTACTTAACAAATAAATGCCAGAAACTAAAATCTTAAAAAAATATATTTTTTTCAACGCCGACTCTATTCGTTCTCAAGGTCATGAGATAAAATAGAAAATAAAGTCGATCAAAAAATTAAAAAAATAAAAACAACAAATGTTAGGAATTTCTATTTAAAAATAATATAAAATATTTTATATACATTTTTTAGGTAAAACATATTTCCACCTGAAAATTTTCTTCAGAAAGATATTCGGAGCAACATTAGATTTTAAACAGATCGTTTTCATAAAAAGGTGAAATTTAGTTTATTTGTCAAATTTTTGAATATTGTGATTTGATTTACAATTATTAATATTGTCAAATAAGTTGATTGTATTTGTTACATTCAAAAACTCTGGTTTCTCTTCAGTTGTCGAATAAATCTTTCGCCTCTTACTAAAGACTACATCCAAATATAACAGATTTTTATCAATTAATATTGTCAACTATTTCAGTTGACATCGCTGTTATACTGACGTTGCTTGAATACTAGCATGCTAAGGATTAGTTTCCACTCTCAGTATGTGTAAGCTCTCTGATTTTCGTAAAAAATAAGCTTCAAGTAAATAAAGGACTTTTCGGAAAAGCAACACTGCAGTGCATTTGAGGTGCAACTGTGATTTGTTGACACAGCTGATGCCAATCAACTGATGCAAATGTTTGTTGCTTATTATTTTGATTATGTTTACGAACGCGAAAACATTGGAAAGTGGAAAAAATCAATCAATTAACCTTGTAAATTGGGTGATAGTCCAAATGATATATTTGTATACTTTAAATGATATTTAAAGTATAAAAACATAATTATTACATTATATGTTTCACATATTTTTTATCTTTCCGGGAAGCAAAATCCTCCTCGATATCCAAACGTGTTCTAATTATGACTGACATCCACCTCGACCCTAACAAAAACTGTGAAAAATAGTAAAATTATTATAAAGGGTGATTTTTTAAAAGCTATAGGGAAGTTTTTCAAAAAAAACACATAAAATTCAGAAAAATGTATGAAATCTTTATTTGGTCCTTATAATTTAATGTTTGAACATTATTTCATGCAAATGTTGACCTTGACTGCGCCTCAAATGGTCCATCCGCTTAGTCCAATTTTGGCATTTCCACGTTTTTGAGTAACAGAGGCCTGCGAACGGCGACGAATCGATAATTGATGGTCATCATTAACACTGGCCGATACAGCTGCGATATTTTGGAGAACTTCTCAATTATATTTCCCTTCAAATTGTGACTTATTGTACTGTGATCTTATAATAAAAATTTACATTGAAATGTAGTAATACATTTTATTTTGTAGGAATATATAATTGGGTCCAAAATCAAAACTCCTTTGTGCGTCACACTGAAATATTTTTTCATTGAAAATCCAGTCGAACTCTGTTTGACCAACTCAAAACATTTTATTTTACTTTTTTTTTATAAGTTTTTTCCCTTTTATAATATATTTATAATATCTGATACGTCTTCTAAAAATTATTCTTGATGATGATAAAATACCTAAAATAAAACAAACAGCTGATTACTTTAACGACTACTACCCAGTGTTATCTTCTAAAATAAATCACAAAATAATGTTTAAATATAAATAATAATTGGTATATCATAAATGAGAATTGGATAATTTTGGCCATATAATTTTCTTAGATTAATTTCCAATTAAAACATGGCAAAATATAAAAATTATTTGATATAGAATCGGTTTAAACTTGAAACTTGTCCACAAACGCAATGAACTTGCATGAAAACATATAAAGAAATTTACAAAGTTTCTGAAAATGAAAATAAACAAATCAAACGACAGCCAAAGAAAATCGATCTGACCTTTGATCAAAAAAAAAAAACATTCGCACAACAAATGTCTGTAGATGTTATTATTGCTTTCTATTTTTATGATTGTAATTAAAAAAACACAACAGCAAAAACACTAGTGGGTTATCAGCAAACAAACCGCTGGCACTTAACTCAGCAAATTAAAAGTAGTGGCAGTTGTACACATAACACAGCAATATTGCATTGAATATGGCATTCAGCGTGCAATTTAATTTTCTTTTTAATTAAGGGGTTACAGCACCCTGGCAGTCCAAAAAACAAACACTAAAAGGAATTTTTATTGTCCGGAAATTTAAAAATTAGGGAAAAATTTTATTGTATAGGACACTTTGGGCAATATTAAAAAAGAAAAACAAATTGGAAAGTTAGTTACAAAATGGCAGTGATATGGGCCGTCAAGTATTACTATGTTTTGAAGATCCTTGCTGGTGGTGTACATGTTTCTTCCATTAGGCATCATGTGAAAAATGCATCCAACATTTTTTCTTATGCAGGAAAGTTATGGTAATCGTCCACCGTAGATTTTTTCTATTTTTTTTTTTTGTAAAAATGACACTTGTTTGAAAAAAACATGAATTTTCATTAAAGTTTTGAGCAAAAAATTGCATAAAAATTGCAAAATTGGTTGAAAAAAGTCGTTTCGAGAAAAGTGCAAAAAAAAACAAAAAGACTCTGTCGGCCAAATTCTAAGTGCCGTAACTTCGGAAATATCATGAATTTCTTTATGACGAGACGCTTAAAATATTCTTTAAAGTATATTGGAATTTTTAGAAAGCACAAGAAAAAATCGAAACATTTTTTAAGGGTGGTGTAACCCCTTAAACTGAAAAAAAGTAAGGAAACAAACGCCAATAAATTACCCAAAGGTTTATTAGAACTTAGATTAGTTACTTTTGAATTTCTTTAGAGATTTTTATGGTGGTTTCAAGTGTTTAAACTACATATAGTTGAACAGGTAGATTATACCAGTTTTAGGATTTTGTTTATGATCTAAATATTTGTTTATTATAAAAGAATTTTTGTGTAAACAAACGCTATAGTACGTCACTACAGTACGGTATTTTCAGTAGTATCTTATCAAGTAATTATTATGGGAACATTTAATGCTTTGAGAACTATTAATAATGACTCACCACTATTATCAAAAACTAATCATAATAATGAATTGTGATGGAGGAGTACATACAACATACGTTATTAACAATCAAGTATTAATTTCATGGTTTAAGAATACTCTTCTGTTGTTATATATTCAATTGGTTATTGACTCCATGCAAATAATATTTATAAATGATTATTGATGTTAAAAAAGGCCTATTTTCAAGTAGTTCTCTTAGTTATCATACCTATTATTGTTGGTTAGTTTTAACTTTCTGTTAAAACATAATGATCAAATGCTACATTTAACTCATTAAACGATTTTGATTCGAGCATCAATTTTTATTTTTATTTTATTTGTTTATTTATTTAGAACAACATAAGTGACACAATGATTTTTACATATTATATTTATATTTCGGTACATATGCAGATATGAGCTTAATTCTAATTTTATCACGAATATGGATGACCAAAAGTTAATTTTGATTATTGACTTTTTTATTTCGTTTTTGAATCTCTTATGATGTCTATTTTCGTTAACGGTCATAAATACCTCAAACTATGAAACTTTTATATATAAAGTATTTATTATTTACAAAAAAAGAATTTTAAAAATCAATTTCGCTTCAATTTTATTGTCGTTCATTTTAGATTCGGCGTCGCTACTTCAGCACAAGAAGCCCGCGATATAGCCACAAAACTTAACACCAACAACTTGGTATTGAAAGCTCAAGTTTTAGCCGGTGGCCGTGGTAAGGGTGCATTCAAAAATGGTTTTAAGGGTGGTGTCAGAGTAGTCAATGAGTAAGTAACTCAAATATTTACCTCGGTTCGAGGATACATATTAATTTGTGGTTTTTTTTTTTCTTGTCTAGTCCCAAAGAAGCCGAAGAAATCGCTTCCAAAATGATCAATCAACTTTTGGTAACCAAACAAACCGGTGCCGCTGGTCGTATCTGCAATAAGGTCATGGTTGCCGAACGTAAATTCCCTCGCCGTGAATTCTACTTTGCCGTGATGATGGAAAGAGCTTTCAATGTAGGTTTCATACAAACCTTAATGTAAAATAATGTTATATTCATAAATTTTACTCGATTTTATTTAATTGAAGGGTCCCGTTGTCATTGCATCTTCCCAAGGTGGTGTTAACATTGAGGAAGTTGCCGCTGAAAATCCCGATGCCATTGTCTATGAACCCATAGATATCAAGAAAGGCCTTACCAAAGAACAAGCCTTGAAAGTGGTGAAAAAGGTTGGTTTGGATGATAGTCATGCCAATGATACCGTCGAAATGTTGCAAAACATGTACAAATTATTTGTGGAGAAAGATGCATTATTGATTGAAATCAATCCTTATGCCGAAGATGCCATGGAAGGATGTAAGTATTTGACAAGTCTTGATTTAGGGGGGTTTTCAAAGTAACTTGTTTATGTATGTGGGTTTTCAAATGTTTGCCGCAAACGACGAGCCTGTGATAGTTCAAACCATCCGTTTATCGAAGATTTCTTTTTATTTTCTTCACAAACAATTATTTCCTTTATAGCGAAATATACCTTCACATTTACATATTTATTTTGTTTTTTAATACATACCAAATTCCACTTTATTTCATTGCAATCAAATCCCTTCATTGTGTCTGTTTATGAAACTAAATAACCAATTGAATACACACACACAAAACCACAGCCTGTAAGTAGTTGAAAATTAATAATTAAATATGTTAAATATGTTTAGTTGCAATTAACAGTAGTTCTATAGTGCTTTTTCGAAACAAAACAATGGCTTTTGTTATTTTTTGTGTTGTTGTAATTAACAAATTAATATCATAAACATATTAAACTTGATTGTTTGTCAGTGATTTAAATTTAATTTAAAGATAAATAAACATCCAAAAATGGGCATACTTCTTCCAGAGAAGAGTTTTTTGTTTTACTTATACTTCTTGGAAAGAATAATAAACTTTCCTATTGTCAAGTATTAAACAGTGTTGCCCTGCATTGTGAGAATTTGCGAAAAATCGCATTGTTTGCACTTTCAGTTGCAATTCGATTTAAAATTGATGTTTATATTGAATTTTCTGTCATCGTCGTTTTTAAAAAGTTGCATTTATAGTGGCAATTGACAAATGCTAGGCGACCCACGTTGATTTTTAATGGAAATGGAAATATCGTACGAATTCGTGTGACTTATAAAAGAACGGCAATCTTTGTTGTCTTATTTGACGTTGGTCTCTGTTTAAAAAAGGCGTATTCGAATATAAAACGTGACATTTTCTTTAGATAAGGGATTCCTATAATCAGACGATTTCTCTCACCCTCAGTTAAAAAAAACTGAAACACAGAAAACTGATTAAATATAATTATAATTGAATTTAATATATGCTATGTATTTTCCCAGCTATATACCAAACTTGACAATTTTTGGCTACATAGTCCAATTCTGCATTTGATTGATATAAAATGCAGAATTGGACGACGAATGTGCTATGACTAACCGCTCATATAACATAATATTTCGCTAATTAATAATTGATTATCACGTAACCTTAATTGAAGTTATATTTTAAAATTTTCAAAATAATTTCGTACAACATAATATATTGCAACATAACCCATGTTCGCTCAGCAATTTGCATATAAATCTTATGACCTTATCATTGATTTAACACGGAATTCCTCATGTTCATATTAAGCTTACATTTTTTGTATGAACGATGAACTAGATCGACCCGCTTCATTCTGTAGCAGTAAGAAGACGGTGGTCAACGGGGCTAACTTCTTTATATTCCAAGGAAAACTGCAAATGGCGAATTTTATAAAGCCATTTTTATTCGATCATATCTACCAAACTACACATGCAATCCGAATAATATGTGTTTTAATTAAAAAGCTGGTCTTGTTTTTCAATAAAAATTATATTAGAATGTTAGCAGTGAAAATATCGTACATACATAAACTACTGAGTTGCATGAAATTTTTCATCAGGTTTCGTGTTACAATAATTATGTGACTTCATTGCATTTTTTTCTAAGACAAAATATTACTTTTTACTAGTTATGGGTATTTCTAAGTGAAACACTTTTCAATGTATCATTAGATTTATGAAAATTAAATGTCGAAAAATGGCTTTTTTACCAGCAAAAAAACACTGTGCGACATGCTACGTATTCAACTGCCAAGCTAAACCAACTCAGCGTTTCCCGAACAATGTATAATTCATCAAAGTTTATAAATACGAATCAGTGAAAAATTATTTATCCAAAATATTGAGGATTCCCGAACAATGTATAATTCATCAAAGTTTATAAATACGAATCAGTGAAAAATTATTTATCCAAAATATTGAGGATTTAGCCGCGAATATGTGTGCATTGATTGGATCATTTTCCGTTTTCTATAACCAACTTTGAAATAACTTTGAAATTATTTAATTACGTTTCTAGTGATAATAAAATGCTCTCGATGTAGAATATTTTGTTTTCCCTTCAAGTAGATTTCATTATCATTTTGTATGTATTGTCAAATTAAATTTATGTTGTTTTTTAGTTATGTTTACCAATTTAAATATTGGAATAGTTATTGTAGAAATCCTCCGTTCTCTTAAGCACGAAGTATTTTTTTCATTCGGCTTCATTCTCAATAGAATGAAACTGAAAAAAAACTATTTGAGTTTTGTATTTATAGTCTATTTAAAGCTCGAATAGTAGATATGTGATGGAAATCGGACTGGGATGAATCATATACACCTTTCACCGTGGAATACATTCCACAGTATCAACTATTTGTTAAAATATAACACTGGACAATGACGACCATTTATAGGAAAAAATGCATTTTAGTACACTAATAACCCGACATGCATCGTTAATTGGGACAGAGAAAACATGACGATATTTTATGTAAGGAAAATTGCATTTGCCTTTGACTCATGTTTTTAATTTATAGAATAGAAATGGTTCATTCCAATTAATAGAATTAAAGCACAAAAATACCCATGCAAAGATGTTGACCAAATAAAAAATGCGCATCCCATAGAACTACTCAAATAGAAACAATAACTACGCAATTCAAAGTCACTCAATTTTATTTTGGCAACGCAAATCGGTATATTAGTGTATTGACCCTCCTTCCTATAGCTGCACACAAGCATATGACAATGATGTCTCAAAAAGTAGAAATACTCGATAAATTGTTCTACATATTAAAAAAAAATTTCGTTAAGAAAAGCTTGTGTGGGAACTTTGCTTTGTCCACTTTTATTCTCCAAACCATCTATAGCTAATTGTTATATTTCCGCAAAATGTTAATCACTTGGCTCATTTGGATTAGTTCCTAAGGAATAAATCGTTGTGGTCTCATATCACTAGTCCAAGGTGTTATAAACCATAATAAATATATAATAGTTGTTTAATTCTCATCAAGCGCAAGACATGTTCCATCGATATGTCAGTCAAATCGATTTTCATCACATGTCCCTGTTTGGTGCCTCTTATTCTTTCGTTTTATCTTTTTGTAATCGCTCTCCTTCTCATTTGCCGCTTCTTTGTGTTCGTCAAAGCTTATTTCCCCATATTATAATTTCAATTTCCAATAATTTTTATTTGGTGTATTCTGAACGCAGTCTTTGCCCTTGATGCCAAATTCCGTTTCGATGACAACGGCGAATTCCGTCAAAAGGAATTGTTCGCTATGCGCGACTGGACCCAAGAAGACCCCCGCGAAGTTGAAGCTGCCAAATTTGACTTGAACTACATTACTTTGGATGGCACCATCGGTTGCATGGTTAACGGTGCTGGTTTGGCTATGGCCACCATGGACATCATTAAGTTGTACGGTGGCGATCCAGCCAACTTCTTGGATGTCGGTGGCGGCGCCACTGCTCAGGCTGTCAAGGAAGCTTTCAAAATTATCACTGCCGACCCTAAAGTGATGTGCATTTTGGTTAACATCTTTGGTGGTATTATGCGTTGTGATGTCATTGCTGAGGGTATTATTGCTGCCGCTAAGGATCTGAACATGAAAATGCCAATTGTGTGCAGATTGCAGGTGAGATTTTCCAAAAAATAAAAACAACGAAATGTTGAGCATAGTACATTTATCGCTCCTGTGATGACTTCCACGACGATATCAAACCACGCCCTTTTTTTCTTGATTTCGTGTTTTTAAATTTGAGATTTGACTTCAAAACGTGTGTTTTTCAACTAATCTCTTCAATACAATTTAAGAGGAAAAGTTTCAATGATGACAACATGGAAGTCATGACAGGGATTATAATATGTGCGTGTTTATATACTTTCGTTGCGAGAATAGATCAGGTTTTACAAATTCAAAAACTATTTTTTGTAACTTTCTTCCGCAGGGCACCAACGTAAATGAGGCTCGTGAATTAATCAAGAAATCTGGCTTGAGAATTATCCCTCGTCACGATTTGGATGAAGCTGCCAACTTGGCCGTCCACTTGGCCAAGATTGTAGAATTGGCGCGTGAAGTCAAAATGGATGTCAGCTTCGAAATTCCCGATAGCGTCAAGTAGACATTTATTTCTCCTAAATAAAGCTATACCTTCATCCTATACAGATACTGCTTCTATAATACACACTACTCAGAAATCATAAACTTAAACCATAAAACCATAAAGTTTTCAACAGAAACCAAACCACCTTTGATCGACAACAACATACAACATCCAAAGTTTGTAGTCTGTAAAAACATCATTATTTAAAACTTCTACTCGTAATTCGTAAGCACTTGGTATGTTTTGCAACAAAAAATTTGTTAAATGCAATCGGAAAATCCATAAATGATATTGGCGACTTTAAAGCTCTTAACCCAAACAAAAGAAATCACAAAATGGAAAAATTAAATCTATGTATTTAAATCTCAACAACAAGCACTGTTTCTATTGTTACATAAACATGAATTGCACTGAATTTTAATGTAAATATATGTATTTGTTTAAACGAAAAACATAAACAATAACAAAGATTTTTTGCAAAACTTATTGTTGAATAGAGAATAGAGAGCATCGTATTGTTTGCTGTCTTAATTTTGTTGATGTTTTCTCAGTGTGTAGTTAGTTTTATTGATTTAATAATTACCTTCATTCGTTGAATAACTTTTTTCATTTTAATTTTTTGTTTGTTGCAAGAAGCATCGAAACGAAAGATCATTTGCTGTAAATGTTCTTTTTTGTTATATTAATGTTATTTGTATTATTATTTAAACTTTCTCTCTTTATTTGTCTATTTTTTAAGTTTTAATTTAATCAATCAAATACACTCTTAAACAAAGAAAACAATACATCTTTGAAAACAAAATCAACAAGCGCACATTTTTTTCATTTTGTTTCTCTACTCTCTACTTCCCTTATTTTAATACTAATTATATTCGTTTCCTTCCTTTTGTAGAAAATAATGCTTTAACATACTTACCTATAGTTCCTGTTGTGATGGGGAAAAAGGCAGTTGGTTTTGGCCATCGTTAAATTCAGCTTATTGAGTTTTTCTTATAATTTCGACAATTTAATTAAAACAAAATAGATTCTACTAATTTTCTTCAGATTTGATCAAACCAAAAATATTTTTTGTATGTGATCTAATTTTTGTGTGAAAAATATACTAATTAATTAATAATTGACATTAATATCTAATTAACATTGTTAAGTTTATAGATTACGGGAAGGCTGTTCATTAATAAATATAAGTAAATTGAGATAAAAAGAAAAAATCTGCACTGAACGTCACCGACATTCGAGGAATCGGAGATCGATGTAGATTAACCCATGTAAGGAATGTTTCAAGGCGTATTTTTAAAGGTGATAGCAGGAGCCCAGCTGACTGAAATTTTTTTCATTCAAAAGTAACCGAAACTGTCAAATCCCATATATTTTGCTTTGACAGTATGGCTCACCATTCAAAAATTACTTGTATTTTGTTGTTGCCGAATTTGTTGTTTTTCTAGTGCTATCACCTGTATAAATACGCCTTGGAATGTTTAATTCGATACAGTTGCAGAGGCAAATGACTTGAAATTAAAATATTTCCAGGTTGATCTGCATTCACTGATAGTGATGTGTATTAACGTAAATAAGAAAATTAGAAATATATGACAATATTGAAATGATTGACTATATTTAATGGTGAATGACGTAGACGTGTTTGTGGGTGGATTAGGCTTAGCGCTAACGAAAGGGTAGTTTATTGGCGTGGAAGTCCGCTAAAGGCGTAAAATTTATAATATTGGTATTCACTTATTTGTGTTAGAACAGGATTAAGACTGTCGATTCGAAGTAAGAAAGCAGAACAAATTAAAAAAAATACCAAAAAATAAGGGAAACTTATTCCCAGGGAAATTTTATCCACGATAGGGATGAATAGCAATGCACAATAGAGCGTACCAGGTTACAAGTAAAAAAAAAAAGTTCGCCGTACACCTTCGAATATGAAGTATTATTGAAAGGTAGTTTCAAAAAAATTTTTTTTATTTTTTTATGCCGAACGTAGGGGTCGCGCTTTTACATTTTTCTATATAACTTCTGCATTTATAAACGGATTTTAAAGTGTGATACATCGATGTTTTTGTCCGATTTTTTTGTCTTTGAAGTCATTGAGCTCAAACATGATTCATGATTTTATGCGAGCTTTAATTTTCGATTATTAGAGTGGTACATTAGGGTAGTAGCAACTGAGAAATGATGGGTAAGTACCAGAAGGGGGTGATTGAGCTCAATGACTTCAAAGACAAAAAAATCGGCCTCGTCGAGACAAAAACATCGATGTATCACACTTTAAAATCCGTTTATAAATACAAGTTATATAGAAAAATGTAAAAGCGCGACCCCTACGTTCGGCATAAAAAAATAAAAATTTTTTTTTTGAAACTACCTTTCAATAATACTTCATATTCGAAGGTGTACGGCGAACTTTTTTTTTGAGGTACGCCCTAATGCACAAGTCAAACAAGCCCCGCTGATTCAAAATTGTACCGACCTATTAATCACATCTTCCACAAGATGAAAAAAGCATACATCAAATCTGCTTTCGACTTTCAGTGGTATGTATAATGAGTTTATCTTTAAACTGAAGTCTTAACTTCCCTATTGATGAATTACAAAATAATAACAATAAGTGCAATACACTGATAAATCCTGAGTAAACGCAGGAAATTTTCTTCACAAAGAAGTTTAATTAAAGTGCTTCTTATCGCAAAATCCGTTATGCTTCTCAAATCATAACATTCAATGTTAAATATCTGGATATCATACTTGATTTTGTAAAACAATCCTTGGGCATATCTGCAACTAAGCTGGTGATTATCTTTAAACTACTACTTTACAATACGAAGGACTTAAAAACTTTACTTTTAATTAATACATATAATTGAACCATATAAACAATCCAATCGATTTGGATTTGATCGCATTTCTGATATATTCTGACATGTCCAAACTTTTAGTCGTTCTTACATAATTGTTAGGATATCGAAATCCAAATACATATCGGTTAAATAAAACTACAGCCATTATTTCTTAAATAAATGAAATGAAAACATTTATTACCAAGTATAATTTCTCAGAACCGATCAACTAAAGATAAAATATGAGCTTCCTCTTGTTCCTTCCAGTCCGTATCGCCATCATCACCCAAATTACCAGCATATTCTAAAAATAGAAAATATTTACATCAATAATTTTTCATTTAATTACATACTAAACTCCAGTGAGAACAGTATGCTTCAATTCATAATTACAAACCTCGCATAATATTGCGTATGGTTTTCATAGAAGCACCCCGCAAATTGAGAATTTGCACAACACGCGCTTTAATAGATTCAGCCGTGGAACTAATTTCCAAGATAATATAATCTATCATTTGCAGTGTGAATAGTCCACCGGTTAGACGTTTGATGTAATTGTTTTCAGACTCTTCATTTTCATCGATATCTTCATCCTTAAAGAACAAATGATATTAAATTTTTTATAGCTTTTTGAAAAGTACAATCACGCTTCCTACCCTTGGTTGTTGATCAATTTCCCTATCAACTGCCTCCACCTTCTCCAAATATTTTAAATGTAATTCCAGTAAACGGTCCACTTTCTCATGATCGTTTTCGGTAAATTTCGAAAGCAATCTCTGTCTTTGGGCTCCCTTACAATTTCTTAGCATAGAAGCTATGACCGCACAAACATGCTCTTCATGTGCATCAGCAGATAAAATTCTCTTACTTTTTTTGGGGGTTTTCATGAATAAGGGGAAAATGGTTCTTAAGCCCAAAATGTCCACAAATTTATTGCAATTATCGCGACCGTCGGGTCCCGACATAGCATGGTCCAACACTTTTAGCGAACCATTCCGAGACATCTTTTTTTCTCTCAACATGAGGTTCATGAGCTGTAAACCTTCACCTTTCAAGAATTTCTCACGATTTTCCTTGGCCATCAGAGCGGAGCACATACAATTGAACATATTCTCCATGTACTCCTGTTCTTCTGTGGAAGAGGGATCGTGCTTCTTGTAGAAAGCCAATTGCTGTAGCAAAATATCAATGCCATCCGATTCACCTAACAATAGTTTATTGTCGTAATTGGTTTGAATGAGTATTGAAAGAATTTCACTGCAGTACAATTTATTGGCGTCATAAGGTGGCTTCTGCTTCAGTCTTTTCAATATCCACGATAATAGACCCTGTTGAGCTGCTTCAGTAACGATATCTCCATTCATTTCTGTAAGATTTTCTATGATTGACAATGTGTTGTGGACACCATCGGCTTCCTCTTTGACCTGTTCATTAAGACGATCCAGATTCTGGACTAAAAGGGCAGTGACTTGTTGTTTGCGCAATGCTTCAATGAGGACTTCGGCTCCATCGCTGCTTTCACCTGGACAACAACCAGAAATATGATATTATACAGATTTTTTAATCAATATTAAATCACTTACCCAATATATCTACATCCGTAACTTCCTGTAGCAGGTCGACAATGGCCACCGCGATATCCGTATTCGGATGATTCAACAATTCCAACAAACTTGGTATACCATTTAATTCTACCAATACTGGATATAAATCGGGTACTGTGGCTACGGCTTTCAATTCTTGTATCACCGAATGCAAGTCCACCTCGGAATCCATAAATTTTACGGGATTATCCGAATATTTAATTCGAAGCTCTTGATTCTTTAGATTTTTCTTCTCAAAAACTAACAGCAGCTTCTTAAGACCCTGTTCGTCCAAAGCATCACCTTCGGCTTCCTCGCTTTCGACATATTTCAATATATTCATTCGTTCCTCCTCTGTTAACTCGGGATCGAGTAGAGCGGCAGCAACTCCGGTCAACGGTATGGGGTCTTCAGGTTTAGCAAAGTCTGCCGATTCTTTTGCCTGGGCTATTCGCTTGAGACGTTTATTTTTCTCATCCTGTCTTGTTGGTCTTTCCGGGGAATAATCTTCATCGTCTTCGTGTGGACGTTTAGGCGTTGCTTCCGGCTTTAAGATGTTAACATTTTCATTTGATTTTGGTAAACAACTTACGGTTACTTACTTTAAATGACAAAAGTTCTCCTATATCCATGCTAAATTAATGTCTTTTTATAATAAAATACAACGTTTTCGATATCTTCGGTGCAGCAAAATGTAAATAAACAATACGAAGAACTGTCAAACTTTGTCACCAACATAACCTAATAGCAGGCGACGCGTAATGGAGTACAACCAGATTCACCAGAAAATGTTTAAAGTCTCTGTAAGCAATAGATGTCGTTGATGTACAGCATTCTCAAAGACCTAGAACCATAAAGACTGAGCATGACGTGAGAAAAAATTAAATGTAGATGGCACAAAACTTGCCATCGCACCATCTTTGTGGGCTGAATATTCGATTTTTCCAATTGTATATATTTTTTATTTTCCCATATGCTCAGTTTTTATGGTTCTAGGTCTTTGACAAATCTTACTAAACGAGAAAATTAATTTTCGTCGTTTTTGAGTCAACATCACTTCCTACCAACGCCAACGCCAACATCAATTCAATTTAGTATTCTGTAACACTAGGACTGTTTACTAGCTTAATATTTGTATGGAATTTACTCGTTACCGAGTAAGGTGGTGGATAATGGAAATACATAGATAAAATAGAGTAGTTGTAGCCAAGACCACTAGGTGGCGAATGTATAAAAAGTACTTTCTATTTCTCTCTTTCGCTTTTTATACAGAAAATTTAAAGAAAATGAATGAAGTAAAAGTTAATTCCAATGACTTATGTAGCTTTACGTCAAATACCACACTTCAGTTTATTTAATTCGCTTTTATTTTCCATTTGTTGCAGTTTTTAGAAAAAAGGGAAATTTTCTTTCAAAAATGCCATTCAGAGCCAGCTAAATAATTTCTCTCGTACTACGCATTTCTCTGAGAATTTTGTTGAATCTTCATTATCTTTGAAAACCCATGGATAAAAATGTGGCCACCTTATCAAGAGAGTAGTAAACTACTTTCTTGTTAAGCGAGTAAATTCCATACAAAAATTAAGTTAGTAAGCCCAATCGAACAGGCCTATTATTAAGCTAGTAAGCCCGATCGAACAGGCCTTATTTATCAATAATAGGGCTGTTTTTCTTTTAGCTGCGATAGAAATCCGAGATATTATGGTGCATATACATTTATTTTTGCTTTCTATTTTAGCTGTTTTTGATGCCCCTGTAACATTTATATTTAAAAAAAACTCTATTCTATCATTCCACGTGAATGCCATACAAATAAGAAGATGGAGTAAACATTGACAATATGAAAAAATAATCTAAGTTATATACAATTTATATTTATTATATGTTTATTGAACTAATTTCATTTATATTCTTCAATTTTGCCGGAATCGTGACACCTTCGCCGTTATGTATGAATTATGAATATTACAACAATCAGCAATCTACCGGAAACATTTATTAATGACGACTTTTACATTAATTTTTGCATTTGTGTTTTGATACCCTCCACTATTGTTGTATTCAAATTCCAGGTTACAATTATAAGAGTAGATTTTCTGCTGAAAAAGAGATAGCAAATTTGTATCTGCTGAAATAGCAAACAGCTTTTTGCTGTTTTTAGCAATAAAGAAAAAAACGTTTGACTTTTTCAACTCTACACTCAAAGAAATTTGTCAGTAAAAGAAAGCAAAAAGTCTGCTGTAAGAGCCGATTGTATCTGCTGAAATAGCAAACAGCTTTTTGCTGTTTTTAGTGTTATTATAAGGGAATTTATTACCACTGAAAGCTATTGTGATTGTCTTTTTAATGATACGAATATTGTCCCAAGCTAATATAAAACGAAATTCGAGCTAAATTAGTTTTCGTCGTCAATCTGAAAGGCTTTATTTTTTATATTTTTTATAATTTAATTATCAGCAGCCATTTTTAGCAGACTGCAAACACTTTAGCAGTGTGAATGCTTATGCAAGATTGCAGAAAAACTGTTGTTATGGCAGAAAAACTGCTGTAATAGCAGAAAATTGCCTGCTGATAGGCAGCAGACAATCGCTGCTGTTAATAACAGACTTTTTTCTTTAAGTGTAGAAACCACATATTAGGGCTGTTTTTCTTTAAGACTGGATGACTATGTTGCGATAACAAAAACCTAAATAAAAAATTAAAATTTCACTCAAAATAAAAAATTCTTTTATAAAATTGACGCCAACATCAATGTCAATGTGTGTGAAAACAAATTTTGAAAAAATAATTTTGTGTTAAAAATGTTGGAATTAGCCTGGATAATTATCCAGTGTAAGTTAAATTTATGGTTATCGAGGCTAAGTCCAAACAGTTAATACAATACAATGTGAAAAAAAAATATTTTTTTATTTTGACCAAAAAATTAAATTTGTATTAACGTTTTTGTTATCGCAGCTTGTTATCCTGGCTTAAAGAAAAACAGCCCTATTGTATGCGATTTTCTTTAAATTTGGTCCAACAGCTTATAATCTAACAGGAAACACCTATGGTGAAAGTGGGTGAGATCGGTTCAGATTTAGATATAGCCCTCATACAAATGTTGCTCCGATTTATCTTTTTCCAATCATTTTTGGTTGTTTCCAAACATTCTATTAATAAAATATGATGGAAATAAATAAATTATTTTCCAAATATTAACTTTGTGTTTCAAAAAATTTCAAAAATTAACGATTTACTCAAATCAAATCAAATGTACTCAAAAGTAGTTTTATGTACTCATTTAAACTACTGCCGAAACACTCTAATACCTATGGATTCATACAATCGTTTCTGTTTTAATCGTCCTAATTTTGTAGAATAAGCGATCGAACGAAAAAATACAAAATAAACTTTCGTATTTTTATGCATGAAATATTTTTATTGCATAAACTTTGGTAGAATTAAAATTTTTCTGACAGGGATGGGTGCTATTGAAAATGAACAACGTCGTCCCAGTTTTTTTATAAGCTCCTTACAAATTTCGTTCCAATTTTTCTTCTTAGCGCTCTAGAAGTCATATATTACAGATTTTTGGTCAAATTTGCCACATCGCCTTGTACTCCAATTAGGAACCTCTAGACCAAATTGGTCAATGCGATGATATAGCGCCCACATAAGTGGCGGAATCGATCTCTTACAGTTCAGTAGACACATATTTTATATTATCGTGACCTTATTCAGCAGTGGGACCAAAAGGCTATTGATATGCCCCATAAAATAGTAACCACAGAATTTTAATGCGTTAGGTTTTAACTAATACTATACAGACTTCATAGGCGATATTTTGAAATAGAGCCCACAAAATAGCACCAATTTTAGATACCTTGAGAAAAATTGAATTATTTAAAGAACGTACGGAGCAAATGATCAATTCGTAGTCCATGTAGGAAAATGGAGCCTAAAAACAACTGATATAACGGATTGGTTCAAATTTGATCAAAATCGGTTACTTTGAAGCTCAATGAAGGGATATCAAAGACTATAGAATTTAATATGGACTCCTTAAGTTATTAAAACCTGTAAAATATGGGGACTGACTTATAGCCTTGTCACACTGCATGCGAAATCTAACTGACATAAGGTCGATTTACAAATGTCAGATCCCATACAAATTTGACATTTGAAAATCGACCTTATGTAATTTAAACTAGATTTCGCATGCAGTGTGACAATGCTATTAAACTCTCACTCGTTTGTTTGTGATTGCGACAATTTACTAATAGCCTTGTCACACTGCATGCGAAATCTAGTTTAAATTACATAAGGTCAATTTTCAAATGTCAGATGCCATACAAATTTGACATTTGAAAATCGACCTTATATCATTTAAACTACACTTAAAGAAAAAAGTCTGTTATTAACAGCAGAGATTGTTTGCTGCCTATCAGAAGGCAATTTTCTGCTTTTACAGCAGTCTTTCTGCCATAACAGCAGTTTTTCTGTAATCTTCATCAGCATTCACACTGCTAAAATGTTTGTAGATTGCTAAAAATGGCTATTGATAATTAAATTATAAAATTAGATAAAAATAAGCGTTTATAATTTAAAAGGCTTTCATATTGACGGCGAAAACGAATTTAGTTCGAATTTCGTTTTATATTAGTTTGGGGCAATATACATATCTTTAAAACGGCAATCACAATATCTTTCAGTGGTAATAACTTCTCTTATAATAATATTTATTCTAAAAAGTGTTGTTAATAAAATTGTTAACTGGCTATATTGTTCTGTATATATGCTTAAAGTTTCAAGAAAACGTTTTTTCTTTACTGCTATAAACATCAAACAGCTGTTTGCTATTTCAACAGATAAAAATCTTCTATCTCTTTTTCGGCAGAAAATCTGCTCTTACAGCAGACTTTTTGCTTTCTTTTACTACAAATTCCTTTGAGTGTAGATTTCGCATGCAGTGCGAAAAGGCAATAAGGTCATCTACAAAGAACTTACGTATTACTGTGTTAAGAGACACAGTATGCGATGCGAAATGTTAGTACGGCGTAGTATTCCTTGTACAAATGATGCAATATCTTTCTTTGACAACAGAAGGAGCATCAAGCTGTAAGTTTTATCATAAATCAGTAAGTATATGAAATCGACAAAAATATAAATTATTCTCCGGAAAATAAACAGAAAAGAATTTCGTATTGTTATAGTATCTGTCACGTACATTTAGCAATCCGTGCATAACGCCTTTTAATAAAAACATATTTCGATTTTAGTTTTTAGTATTTTTTTCTTTTGGGTTTTGTTTTTATTTTATTTATTTAACATAAATTAATACAAAAAATTAAAATTAAACTAAACAAAATGAAAAATGACAGTGCAATAAAAAACAGAACAGATACTCGCTCAACAATGCATGTATGTTAATGCCAAAAAAAGATAAAGGACATTATAAAAAAAATAATAACGAAAAGAAAAATCGCTAAACGAGTTACAAAAATAATAATTCACATAAAGCGAAAGGGAAAAGAAAAGAGAAAAATTATCGAAATTTCTTTAAATATTTTTGGTTTCTAAAAAAATGGAACGGGGCAGGCTGTTTTGAAGCACCGCACACATGCCACATTTATTGAATTAAATGCGTAATTGAGGATTGGTGTAACGGACATATTTCAACAGAGCATCATTTTCCTCACACACGAAGGGCTTCTTGTGATGACAAGCGACATCGTGCCAGTTGACGCCATCATTGTAGAATTGATTCAAGAGAGCCAAACAATTTTCGGGAGCACCATTTTGTTTGTATTCACGGTTGTCGGGTTGAGGGAGACCAATTCCGCCGGTGGGTGACCAATCTCCTTGGTTGCGTTCGCTGGTGGGGGCAAGTTTCTGCAAAGTGGCGGTCCAGAACCAGCCGTTGACGTTGGTGGGTTGCAAGTCGGGACGTTCACAGCCCTTGAAGTCGCACAGACGGCCCGAGGTCCAGATGTATTTGACCTACAAGATGAAAAAATATAACAAAATATTAATGAATTTGGTAAAAATAGGAATATTTCTTAAACCTGATTCGAAGGAGACAAATGATTTAAAAAGCACGGCGAGGGTTTTCGACAAGAATCTGTTTGACATTTCTAAAGGCATTTTATGACGACAAAAGAAAAACAAAAGACTTAAGACACAAACTTGAGTTCAGAATGAATGGATTGCAAATCGTAAAATATAAACAGATTCAAAGGGAAAATCATAAGCTTCGCTCGATTATCTTGTGCCACAAAGGGGAAACGAAAGACCTAAGACACAAACGTTTGGGCGGTAACTGATGCAAAAAATGCGACGAAAGCCGAAGGTCTGGCTCAAATTGAAATTTCCTAAAACATTTTGCAAGCGTTCACTCCAAAACTCAACGCTTCATTAACATAATTATGGATTATTTTTCCTCGGTGATGAGTGATAAAAGAAATAAAAATATATATTTTTAATAATTCCTACCAATTCAACACTTCATAGCCAAAGAAGCGTGTAATGTGAAGTCATTAACCGTTTAGTTTTTTTACTCTTTTTTTGTTTGTTAAAAACAATACATATATTTTCCACATTTTTCGACGGTGTGTGGTGCTTGGTTGTTATTGATGGTGCCGTTGCCGTTTGCGTCCGAGTGTTGTTTTCGTTAAGCTCATTATTATTAATGTTAAGTACGGAGTAAAATATGCATTGACACCAATCGGTACCAGCGTAATTTTCATACTCACATATCTCTTTATGAAATTTTGTGGAAACAAACAACGCAAAACAAAAGAAAAAAGTGGAGACCAGGCAAAGTGCATAAAAGAAAATTGTGTGTGTGTGTGTATATACAAACACGGACTGGCAACAAATCCATAAATATGTACGCATTGCTTGGGTTTTTAGTCTTTTTCTACAAAACGGAAACTATTGTTACCAAAATTGTACCGCGCCAGAAAGCCCTCATTGTCGTTGTTCAAACAAAGAAAAAAAAACTACAGTGGAAAAAATCGTGCTTACAAATAAACCGTAAATTGTCATCGTTGTTGGTTTCGTTCGCCAGCTCCCAAACCTTTAAATGGGCTTTTGTGAGTTGACTTGGTTTTGGGTCTTGACTGGCGTTTTCTTGTATAAACAAATGCATTTAACGCTGAACTCCACCTTTCTTTAAGCATTCTGCTGCTGCTGCTGTACACGTTATTGTTGTTGTTGCTATAGCGATAACGGCTGTTGGTCTATAATAATATTTTATTTCAACAATACTTTACAATATCATTAACAGACACTTTCTCTTAAGTGTTGTTGTGATTTTTTTTACAGAAAAAACGACACATCAGACATACATCCATAAATTTACAATAAAAAGGCATTTACCAAATTGTTGTTGGTGCTGTCGTTTTCTAAAGTGTATATTTTGATGATATTTTTCATTGATGTGTTGTTTTTGCTGTCACTGGCGTGGTGGTGTTTGTGATGGTGCATACACATTAAAATTGTGATGTTGGGGGCTTTGTGTATGCATGTATGTGCACCCCCTTCCCCCAGGCCTAAATACTCTTAGGTCAATCCCTTTATATGGGAGGGGATCACTGAATATGTCATACAATTAAGGACAACCGCGTTAGCTTCCTATAAACGTTGATGACTAATGGCAGCTGTTTGGCACAAACCTCGTTGGATGTTTGTGACTTAAGTCTTTGGTTTGGACAACAAAGTTGTACAGATATTGCTGGGTATGTAGACGGAAATTTCTTAGTTAGATAGCACTGTAGATTTCTTATGGTAACGTAATTGCGGAAAGACGTTATCGATCGAAACACAGTAGTTATGGGGGGAAATTTCATAACGTTAATAACGATAAGAATATTTGTATCGGGGCTATATCCAAACATGGAAAAATGTGACTAACTTTCACAATAAGTTCTTCCAGTTCAAATATAAGGTGTTATGCCAACTTTGAAGAAATTCGGTGAAAATTCGTGGTTTCTGGAGCGGAAAAAGTTAAATCGGGAGCGAAATTTGTATGGGAGCTATATATAAATCTGAACCGATCTGACCCATTTTCTCTATGGGTGTTTCTAGGACAAATATAATATATTTCGCCTAATTTGAAGAGGATCTGTTAAAATATGTGGTTTCTAGAGCGAAAAAAGTCAAATCGGGAGTGAAATTTGTATGGGAGCTATATATAAATCTGAACCGATCTGCCCCATTTTTACCACAGGTGTTTCTAGTTGAAATATAAGATGTTTTGTCAAATCTGAAGACAATATGATATAAAATGTGGTTTCTAGAGCGGAAAAAGTCAAATCGGGAGCGAAATTTGTATGGGAGCTATATGTAAATCTGAACCGATCTGACCCATTTTCACTATGGGTGTTTCTAGGACAAATATAATATATTTCGCCTAATTTGAAGAGGATCTGTTAAAATATGGTTTCTAGAGCGAAAAAAGTCAAATCGGGAGTGAAATTTGTATGGGAGCTATATATAAATCTGAACCGATCTGCCCCATTTTTACCACAGGTGTTTCTAGTTGAAATATAAGATGTTTTGTCAAATCTGAAGACAATATGATATAAAATGTGGTTTCTAGAGCGGAAAAAGTCAAATCGGGAGCGAAATTTGTATGGGAGCTATATGTAAATCTGAACCGATCTGACCCATTTTCACTATGGGTGTTTCTAGTTGGAATATATGATGTTTTGCCAATTTTGAAGAAAATCTGTTGTAATATGTGGTATCTAGAGTGAAAAGTGTCAAATCGGGAGTGAAATTCGTATGTGGGCTATATCTAAATCTGAACCGATTTTCTTCAAATTAAATAGCGTTCGTTCTTATCCCGAAAAACATCTTTGTGCAAAGTTTCATTTGGTTCTGTCTACAATTGTGACCTGTATCGTGATTACAAGAATAGATGGACGGACGGACATTGCTAAATCGATTCAAAAAGTGATTCTAAGTCGATCGGTATAATTAACAATGGGTCTATCTCTCTTCCTTTTGGTGTTACAAACAAATGCACAAAGACATAATACTCTCGTGGAGTGTATAAAAAGTATCAAAAATAGGCCAGTGGTAACTAATTGCTTTCGATAAAAGAGGAGCACTGCGTTTTTAGCGTTCACATTTTAGTATTTCCTAAAGAAATGATTTTCGAGTGTAAAATCCCATATTATCATAATGGGATCATCGTAGCACCCGTAACGCATTATCAACTTAAGAGCCCATAATGCATTTATCTTTGTGGACACAGATGTACTAGATTTAGATTTTAGCTCATCACACAGTACAAACACAATATAGAAAAAATGTATCCAAACAAAATTAATTTATTGTAATTCCCTTAGAAGATCGAAATGAACTTTAACCCTCTAACCGGCAATTTTTTAATAATAAAAAATGTATGTTGAGGTATTTGTACTGGGATAATTGTGCTCAAATAAACTCAGAAAATCAATCACAAAGTCATTTGCTAATTTAGTTCGAGAGCCAGATGATAAAAGGTGGGGAGTGCCTTACGTCCTCTACACACAAAACAATTGTTTTCAAAAATATATAACACAATTAGTTCCGGGCCCAGAAATCAGTTTTATTTAGTTTAGAATAGAAA
Source organism: Polietes domitor (assembly GCA_947397865.1). Classification (NCBI taxonomy): domain Eukaryota; kingdom Metazoa; phylum Arthropoda; class Insecta; order Diptera; family Muscidae; genus Polietes; species Polietes domitor. The sequence continues at coordinate 36,810,317 of OX377618.1, forward strand.
GAATCCGCATACAAAATTTCACATGTTTTCTTTTCTTCGGACTTCGTGCACAAAACTGAAAATAACTTCTAAACCAAACGTTATAATGCGTTTAGCGCTTAAACAAAAGTGTTACTATGTCTGTTGTTCGAAGTACCATTGTAAGTTTGTTTTTGCAAGAATAAGCAATTATTGTGTAATTTCGGGATTTGCGAAGAGTGACTTGAGTCACTCTTGCTGGTTAGAGGGTTAAAGATCATATATAAAATGGCATCACATAGATATTTTACAAAAATATCAATTTTTTAATTAGGATTGTAGAAAGCCTTTTCTCCCAGGAATCATTTATTCTAATCACATATTTTGCATACAATTTTCATTTTCGTTTTTGTGCTTAGATGACCGAAACACTTTGTCTATAGAACATTAATTAACATAATATTTTCTATTCAAAATCCTTATCTAAATTGAGTTCACCATTAAACTATTTTAAATTACCACGTTCTATTCTATTCGGTTTCAGAAAGCAGTTGTAGTTGTATCGATGATATTTTAAGTTTCTGTCTTTTTAATTGATATATGAAAAACATTTAAAGAAAATATCTAATCTAATCCCACTTTGGCACATGACCAAACAACAAAAAGAAACGAAAAATTAACGATGTTTATGTACATTACCACATATTGCTAACCCCAAGCGTTTGTTTCTTAAGTCTTTCGTTTTAAAAGCGCTACCTAAGAGTGATCATTTATGCGATTTTTTTTTAACAAAATGTCTTTTGTTTTGTAAATAATTGTGGGCAACAAATGATAAATTAATGGCCTGTAATCACAAAACAATTTGTTACAAAATCCAATCTCAGCTTCAGCACAAAACAAAAACAATCTCAGCTTGGTGCAAAAACAAATTGAAAATCAAAAAGCAACAACACTCTACTCTACTCGACAATGAATGACATTCATTCGTTCATTCATAAAATAAAAACAAAAGTTGCTGATGATATGCAAAGTTCAAATTCGCACAAAGCAAAGGAAATATGACATATATTATTAATATCTCTCCATATGTGTCTGTCTGTCTGTCTGTCTGTCTGTGCGTCTTGAAATGTGTTACAGATTATGTCACATTTTTGTTGGCGAATGCATTAAGGCAAATATAATTATTGTCCATGCTATAGTTGTGTAGTTTTGAATTTATCTTAATTATAGTGTCATTATACAAAGATACATACATCCATCCATCCATCCATGCGTGCCATCCACAAGTTAACTTAGACCGTGTCTTCCTATTTTAACCCCCAAACGAAGCGTGACTTGTATTATCAATGAAGAAGAAAAAAAAAACGAGTAAATTTGTTCAAATTACTTATGGTGTTATATGATATCCTCCCAAAAACTACACTATCAATTTCAATGAATCCCGCTAGTGGTGTTGCTGGTGAGTTATGTAAAAGTAAACTCATTCACAACATCAGCAAAACTGTGAGATGTCTTGTTTGCTATTTACATTTTCGGTATAAAATTTCTTTTTTTTTTCATTTTAATTTAATTACTGCCAAAAATCGACTACTACTGCTGCACACGACATAAGCACTGGCATGTGATAGCATTTCCGGATTTCTGTCGCTTTGCTTTTTTTGCCATCGTGACCAGAGTTGAATCGGAAAGTGGTGGGACCAGTCAAGTGTGTTAATAAAATACCCTATACATTTGAAAATCGCGTGCCTTTTATGTAAGTCGATTACACTGAGCAACAACTTCTGTTAAAATATATATCTCAATTTGATGATTTTGTAAACCAAATTTGTCTTTCTCTAAATCAGCATTGAAAAGACTAGTCTTCTAATTCGACTTAAATTCTTAAATTCTGTCAATCCTATCAAAAGTTATCCTCAAAAATGTTATAACTTTCTTAACTAACTTAGATATATCAAAGAAACTTTGAATATCTCTCCTACAAAACTCACTTTTTATACCCTCCACCTCCAGGATGGGGGTATACTAATTTTGTCATTCCGTTTGTAACACCTCGAAATATCGACCAGCGACCCTATAAAGTATATATATTCTTGATCGTCATAAAATTCTAAAACGATCTAGCCATGTCCGTCCGTTCGTCCGTCTGTCCGTCTGTCCGTCTGTTGAAAGCACGCTAGCATCTAAACGAAAGGAGCTAGTACGTTCAAATTTTCCATAAATGCGTCTTATAGTCGTAGATCGGTTGGGATTGAAATGGGGCGAAATCGGCCTAAAGGGAAAAATTTTTCCCTCTCAAGGACTAAAAATACCCATAATAATCCCTAATATCTTAGCGTATTTAAGCATGTTTTTTGAATATTTCTGTTTATATTTGCTTGATATTTGGTATGCGCAATCCCCTTATAGCAAAAACGTGCACCATAAAGTGATTCATATTTGTAGGGGGTGAAATGGGACAAAAAAGGGATAAAAATGGTACATATTAAACGACAACAGCTAGAAACACGAAATTCGGTGTGTACATTCGTGTAATTGAGTAGATACATAATATAAAGGTATTTTTTTCCAAATTCGTACTTTTAAGGGGTAAGATAGGAATAGAGGGATACAAATGGTACCAACCAAACGGCTGTACCTAGAATAATGAAATTCGGTGTATATATTCCTCTGATTGCATAGATAAGTAAAATACACGGATTTTTCAAAATTCGTACTTTTTGGGGTTAAAATGAAAAAAGGGGATAAAAATAGTACCAATCTAATGACCGCAGCTAGAGTCATGAAATTCGGAGTATACATTCCTCTGACTGCGAAGACACGGAAAATAGACGAATTTTTCGAAATTAGTACTTTCAAGGGATACAATGGTACAGAGGGATAAAAATAGTACCAACTAAACGACTACAACTAGAATGATAAAATTCTAATTGCGTAGAAACGTCAAGGAGGTAAAAATGGTACCAACCAAATGGAATCATGGAATTCGGTGTATACATTTCTCTGACTGCATAGACAAGCAAAATAAAAAGTTTTTTCCAAATTCCTACTTTTTCTTTTACGAAAAAAATTGGTTGAATCATAAAGTTAGGTTATATTGCACTATGTACGTCTGATAATGGATTTTCAAAATTTGTACTTTTGAAATTCAAATAGAATGGAAATACAACCAACTGTAGCACCCACTATCTACCAATATTTATGGCTTTGAAAATATTTTTGAAAATATAAATAGAAGAATAAATATTTTTTGAATTGACGTATTGGTAGCCTTGCCTTATAAGCGTGGTTTGAAATAATTAAAATATTATATTTATTTATAAAATTAATTTTTCAATATTTGTATTTGTTTTGGTTTGGCTATATTAAAAAAATTATATTTTCCTGTAATATTACTGCACTTCTACGAAAACCGACAACCTCTGTGGAATGCAATCCATGGTGGAGGGTATATAAAATTCGGCCCGGCCGAACTTAACGCCGTTTTTACTTGTTAAACATAATATAGGAATGAAGCTATCGATATTATGATACCATTCAATTATGCTGATTTATTTAAATAATAAATAATTTCTGATTGTTTATTTGTGTGAATGTAAAAAAGGAAACCCGGTTTAACCGGTTATTCGAAAACCGCATTTTTTTTTTCAAAAAATAAAAACGGGGAAAACCACATTTCGTATTGTTCGGTTATATGTAAAATTTCAAGTTAAAACTGTTGGTTAGAACTGAACATAGGTTAAACAGATATGCTACAAATTGGGATTAGATTCATTTTTAAGAAGAAAAATCCTTCAGATCAATCTGAATACTTTCAATATTAATAAATAGATTTAAGCAACCATGACAATTAATCTGTATAATTTCAATATTAATAAACAGATTTAAGCAGCCATGACAATTAATCTGAATAATTTCAATACTAATAAACAGATTTAAGCAGCCATGACAATTAATCTGAATAATTTCAATACTAATAAACAGATTTAAGCAGCCATGACTGTATCCCTAAGAAATATGCTATATTGTTCAGAAGGTGCTAGCAATTATCCATAACTGTTTAATCGAGGATCGAGGCAAACCAGGTCAACAACAGTCCACTATATCCAGCAGCAGTTCCACTTCATTAATGTCGGCGATAATTGGTGCCTTCGGTGGATTTTAAATTATTAAGTTCGTCTCAGTGTTATCACGCAGGGCTCATTGATTGAGACAACCTTCCGGGATCGTTGTAACCGGGATGTCTGTTGGTACTGGTTTTTAGATTATTTCCGATATTTGTGAAGAATCATGATATGAGGATTCTGTTACAAAAACACTTTAGACGACTTTAAAAAGTAGGCCACTTTCTGCGAATGAATAAAATTGTAGCACACGGGCTCATTGATTGAGAGAAGCTTCCCCTTGTGTTCCTTCAGGGATGTTTGTGGGAATTGTTTCTTTAGATTCTTTACAAGAGGTCAAACTTGTGCCTTAAATTTTTCCTGTGTAGCTTCGCCACAAACGTACAGGTGGTGCGAAAGACATCACTTGCTGTTGCTTTACACATACGACACTTTCTATTTGAGGTTGGAAAAATAAAAACCATGACATGCCGCTCAAATATGTACATTTCATGTAAGATGTGTTTTTTGTGTTTGTTTTTTTATCGTGATTACCATCCTCCTCATCGCAATTACCACAAACTTTGTCAAACTTTTTTCAAGCATTTTTGGATTCTGCTGTTGGCGTTTTGTGTTGCGGCAAAAACGGAGTTTAGTTTTTGTAGCATTTGTGTTTTCCGCCCCGCAACAATTTCTCTTCGTCTAACAGCCTACACCACATCACATATAAAGTTCAATGTAAAATTTCTCGTCTGTAATATTGATAAGTGTTTTACGTGCATTTCTGTGCACAACACCGGACAGGCTCATCATGCAACTGATGTTATGCAATTGTTTTACTTATTTTTTTTTTTGGATTTTTGCATTGGTTAACTTCAGATCGTCTTCAATTGGTTTTCATGAAAGCGTACATACGCCTGTTTACAAGTAAACCGCTTCATTGCGAAAACCAGACTTAAACACATTTTGTAATTCGGCATCATCATCATCATCGTCGACATCATGATCAACGCTATCATTGTATTGTTGTCTGTGGCTGACGGAGTCTATTTCGTACGCAAAACATGTTTTCTATTGAAATCGAAAGTGTTCGTACTCAACTACTGTATAATCGAAATGTGTGTTACGCATGCTATAGTCAGATTTTGGGTGCGAATTCGAATATGTCGACGGGCATGTGTGAAATAAACGATGAATTCAACAGAAACTTTCAGAGTTTTATGTACTGAACGTGAAGTTAATACAATGATATACATTGTATCATTGAATACGATATTGTGGATATAAGACGTTGTCGAAATCTTATAATATTGGGAATAATAACATGTTGTGTCTAAGTACGCATAGGAGATGATTTGAAAATGAGTTTTTTTTTCGAAAACGATGGCAGTGTGTGGCAATTTGAAATTTCGCAAAATATTGAACACAAATACAGTTCGTAAAAGTGCGAAATCTATGTAAGAAATAGTAATAGATAATATTTTGTAAGCATTTCAGTGTATAAGAATGCTAACACATCATTGCGCTTGTGTCTTAAGTCTTTTGTTTTTAAGGAATATGTGAGCATAAACAACATTACACCAGAAGCGCACAGCTCACAGAATGAGATCGACATAACGTCCAACATATTTACATAGTCTTACCACCAATTTTCGGACCGCTCCAGAAGTGTACGTAAAGCCGTGAGTCTATTTTCGATTAAACAATCTAAAAGTCGTATGCGAAGTTTAATTTTGCTGTTTTTTATTTTACGCATCGACATGATATGAAACTAGCTTTCTTACCCGGCGTTGCGCGGATTTATTTTTCCCTATTCCCCTACTTCGAATGCTCTTGATGGTAAAAAAGAGTACTAATTGATAATTTTAAAGTATAGTTAGCGTGGACAGTACCACGCCCGTTTGTCCTATCATGGCCTAGTATAGCCATATATAAATGTTTAAAAATGCGACAGTTTGAAACTATGCTTATTAAGCAGGAAAATGTCAAATATTTTACATACATAATTTTGAATTTTAAGTTTAGCTTATTTATCGGAGCGTTAAATAAAACACAGCATTAATACCACGAAATATGTTTTGAAATCGGATATACATACCTATATCGAACTTCTTGATCTAGCAAGATATACTGACATAAGGACATAATGAAATGAAATGTTCTTATTTCATATTGATACCTAAGACCGCTTCTGGGCGTTTCAATATTGATCAATATTCCCTTGTCTGAGTCTTGGTTGGTCCCATAGTCATATATGACAAGAACAATGTGATATGTAAGACATTTGGCAAAACGGATCTAAGAACATTTGGAGATGCCAGCATATTTATATTTAAGTTTTGTCCTTGAAGTTTATCCCATATCGTTCTTTCAACATAATTCTGAATTCGTGATATATTTTAGAACTTTCTGAACAAATCCACCATTTCTAAATACATTTTTTGCAATTTCAAGCAAATTTTTTGGGAGCTATTTCATCTGTCAATTGATATTTTCTCATTGTCAAATAAACACCAATGGAGTAACACCCAACGAATTTCTAAGTGAGGGGTATTTTATTTTGTACACAATATGGGTATAATTTAATTTTATTCCAAACGTAAAAAAGGACATTACAAAGATAGGATAGGGCGATCTTTCAAAAAAACTGTGTCAACATTGTTGGTTACTTCAGTTTCATCGCTCGGAATTATTTCGAATGAAATATTTTCTTTAAATTGAGTTTTGTTAGGTTGTTATTGCATCATTTGTTAGCTCGTTACAATAACGTTTGTGTCTTAAATCGTTTGTTTTTTGTTTTTCGTTCGTTTCGAGAATATACAAATATTTGATCAAATATTAAAATAAAACTTACATTTTCACCAACCAAGCGTTGTTTAACCCATTCATTTTCCAAGCTAGTTTCGAAGGAAACAGAGTCCATACAACGTCTGCGGCAGTAGTTTCTGGCGCTCAACCAATCTTCTTCAACTCCCTTCAAAGCAGGATCGCGCCAAGAGAAGAAATAACTGAATGAAAAAAAACAGAATTTTGTAAGAAAATATTTAAATTTAGGCTATTTAATAAAATTAATACAAAATTTTTGCCAGTAAGGAAAAAATTATAAATAAGTTCTATATTTTTTTTGGTTCAACTGAAGTAAAATATATTTATAATTTATATTTAAAACTCACAGAAAAATAAAAACGATTTTTAATAGTTACATAGGAAATTAAGTATAAAAATCTATAAAAGACAATTCCTTCCCTCTATCAAAATTTGCTGTTGCAGATTTTCCACAAAGATTTTCTAGCCATACAACTTTTTTATATGGAGCATTCAGCTAATTTTTGCACAAAATCGGATGGAAATCGCGATAGTGTTAATGAGTCCTTGAGTTTCAAAATTTTGGTTTTATTCGGTTTATAATATTTCTTTGACCCAAAACTATTCTTTACTAAAGTCAAAAATGAAGTATGACATGGTTTTAGGTAAATTCTTAGAATTATCAGCTAAAATAAAAAGGGACGACATAACTATAAAATAATTCATTACAAAATTTAATATCGATTCGGAAGTGTAACAGTTGAAATTAGCATTTTTTTATAAATAATGAGCCATTTTTAGTTCGCAGTTTGGATATTTAATTATAAGAATGTGATTTACACCGATGTAGTGTAGCAATATGAATAGTTCATAGAATTGTCCATTTTTTATTTGAAGTGATTTTAAGTTCAGCGCCATATTACATTCAAGTCAAACCTATTTTCACAATATCTGCCAAATTGAAATTTAACTCAAATATGTAACTGCAGAGTAAAGTGTCCTTTATATTTGTAGTTAAAGTTTACGTTGGGCAAACATTGTGGGATACTAATAAATGTATTATATCGATTTAAAAAAATATAATCAACGTTTTTTGCTCTAGAGATTTTTACGATTTTAATTTTGGGAATATTTTCTTTTGTTTTTAATAACTTTTCATAGTTTATTTCTTCTCAACTCACCCTTTGCCATCGGGTGTCTTTTCATGTATAACTCGTTGGGCGCACAATTGTGGATTGGGTGGATCTAAGACGCGACCGTTGGAGAACTGTGCCAAACCCACACTCAAAACACTGAACAAACAGATACCGGCCACTACGAAGGCTTTCATTTTGTTAATAAATTCGTTTGTAGTTTATAATTTCAATGAAGAAAAATATAATTTTTGTTTGTTTGTTTGTTTTTTTGAAACACAACACTTTCGTTTTCGTTTTTAGTTTATTTTTGGTTGCTGTTATTCACCACGCACGCGCACAGAAGTAAAGACACAAGCGCCTTTTATTTCTGAAATTCTTAACGTAACGACCGTAATTTATAAAATGACACGGAATTTTTTATGCCTCCCCACTTTATATACGTAAAAAACTCAAAGTCAGTGTTGAGCTGCAAACACTATACGAATTTGAGTGATTGTTGTTGTGTTTGTTGTTGTGGCTTTTCTGGCGAGCCAAAGAAATGAGAGTTCGGTTTGCGGTGAGGTTTTGCTCTTTTTTTTCCAAATACCCCATTGAGTGACTTTTAGTACCGGCTATGTGTGTGTGTGTGTGCATGTATTTGTGAACAATCAATGCCTTTAGGCTTACGTGATATTATGGGCGAGAGATTTCTTTAATTTAAGCAGTTTTTTCGGAAGAAAATATTTGTCACCTTGTTTGTTATTAGCATACACTGAGTGGAAACATTACAATGCTTGTTATGCTTGGCTTCTTTTAAAGAATTTCAAATTATATTTCCCCTCCAAGATGAAGACGTTTTAGCCTAGAGCCTAGGGAAAATATAGTTGTTTTCAATAAAAAAACATCCGGAAAGTACAAATACATTACAGTATTCGATAAAAGAAATTGGAAATCTTTTTTCATTGCACTTATTTTTATTTTTCGATTGCATGCGGTATTTTCGCTTAATCCACAAAAATAAATAAAATAAAAAATGAAATAACATTACAAAAATAATGAACAAAACAACTGCAAAAAAACTTAATAAAATCCAAGTCAAAACGAAACAACCCCCAATATGTGGATAATATTTCATAAAAAATAACTCTGACATGAAATAAGACCCAGAAATAAAAAGGGCCAAACAAATTCCATTATGTATTAATTCATATCAAATAACTTCCAAATTTTTTGGGACTATTTCAAAGTTGTTGGTGGTTATTTCATTTATTCTTTCGGACTTATTTCATAAAATTTTATAAAAAACAAGTAAAAACGGCGTTAAGTTCGGCCGGGCCGAACTTTATATACCCTCCACCATGGATTGCATTCCACAGAGGTTGTCGGTTTTCGTAGAAGTGCAGTAATATTACAGGAAAATAAATTTTTAATATAGCCAAACCAAAACAAATATTGAAAAAATAATTTTATAATTAAATATAATATTTTAATTATTTCAAACCACGCTTATAAGGTAAGGCTACCAATACGTCAATTCAAAAAATAAATATTTTTATATTTATATTCTCAAAAAGCTTAAATGCTATAAATATTGGTAGATAGTGGGTGCTACAGTTGGTTGTATTTCCATTCTATTTTAATTCCAAAAGTAAAAATTTTGAAAATCCATTATCAGACGTACATAGTGCAATATAACCTAACTTTATGATTCAACCAATTTTTTTCGTAAAAGAAAAACTACGAATTTGGAAAAAACTTTTTATTTTGCTTGTCTATGCAGTCAGAGAAATGTATACACCGAATTCCTTGATTCCAGCTGCGTCCATTTGGTTGGTACCATTTTTACCCCTTGACGTTTCTACGCAATTAGAATTTCATCATTCTAGCTGTAGTCGTTTAGTTGGTAGTATTTTTATCCCTTTGTACCACTGTATCCCTTGAAAGTACGAATTTCGAAAAATCTGTTTATTTTCCGTGTCTACACACTCAGAGGAATGTATACTCCGAATTTCATGACTCTAGCTGCGGTCATTAGATTGGTACTATTTTTATCCCCTTTTTTCATTTTAACCCCAAAAAGTACGAATTTTGAAAAATCCGTGTATTTTACTTATCTATGCAATCAGAGGAATGTGTACACCGAATTTCATTATTCTAGGTACAGCCGTACGAATTGGAAAAAATACTTTTATATTATGTATATACTCAATTAGAGGAATGTACACACCGAATTTCGTGTTTCTAGCTGTTGTCGTTTAATATGTACCATTTTTATCCCTTTTTTGCCCCTTTTCACCCCTACAAATAAGAATCACTTTATGGTGCACGTTTTTGCTATAAGGGGAATGCGCATACCAAATATCAAGCAAATATAAACAGACATATTCAAAAAACATGCTCAAATACGCTAAAATATTAGGGATTATTATGGGTATTTTTAGTCCTTGTGAGGGAAAAATTTTTCACTTTGGGCCGATTTCGCCCCATTTCAATCCCAACCGATCTACGACTATAAGACGCATTTATGGAAAATTTTAACGTTCTAGCTCCTTTCGTTTAGATGCTAGCGTGCTTTCAACAGACGGGCAGACGGACGGACGGACATGGCTAGATCGTCTTAGAATTTTGTGACGATCAATAATATATATACTTTATAGGGTCTCAGGTCAATATTTCAAGGTGTTACAAACGGAATGACAAAGTTAGTATACCTCCATCCTGGAGGATGATAAATAAATACGTTTTGGTCTTATTTCAGTTTAATTTGGATTTAGTCCGTTTTTTATTTTTCGGATTTATTTCTTGTGCTTGGGTGGCAGATGGAAGGGGATTATTTAAAAGTTCTGCATTTTATTAAATGAAGTATGAATTATTTCCATCAGTGTTTGATAAATTATAAAAACGAAAAATAATAATAATAGGAAAAAGTATTAAATGTTTAACTAATATTCGTATTAAATTTTCTGAAGATTTTAGTACATATTTCGGGAAGACATTTCTGCATACTTATCACATTTTCATATGATTTTAGTCAAGATTTTGATCAGACATCTGCACGATATATCTTTACGTTCAGATTTCGTTTCGACGTGCAGTCAATATGCTCAGAATTCCCCATGCATCTGAATTCGGATATATATATATATATGACGGATTTATCGGGATGAATAGAAGAATTCTGCTATCGTGTCACCCTCCCATATGTTTTCGGAAAGAAATCTGAAAAAAATCGGTGCAGAATTTGGAAACTTTTACAGAAATTCACAACGAATTCTTTACAATTTCGGGACATTTGGCTGGCTGCGTGGTCTCATGGTTCAGTGTAAGCGTGGTCGAGTTGCAGCATGAAGGTTCTGGTTGAGATTTCTGCCCGGCATATTTGCAAAAAATCAACATCAACAAATTTTCATCATAAATTAGAATTTCAGGCGAAATTTTTCTTCTCCGAACCAAAACGGGAATTAACACCCGGACTATATGAGATGAAAAACCAAGAGAGTCTAGCTTAATTCGGTAATATACCAAAACGAAACCAATAGAAAGTAAGAGTTTATTTCAGACTAGAGAGTTTAGAAATCGTTCTGAATCCGTTCAGATTTAGATTTTGGTCGAAAGATCGAGTTTTTGGAGTCAAAAGATCGCGTTTTGGCGTCGACTTTACTCTTCTAGATTTATACAGAAATCGACTACTTTCAGTTAATAACACAATACTTTTATTGAAGAGACAATTTTCGTATGAAACGAATAATAATTTGCCGGCATTTTTCGTGAAGTTTTGATAGCTAATTATAATCGCGGATTTGTCGGATATCAGTCAATGTCGAATCATTTGGTTAGCTGGGTTTTTACTTGATGCGATTGTTTTTGAGTGATATTGGAAATGTAAGATTGATACTTGTTCGTTTGGGAGAATTATTGTCTTGAAGAGTTTTTTTCTAGAAACAATCGCTGCGAAGTCAGTCGTCACAGTCGAGAAACCATGATAAAGAATTGGGCATTACACAATTTTCAATTGTAATTCAAAAGACACCATTTGAAATTGCAATAATGTCAATTGAAATTCAAAAATTCTATTTGAAATTCAAAAAATATCAATTGAAATTCAAAACTCTTCATTTGAAATTCAAAAAATATCAGTTGAAATTCAAAACTCTTCAATTGTAAAACAAAACTCGTCATTGAAATTCAAAAATTTCAATATGAAATTCAAAAATGTAAACAAAACTTTTTAAGCAAAATATACATTAGGTGGGTGCCATTTATTTATTTCTAAAAAAAATTTGAATATTCTCAAGTTTACGAAGCAGACTTAATGAACTGGTAAACTGATAAACAGATAATAAGTATAAATATGTACATTTTTTGTAATTTCGTATATATTTTAAAACTTTTACCAGAATGAAAATTGGCTTTCGTTCGGAAATTATTGATTGGTTTCGAACATATTTAATAAATAGACACTGTTCGGTATTTTTAGATGGTTTCTATTCAGATACTTATATTCCAACTTCTGGTATCCCAAAAAGAAGTGTATTGGGTCCGTTGTTATTCAATATTTTTGTTAATGATATTAATTGTTGTTTTTTTAATTCCAGGCGTCTTATGTATGCTGATGATCAAAAGATTTTCAGGGATATTCGTTCTTTTAGTGACATACAATTATTGCAAGATGATGGTTATTGATAGTTTTTCCCATAATGGTCTTCCAGTTAACTATTCTAATGTCTACATATGACTTTCCACAGATGTCGTAATCCAACAATTTCTCAATACAATATTTCAAGTCATAATTTGGATGTTGTGATGGAAAAACTTGATTTAGGTTTTTTGTTTGACTACAAGTTGTCAGTCATCTAAATTATATTATCTCTAAGGCTTATTCAGTTATGTATTTCATACGTAGAAATACTGCTGAATTTAAGATCCTTATGCGAAAAAGGTTTTATATTGCTCTTTTGTTCGATCAAAAATTTAATATGTTTTTTCATTTGGAGCCCAAATGCTTCAGTACATATGTAGTAATCGTGTTGTGAAAGATCAGAAAACGTTTATTAAGTTTGTTTTAAACTCTTTAAACTTTTCTGCACCAATTCCATCGTACGAAAGTAGATGTTTACTTCTTTCTTTAAAATCTTTGGTCTCTAGAAGAGATATAGCTTCACTGTTGTTTTTACATGGTATTATAAATGCCACTGTGGATTGTCCAGAGTTAATTTCTCTCATTCAGTTTAGTGCGCCGTCACGATCTTTGAGACATTACTACCCTTTTCATGTCGATAGACATTTTTTCTAATTATGCTTCTAATGAATCCTTAATTAGATCGACGAAACTTTATAATACTATTTGTGAATTTGTAGATTTTACTATTTCTAGTCTTATCTTAAAAAAATTGTTAAATAATATAATTAATTAAATTTATTATCGTTATTAGTATAATATTATTATTGATTTGCAATAAACTGCTGGTCTGTAAGGAGTTATTTCCATAGACTTAATAAATGTAATAAATAAATCAATAAATATAACGGTATATAAGTTGAACAAGATTTAATTTTATCTATGATAGGAACAATTGTGTGGGAAGAAGGAAATGGGAAAAGCATAGTTATAGCAGCTTTATTTTAACCAAAGCTTATGCCGATTTATATGTGGGGGTACCAGAAGGGGATAAATAAATGCTACCCCACCTATTATACATTTTGCATTGTTTGCATTTTTGAATTTAAAATGGAATAATTTTTGAATTTCATTTGACGAGTTTTGAATTTCAAATGACGAGTTTTGAATTTCAAATGATGTCTTTTGAATTTCAGTTGACGACTTTTGAATGTCTGTCTTTTTAATTTCAAATGGTGTATTTTGAATTTCAAATGGTGTCTTTTGAATTACAAATGAAGAGTTTTGAATTTAAATTGACATTTTTTTTTTTGAATTTCAGGTGTCTTTTTGTCTTTTGAATTACAATTGAAAATTGTAGCGAGATAGAGGGAATTATTTTTAAATTTCCAGTGATTTCCCAGGAACTTCCGTTTCCAAAAGATATATACGAGTATCGTCGTTTTTAAACTTTCATCTGAATTAATGTTGTCCCTCTTTTGTAGCTTTACGAAATGACATGACTGTGCGCGTATTTATAAAATAAAGAAAACGATATCAATATTTTTGCACCACCCTGTGCTACATATATTAACATATGTACGAGTATGTCAATTAATAGTGCATTTGGGAGATTAATGTAGTGTTGGATCAGTTCAACGATTCATTTCTCTGCAGTCCGTTTTTTTTTCATCTTTTTTTTTCAAAAACATGTTTTTCTTTTCTTTGGTGCTTTTCTAATGGTTTGTAAATTATAGCCGGAAGATTTATTTTTTGTTTATTCCTCCTTTGTTTTCATGTTTATCAAAACAAAACAAAAACATTATTTTGTTTTCGTTTTTCTGCTTGCTTATTAAAATGCATTTATGCTGCTGTTTTTCTCTGTTCGCTTGATGCTGATTTTTCCACACGAACATTTTCTCAGTTTTGTTTACTTCGTCTAGCCAGCCATTCGGGCATTGTTTAAATATTTATTCAAGTTGAAGTTTAACCATAATTACTGTTTGCTGTTTTCGTTTTGAATTTGGCTTTGGCCGAGCGTTGTAAACAGAAATCATTATGTAATATTTGTTTAGTTAACAACAAAATTGTCACCATACGATGGAGTTCGAGAAATATGCTCGCTTTTAGGTTAAGATTTTGGACGAAGAAGTAGATTTGGTTTCGAAATTGCTACATAATAATTGTTTTGCGCAATGTTTGCCGCCGGCCTGTTATTGCATTTTCACTTCATTCGTATTTGTTTATGGGTATACGAAAAGTATTTTATTGATCTTAAGCCGTAGCCGATCTCTCTTCTGAAATTTGTTTAATTCTCATGTTTGTTTCTTTAGTCTTTAGGTTATAATTATAGTTTATAGTTTGTTGCGTTCCCAAAGTAAAAAAATGTTCATTATTTCAATTTATATTGATTGTTTTTTTCGTAATTGAGAGAATAATAACCGATCGAGCTTATTTAATTCAACTTCACAGCAACTATGACGAATTTCAATGTTCCAAACAAGCAGTTCCAAGCAGTGCACACTGGTCCCAAATCCATTTTTTATGGCATAAAGTCGAAAAATAAACATACAGTCTTGTAATTTTGCACATTTGCTAGACATATCATACGAAAAAAATAAAAATAAAATTGGGCCGATCGGACCACGCCCACTACCACCTCCCATATAAACTCAATATATAACCAACATAATTATCACCCTTTATTGGTACAGGGTTACCAAAAACAAAATTTTATGAAAGCTTAAAGAATGAAGAGTTGTTGATTTTCACGAAATGTGTTTTTCTAAATATTATTACAAAAGCAAAATATAGCATACAAATAGTATACTTTAAACTGCAATTTAAATAATTATTTCAAGAAATAAAGTAAAATGTATACATATGTACAATAAAGTGAATGATGTTGTATACTATTTTAAAGGTACTTTCAATACCTTTTAAATAAAATATTGATGGGTCTCGTACACAAAACTAATTCAGAGATATAATCATATATATGTCTATGGCTAATCAAAAACTGTGCTAAAATAAAATGACAATTTTTGGAGTTTGCCGAAAAATGCTGTCGAGACATTAACTCCACCATAAACTACAACCTCAGACGAACACTTTCACATTTACACTTTGAGTCAAGTTGAGTCATACATATAACTTTTGGTCCACGACATTTATAGATTATGTTCTCCACAAATCACAAAATTACAATACCTATGAATACTTACAAGACCACAATAATCATAAAATGTTAAATATAATTTTTCATATACTAACTCTTGCCGTAAATTTTCATAATATAGTCACTTTATTATTTTCTTTTTAAGTCTTGATTTTAATTAATTTGTAAAACTGCTTTATATCAAAATTAATCCCACTTTTTTTGAACCGCAAAGTTTAAGTACCATTCAGGCTTCTGGTGTTGCCACCTAATTTTCTACAGCATATTTTCTTGATTGCTTGGAGTGTTGCCATAAAGAAAATATATACACATTTACCACTTTCCAATTTTAATTTTTTTGAATTTCTGCCAAAAAATGGATTTGGGACCATAGTGCAGTGTAAGTACGGTGTGTAAAATATTAAGTAAAAAATATTTTAATATTGAGTGTACTAATTTGTATAATAATTGAGTTATTCATACAAATAAATAAACTATTGTCTGTGTAATAAATTGCATACAATAATTTATGTACAAAGAAATATATATTTAATAACATTATTATTTTTTTACCAAAGTTCCAATTTTCGACGAAGATATCTTTATTATGTATACCCTCCTTTTGGAAATATCAAGCGAATTGCAATATTAATTCGCGCTTTTTTTCCAAAAAAAAACCTACATTATTTTTTAAAATTTAAAATTCTTGGGATTTATAGGTTTTGTTTCCCTTTTCCCTGGAAATTAATCCGGGAATCTCTGGACGTATGACAATGTAATTTTTGCACATGCCAGTTAATTAAGATATTGACTACTGATATTCATCCCATGCAGATTCTCTAAACTTGTGGCACTTGAGAGATTTTTCGAAATTCGTACTTTTAAGGGATATAATTAAAAAGAGGGATAACAAGTAAGAAGGCGTTAAGTTCGGCCGGGCCGAATCTTATATACCCTCCACCACGGAGTGCATTCCATAGTATTACCAGCAGATTAAAGGATGTCGACTTTACATGGAAGCACAGTACCATATTACGAAAATTTTGATATTTGTATGCACATTACAATATTTGTTTACTATTTCAAACTATAATCTATACTTATGCGCACTGTTTAAAATCGACTACTATTTATAAATAAAATGCTGAAATTGTGAAAGTGAACATGCCTAAATATTAGGCGATTGTCAGTCGTCATTAGAAAGAAGCATTTTCAGATACAGACAAAGTGATAAGAAAAGTATAAATTTTAAAGATATCCCCATTCGCCCCATAGTCAGAATGTATACATCGAATTTCATGATTTCACCTTCAGCGTTGGTAAGTCCCATTTTTATCCCTCTTTTTAATTATATCCCTTAAAAGTACGAATTTCGAAAAATCCCTCTATTTTACGTGTCTATGCAATTAAAGGGATGTACACACCGAATTTCATGATTCTAGCTGTTGTCGTATCATTGGTACCATATTTTATCCCTTTTTGTCCCATTTATTTTCTTTGTGGTGCTTCCAAGCTACAAGAGGAATGTGCGCAACAAATTTTGACTGTATGAAAATAAGAAATTTAATTAATAAGCCAATGCTACCAATATTTGTATTATATATATATATATGTAATGGATATAATACTTCAATTCATAAAGTAAATATAAGGGAGCAATCATAAATACCCTAACTATTGGGGGATAGAGAGTGTATTTTCAGCTACAGTCGTTCGGTTGGTTGTATTTCCATCCTATTTTAATTTCAAAAGTATAAATTTTGAAAATACCTTATCTCTCACGTACGCAGTATAAGACAACTTCATGATTCTACCATTTTTTGTCGTAAAAGCAACAAAATAAAGTACGAATTTGAAAAAAAATATTTTACATGGCTATGCAGTCAGAGGAATGTATACACCGAATCCCATGATTCTATCAGCGGCCATTTTGTTGGTACCATTTTTATCCCCTTTTTCCAACTTTGCCCCCTCAAGAGTACGACTACCTAAAATCTCTTTATTTTACGTATCTACACAATTAGAGGGATGTACACACTGAATTTCATCATTCTAGCTGTATTCGTTTAGTTGGTACTATTTTTATCCCCTGTAGCCATTGTATCCCTTGATAGTACGAATTTGGGAAAAACGTTTTATTTTTCGTGTCTACGCAGTCAGAGGAATGTATACTCCGAAGTTCATGATTCTAGCTGCGGTAGGTACTATTTGGTAGGTACTATTTTTATCCCCTTTTCCCATTTGAACCCCAAAAAGTACGAATTTTACAAAGTTCTTTTATTTTACGTGTCTACGTAATCAGAGGAATGTATATATCGAATTTCATTATTCTAGGTGCAGCCATTAAGTTGGTACTAATTTTATCCCTCTATCCCCATGTAACCCCTTAAAAGTACGAATTTATAAAAAATACTCTTATATTATGTATCTACTCTATTAGAGGAATGTACACGCCAAATTTCGTGTTTCTATCTCTTGTCGTTTGAAAGGTGCCATTTTTATCCCTTTTTGTCCCATTTCGCGCCCTACAAATAAAAATCACTCTATGGTGGCCTTTTATGCTATAAAGGGAATGCGCATTGCGATTATCAAGTAAATACAAGCTAATATGTTCAAAAAACATGCTGAAATACTCACATTATTTTCAGTCCTTGTGAGGGAAAAATTTTTCCCTCTGGGCCGATTTCGTCCACTTTCAATCCCAACCGATCTACAACCATAAGACACATTTAGGAAAAATTTGAACCTCCTAGCTCATTTCGTTCGGCCGCTATCGTGCTTTCAACAGACAGACAGACGGACAGACGGACATGGTTATATCGTCTTAGAATTTTACCACGACCCAGAATATATATACTTTAGGGGGTCTCCGATGAATATTTTAAGGTGTTACAAACGGAATGACAAAGTGAATATACCCCCATCCTGGAGGTGGAGGGTATAAAAATATACAACGGTGTGTGAGAAAAGTCAAATTTTAGTATATAATTTTTGTGAGAATTTTAACTACAAATTAAAATTTTCATGATCTACAACTAGATGATCCCATGGCATTCCAGAGTTCTAATAAAACTAGTTCTACTACTAGCTGATGTCGCCATACAACGTTTATTAAAAATTCAAGATGACCTCGAATATATAGCGACGGGATATGTTCCCAATGTAAAAGATATGAGAATGCCGTGAATTTAATTTTAGGACACATATATGGTCCACTTAGGGTTCATAAATAGACAGCAGATTTGTATGCAAAATCATATTTTGAACCGACTTTACTCAAATTACTTTCATGATAACAATTTAAAAAAGTAGATATAACCAATTTTATATTCCACAGAGTGTTGTAGGATATAATCAAGAGATGTGTGCACGGTATGGTTTGCGACATGCATTTATTTGCACGCTTATGCTATTAAGCTTAAGCTATTTGTTTTCATGAACGGTAACAGTGTGAAGGCAATAACTCGAAAAAGAAATTTATGTTTTACAGGAAGCCCTGAAAGAGTAACTCGGTGATGCATGTAGGACTATTAGTTGAGGTTTCGATTCCACTTCACCTATATTATAATATAAATAATCGCTGTAAAGAGTTTTCCAATAAGGACAACTTTTTTAATAAAACGCAAACCATTTGAGATATTTCCAAAACTTTATGAACGACTTGAAATACAATCAAAACATTTACGAATGGAACTAGACTTCGTTCATATGGCCACCGCGGGCTCGTCGGCAGCGGTCGATTCGTTGGACACAATTTTCGATGACTCGGTTACACTCAAGCATATTTTGCTTATTGACGAACCCATTGTGCCAAAAATGAGTTTCGTCACTGAAGATGATTTTGCGATGAAATTCATCATCTTGGCGCATCATCTCCAGAGCCCAATCGGAGAACGTACGTCGCGTCAAATGGTCCATCGGCTTCAATTCTTGAGTCAGCTTGATCTTGTATGGGCGTAAACCAAGATCCTTATGCAAATTCCGCCATGAAGTAGTCTTGGCGATGCCCAGTTCTTGAGAACGCCGCTGAATCGACTGATCTGGATCGTTTGCTACAGACGCCTTAACGGCCGCAACATTTTCATCACTTCGACCATCACTGGCATGGCAGCATCACACAACGAAAATGTAGACTCAAATTTTTGCACTAAACTTGTTATTGCTTGTCTACTGGGGCGAGAATAATGACCGAAAATTGGAGTTAACGCTCTTAAAGTTGCCGTCACCGTCTCCGAATTACGGTGGTACATTTTTTTATAATTTGCATACATTGTTTGTTTCTGTACTTTACCATGATGAAAATGTTGAGTTTACTGAAAAAAGGAAAGTAACAGATGATCAGTGAAATAGTGCGTTCACAGATTAAATTCAAAGTTATCAAGTACCTATTGGAAAACCCTTTACTTACAATCGAATTATATGCAAATTCAATTAAATCTTTAAACTACATAATCTTAGAAACAAAAATTCGTATATATATATTAGACCGGTCCTTATTTCTTTTTTTTCGAATTCGTATGACGGCAAGCGCTAAAACTTCTCTATTTGAACCTTGATTGGACAATTTTTAGGCGTGCCCCCGCCAACAATTGTTTGTCATTAAAGTTAGTTACTATCATATAGGGGAAATTATCACCTTTGGTGATCTTTTTTTGACATAACTCGAGAACCACTAGTCCGATTTTGTTTAAATAAATTGAAAAATGAAAAATTCCTTTAAAATGTGTATATATAGCGTTTTTCTATATAATCAACAGTTTAGCCGGTAAAAATAAATGTATGAAGAAAATAAATATTTTTTGCCTAAAATATTAATATTTTTATTTTTTAAATTCATAGAAAATCCAAAACGAACAAATACATTTTAAAATTAAAAATCTAAAGCGATGACAACCAAAAGACTTCGATCGGATGATGACATTATGTTAATTGGCGTAATGGACCACCAAATTACTGGAGCTAAATTACCAGGAAGAAAACAAGTGCTACAAGTTTTATTTTATAATTTAAGAATAGTTGGCTTAAATTTAAGACAAAGTTCTAGATTAGTTGTTGCTGAGGTCAGCACGTTTTGGCAAAAAGCACGAATTCCAACACACCATGAAAAACACTGCATTGAGAAGCTGGAAAAATTATACAACAAGTGGAGAGATATTACAAAGCATCATGGTCGAAAAACAGAATGTCAAAACAGGAAAGAAACTGAATTTCAAGATAAATTAGATGATTTATTCGATATCGCACATGCAAACGCGTTTGAATTAATTAAAATACAAGAAGACAAAGAGTTCTTAAAAAAGCAACGAGAAAAAGGAAGACCAGGTTGTATGCTAGGAACGGATAAAATTGTAATGCAGAAAGAAAAGCGAAAGGCAGTCCAGAAAGAACAAGAAAACCAGCGTCGAATAAAAGAAGATGAACGAAAAGAGTTATATGAACAACAGATTCAAAGAGGTATACAATTAAATATTCTATCTTTTAAGCAAATCAGAATTATTGTTGTAAAACAGGTATGATTGACATTGACGAAGAAAACGATATTGAAGTTGTAGCATCAACATCAATATCTGTATCAAATCCAAATCCAGGTATATCAGGTATCTCCAGAGGTAAAACAATTTTTTTTACACCAAGACTGCTTTCAACTTTGGATAAATGGAAAATCACAGATGGTGCTGCAGTTCATATCCTAAGCGCAACTGCTGACGCGTTGGGCTATGATATCGAAGATCTTATACTAAATAGATCATCAATTCGTCGAATGCGTCAGAAGCATCGTGCAACAACAGCAAAAAACATTGCAGCAAACTTTGATGTAAGTACTGTAATGTGGGGTTTCCCTATGCTTCTTTTTTTATGTTTTGAGTATAAATTAAGAAACTTGAGTTTTTATTTCCAGATTCCACGTAGTTTTGTTTTGCACTGGGATGGTACAATGTTACCAGAAATTAGTGACAGGGAAAAAGTTGACCGCTTGCCAATCATAGTCTCATCTCAAGGTATCGATAAACTACTTGGCATTCCAAAGTTAAAATCTTCGAGTGGAAAAGAAATATCAGATGCCGTGTTTAATTCAATAAATGAATATGAAATGCTTGATCTAGTTCAAATAATCTGCTTCGACACAACTGCTCATAATACAGGAGTTCAAAGCGGTGCTGCTGCTCTGCTTGAAGGAAAACTAGGTCGCGATTTATTATATTTTCCCTGCAGACACCATATTTACGAGTTGTTGATCCGTAAAGTGTTTGAAATTAGAGTGGCTACTACAGCCGGTCCAGAAGTGCTAATTTTTAATCGCTTTAGCAAATACTGGATTAATATTGACAAATTAAATTACAAGAGTTGTTTAGAAGATGAACACATTATTACAGTATTGACTGCTGAAGAACGTGGAACAATTTTAAATTACTGTCTAGATAACTTAAAACAAGCTCATAGCAGACGCGACTACAAAGAATTATTGCAATTAGTTGTCACTTTTCTTGGTGGTACGGTGCCGAATTTTAACACCTTTCGTATACCTGGTGCAACTTCTCATGCTCGATGGATGTCAAAATGTATTTATGCACTTAAAATGTATTTGTTTCGTAATGAATTCAATATGACCAACCAAGAGTTAAACGGTATACGTAGTGTCTGTCTGTTCGTAGTTCGTATTTATGTAAAAGCCTGGTTTGGATGCACTAAAGCAATTGAAGCACCAAATCAAGACTTAATTAAAAATATTATGGCTTATCCTGAAAGGGATATAGCTCTTGCTTTGCTACAAAAAATCAGCAATCATTTGTGGTATTTGTCGGAAGAAGCAGTCGGTCTTTCATTCTTCGATCCTAATGTAAGTGTTGCAATAAAAAAAATGGTTCAGGCAATTAATGTTGAAGCAAATACAGAAAAATGCAAGCGAATAATAACTAATCCAACAAATATCGGCACATTTGCGCAAAAAGATTTAAGCGATTTTGTAAATTCCAATACACACGCATTCTTTGATCGTTTAGAAATTTCAAAAGAATTTTTGCAAGTCGATCCATCGGATTGGAATGAAAGATTTGACTACGCTCACGGATCACAAATTTGTAAAAACCTATCTGTAGTGAATGATGCAGCTGAAAGAGGCGCCAAATTCATTACAGATTATAATAATAAATTAACCCACAACGAAGAGGAGAAACAATTCCTTTTTCAGGTGGTTAAAGAATATAACATGCATTATCCCACTTTTAAAAAGACTTCACTATTAAATTAAAATAATATTAATGTTACTATGAGTATGTAATTAATAAAAATATTTAAGTTTATTCTTAATTTTCAAATAAATGTAAATAAAATAAAAAATATATATATTTTTGCCTTATTTCTCATAATAAAAACAAAAAGGTGCTTGGGGCACGGCTAAAAATTATCCAATCGTTGTCAATTTTTTTTTATGCTTTTTGGGACTAAAACGAATATTTTTAGCGCTTGCCGTAACATATATTCGAGAAAATAAATTTGTCCATATAAATAAGGACCGGTCTAATATATATATACCTCGGATAATTACAAAAAATCTCAAAATTGGAATTGTATTCAAATGAGTAAGAAAAACACGACTCAAAAAAAAAAATACAATTCATATTAATCAATATCAAAGAAAGTCATAAGAGGGTGTGAGATATTTGTACTGAGTAGTCTTCATTCATATGTGTGTCGTTTTGATTATCAAAAAAATTAACAAATATTCACATAAAAATCAAAGACCAATAACTACTACGCAATATGTGTTAAATGGGATGATTTCTTCTCAACGATCGTTGCTAAAATAAAACAACGGTGAACAAGTAACATGCGTTTCGAGTAAATACGGATGTATGTCTTTATTTCACAATTTCATAAAGTAAGAAATGAAAACCAAAAATGTATTAAAAATATTTTAATAGTGGGATGGGCGCTAAAGCATGCAAACAATTTCTTTCTTTTCTTTTTTTTTGGGTTCGAAATAGCAGCTTCACACTGACTTGTATGTATGAACGACTCTGTGTAACTTGTTCGGATAACAAGTGAACAATGGCTACAAAAAAACGAAAACTGTAAAAACTACAAAAATTATGACGATATTTTTTCGGTTATAAAACAGGCAGAAGAGATGCTGTTGTTGTGGTGACGACAAATTGTAAACAAAATAAGTAAAATGCCGTTAAGTTCCAAAAGTTCCGGGCCATGGGGTGCATTACACTAGATGTACATCGTTATTTAGTCTAAGTTCAGTATCTATTTAGAGAAAATCTTACCGTTAAAATCAATATTTTATCGCCCTAATGGATATATTGTTCAACCGATCTTAGTCAAATTGTATATATGTCAGTCTTTTTATACTATTTGATTCAAAAATATAGCAGATGGGTTAAGATTTTGATATAGCCGTCATATATGAGTTATTATATTCCAAACGGTACCATTATCTTACATCATTTGCTTGTATTACTTCGAAAGTTGGTGTATGTATACTTCTCTAAAAAATATTTTATTCGTGTTTCAAGAAAAAATATAAAAAATCACGAATCAGAAGTGGGGAAAAGTATTAAATGGGCACAGGGTATGTTCGTGGAATATTTCGGCGATTTTGTGGGGATATTCGGATATTCTCCTGGCTCAATAACTTTTTATTATCTATATTTTAGAAAATGCAAATTTATTTACATATCGCTCATTTACTACAAGAGTGACATAACTCAAAAAAATCGATTTTGCAGAAAACACGTTAAAAGTTTTCAATTTACTCACACCTTGCAGGAAAAAAGCGACTTACTCAATTCTCATGCTGTCAATATATATGATATTAATTTTTACATAAGTTGGGGCATTATATAAAAAGTAATTCTGCATGATTAACTCAAAAATCACGTTTTTTGAGTTACGGCACTCTTGCATTAAATGAGCGATATGACGAGGTGACATTTATTACTTTATTATGATTTTTGGTCTACAATAAATAGAAGGCTTTGCATCAATTTTTCAACGGAACCTCCGAACAGAAGCACTGTAATAAAGAAGCACTGCAAAGAAACTGCAATAAAGATTTGAAAATAAATTATTATAAAGTAACCTATTTCTAGGTTGGATGAATACAATTAAGGAGGGTCTAAATCCCTATAAATATTCGCTGTCATCCAACAAGATACCATTGGTATATATATCAATTAGCTGAACCCCGACCGCTTCACCAGGCTACAGACATACATTTTGAATTTATGTAAAATCGGACCATAAATATGAACTTTCGTCATAAATCCACCACATACATATTTTTTTTTTAAACAAATATGTATATATTCAGAATTTCAGTTAAATTAGTCCATACATTCAAAATTTCGATATAAATAACCCCAGCTGCACCTACCAGGTCCAAACTATATATAAATCTAATAGGGCACCAACCGAACCTATGGTGTGAATGTGGTTTCTATAGCTCTTATCGTTAAGATCTGAAAAAAAACAAACAAAGTTACAAACTCAGATTCATTATACCCAGCACCACTTCGTTTTTATATAAGTAAGTTTAAGCCAAATGTTTGTAACACCAAGAAATAATCGGCCAAGGTCATAACGCCCAATTCGATAAATGTGATAAAGCCTAATAATCAGCATATCGCCCATAATGTCCAATAAAAATGTCAGAAATAAATTATTTGGGCTTTCTGACGCAAAATTTGGGCTTTATGACAATTTTGTAAAATGAATAATACTCAGAAACCCATCTGAATGAAACTGTTGTATAACAGTTATGTGTTTTGTATTGCTAGAGGCGAAGTCGAATAGGAGCATCCCCCAACTCGCTTTTTCAGTTATCAATAATTTATAAAGTGTAGTATCGTCCACTCAAAAAGAATTTGGGTACGATCCTGAAACCAGATATACCAGCCATAAAGGAGACTATGAATTGTTCAACAGACTTCAACAGTCTAGCTACGAAATGTTCTCAGTTGTCTGATTTGTAATTTGCAAGGTCCAAAAGAGTGTTTCGTTGGCCGTGATCGTCTTAGTTTCGTTTCGAGTCCGTGATTATTGTTGATAGAAGTGAATAGTGAATTAATTTATTAGCAGCTCGGTTTTTAATCAGACAAAATGGAGTCGCTAACTTTTGAGGTTGATTTATTTGATTAAAACCGGCTACGCAGTGTAAAAGTTTTCTACGTTGCTGGCCCACGGCCGGAATTAAAAATGTTCTCCTATGAAGTATGTCCAAAGCTGGCTATGCAAAGTAAAGGTTTTCTACATTGGATTAAAGATTTTCTCCTATGGGATATGTCCAAAACCTATGCAAAGTAAAAGTTTTCCGGTTTTGGACATACCTCATAGGAGAAAATAATTCATCCCGGCCGAAGGCTGACTACTTTTAAATCATGAGGGTTTTGGGCCATATGCCGCAATTTTGGGTTTTATGACCGTGGTCCGTGGGTTGGGCGTTTCTTATTTGGGCGTTTGTCACAATGCCCAAACGCAACGATATATTGCCCAAAAAATCGATAACTTTTATAACAGCACAATCAACGCATCGTTTTTGGGCTTTATGACATTTTCAATTTGGACCAAGTAGCCTTCAGCCGGAATTAATTATTTTCTCTGCGATTTTCTCCTATGGGATACGTCCAAAACCGGCTACGCAAAGTAAAGGTGTTGTACGTTGCCGGCCTTCGGCCGGGATTAAAAATTTTCTCCTATGGGATATGTCCAAAACCGGCGACGCAAAGCAAAAGTTTTCTGTTTTGGCAGCCTTCGGCCGGAATTAAAGTTTTTTTTTGTAAACCTTTACAATGCTTTGGACATACCTCATAGGAGGAAATCTTTAATCCCGTAGCCGGTCCAAAACCCCATAGGAGAAAATATTTAATCTAAAAACGCAAAAACCCATTACAATGCGTAGCCGTTTTTAGACATACATCACAGGAGTAAATCTCTAATCCCGTCCGAAGGCCGGCAACGCAGAATTTTTTTTTTTGCGTAGCCGACTTTAGACATAGGAGAATATCTTTAATCCCGTCCGAAGGCCGGCAACACATAAAGTCTTTACTTTGCGTAGCCGACTTTGGACATACCCCATAGGAGAAAATCTTTAATCCCGGCCGCAAGAACACTTTTACGGTGCGTAGCCGTCTTTGGACAATCCATTATAGGAGAAAATCTATAAGCTCGGCCGAAGGCCGGTAACGCTGAAAACTTTTACTTTGCGTAGCCGGTTTTGGACATACCCCATAGGAGAAAATCTTTGATCTCGGCCGAAGGCCGGCAACCCAAGAAGTCTTTACTTTGCGTAGCCGACTTTGGGCATACCCCTTAGGAGAAAATCTTGAATTTTATGAAAATGTCATAAAGCCCAAAAGAAGGCCATAAAGTCCAAACTTTGCGTCATAAGGCCTAAAGAAGTTTGTTGGGCTTTCTGACATTTTGGTTGGGCGTTGTGACGTTTTTATTGCCTAAATTTGGGCGATATGCCGATTATTTCGACTTATGACATTTATCGATTTGGAACCCACATTTTAGATTAGAAGTTGATCAAATTTTGCAGATCATGTTATACTTCAACTAAGAATACCTACTATGAGAGGCAAATATATGGGACTATAACTGTCATACAAATGGGCCCCGTTTTGAAACTATTACCGCTCTTGAACCTCTATCAAATATTGCAGATCATGATGTATTTCAAATAGTAATATTTAAAGGGAACTATACAGGCCCATGTTATGGTACAACCCCAACTGTTGTTATAGGCCACTTACTGCTGTAAAATCTGTATTTTCCATCGGATCTTGATAACATCATAACCAGATCAACTTATATTTAATCTATGAATACCTACCCGTGTTTTCAAATATCCCCCATATAACCACAATTTGCATTATTGCCGCTTTACAATCCTCATATTACATCGGATCTTGGTAAAATTTTCCAGATCATGGATTATTTCACCTACTGTTAAAGTGGACCTATCGGTCGACGTTTTTGATATTGCCCCAAAAAACATGGGTCCTTGTTTTGAACGAGACCTTACTCAAATAGTCCTCCGATACGGTTTTAGACATATTTTTCACACCACGTTATATTTCAGTTAGGTACACTTAGAGTAAAAGTGTAGCATTACGCAAAGCTATAGTCACCGTTCATATGTTCCTTCCGAAATGTTGATGAAAATGAGCTTTATATAAAAATGATCTAAATATATATTTATGTTCCCAATACGCAGCTACAATGAGAGAGGATCACACCTTATTCATCAATTTTTCAATTTTCCTTATATTTCGTTATATTTCAGTTAGGAACACTTAGAGTAAAAGTGTAGCATTACGCAAAGATATAGTCACCGTTCATATGTTCCTTCCGATTTAAAATTTCCTAAATATATCTTTATGTTCCCAATACGCAGCTACAATTTTTCAATATTCCTTAAATTTGACTAAATAAAACACATAGGTTTAGTAATCAAAACAGGCATATACGTAAGGATTGGTGTAGGGTATCAAATAGTCAGTCCCTTCCTTTTAATGTATGTGGGATTAGCTGCAAAACGAATCAAAAATTAAAAAAATTTTCCCCACCATAGTTAAGATTTGTCTGACATAGTTATATAGTATTTATTTTATGGTTTGAAGCGATACCCTAAAACTTCGTCAACAACTCTCGTAAGATTGACATACTGTATGTTTTTTAATATTCTGCTAAACGATGCACGTGATGGATTACTTGCAAAAATTAATGTTAAATTGTCCGTTGTTTTGTGTTTTCTTGAAATCAAAAACGCCCTGTGTCCGTACAGGTGGAAGTGGTTTTATCTTTGATGTTGTGTTGTTATTTCATCGTTTGTTGTTGTTGTTGTTGCCATTGTGTTTACCAAACGTCGTAAAAGCCATGCGCTGTGGCACCATTTTCGCTGAGTTGTACGCGCATTTAAGAGTTTTTTTTGAATATTGCAGAAAATATTTCGGTGAAATTTTTCTGTCTCTGTTTCTTGTCTGCTCGTCTGACTGGGTATGTTTTTACCCCGTTGACCTTGGCTGTGATGCTGTAATACTTATCAATGATTCTTGTACGAGTATTTATGTAATCATTTATTATTTTTAAGCTCACACTAACATTAAAAAATGAATGATGGAGAGGGTAGAAAAGGTGATGGATTTGTGAGAATTGTATGATTTGTATTGTATGTATGGTTTAGACACAAAAGATTCTTTCCAAACTTGTACTTTTAGGGTCACAATGGCAATATGAGGCAGATGGTAACAATCAAACGGAACTACGTGGAATCATGAATTTCAGGCTCTCCTGATTGTGTGGAGTGTTAGGATTGTAAAATGTTAAAATTGGTCGAGGGTATTTAAGCACATTTCTTGAAGATTAAATTTTCCCAATATTTCACCATGAAGCATCACAATTTTTATAAAACAGTAAACATAAGTCGGTGAGTAGGTTGACTTCTACGCAAAGTCGACAGCCTTGAATCGATAATAATGTGAAATGCTCTCCATGCGTGGCCAAGCTTGACGTCCTTTTACTAGTTTTAATGTATTTTCTTTATATATTTTTTTAGTGTTAAATGCGATCTCCAAAATTGAGTCTTCATTGATCTCAGTGACACCATAGGAGGCTTTGACCACCTATGGATTCTCTCAGACGACCTTGATGTCACATTGACGACCTGCCCCGGTCGACAGTGACGGCCACTCTGCTACGTCAGGATGCAGTGGACAAAGAATTGGCTGAAATAAGTTCCAGGGAATTCACCGGAGGTTCTTCCAAAGGTGATGAAACGAAGAACACCTCAGCTGATGCGGAGTCCCTGTGCACATCGAAGCAGAGCAAAGCTACGGAGCAGAAAGGGCAAAAGCGGATATATGCGCTCCTGCGGCATCCTGAAAAGATGCGACTTTGCTCTGCTCTCTGACAAGGAAAAGGCGCTGCTCAGAAGACATCGACAAAGTGTAGCTAAATTCGAAAGAAATTATCCGCACGAGTTTGCCGATCGTCTCCTGATCAGAAACAGATATAAACTTTTAGAAAGATAGTCAGGCAGCACTAAAATCAATCATGTCACTCAACGTCAAATCAAAGCTTTTACTGAGTTGCAAATGCTCGCTAGATGACCTCAGAAACCATGTGATCCGTCTCTGCTGGGTTCCCGGACATAGCAATATCAGAGGGAACGAAATAGCAGATGAACTGACCAGAAATGGTTCATCCATGGAAATCTCGCAAGCCGAAAACTCAGTAAAATCACCGATCGGCGATTTCTATAGACTGATTGAGTCACGCAAATGGGCGAAGA
Source organism: Polietes domitor (assembly GCA_947397865.1). Taxonomy (NCBI): domain Eukaryota; kingdom Metazoa; phylum Arthropoda; class Insecta; order Diptera; family Muscidae; genus Polietes; species Polietes domitor. Next base: position 36,840,351 of record OX377618.1, read on the forward strand.
TGAACTGAACATGGATCAATTTATCAACCTGTAGGATTGCTAGAGCCACTAGGGCTAAAGGCAGACAAACAGAAAACTAGAACTTTATTAAAGATAGTCAAAATAGAGATGCGTACACTCATAGCAATATACACAGGGCACTGTAACATTAGAAGCAGGCTCAGCCGATGGCACATAGGTATTTTGGATCGTGCACATACTAGGTATGTGCCCCTCTCTCTGTGTACGTAGGAAAAAATACCAGGAGATTGTATAATTAGGAACATTGATGAGATTCTCGAAAGACCTGGATTGGATTATGGGTGGCTTTTGATATACACTGAATCTGATACCTATAACAAAGAATGAGAACCATAAGGTATGCCAATGTCGAGCTACCCAGAGGCAATCTCAACTTACTCATAGACCATAACAATTACAAGGAAGAAAGAGCAATACTTGACGTTTAAACAGTCAAATTAAACTCGACTTCCCAACTCCTTATACTCATTTGATCCTTCTATACCACCACAACCCCATTTCTGCTTTTCTCTATCCCTCCACCTCCTGTCTCTCCCTCTCTCTCTCTCTCTCTCTTAAATCATTATCTATTTCAGGTACCAAGGATAAGTACAATGGATCCAAAGGGTCTTCGAGTGCACAAAATGCGAGAGTCAAAATCGAGTTATCGAGGCTAAGTTCAAAAAAGTCAACACAAAATATTTTTGGAAAATTTGTTTGATACATATATTTATATCGTAAAGGGTGATTTTTTAAAAGCTATAGGAATGTTTTTCAAAAAAAAAAACACATAAAATTCAGAAAAATTCATGAAATCTTTATTTGGATCGATAGTACGGTCCATATAATTTAATGTTTGAAGATTATTTCATGCAAATGTTGACCTTGACTGCGCCTCAAATGGTCCATCCGCTTAGTCCAATTTTGGCATTTCCACGTTTTTGAGTAACAGAGGCCCAATTGCTGGGAACGGCGACGAATCGATAATTGATGGTCACCATTAACACTGTCCGATACAGCTGCGATATTTTCTTCAGTTCGCACTCTGCGTAAGCGTGTTGGTGATTTAAAGTCCAACAATGTAAATTTGGTGCGAAATTTAGTCACAATAGCCACTTCAGTGGGTCGATTAAACTGACCATAAAATGGAAGCGCGCGATGAACTTTCTTAACAGAGCACGCATGTTGATAATAAAATTCAATTATTTGCAAGCGTTGTTCGTTTGTAAGACAATTAATGGTTAAATTATAGACCAAACTGAAGATGTTTGACAGTGAAACACAACACGAAACGTGCGTCAGCTGTTTAAACCAGTGTTGCCAAAAAGATAATAGCTAAAAAATCACCATTTAGTTCGCGACAATGTGAAAAAATATTTTTTGTTTATCCCGGCTTAAAGAAAAACAGCCCTAGTATATAAATTTCACACATACTTACATATGTACATAATTCCTGAATGGCAATGATTCGTAGCATTGCCAAACTTCATGGAAGTTTTTTTATTTTCTCCAACATAGTCAATGCTATCTTGTCTTGTTCGCATTGCATAATTTCACTATTTTTACGCTTATTAACAATGCCATTGATGGAGCGCTTGCGCACACTTCATGTAAAAACCAGGCGATCTCAATTATATTAACCAAAGATTGCCAGCTCCCCTCATCCCCATCATCATCATCATCGTCGTCGTCGCTGACGTCGCAATGGGTTAAACATATTTATACGAGTGTATGTTTGAGTTTCTTAAGTACCATGCAAAGATTTGTCGGAAATTGGGTTAAATGTAATGTTGGATGAGAAACATTGGTTTAGTTATCACCAGTTGGTAGTCGTAAATCAATCATTATGTGAAAAAGGGGCCTCAAGGTAATTATTGTTAACAGCACGAAAAAGAGGGAGGGCAATTATTTCCACTCATCATCAGTGATTAATAGGAACGATCAGAGCTGAATTCTTTGATGTGGTCATTGGCAAGCGACTGCTGTTTATAAAATCATATGCGACGGTTGTTACAAGATAACAATAACATAAACTGTGGAGATTAGGCCATGTCGAATGGTGCATATTGTATCCTGATATGTAAAATTACACATTTTTATGATCATGATAATCAATAATTTGTATAATATTTTTTCTTTAATTCATTCACGTTTTATGAATAAAACTAAACAAAAAATGAAACGGAATAGGTTTTGACTGTCTCCTCATTCGGACAAAATAATGAAATTTTACCCATCAACATAAATAGAGTCATAATAATTGCATTTTGGGCACCGGTTTATGGTTTGACTTGTCTGCGTTCAGCTTTGGTGGCTTCCAGTGGTTTCCACACCACCATATCTTTATGGCATTTCAGGGTCACTCTTTAATATTTCTCGACATTGCTGTGGTTATTGCTGCCATTGTTTGTGACAAATTTATTTTGGTACCCATCGTCTGCTGTACATGTCGGCAATAGTTTTGGCTGTGTTATGCTGATAATGGCCAATAAAATATGTGTTATTAATTAAGTTTTGTAAACAATCATGTCTGGTGGCCGAACAATGTACACAGTACATTGGGGAGAGTTTTTTGTGTGTTTTTTTTTTTATATTTTGGGCGTAGAAGTGGGGAATTTGCGAAGGTTAATGATGTTTGAGCATACGTGGCCTTTAACAATATTTATGTTAAATTCATTATTATTTGAAAAGTTCATATAGCTTTACATATTTATAAAAATATTTCACTAAATATTCAACTATTGAGAAGAGTGTATCTGTAAGTTGCTGATTAAACACCAGTTTAATCAATGTTTTTTTAAATAAGAAATTTTACTCCATTAATAATAATTATTAGAGTAAAATGTCCGTCCACTTTTTCGAGCAATGGTCGAATTATTGAACGTTTATAGTAATTTCTTGTGGATTTTCACAGTGACTACTGAAAACTTTTTCGTATTTGGTGGTAGTATTTTATGAAAAATAAATAGTCAATACCTTTCGAATGATCCTTAAATGATGAACATCGGAATGAATTTTTGTAAAAAGCGTTTGAACATTTTGGCTGTGAAAACCATCTCCTGCTTTAAATTATTTCACAAAAATGGAGTCAGTGACGTCATTTGCGTCCGTTATTCATCATTTAGGCATCATTTGAAAGGTATTGATTCCTTCTATTTATTTTCCAAGAAATAGTTGTCACCTTGAAAACCTGCAAAAAATCAATATAAACGCCCAATAATTCTACCAATGAGTAATTCTAAGGCAAGAATAAACATTTTTTTAAAGTCCTTCCAAAAGTCTATTAAAAAATTAGGCAAAAATGCAACTTAAAACAAGTAAGGAAAGGCTAAAGTCGGGCGGGGCCGACTATATGATACACTCCACTTTCCAACCGAATAAAATTCAACTCGGTAAAAAAGTGAAAACGGGAAGAATTTTTGTAAGTTTCCTAATCATAGGCTAATATGACCTGGTTCGATTTGTCAAATCGATAAGAATATTTATATCGGGGCTACATCCAAACATGGAAAGATATGACTAACTTTCACAATAAGTTCTTCCAGTTCAAATATAAGGTGTTATGCTCACTTTGAAGAAATTCAGTGAAAATTCGTGGTTTCTGGGGCGGAAAAAGCTAAATCGGGAACGAAATTTGTATGGGAGCTATATATAAATCTGAACCGATCTAACACATTTTTACCGTAGGTGTTTCTAGTTGAAATATATGATGTTTTACCAATTTTGAAGAAAATCTCTTGTAATATATGGTATCTAGAGTGAAAAGAGTCAAATCGGGAGTCAAATTCGTATGGGAGCTATATGTAAATCTGAACCGATCTGACCCATTTTCACTATGGGTGTTTCTAGGACAAATATAATATATTTCGCCTAATCTGAAGACAATCTGATACAATATGTGGTTTCTAGAGCGGAAAAAGTCAAATCGGGAGCGAAATTTGTATGGGAGCTATATATAAATCAGAACCGATCTGACCCATTTTTACCACAGGTGTTTCTAGTTGAAATTTAAGATGTTTTGCCAAATCTGAAGACAATCTGATACAATATGTGGTTTCTAGAGCGGAAAAGGTCAAATAGGGAGCGAAATTTGTATGGGAGCTATATATAAATCTGAACCGATCTAACACATTTTTACCGTAGGTGTTTCTAGTTGAAATATATGATGTTTTACCAATTTTGAAGAAAATCTCTTGTAATATATGGTATCTAGAGTGAAAAGAGTCAAATCGGGAGTCAAATTCGTATGGGAGCTATATGTAAATCTGAACCGATCTGACCCATTTTCACTATGGGTGTTTCTAGGACAAATATAATATATTTCGCCTAATCTGAAGACAATCTGATACAATATGTGGTTTCTAGAGCGGAAAAAGTCAAATCGGGAGCGAAATTTGTATGGGAGCTATATATAAATCTGAACCGATCTGACCCATTTTTACCACAGGTGTTTCTAGTTGAAATTTAAGATGTTTTGCCAAATCTGAAGACAATCTGATACAATATGTGGTTTCTAGAGCGGAAAAGGTCAAATAGGGAGCGAAATTTGTATGGGAGCTATATATAACTGAACCGATCTGACCCATTTTACCACAGGTGTTTCTAGTTGAAATATAAGATGTTTTACCAATTTTGAAGAAAATCTCTTGTAATATATGGTATCTAGAGTGAAAAGAGTCAAATCGGGAGTCAAATTCGTATGGGAGCTATATGTAAATCTGAACCGATCTGACCCATTTTCACTATGGGTGTTTCTAGGACAAATATAATATATTTCGCCTAATCTGAAGACAATCTGATACAATATGTGGTTTCTAGAGCGGAAAAAGTCAAATCGGGAGCGAAATTTGTATGGGAGCTATATATAAATCTGAACCGATCTGACCCATTTTTACCACAGGTGTTTCTAGTTGAAATAAAAGATGGTTTGCCAATTTTGAAGAAAATCTGTTATGGTATCTAGAGTGAAAAGAGTCAAATCGGGAGTGAAATTCGTATGGGGGCTATATCTAAATCTGAACCGATTTTCTTCAAATTAAATAGCGTTCGTTCTTATCCCGAAAAACTTCGTTGTGTAAAGTTTCATTTTGTTCTGTCTACAATTGCGACCTGTATCGTGATTACAAGAATAGATGGACGGACAGACAGACAGACGGACATGGCTAAATCGATTCAAAAAGAGACTCTAAGTCGATCGGTATAATTAACAATGGGTCTATATCTCTTCCTTTTGGGTGTTACAAACAAATGCACAAAGACATAATACTCTCGTGGAGTGTATAAAAAATTACATGGGAAAAACATGATTTTTAGAGGTGTTTTCAGGAGCGTTTAGCTCACAGATGGCTTGACCTAGTGACGAAATATTTTGTAGATCATCATTAAACAATCCAATCTTCATTTCTGGGGGGGGATGGCAGCAATTTATTTTCGTGACCCATCCTATTATTTATAACCAAATTCGCTTAAAAATGCTTAACTATCTTTATAAGTTAAAAGATAAAGATACCAAATATCTACAGATTTTGGACACTTATAATGGACAAATAATGTCACATTTTTCATAAAAGCCGCTTTTTCGTTATAACTTAGCTTTGAACGAAGACGCGCATAATAATGACAGATCGTCAATCTTGAATTTTCAAAAATATACTTTTTGGTTGTTTTTTTTTGGCGAAATTACCCTACTATTAAATTACATTAGAATGTGCCCAGAAGTACTATTTTATAATTCAAATGGGGTTTGCACTCCTACTTTGTTTTAAAATATTTGTTATGTCATTTGGGACAGAAAAAGTGCAACGTTTGGATCAAATCCGTTTCACTATTTTGTAAGCTGTTTAAACCATGTCCGTCAGTCTGTCTGGCTGGTGTACACGATAACTTTCGAAGGGGGTTAAGGAATCTATTCACTTATTTTTTCCCAAACGTAGTTTAAGTTCGAAGATGGAGGAAATTGATACACCCTTTCTGGTACCTCTCACACAAATATACCATATTCTTATGTAAAATTAATACCAATGTAACTTCAGCACGGTTTTATTTGATAAAGTTTTTATTATCACTTTGAGCGTACAAAATAGGGAGGACTTTGACGCGCCCTTTCTAGTACCCACAGAAATCATCCTAACTTAGGTAAACTTCAACTTTTATAACTTCTTTGCGGATGAACATAATACTGTGAACTTTGATTTTTGACAATATGTTCATAGATTTCATGTACACACGTGGAATATGGGCGATATTGCCACACGGCCCTCCCACACCTAACTTACATACAGAGCTGTTAAGTAATGATTAGTAATCGTAATCATTAGTAATTAGATTACTTTTTTTTAAAGTAGAAGTAATGATTACAATACGATTACATTCAGTTTTATACGATTAGTAATTGATTACGATTACAAGTAATCTAAAAATAATCAGGATTACTTGCGATTACTGAAAAATAATCAAAAATAATCAAAAGTAATCATAAATGAGTTCGACTACTTTAAAAGATTACTTTTGACTATTTTAGATTACTTTTGATTACTTTTGATTTTTTGTGAATACTTTTGATTCTCGCGAAATCGGTATGAGATTCATAGTAGTCTGTTTGTCAAAACTTTTGACTTTTCAATATATGTCAGTTTTGATTTGATTACTATTTGATTATTTTTCAGTAATCGCAAGTAATCCTGATTATTTGTAATCGTAATCAATTAGTAATCAGAAATTGTTGAATAGTGGATTATAAAGAGTGATTTTTTTGAGGTTAGGATTTTCATGCATTAGTATTTGACAGATCACGTGGGATTTCAGACATGGTGTCAAAGAGAAAGATGCTCAGTATGCTTTGACATTTCATCATGAATCGTCTTACAAACGAACAACGCTTGCAAATTATTGAATTTTATTATCAAAATGCGTGCTCTGTTAAGAAAGTTCATTGCGCGCTTCCATTTTATGGTCAGTTTAATCGACCCACTGAAGCGGCTATTCGGGCTATTGTGACTAAATTTCGCACCAAATTTACATTGTTGGACATTAAACCACCAACACGCTTACGTAGAGTGCGAACTGAAGAAAATATCGCAGCTGTATCGGCCAGTGTTAATGATGACCACCAATTTTCGATTCGTCGCCGTTCGCACCAATTGGGTCTCTGTTACTCAAAAACGTGGAAATGCCAAAATTGGACTAAGCGGATGGACCACCTAAGACGCAGCCGCGGTCAACATTTAAATGAAATTATCTCCAAAAAGTAAATATCATGGACCAATCTAACGTTTCAAATAAAGAACCGATGAGATTTTGCAAATTTTATGCGTTTTTTTTTAAAAAAAAGTTATCAAGCTCTTAAAAAATCACCCTTTATAATCATTACGATTCTTTTTAAAAAGTAATGTAATTGATTACTAATCGTAATCGAAATTTAACAGCTCTGCTTACATATTCATTGTCGAGATCAGTTGGATTTTGATATTTGAAATTTTTTTATAAATAAAATTAAATCCTTTATAACTTCTACGCCGGTGCCTTATGACTTCAAATTACTTGAAATGTGATAATTTTTACCATTGTGTTATACATGTGGAAGCTGGACCCTAGTATCACTTCTAGTATCTCCCTCAAAATAATCCGGCCATAAGTAAAACAAATAAGGAAAGTTAAAATTGGGTGGGCTCGACTATATGATACCCTCCACTTTGTACCCTATTACAATTGAATTCGGATAAATAAGTAAAATCGGGAACGATTTTTGTCCGAATACTATATTATGAAGCGATGTGAACTACTTTCACAATGTATGCTGACATATAAAGTGTTCTGCTAAATTAGATCAAAATCTGTAACACCTTGAGAGGACAATTGAATGAGGGTTGTATTAAAACCTGAAAAGATGTGGCCCTCATTCACTATACGTTTTTCTAGTTGAAATATAATGTGTTTTGTCAAATTTGAAGAACATCGGTTAAAATATGAGGTTTCATGAGCGGAAAAACTAAAATTGGGAGCAACAATATATATATATAAATATGAACCGATCTGAGCCACTTTCACCATAATAATAATTTCCAGCTGAAATATAAGTTGATATGTCAAATTTGAAGAAAATCGGTTAAAATATGTGGTTTTTAGGGCAGATAAAGTTAAATGGAGAGCGAAATTTGTATTTGTATATCTAAATCTGAACCGATCTGACTCACTTTCACCAGAGATGTTTGTGGTTGAAATATAAGGTCTTGTGCCAAATTTGAAGAAAATTGCTTAAAATTTGTGGTCTCTAGAGTGGAAAAAGTAAAACCGAGAGCGATATTTGTATCGGAGCTATATCTAAATCTGAACCGATCTGGCCCAATTTCGCCACAGATATTTCTACTTCAAATATAATATTTTGTGCCAAATTGGAAGCAAATCTGTTAAAATGTGTGATCTCTAGAGCGAAAAAAGTTAAAGGGAGAACGAAATTTGTATGGGAGCTATATCTGAACCGATTTGAACCACTTTTTCGTTCAAATATAAGGTTTTGTACCTAATTTGAAGCAAATCTGTTAATCTATAGCGCAAAATGTAAAATGGAGAACGGCATTTGTATGGGAGCTATATCTAAATCTGAACCGATCTGGCCCAATTTTACCATATATGTTTCTAGTTGAATGGAAGGTACTGTGTTAAATTTTAAAAATAAAATACGCGGTTTTTAAAGCGGAAATTTTCAAATCGGGAGTGACATTTGTATGGGGGCTATATCTAAATCTGAACCGATATGCTTCAAATTAAATAGGGTTCGTCCTTGGGCCGCAAAACTCACTTGTGCCTGTTTTAGTTAGGATCAGATAAAAATTGCGACCTGTACTTTGATTACAAGAATAGTTGGACGGATAGACGGACATGGCTGGTATACTTAACGTTCAATATGTTCAAACAAATGCACAAAGACATAATACCCTAGTAGAGGGTATAATTAAAGTGTCTTCAAAATTTCATACAGGTTGCTATTCGAGAGTGAAATCGGTCTTAACGACTCAGGCCTATTTTTTCCGGTCGGTGAATTTTCTCTGCACTACTGGGGGTGTGAGGAACAATTTGATCACAAGTATGAGTGTAACCTTATAAAAGTGCTCGAAGTTCTACATACGTAGATGGACAGGCTATGTAATAAGACAAAGCTGAAATGGATTTTTTGAATAATTTTCTACGCGTATTTGCCTTCCATTTGTAAAATCAAAAATATCCACATATATGTATACTACATCCACCTATGTATGTTGTTGTTTCCCCCCCCAAAAAAAACAAACTTTCAATTCCATTGCACAGGGCTAATTATTTTGGCAAACAATGTTAATGTGGCGCAGCATTTTGGAATTTATTTTTTAACAAATACGAAATTTGACAATATTTACATTATTATGAGATCAGAAAAAGAGACACCACATCACCTAAAAAGACTTTCTCCTCGACAGTGATTACTGTGTAAATTGTTCATTTTATCTGCCATGCGTGTGTACACATACATATGTATATGCACATATGTGTACAGTTATTTAGACAATTGATCCAACAATACAAAAATTTGTATATACAGTCACTGGTAGCTGCATTACTACAGTTGACAATATTTTTTATTTTTTTCATATTTTTTAAATTAAGTTTCTTTGTTTGTTCTTTATAGCAGCCTAAACTACTGGACCGATCTTCTTGAAATTTTTACAGTATGTTTATGCTGAACCGGTGGTGAAAATAGACTCTATAAATGTTTGTTATTTTTAGTGGGCAACTCCCACACAAATTGGGGATTTATTCGTTTTTTATAAATTAGCTTATTCGGAGTACAGTTGCAGCGAGAGTCTTGAATTTTTGTGAAAGTTCAATAATAAATTGTTTGTATGCACAGTTATGCCAAAAATAGGCGGTGTGGGTGGTTTTTACTAAATTTAAGCAAGAATTAAGCAAAAATTTTCCTAAAACTAAGTAAATTTTTACTAAATCTTAGTAAAATTTTGCTGAAAATTTCCTAAAACTAAGTAAATGTTTACTCAAATCAAGTAAATATTTACTCAAACTGAGGACAATTTTGCTGTTTTTTGTCCTCAAAACGAGTAAATTTTTACTTAAACTGAGGAAAATTTTATTTTATACAAAGAAAAAGGTGAAATTAAAATAAGTTCAATTTAACTAAAAAAATCAAACAAATAGTTTTGCTTCAGAGTATGCAAAACTGATACAAAAAATGACAACATGAAATATTTCTCAAAAGTTCCATCATACCTCTACCATAAGGAGTTGAGCTATTACTCCATGATGGTTGCTTAGAATAATTCTTAAAGTATTTAAGAAATAAGTCTCTGCAAACGAACGAGAATGGCTTCTTAGATTAATATTCAAGAATTTTTTTAACAATTTCAATAATACCTAAATGTATGAAGAACTCGGCATAAATTTCAGTAAACATTTTAACTTCATTTTAGGAAAAAATACATTTTTAAGTTAAAATTTCCTAAATGGAATTTTTTCCATACAAAAAATTTCAGATTTTTTTCTCACTTAAAACCTTGGAAATATTCCTCACATAAGTATGAATTTACTCAATTGTAAGAATTCTTTATTAGATCCAAAGAAATGTTTTTAAGTAAATCTACTACCCTTTTTCTAGTAAATGAACTATTTACTATGGCTTTGAAAGAAGGGAACTTTACTCATACTTAGTTAATTTTCCAACATTTTAGGAAATTTTAACTGGAGCGTTTGGAAACCACTCATATTTTATTGTCAGGATCTTCGAGAAATATTTTGAAGCATTCGTCCGACAGACATTGTCGGCAAAATTGCATTTCAGTAATCCATCTATCAATACACTAAAAGGAATATGTCAGTAAACGAAAGCAGAAAGTCTACTGAAAGAGCAGATTTTCTGCTGTTAAAAAAGAGACAGCAGATTTGTATCTGCAGAGATGGTAAACAGCTGTTTGCTGTTTTTAGCAATATATATGATACGCATATTGTTCTAAGCTAATATAAAATAAAATTCGAGCTAAACTCGCTTATGAACGCTTATCTATTTTTATATTTTAATTAACAACAGCCAATTTTAGCAGACTGCAAACTCTTTATCAGTGTGAATGGTGATTTACAGAGTTACAAGCCGAACCATAATTATCGGCGGCGGCGGCGCTACCCAAAATGGTTCGGCGGCGGCGGCTTTCGGCTCATTTGCCGGCTCGTTCTGTCATTCGATCACCCCTATTTATTTGACAATTTTGGGAAAATAGAAGGAACAATTTGTATTGATTTTTACTACCTTTTTATTTTTGGCAAGTAATGCAATATTCGTTAATATTAGTCAATATTAGCAAATGTTTACATAATTTCATATTATTATCCCAAACAATTATTTTTTTGGGATATTCCCAAAATTTATAATATGGATGAATTTAATAAATATTTTTGCAATTACAGGTTCTTCTGAGAGGCATATTTGAGCAGACATATTGAATATCATTATCCTTCCAAAGAATGCTTAGGCTCTTCCTACTTTAACACACTAAAGAAGCTATTATTTATTGTTTTTTTATAGGAACACATACTGGAATTGACTTATATAAATGCGACTGTCAAATCAAAATACAATCATTCAACTGATTTTCTCCTTAATTTGAAGAGAAATTATTAATCGTTCTTCTACAGTTTAATCTAAAAAGGATTACTAATTGCTACGATTAAAAAGTTTTCGAAATTTCCTATTATTCGCGGTTTCATGGTTCATAGCCACTTTTGTATGTTTAAAATTGAGCACTATGAATGTTGAAATAAGAATAAGATTTATTGTAAACACCATAACTTTTTTCATGAAATCTTGGCAATGTTGTATAGAAAACGCATTTTCTGTGATGTACACATCGAATTTAAAGATCCCAGCTTCAAACAAATTCGTTGAAGAGATTTATAACCTTCGGTTTTATGCTGCTCCATTGTTGAACTATTTTATTTCTATTAGTTTTATGTTCATAGCCACTTATGCAGTCACAAACTAACGTGCGAGGGGACAGCCAAATGAGAAAATTAAAAAATGGCTTTAGAAAAAAATCTTTTCCAAATTTATATGACAGATGACATCCAAATCTGAGAATAGTTTGGTATCAAAAACTCATTTTCGAGAAAATGGTTCATTGCCACTTTTGAATATAAGCCCTCGATATATATTTTGAAGAAATATTACACAAAAAACGATCAAATTCCTCGACGATAAACCCTTCAGTCCAGCATTTTTTCTATGATAAATGCAGAAAATTGGATATGCTTTTTCACAAAGTATGGGTCTAAATAGGATGTCTACAGAGTTTTGGGGTTTTTAATTTATATAGGACATGAGTAACAGGATGTTTACTCAAAATCGTTATACGCATATTCCAATTAAATAAAAAATATTTGGAAATGTTTCTTCATTTTTATAATCTTAAATATGTATAAATTCGAATAACAAATACAGTTTTTTTGTATTCGATGAAATGCAAGAAGAAACAACTAGAAATTTTAATTCCAAAAAAACCAAATAATTGGTATTTTAGAGTTTCGTTTTCCTACGTAGATCCAAGTTACTGAATTTGTTGTTTCTCTTTTGAATAATAAAAATGCTAACTCTGAAAAATATTTGACATAAGTGATAAATATAACAAACATTTTAGTAAGTTAATACTCATTTATTATTGTTTCGCAACTTTAAAGTAGATTTTAAAATAGAGACCTACACGCAGAGAAAAAATGCATTTCGTAAAAACGAAATTTTAAACACGTGAACATCGTTTTTGAGTTTCTTTTGTGGGAAAAATTAGTTTGTTTGCGGTACACATGTCATCAGTTGATGTAAATGAACAAAGAGAAATAAGTTTATGTATATCAAACAGTTTTCTTCGTTTGTCGAAATGGATTTGTATTATAATTGCAAACTCAAAACATTGGAAGTAACAGAAACCGTTGTTGTTGCATCTGTGATGAAAATAGGACACACATCGGTTCAGATTTAGATACAGCTCCATAAAAATGTTACATCTTTGCACTCTACAAGCATCAAGCAAATTATTTGCTTTTATTAAGAATATTTTTGATTTCATTATGATATCATAGTGATTCTTATCTACACTTTTTTAAAATTACTAAACGTTTTTTTTATTAAATTTCCAAACTTTTATTGCAGTACACAATTAAAAGTTCATAAGATATAGCTCTAGTCGAATGTCAAGAAGTGGTATCGGTTAATAAAAATGAAAATTTTCCGAACAATTTGGTGTCCATTAGCGAAATTACCACTACACAATCTTGAAATTGGCACAATTCGTTAAGTTTGTTTGTATTTTTCATAACCTTTGTACGAAATTCAAGAAAGTGTCCACGATTTTTTATGTAATTTTCGTGTTTTCATGATTTTACTGCAAAATTACCATTTCAGACGAGTTATTTTAAAGAGATCTTAAAAATTCTATATTTTATTGCTTCAGAAAGTCTAGAAGATTTTAAAAAGTATATGTTCGAACCCTCTCTGGGGGGTTTGAACCCCCTGTTAATCTCAAGTAAATTCATTAGAATTATTTCAATCTTTATCTTTTCTAAGGAACGTTATAAATAGAACAAGTAAAAACGGCGTTAAGTTCGGCCGGGACGACTTTATATACCCTCCACCATGGATTGCATTCCACAGAGGTTGTCGGTTTTCGTAGAAGTGCAGAAATATTACAGGAAAATATAAATTTTTTAATATAGCCAAACAAAAACAAATACAATATTGAAAAAATAATTTTATAAATAAATATAATATTTTAATTATTTCAAACCATTATTTATTTCAAATCAAAAAATAAATATTCTTATATTTATATTTTCAAAAAGCTTAAATACCATAAATATTGGTTGATAGTGGGTGCTACAGTTGGTTGTATTTCCATTCTATTTTAATTCCAAAAGTACAAATTTTGAAATCCATTATCAGACGTACATAGTGCAAAATAACCTAACTTCATGATTCAACCAATTTTTGCCGTAAAAGAAAAAGTACGAATTTGGAAAAAACTTTTTATTTTGCATGTCTATACAGTCAGAGGAGTGTATACACCGAATTCCATGATTCCAGCTGCGCCCATTTGTTTGGTACCATTTTTACCCCATTGACGTTTCTACGCAATTAGAATTTCATCATTCTAGCTGTAGTGGTTTAGTTGGTACTATTTTTATCCCTCTGTACCATTGTATCCCTTGAAAGTACGAATTTCGAAAAATCCGTTTATTTTCCGTGTCTACCCAGTCAGAGGTATGTATACTCCGAATTGCATGGCTGCGGTCATTTGGTTGGTACTATTTGTATCCCCTTTTTTCATTTTAACCCCAAAAAGTACGAATTTCGAAAAATTCGTCTATTTTCCGTGTCTACGCAGTCAGAGGAATGTATACTCCGAATTTCATGACTCTAGCTGCGGTCATTTGATTGGTACTATTTTCACCCTTTCACCTTTTTTCATTTTCACCCCAAAACGTACGAATTTTGAAAAATCCGTGTATTTTTCTTGTCTATGCAATCAGAGGAATGTATACACCGAATTTCATTATTCTAGGTACACGCGTTTGGTTGGTACCATTTTTATCAATCTATTCCCATTTTACCCCTTAAAAGTACGAATTTGGAAAATATAATTTTATATTATGTATCTACTCAATTAGAGGAATGTACACGTCGAATTTCGTGTTTCTAGGTGTTGTCGTTTAATATGTACCATTTTTATCCCCTTTTTGCCCCATTTTACTCCCTAAAAATAAGAATCACTTTATGGTGCACGTTTTTGCTATAAGCGCATAGCAAATATCAAGCAAATATAAACAGAAATATTCAAAAAACATGCTTAAATACTCTAAAATAATAGGGATTTTTATGGGTATTTTTAGTCCTTGTGAGGGAAACATTTTTCCCTTTGGGCCGATTTCGCCCCGTTTCAATCCCATCTACGACTATAAGACGCATTTATTAATAATTTAACGTTCTAGCTCCTTTCGTTTAGATGCTAGTGTGCTTTCAACAGACGGACGGACGGACATGGCTAGATCGTCTTAGAATTTTATGACGTTCAAGAATATATATACTTTATAGGGTCTCAGGTCGATATATCAAGGTGTTACAAACGGAATGAAAAAGTTAGTATACCCCCATCCTGGAGGTGGAGGGTATAAAAATGGAATAAGAAATAGATAATACTTAAACATTATCAGCAGTTACAAACAATCTTACTTCTTCGTTGTCGATAATTAGGATGACCAAAATGGAAAATCTTGGTTCATGGTAGATATTTCACAGCACACTTGAAGACTTATTGCAACTTGGATAAATATGTTTCAACGTTTTCTCTCAACATATTGATTGGCTTATTGCCGTATAGAGCCTTGAAGACATTTTATAGCACACTAGATTTCGCTGCCAGTGATTCTCTAATAATTATTAATAAAGTCAGAAGCTCTACTCAAATCAAGCCGCAATTTACTGTTTCAAATATGTACTCCAAATATGCAGTAATATTATCAATTACTGGATAATAAATTATGGAATTTAGAAAACTATAGCCTCTAACGCTCACACCAAAGTTCCCCCGTCGTGCGCGAAACGTTCTGCAGAGAATCCCACATATATAAACAAGTAACGAATGGCTAAAGTCGGGCGGACCGACTATAACGTGTTATGGTTTCCAAAAGGAGGGTATAGCGAGTTGCGTAACTGATTGACACTCAGTGTCCAGGCCAAACGGCTGAAACCGGAGTGAAGGAATTTGGAGGGTAGCACCACAATATGACGCGGACTAAGAAAGTATTTTTCGAAATGCGTATTGTTCCCACAAAAATAACTACATTTCAAAACCATTTTGAAGCTTATTGCCCATACTGTTGTCTACTAAATTCCACTAAATGAGTACATGATTAAAATGATTAAATGATACAATGATTAAAATTATTACAAAAAAATCTAGATTTTTGGTTTGTTTGAAATGTTTCAATATAAAAAATGTAGCGTTTATTTTTCATAGGGATGTTAAAAGGATGTTATATTATAGACCCAACTCTATGGTGGGTGTGGTCCGTACAATTTCTACTGGTCTGTCTGACTGGTTGATTGAAGATAATAATATGATATGACCAAAATTGTTGAAGTTTTGAAATCTATACTGTGAGCTCAATTGAGTTCAATTTTATATTGTGGGGCTTTTAAATGTTTATATTTTAGGGCTAAAATATCTTTCAACGAGAATATTTGCAGATATGTTTTTTATTTTGAGTAGTGTTTTCATTTACACATATATTTCCACATTTTTCAACCTCTTCATGAAGTGGATTTTGATGTAAAATGTTTTTTTATTTTGTAAACCAAAAAATGTAAATATAGAAAAATCTGGTTGTAAGCGACAGCTCGTAAAATGAATTAACCAAAAGACTGGTAACAAGTCTAAATCATCTTAGAAAGCCACGTTTTTATTAAAAAGTGATATAATAAACGATCGCTACATAATACCCTGTACCAAGGTGTGGTGGATGGCAAGTCGTCTAAGATTAGGCACGTTTTTATTAAAAAGTGATTCTAAGTCAATCATAAAGGGTGATTTTTTAAGAGCTTGATAACTTTTTTTTTAAAAAAAAAACGCATAAAATTTGCAAAATCTCATCGGTTCTTTATTTGAAACGTTAGATTGGTCCATGACATTTACTTTTTGAAGATAATTTCATTTAAATGTTGACCGCGGCTGCGTCTTAGGTGGTCCATCCGCTTAGTCCAATTTTGGCATTTCCACGTTTTTGAGTAACAGAGACCCAATTGGTGCGAACGGCGACGAATCGAAAATTGGTGGTCATCATTAACACTGGCCGATACAGCTGCGATATTTTCTTCAGTTCGCACTCTACGTAAGCGTGTTGGTGGTTTAATGTCCAACAATGTAAATTTGGTGCGAAATTTAGTCACAATAGCCCGAATAGCCGCTTCAGTGGGTCGATTAAACTGACCATAAAATGGAAGCGCGCAATGAACTTTCTTAACAGAGCACGCATTTTGATAATAAAATTCAATAATTTGCAAGCGTTGTTCGTTTGTAAGACGATTCATGATGAAATGTCAAAGCATACTGAGCATCTTTCTCTTTGACACCATGTCTGAAATCCCACGTGATCTGTCAAATACTAATGCATGAAAATCCTAACCTCAAAAAAATCACTCTTTATAATAAACGATAGGTACATACGTAACACCCTGTACCAATGTGTGGTGGCAGACAAAACCATGCTTGTTCTATTTCATGAACCATGTGCTGTAAGTCAGGTGCTGTGAACAAATTACTCCAGAAATCTACATTTACAGCCCTTTATGTAATATGTTTTAAGATCACAATTAGCGAAATCGAATTCGACAATTCGAAAAATATTCGAAGCCAGAATACCCGACTATTTCATATTCGAATAATACGAATATTATAAGAATTGCACATTTGCATGAAATTGCGATTAATGAATAATTAAAAACATAAACTTCAAGAAGACATTTATGGTTTTGGAGGCCAAGGTTTTATGGCCTGTAAACTATTTTGCTTTGGTATGGTGGTACTCTACTGGCAACATTTTAAATACTTAAACGTTACTTTAGGCTAAAATCATAACACTAAGTACGCTAAATGGCACACTGGCCCAATGGGTGAATTACTACACATACGTATTTACATAACTAAGCTCATAGCTACTTACCTTACTTACGTATAGATAAGTAAATATGAATTTACATATGTGTAGATATACTACGTATAAATGTCCAAGCTATTTGTGATTATGACTCTTATTTTTCTGTAGTAGGAGGTGATGACATTTGGCACATGTTCATAGGCTATTAAACGTTGTTTTTTCAGTATGACTTGAGTATGACGCGTACCAGAGTCAGAGTCTTATGCTGAATGCATACCTAATGTATTATTTTAAAAAATTCACTCAACCAAACACATTTTGTCGAAAGGATGAGTTAGTACAACGCACGCTGTGCTGCTTCAAAGAGTTTCAGAGAATCATCTGATGTCGAATTTAGATTGTTGGTGCTACTATAGCTGTTACAAATTGATTTCCGAGTACATATACATAGTTATATATTAATTATTATACCCTCCACCTTCAGGATGGGGGTATACTAACTTTGTCATTCCGTTTGTAACACCTTGAAATATCGACCTGAGACCCTATAAAGTATATATATTCTTGATCGCCATAAAATTCTAAGATCATAAGCCATGTCCGTCCGTCAGTCTGTTGAAGGCACGCTAGCATCTAAACGAAAGGAACTAGTACGTCCAAATTTTCCCAGAATACGTCTAATAGTTGCAGATCGGTTGGGATTGAAAGTGGACGTAATCGGGCCAGAGGCAGAGATACAAGCCGACCGATTTTAAGTCGAAAAGCCGCCGCCGCCGCATGTTTCTGCACGAGCCGCGCCGCCGCCGATTTCATCGGCTCAAATCGACCACGCCGCCGAGATTTGACGGACTTCTAACTCAGTCAAATCTTACTAACAAAATAGACAACCCACTAAAATTACAAAAGAAAATATAAATGTCGACTTAGACAACCTAATGCTGTGAAATATATTGATCTTTGAATTTGGTATCCCACTATATGATGACGGCTATAGAAAATTGAATGATTGTATTTTGATTTGAAAGTCGCATTTATATAAGTCAATTCCAGTACATGTGTTCCTATAAATAACAATGAACAACAGCTCCTCTATTGTGCTTCTTTAGTGTGTCAAAGTAGGTAGAGTATTATTATTCTTTGGAAGGATTATGATATTCAAGCCTCACATGAAAAGCTGTAATTGCAAAAATATTTATTAAATTCATCCATATTATAAATTTTGGGAATGGATTCCCACTCCCAAAAATAATTGTATGGGATAACACGAATCGAATAATTTTTGTCAAATATTTGTTCGAATAATAAAAAATCATGATTTTCCAATAACGAATACATTGTCCCAAATAATCGATATTATAAATTTCGCCTTAAAACTAATGAAATCGTCGTATGCTTTGTATGATAAATTGATTTTGAATAGCCAGTTTGCTCCATTTGGGTAAAAAACTATGAAAACCAAATATAAAACCACAATTTTTTCGATTTTTGATTTGTATGCTCCACAGATATTAAAATAACGATTTATCCGACTTCATTTAAAAATAGCTAAAACTGGCCAATAGCTTCGGAATTATTTAAAATTTAAAAAATAGTAAATTCATAGAAAAATTGAGGTTAACACCGCGATAATAAAGTCAGTTCTGTTATAAATCATATGATCCATATTCGAAAAAATTCAATGGATAACTTCTGATATTATGCTCATTTAAGGGAATGTTCTTTATTTTGATAAGATATTAAGATTTTTGTCAACTTCTAATGAATTTCTAATTTGATATTACAATTTTTATATAAAATCAGATACGTAATAAACGTTCAATATATAGTTGAACTACCCGTAAAGTGGCGTGTCTTGTCTATATAACTCGTATTAATTATATTTTATTAAAGTGCACAATTGTTCGATTAATCGAATAACTCTCGACTTCATTATTCGATTAATTGGAAATTGTTTGTTTTCAAATAAACGATAAATCGAATAACATAAAAGTCCGAATAATTGGATACCCTAATAACAATATTAAATTATTGGAACATTGGCTAATATTAACGAATATTGAACTACTTGCCAAAAAATTGTTCCTTCCGTTTTGCCAAAATTGTCAAATAAATAGGGGTAATCGAATGACAGAACGAGCCGGCAAATCAGCCGAAAGCCGCCGCCGTCGATAATTATGGTTCGGCTTGTAACTCTGACCAGAGGGAAAAAAATTTCCCTCGTAAGGACTGAAAATATCCCTAATATTTCGAGTATTTAAGCATGTTTTTTAATATGTCTGCTTATATTTGCTTGATATTTGGTATGCGCATGGTATAAATGGTACCTATCAAACGACAACAGCTAGAAACATGAAAATCGGTGTGTACATTCCTATAATTGAGTGGTTACATAATATGCAAGTTTTTTTCCAAATTCGGTTTTTAAGGGTAAAATGGGAAGAAGAGGATAGAAATGGTACCAACCAAATGGCCGGAGCTAGAATCAGGGAACGATTTTTCCAAATTTGTACTTTTTTACGGAAAAAGTAGGTAAAATCATGAAGTTAGGTTATCTTGCATTGTGTACGTGAGAGATAAGGATTACCAAAATGTCTACTTTTGGAATTAAACTAGGATGCAAATATAGGGTGTTTTTTATTGGGGTATAGAACTTTAAGTTGGCATCACTTTTTTAACTGCATGGATCGTTTTCGCACTACGTTTACTCTATGTGATAATACGCATCCGCAGAGACGTCGAACAGTGCGCACCGAAGAAACAATTGCCGCTGTAGAGCAAAGTGTTGAAGAGGACCCGAATGAATCGATTCGCCCCCCCCCCATGCTCGAAAAAGTGGTTGAAAATTGGACCTGTAGAATTGGCTATATTCGAGCCAGCCGCGGCGGCCACATGCCCGAAATCATATTTAAACATTAATGGCATACAATTATCCTTCCAATAAAGCCAAATTGATGGACATTAAAACGTGTTGTGTGTTTTATTTCAATTCGAAGTTCTATACCTCAATAAAAAACACCCTTTACAACCAAGCAATTGGTTTTAAATGAAAATCCATCCACTATCCCGTAATATTTATGGTATTGAACCTTTTTTGAAGATTACTGCATTTACTTTTTTAACTGTTTTAAGTAGTGATTGCCTTGAAACAATTAAAATATTATATTTATTTATAAAAATATTTTTATTAGTTTTGAACTGGGATATTGTCCTGGCTCGAGACCATTTTGCATCTCATCATCATCATTTAATAGAATGCAAATTTAATTACAAATGGCATGGTGACATTTATTACTTGGTTGCAGACTACCACTATAATGATTTCCACCCAGTCAAAAGTCTTTTCAAGTGGCTTCGCAGCAACTTCTCAACATCAAACCCGGCCTGTATAAGGAGATGATTCTCACAAACGAACGAGAAGCACAACTCACTTGCCGAATTTGCGTTTAAAAAAATCGCACCAAATAATAAAGTACACATGCTATCTTACAAGCATCTCATTGAGTTGCATATGTAAGTTTGTGTATATGAAGGTATAGTTACCCAGCAATACTTCTGCCGTGCCAACGCTCATTTGTTTTAGTTTTTTCGTTTGTAATTTTTTGGTCTGTAATCAATATTTGATTTGAACTGGGATATTGTCCTGGCTCAAGACCATTTTGCATCTATATTTAATAGAATGCGAATTTATTTACAAATGCCATGGTGACATTTATTATTTGGCTGCAGACTACCACTATCATGATTTCCACCCAGTCAAAGTCTTTTCAAGTGGCTTCGCAGCAACTTTTCAACATCAAACCCGGCCTCTATAAGGAGATGATTCTCACAAACGAACGAGAAGCACAACTCACTTGCCGAATTTGCGTTTAAAAAAATTGTTTTGATTTTTTGGACTTTACACGTTGCCTGGTTTTCTTTGTTTCTTGAAGCACTAAAAATGGGTATTTGATTCATATATATGGGGTAATTCCCCAAAATGTTGACCTTTGTGCATAATCGTTCTTGGGGATAGGACATTGCGACGTCCATTGTCAAAAATTCATTTGGAGATTTTTCATATTTTTCATGTTAAAATTTATAGAGAAAGCCCATCATTACTTTCGTCCTGCAATATTTTTCTCAAAATATCAGTTCGCAACAAGTGTTAACACCGTAAACACTTGATGAAATATGTAATCATTTTGAAAAACAGCTATAATTTCTGAATCAATTACCCCATTCTGCAATTCTGATATCATGTAGAGAATAAAATAAACTAAAAAAGGCGTTAAGTTCGGCCGGGCCGAATCTTATATACCCTCCACCACGGAGTGCATTCCACAGTATTACCAGCAGATTAAAGGATGTCGACTTTACATAGAAGCTCAGTACCATATTACGAAAATTGTTATATTTTTATGCACATTTACTATAATTGTTTACTATTTCAAACTATAATCTATACTTATGCACACTATTTAAAATCGACTACTATATAAATAAAATGCTGTAATTGTGAAAGTGAACATGCCTAAATATTAGGTGATTGTCAGTCGCCATTAGAAAGAAGCATTTTCAGATACAGACAAAGTGATAAGAAAAGTATAAATTTTAAAGATTCCCCATATCCCCAGATTCGCCCAATTCCCCGACCAAATGTACAAATTTCGAAAAAAAAACCTTTTTTCGAGTCTTCATAGTCAGAATGTATACACCGAATTTCATGATTTCAACTTCAATAGTTTGGTAGGCCCCAATCTTTTTAATTTTAAAGTACGAATTTCGAAAAATCTCTTTATTTTACGTGTCTACGAATTATTGGGACGTACACACCGAATTTCATGATTCTAGCTGTTGTCGTATCATTGGTACTATATTTTATACCCTTTTGTCCCATTTCGCAAGCTAAAACTTTTATTTTCTTTGTGGTGCTTCCAAGCTACAAGAGGAATGTCCACAACAAATTTTAACTGTATGAAAATCAGAAATTTAATTAATAAGACAATGCTACCAATATTTGTATTATAAATATATATGTAATGGATATAATACTTCAATTCATAAAGTAAATATAAGGGAGCAATCATAAATACCCTAAATATTGGGGGATAGATAGCGTATTTTCAGCTACTATAAATTTTGAAAATACCTTATCTCTCACGTACGCAGTCTACATAATAGAGGGATGTACACACCGAATTTCATCATTCTAGCTGTATTCGTTTAGTTGGTACTATTTTTATCCCCTGTAGCCATTGTATCCCTTGAAAGTACGAATTTGGAAAAAACCTTTTATTTTTCGAGTCTACACAGTCAGAGGAATGTATACTCCGAATTTTATGATTTTAGCTGCGGTCATTTGGTAGGTACTATTTTTATCCCCTTTTTCCATTTGAACCCCAAAAAGTACGAATTTTGGAAAGTTCTTTTATTTTACGTGTCTATCATCAATCAGAGTAATGTATACACCGAATTTCATTATTCTAGGTGCAGTCGTTAGGTTGGTACTATTTTTATCCCCATTTAACCCCTTAAATGTACGAATTTAGACGTTTGATAGGTACCATTTTTATCTCTTTTTGTCCCATTTCGCCCCCTACAAATAAAAAACACTATGGTGCCCTTTTATGCTATACAGGGAATACGCATTGCAAATATCTAGTAAATACAAGCTAATATGTTCAAAAAACAGGTTGAAATACTCTAAATATTAGGGGTATTTTCAGTCATTGTGAGGGAAAAATTTTTCCCTCTGGGCCGATTTCGCCCACTTTCAATCCCAACCAATCTACAACCATAAGACACATTTAGGAAAAATTTGAACCTCCTAGCTCATTTCGTTCGGCCGCTATCGTGCTTTCAACAGACAGACAGATGGACAGACGGACATGGCTATATCGTCTTAGAATGTTACCACGACCCAGAATATATATACTTTATGGGGTCTCCGATGAATATTTTAAGGTGTTACAAACGGAATGACAAAGTGAATATACCCCCATCCTGGAGGTGGAGGGTATAAAAATGGGATCCATTTGTAAGGGCGCTACATTAAAAAGTGGGCCCATATAGATCACTTTCAAAATAGGTATTCTTAGTTGGAATATACATTGAATATCCAATGGGGGGCCAATTTGTATGGGGGTTATACCAAAATATGGACGCATATATTTGTCTTTAATAGTATGTATTCTTTGTTGAAATATAATATAATCTGCACAATTTGAAAAACTTCCGATGTAAAATGTGGGTCCTAGAGAGGTAATAATTGAAATGGGGGACCATTTTTAAGGGCGCGACATAAAAAAGTGGGCCTTTATAGATCACTTGCAAAGTTGGTATTCTTTATTGAAATATAACATGATCTGCAAAATGTTATCAAGATCCAATGTTAGATGTGGGTTCTAGAGCGTTAATAGTATAAACTGGGGCCCATTTGTGTGGGGGCTATACCAAAACATTGAGCTATGTAGCTTGCTTTCAAAATAGGTGTTTCTAGTATAAATGTAAAATTGTGTGGAAAATTTGATCAAGTTCCGACGTAAAATGTGCATTTTAGAGAATTAATATTGTAAATCGGAGGTACATTTGTATGGGGACTATATCAAAACATAGGCCCATGTGGTCCACTTTCCGGTGAGCTATTTCTAGTTCAAATATAACACGATGCTGAAAATTTGGTCATGATCCCATGTAAAATGTGTATTCTAGAGCAGTAATAGTGTAATTTCTGGGGATATTTGTATGGAGGCTATATCTAAATCTGAACCGATTCAATACCAATCGTCATTGGCTCAAAAAATTAACTTCTGCCAAATTTTCATGACAATCGGACCACAATCGCGACCTTTAGAGTGCGAACAAGCATAGATGGACGGACAGACATACAGACATCGTTAAATCGATTCAGCTGGTGATTCTAAGCCGATCCGTATACTTAAAAGTAGGTCTAGCTCGATTATTTCTTGGTGTTACAAACATTTGGCGGAAAACTAACTGATTAGCTTTTAACTGTGTTTTCTTTTTTCTCTGTCACAATGTCTTTAAGAATATCATTGCGAATTTATTTGTATTCAGAACTCAATGATTGTTTTGAATCATTTTAACATAGTCGTCAACAGAAATAACCACTTTATAGGAAGTTTCCTATTAAATTTCCTTCTGTGGCCTGGCTGAACCACATTGAGTACTTAGTGGTACAAAAGTCATTGAGAATCCCATGGTTAATGATGATCTGCAAAATATTTCTTAGCTGGGTCAAACAGTTTTATAAGTTAATCGCTCCTGAATATACCTATACAAATAATAAATTTGTCAATTTCCTTCCAAATACGCTGGTGTCGTATTTGTCATCCGCATCAAATGTCTGTCCAGTTGTCATCCGCAGCAAATGGTCAATGCCGTGTATTTTTCTTCTGCCCATAAGAAATGTATATAAATATAAAAAAGATGCTTCTTTTGCTCTATGAAAAGCCGGCTGACACCG
This sequence comes from Polietes domitor, assembly GCA_947397865.1. NCBI lineage: Eukaryota > Metazoa > Arthropoda > Insecta > Diptera > Muscidae > Polietes > Polietes domitor. The sequence continues at coordinate 36,865,492 of OX377618.1, forward strand.
ACATAAAAACCCGTGTTTCCCGGTATGCGAAAACCGTGATTTTAAAAGAAGGGCTTTTAACGACATAGGATGATCAAATTATTCCCAGATTGTCAACAAATCATTTATAAATTGGTGCAAATATAATGAAAATACATAGTTAAAATGATTGTTGTTGTAGCTAAAACCACCAGGTGTACGTTCTAATGCACTCAATTTGTTAGCTCTTTATCTTATAACGCTGAAAATTAAATGAAAACGGGAGAAATAAAAGATAATTCCAATTAGTTTTTCTTTTGGATTTACATCAAATACCACGCTTATATTGCTTTATGTCCTTGTATTTTCGATTTATTGAAGGAATAGAAGATTCTATTTATCTTAGTACTATGATCGATCAAACTCAATTTTGAATTTTTGTGATGTCCTCCCCTTTTGCATTACAGGTACGATATGTACATTCCATATGCACATTTACGTTTTGTATGACTATTCAGGTTCTTAATATTGGTCACCTTGAAGGTGGGTATTTTTATGCCGACTGGCACTTTTGGTCATAAAAGAGCCGACACGCGTGAATTTATGTGGCATAATCCGGATACCGAATTCAATACGATCACATTCATACGTCAGTCATTCCAACACTTTTTTATTTTTCTTCATCATTTTAATATTGTCCACATAAACTCTTCACTCACGAATGTGCGTTAATATGCAAAGCATCGCAAAGAAATACATTATTGAATTCTAAAGCAGGCATGTTTTGAAATTTCAGTTAAATTTGAATTCTCAGTAGAGAAAAAAATCGAAATGAAATGAAAATTGTTCGTACGTATGTACATAGTACATGTAGGAGAATACATATGTATGTATGTATGTATATAGAAGAATCATACATTCTTTTTTACTGCGGGCATCATATCATTTCCGCTTTTGCATGTTTTTGGAGTGTTTTGTCATAAAAATAAAATTGTTTAAAAAAGTCAAATTCAAATTCTATTGACAAAATGCCTTGTATTCAAAAACGTATGCCAAGATTTTTTGTTTTTCAATTGTTTGTTAATGAATGGCACAAGTTCATTATCATTCACAATCGCAGTGTTAGGAGAATATTTAATTGTTAATTATTAACGCAGAGTAGATATTTATAAACTATGTTTGATGTAAGGACTTGTACTTGGCAACTGAAATTGATGTGTCTTGATCATGACAGCTGTCAATTCATTTATTCAAAATTGGGTCAATGTTTAGAGACGTTAGAGTGACTTTTAGATTTATTTATATCTAGTGTCTTTTTAGAGGTACAATTTGCCGATAGTGATCAAACGGTCACACATTGGTCAGCATAGACAGTGATATTATTAATACTCAAAATGGAGATAGACACATCTGGGATGTCAAAAATCGGGAAACCAGTTTTCGGTTTGTGCAAAAATTTACAATTTAAAAACAAGTAAGGAAAGGCTAAAGTCGGGCGGGGCCGACTATATAATACCCTACACCACTCCCTGCGTATGTACCTCGCTTTGATTACTAAACCCAGGTATTTCATGGGAGCAATTTTATGTAGTTCATACAAATTATATAAATTATATTCATATAATTTATATGCTATAAATTCATCTTTAGTCAAATTTAACGAATATGGTAAATAATATGGTAATTGATCCTATTGTCCGACAGACAAATACAAATTATACAGTAGTATACCAAAGTCATACCAATGTATGGACATATGGGCATCACCCAAACAATTCTCATTGCAATTCAATTCGGTAAAAAATTGAAATCGGGAAGGATTTTTGCATCCTGTAAATGTATGTGTTTGACAAAAAATGTTAAATCGGAAAGGACATTTGTATGGGGGTATATTAAAATCTGGAACGATGTGACCCGCATTCACTATGTCTGTTTATTGCTGAAATATAATATGTAAAATTTGGTCAAAATCGGTTAAACATTCCGGAGCAACATTTGTATGAGGGCTATATCTAAATCTGAACCGATCTTACCCACTTTCACCATAGGTTTTTTAGTTGGATTATAAGATATTGTGCCAATTTTAAAGAAAAACGGGTACAATATGTGGTTTCTAGAGCGAAAAAAGTCAAATCGGGGGCGACTTTTGTATGGGGGCTATATCTAAATCTGAAACGATCTTACCCAATTTTTGCATAGGTGTTTCTATGTCGTTTCTAGAGCGGAAAATGTCAAATCGGGAGCGACATTTGTATGGGGGCTATATCTAAATCTGAACCGATCTTACCCAATTTTGCATACGTGTTTCTAGTTGGATTGTAAGATGTTCTGCAAAATTTAAAGAAAATTGGGTACAATATGTCGTTTCTAGAGCGGAAAAAGTCAATAAGGGGGCTATATCTAAATCTGAACCGATCATACCCACTTTGAGCATAGATGTTTCTAGTTCGATTATAAAATGTTGTGCAAAATTTTAAAGAAAATCGGGTACAATATGTGGTTTCTAGAGCGGAAAAAGTCAAATCTGGGGCGACTTTTGTATGGGGGCTATATCTAAATCTGAACCGATCTTACCCAATTTTTGCATACGTGTTTCTAGTTGGATTGTAAGATGTTCTGCAAAATTTAAAGAAAATCGGGTACAATATGTCGTTTCTAGAGTGGAAAATGTCAAATCGGGAGCGACATTTGTGTGGGGGCTATATCTAAATCTGAACGGATCTTACCCAATTATTGCATACGTATTTCTAGTTCGATTATAAGATGTTCTGCAAAATTTAAAGAAAATTGGGTACAATATGTCGTTTCTAGAGCGGAAAATGTCAAATCGGGAGCGACATTTGTATGGGGGCTATATCTAAATCTGAACCGATCTTACCCAATTTTTGCATACGTGTTTCTAGTTGGATTATAAGATGTTCTGCCAAATTTAAAGAAAATCGGATACAATATGTGGTTTCTAGAGCGGAAAAAGTGAAATAGGGAGCGACATTTGTATGGGGGCTATATCTAAATCTGAACAGATCTTACCCAATTTCAGCATAGGCGTTTCTAGTTGGATTATAAGATGTTGTACCAAATGTAAAGAAAATCGGGTACAATATGTCGTTTCTAGAGCGGAAAATGTCAAATCGGGAGCGACATTTGTATGGGGGCTATATCTAAATCTGAAGCGATCTTACCCAATCTTTGCATACGTGTTTCTAGTTCGATTATAAGATGTTCTGCAAAATTTAAAGAAAATCCGGTGCAATATGTCGTTTCTAGAGCGGAAATGTCAAATCGGGAGCGACATTTGTATGGGGGCTATATCTAAATCTGAACCGATTTCCTCAAAATTCAATACCGATGGTCCTTGGCCAGAAAAAATAACTTGTGCCAAGTTTCATGACAATCGGACCACAATTGCGACCTGTAGAGTGCGAACAAGCTTAGATGGTCAGCAGACGGACGGACGGACGGACAGACAGACATCGTTAAATCGACTCAGCTGGTGATTCTAAGCCGATCGGTATACTTAAAGGTGGGTCTATCTCGATTATTTCTTGGTGTTACAAACATTTGGCGCGAAACTAACTTATAATACCCTAGACCACGAAGTGGTGTAGGGTATAAAAAACGGGTTTCGGTTTTTAAAATTTGGAAAACCGTAAAACCGTTTTTTTATAAGCTAAAATGAAACATTTTATATTATTGTTATACTTTTTTAGATTATTGAACACAAAACATTAAACTATACGAATTCAAATACTATTTACTTATTTTCTAATTTCATTTTCGTATTTTAAATGAAAATTCACTTAAATCGCCGATCTTGTTTATTTAAATTACCAAATTATTGTGAAGTTTGTTTTGATCTTTCTTTTGGACACCACAAGAAATACGTTAGAGAATGCTAGGCTATCTTATAAAAAAATTGCACAAACAAGTATACAAATATGCATTATGTCTCAATCAGCGATGCTGTCAGAATTCAATAAGAGACATATATGCTTATAAATGTCATTTTCAAATTCATATATTCGAAGATTAATTTTTTGATGGAAATATACAGGAGGTGATCACAAATTCGCTGTTAATGTTATTATTAAATACACATTTCGTACCTTTTCACCTTCATCAATGCTCTCAAGTCTCTTCTTGCTTACTGCCAGAGTGATATGTTTTAATTTCGCGCTCAATTAGATTTCGATATTATTAGACGTGAATGTTGGATCGAATAAGACATGATTCCTTTAGCAATAGCAGTAAATGGCTTCGATGTTACACATCAAGCTCCAAACGAAGCTATTTGATATCCTACTTAGTTTTTTCAACGTCACAAATCAATATTTTGAGAAAATCTTAAACCTGGAGGATTAAGAGTTCAGTTCAGTTTACATTCGCAGCTAGTAAACAAATCATTACTCTCACATTTTCTTGCGTATTTTTATTGTAGAATATATCCACGAAATTCAAATGTTTTGTGATTTAAAAACCGGCTAACCGACATGAAAATACCGGTTTCCCCGGTTTGTCGAAAATGCCAATTTAAAAAAAAAAAAAACGGTGGACTGTACTTGAGCGAGTATTAAATGTCCCATTTAGTTAAATGACTAAATACATAAGTTTATTCACTGATTTTACATATGTCCAGCTTAAAGATATATAATCATCCAAAAACTGGGCATTAGAATAAGTATTTGAACTGTCTGCCCATCTGTTTTGTAGTGTAGTGTTTGTTTTTAGGGCTATTGATTGTTAATTGTTGTTATCAATGTAATTGGTGTTATGAAAAGTTTCGAAGAGTCTAATTTCTGCGTGAATCGCACATATTTATTATTTTTTCATTTTATTTCATATTTTCATTCAGTTCATGTCCTACTAGGACATTTTCAATAAGATTAACTTAAATTTACAATGTGTACATAGGTAGTAACCAAGGCGTATTTATACATTACAAAATATAAGTAATTTCTTGAATGGTGAGCCATACTGTCAAAGCAAAATATATGGGATTTGACAGTTTCGGTTACTTTTGAATGAAAAAAATTTCAGTCAGCTGGGCTCCTGCTATCACCCTTATAAATACGCCTTGGTAGTAACTTTATTTGTTTGTTATATTCTTTGTGCAAATTGTTTTCGTGATTAACGTGAATAAGGTGATTCACGCGTGATCGTGAGCAATTTTTTTTCTCACGTGAGAGTGCGTGAACGTGAGAAAGGAAAAATTATTCGTGTGTGATTAATTTTTTACTTCGGGAGCGTGAGTCTTACTACTCTCTTATTTACCGAGTAAGGTGGTGCCAGATTTTTATATATGATTTATTTAAATAAAACCAATGGATAAAAATGTTGCCACCTTATTAAGTCTCTTAATTTAGTAAGCTCAATCGAACACGCCTAGTGTTAGAATAAGATCATATTTTATTAATAGAATGTCTGGAAACAATCAAAATGTTTTTTTTTGGCATTTCAATATGTGATTCGTGATGTTGGTTTGGAAATTGTTTCCGGAAAATAAAATTTGTATTAATATTTTTTATTGCAGTTTTTAGAAAAAAGGGAAATTTTATTTTCAAAATGTCATTCAGGACCATCTAAATAATTTCCATCGTACTACGCATTTCTCTGAGAATTTTGTTGAATCTAGTTCTCTTTCATTATCAGGGAAAAAAACACTGTATAATTATCCAAACCAGCACTACGGTCATAACGAACGATTAGTTAAACATTGCATGTAATCGAAAAGAAAGAAGTCTCAATAAAAAATACTTACTTACCAACATTTATTGATTTTTCATAAATAATTAATATCAGTAGATTTTTGTTTATATATTCGACTTTATTTAAACTATTATAATTTTTGTTAAATTAAACACGAGCTCGAAAGCTTTATTTTTATATTTTTAAATTTTATTGCCCAATATTTCGTCGAAAGTCATATTCGGGATTAGAAATACAACATAGAAAAACTGAGTACAGGTATGACGTTATTAAATTATATCAGTAGGTTTTTGTTTATTTATTTGGCCTATAATTACTGTTAAATTAAAAACCAGCTCGAGGACATTTTTTTTTAAATTTTATTGCCCAATATTTCGTCGAAAGACATATTCAGGATTAGAAATAAAACATAGAAAAAAATAAACAAGAAAAACTTAAATTATTTTTACTAATCTTTGTGTACAACGTAGGAAGCTCTATAATTACTGAGAAGAAGAAAAAAATTGAATTGCATTGTCCTAAAATATTTGCCTCTAAAAGGTGACGTACTAGCAACCATAAGCAAATTTCAAACCGAAAATTTCATATATTTCTAATTGTAACCCTTTTTTCGTAAGAACTGCATAACAGCCTTTAGCGAGTAAATTCCATGCAAAAAGTAACCAGTTTAATATTTTTTATAATCGTGTACCCTCTAAAACAACTATATAGTTTCGATTACACGGTGCTCGGGTACTCAATACTTTCCCATCTCTAGAGAGAATATAGGGCTACGACATCGAACTCCAAACATAGATTTTGTTACACATCGATATTTTAAATGAGTGGCATCTATGTCAATATAACATCGACAAAGATAATGGAAATACACATATATAAAATAGTTGTAGTTGCAGCCATGACCACTAGGTGGCGAATGTGTAAAAAGTACATTATATTTCACTCAAAGTACATTCTAATTGTGTTCACTCTTTCGCTTATAATACTGAAAATTTAAAGAAAACGAATGAATTAAAAGTTACGTCCAATGATTTTTACGACTCTATGTCAAATACCACACTTCAGTTTATTTAATTCGCTTTTATTTTCCATTTATTGCAGTTTTTAGAAAAAGAGAAATTTTCTCTCCAAAATGATATTCAGTGCCATCTAAATAATTGTCTTCGTACTACGCATTTCTCTGAGAATTTTTTTGAATCTAGTTCTCTCCATTATCTTTGACATCGATCAAAAACATCGATGTTTTTCCGAATTTACATTTTGCGCTGTGGATATATTTTCTTTCTACTTTAAATCATTACAGTAGGCCTGTTCGATTTGGCTTACTAGCTTACGATTAAGAGATTTGATTATGTGGCATCATTGTTGCCCATTGGTTTTCAAAGATAATGGAAGTTTATAGATTAAACAAAACTCTCAGAGAAATGCGTAGTACGAAGACAATTATTTAGATGGCACTAAATGTCATTTTGGAGAGAAAATTTCCCTTTTTTCTAAAAACTGCAATAAATGGAAAATAAAAGCTAATTAAATAAACTGAAGTGTGGTATTTGACGTAGAGTCATAAAAATCATTGGAAGTAACTTTTACTTCATTCGTTTTCTTTCAATTTTCATTATTATAAGCGAAAGAGAGAACACAATTGAGTGAATTAGAATGTACTTTGAGTGAAATAGAATGTACTTTTTACACATTCGCCACCTAGTGGTCATGGCTGCAACTACAACTATTTTATCTATATATTTCCATTATCTTTGTGGTTTTTCTTAAATGAATCAACAAGAAAAATCTGGCAGCAACGCTAAGAGAGTAGTAACAAAGATAATGGAAATATATAGATAAAATAGTTGTAGTTGCAGCCATGACCACTAGGTGGCGAATGTGTAAAAAGTACATTCTATTTCACTCAAAGTACATTCTAATTCACTCAATTGTGTTCTCTCTTTCGCTTATAATACTGAAAATTGAAAGAAAACGAATGAAGTAAAAGTTACTTCCAATGATTTTTATGACTCTACGTCAAATACCACACTTCAGTTTATTTAATTAGCTTTTATTTTCCATTTATTGCAGTTTTTAGAAAAAAGGGAAATTTTCTCTCCAAAATGACATTTAGTGCCATCTAAATAATTGTCTTCGTACTACGCATTTCTCTGAGAGTTTTGTTTAATCTATAAACTTCCATTATCTTTGGTAGTAACAAAGATAATGGAAATACATAGATAAAATAGTTGTAGTTGTAGCCATGACCACTAGGTGGTGAATGTGTAAAAAGTACATTATATTTCACTCAAAGTACATTCTAATTCACTCAATTGAATTCTCTCTTTCGCTTACAATACTGAAAATTTAAAGAAAACGAATGAAGTAAAAGTTACTTCCAATGATTTTAATGACTCTACGTCCAATACCACAATTAGCTTTTATTAATTAGCTTTTATTTTCCACTTATTGCAGTTTTTAGAAAAAGGGAAATTTTCTCTCCAAAATGATATTCAGAGCCATCTAAATAATTTCCCTCCTACTACGCATTTCTCTGAGAGTTTTGTTTAATCCATTATCTTTGTTACTACATTTTTACACATTCACCACCTAGTGATCATGGCTGCAACTACAACTATTTTATCTATGTATTTCCATTATCTTCGGTAATAAGCTTTCTTGTTACGCGAGTAAATTCCATACAAAAACTAAGCTAGTAAGCCCAATCGAACAGGCCTACTATCTTTAAATCTGGTATCAATCGTAGAACCTTTTATTAAACTTGCGGCATTTTTGTTAATAAACAGATGTTGAATGAAAAACATAGAAACAAAACATCGATGTTAATAAAACATCGGTACTACAACATCGATATTTTTACAAAATATCGATGTTTCCAAAACATCGATTCCCAGCCCTACTAAAGTAAAACGTGAAATGAGTGTCGTGCTGCTCTTGAAATAAAATTATTAAATATCATTAGAACGAGCGAAAGTGATTTCAGTGATTCGAAATTTTCAAGAAATTACCATGAATTACCAGTTTCACCATGTTGAATGAATAGCCAACTGTTTAATCTGCTGAAAATTGCAAATTTCTTTAATCATTTCGTCACGTAGAAGAAGAAGCATCTTGGAAAAAAATCAACACACCGACAATAAATGGCGTTGTTATCGACAACATATACAAAAGCGAACAGAACAAAATAAACAATGGTTATTTTTTCCGGTGGCACAACACAATTTACTGCTGCAATCTCCTTTTAGGCAGACATTTAATCCGGAAAAATATCTCGAAATAATTATCCAGAAACCAGATATACAAACTAATATTGATTGTTATTTTCGTTTTGTAGTTAAATTAGTGATTCGGTGGGAATTTCGATATAAAACGAAATTCACGTAATCACAAAAACGACGCATTCAGAAATAAAATAAATTAATTCTTCTTGAAAAAAAATTTCATAAACGTATCTAACGGAACGGAATCTATTAAAATCAAAAAATGGGTCGTCGATGTTGTATAACTGGCTGTATGTCTACTTCACGTTTGCCGGAACATCATGGGGTTACATATCATTCATTTCCCGCCGATGAAAATACCCGTGCAATATGGATTAAGAACACAAAGATAAGTACCGATCGTCAAATCACTAAAAGTGTTTTGGTGTGTTCACGCCATTTCCGAAGGGCCGATTTTCAGCCTCAGCGCAGTGGAAAGTATTTGTTGAAACAAAAGGTCTTCCCGACAGTTTTTCCGTGGGGTAAGATAGATACAGCCCAAATCGAAGAAGACTTGGAGTTTCTTAATTCTACAGTTACTACCCCTGCTCCGACTACCCTACTGACCACCTCCACGTCAGTGGACGAAGAAACCAAAGCTACCGTGGCAGCTACAGTTGCCCAAATAATGGCCCAGACAGCAGAACTCAATGCAGCTGCTGCCATAAAGACGGAGAAAACTCCAGAGAATTTAGACGATTCCCTACAAGACACTGTTCCTACCGCTTCGCCTGGTGTAAAATTTGAGCCAGTTGCCTCATTCAATCCTGGAGCTCGCCTGGAAGCTCAAGATTTCGATGGAAATTGGCATTCAGCCCGTATAGTAGAAGTGGATAATGACGACCGCGAAGTACTGATTAAATTCGAAAAGACGGGCAAAAATAAGTCGCCCATTGTTGGTACTGAGGAATGGATTCCCATGAATTCTTCACGTTTACGTCAGAGGATCTCTACGAAACCCATACTTGTTTTCAATTTGGAAGAGAAGTGTTTGGCCCGGTGGTCTGGACCCCGTAAATTTCCCGGTACCGTCAAAAAGATACTCGCTAACGACACTTATGAGATTCTATTCGACGACGGTTATGTGAAAAATGTCAGAGCCATTCATATGAATAAAGTGATGTCGACGGAAGGGGAACCTCAAACGGAGATAGTCCCGGCGAGTGATTTGCCAAATGATGCGCCATCTACACCATTGGGTCCCTCATCGTTGTCACCTGGTGAGAAGAGACCTTCATCCGGTACCAGTGCTGGATCGAAAGCAAAGAAACGTGCTACAAATTCCCTCAGGAAGGATTGGCCTTTATTGGATTTGTCAAAATTGGATTTGTGTGAGTGTTGCTCATTTTTTATAAATTTATCGCCTAAAGAAAGACAAGTAGCTTAGTCGAACACATTAGTATTGACATAGCTAAACTTCACTTTTTGATGGGTAAATACACAGTCTAAGTATTGGCTGATGGATCACTTTTTGTTTTAAGAAAAAGTTTTAATGAACGCTTTTTTAAAATAAATATAATCCTAAAATTTCTCAGTTTTCTTATAACAAGCCATCAACTTAAACTATCCAACAAAACACTTCCATTCTTTTCAGCATCCCTAAATCTCCCTGATATACCACAAGACGGCGAATGGACTTGTCATTGGGTCAATGATCAACCCATTGGTCGTGAGGGTTTCCTCGTCGTGGGAGAACATCGTAAACCTACTGTAATAGTAGAGGATTGGAGATTACCCCCCGGCTGGGTTAAACATATGTATCAACGTTCCAACGTTTTGGGCAAATGGGATGTGATCCTGGTTACTCCCTCTGAAAAACGTTTCCGATCCAAGGCAGACCTTAAGACATTTCTAGAGGAACAAGGCCAGGTTTATAATCCCGACATATATGACTTTAGCATACATCGTCGCAGAGCCAAAGACATCAATTGTTATGTTTACACACCGGGCTATGTACCGCAACAGCCACCGTTGAAGCCTAAACCATCTTTGAACTTCGATACACCAATAGAAGATAAACCATCACCTTTGGTAGAACCACTTAACACTTCTGTACCATCGCCATATATGGATACACCAGTAGCGGAGCCCTTACCACCAATAGAGCTGCTAACGTCTACTAGTTTGTCGGCCGAAGATAAAAGCGTGACACAGGTAGAGGCAGAAGTGCCGAAACAACTTTTGGAGTCGGCGGAAATTAGCTCAACCCCAACGCCTACCTCTACACCAACAGTGGGTTTGAAAGAGGAAATTGTGGCCACTACAGATACTACTGCAGTGCCCACACCAGAGTCAGCTGTTGGCATAAGTGTAACTGAAATTGCTCCAAAAGTGGAAGATGGTTATGGTGAGTGTTTTTCTCTTCATCATTCATCACTTACAATAATAATGTATTTCCAGCTCTTATTGGCGGCCTAAAAGTTCAAATCATTGACAATCTCTTCCGTTGCCCGGAGGAGGGTTGCACCAAAAACTTCCGGAAGGAGAACCATCTGCAGATACACGTCAAACATTATCATCTCCATTTAATCAAGTAGGCTTTATTTAAAACACATATAAAAATTTATATTACATAATTTTCAACTTTTCAGATTACTTGGGTCATGCCCTAAAATGCAAGAATTGGCCGAAAAGCGCACTCGCCCTACAGACCATGATACCAATGAACCGGCTCCAAAGAACCAAATTCCCAACCAGCAATTCTTTGCCAAATTGCATCAACAAGACTTGGAGCAAACCAGAGCCCATCGTAGAAGCCTGGGAGCTACGAAGCCAAATGCTGAAACAACAGCAGACACAAATACGGAAGTTACAGATGAACACATTAAACTTGAGATAGGGGAACAACTGAACCAAACAGCAAACCCTGAAACCTCCATAGTGACCACAACTGCCGCATCGTTGGCAACATCAACTTTGGAAGCTTCCTACGCTACCAGTGGGCCAGATGATTCCATGACAACTGCTATTAAAAATGAGGCTTTGCCAGATGAACCTCCTTTGTCGAAAAAATCTAGATTCTCACCTACGAAGAGAGCTTCGGGAGCCAGGAAAAGTAATCGCCAACGCACTACGAAGAGATATTTAACAGCTGCACAGGCTACAGTCGGTAGGGCAGCACAGAACTCATCCATCGCTCCTTCGTCTATGCTACCGGGAGATTCAAGCTTTAGTGGCGTCGCTGACTTCGAAGAAACCCGTCACTCGTTCAATGCCACGCCCGACATTAACAAAGACAGCAAGAAACGAAAAACGAACTTGTCGTCCACCGCACCCTTGAGCAGTGGAGAATCCCCCATCACAGCCGATTCTGGATCCAGTTCTTTGCAACCTTTATCCACAACAGAAAACGAAAACCAATACATCAAAGAAAATGGTGAACTGATAAAGATTGTACGCATGCGCCAAGAGGAAATCATAAACTGTCTGTGCGGTTACGTTGAAGAGGATGGTTTGATGATCCAGTGTGAACTATGTCTGTGTTGGCAGCATGGTTTATGCAATGGCATTGATAAAGAATCACAAGTTCCCGATAAGTATGTGTGCTATATTTGTCGTAACCCCCTGAGGGGCAGGAAATCATTGCATTTCAAACACGACCAAGATTGGTTATTCGAAGGCAAGTTACCCACTGCCAATTATCATACTCAAAATACATCACTGATGAATAAAAGATCAGAATACTTGAAACGTTCTCACACCTTGACGGGCAATTTACTGGAATTGAAAAATTTCATGCATTCTTTGAAGGTTAAAATCAATATAGCCAACAATAAGTGTCATCCCAAGTTGTATTTATGGGCAAAAAAGTGGGATGAGGATGTAGAGATTAAAAATGAAATCAAATCGGAGACCGGGATGGATTCCAAAATAAATTTAACACCAACTTCAAAGAAAATCAAAACAGAACCTCTAACCCCTGTTAGGCCAGTGCCCAATATTCCTCAACCCGAGGCTCCCATTGATCCGGTAGAGTGTCAGCAACGTTTGCAGGAACATATCAAAATACAACAGCATTTCGTAATGCAACGGTTGAATGACATCGAATCAGCTATTGATGGTAAGATTAATATTTACGTACGCTCCGGAACTCTGCACACATTCTATATTTACTTGCATCCTTTTTTGTAGAAATTAGTACAGTATCTTAACTTGTTTCAAACATTTTGAATTATGTTTGTGGACATGGTTATGTTCAACCCTGTTTCGATCTTTACTTGAGAAATCATGGTGCAGAATGTTAAGGTTACCCTTGACAATAAGGGTGTGTGAGGAGTTCAACGCTCATTGTATATGGTTATTTTTACTATAATGACCCTATTATTTTCTGGATTTATTTAGTTTTGGAACAGGAAGACGATTTGCCTGATCTTCGTGATGCCGATTTGGGTGCCACCAAAGACGTTCTGGCCTCGTTCATCAAGGAGTTGGATACTGTAAAACAAATTGCCAAATTAAATGCTCTGGAGCATACAAAATTGGCCCTCAAGAATTCATCAAAAGTTTAATTTTTGTTTTTACTTGTTTTATATTAAATTTTAATTTAATATACACTTCGCTTTTATTTAATTGTTTGGAAAGCTTTTCAAAAGTAATTTTTAGCCATTTGTTTTATTAGTTTTGAATAAAATCGAAGATGTCGATTAATCCAATAAACTTTAAGAAGTCTTTTGTTTTATTAGTTTTGAATAAGATTTTGGTTAATCCAGTAAACTTCAATAACTTGTTTTCAGAAGATTTATTCTACAGGATACTATTCTACAGGGTGCTTTTTTAATTTATACTTTTCTTAAAGAAGTGGAAAAAATCCCCAATGAATGTTAGAATGTTTGTCGAAGAGCTTGAAATAAGAGCATGGAGTATGCTCTCCCAGTTGGCAATTTCTACACTTAAAAAGATTATAAAAACTTTATCAAATACCAAAATATGGCTTATTCCGAATATACGAGTGGAAGTTATATTGGTTTTAGTTTAACATAGAAATATGGGTAGGTACCAGAAGGGGCGTGGAAATTTCGCCCATATTCGAACTTAAACTAAGTTTGGGAAAAATATTACCATGTGAAAAGTTTGAATTGATTCCTTAACTTCTTTCTAGAGTTATCGTATACACCAGCCAGACAGACGGACATGACTCATGGCGTAGGACGGGTGGTCCTACGCCAATAATACAATTGGTACTATTTGTGTGCGTCACACAAAAATCTTATTTTTTAAGTACTTAATTTGTTCAGTTTTGGAAAAAGAAAATCCATTGTCAACACAAAAAAAATTGAACGTAAAAAGGTTAAATTTAATTAAAATTGTTTCGTCAGTTTTTAAAACTTCGAAAATAAGGGCAATAGCGGCTGCCAAGTTATTTTTGCATTTTTGTTTATTTACCAAAATTGTATTAAAAATTAAAATGTCAAACATCTAGCTGCGTATGAATAAATAAATACAAAACATATTTATGTGTAAACAGCCCTAATGTTTAAAATCGTTGTTGGAACATTCTTTAATGGTAGTGATTTATTTAACTTTAATATTAACACAAACAACTTTAAACCGTTTTCAGTGTACTGAGCAGAACAGGGGTACAGTGTTAAATTAGGACTGTTTCTTTAACGCATTATTGCCTGGTACCCGATCTTGTTGGAATTTTTTTCTTGATTTTTTGAGTACTACCTAATTTTGGCCCAATTATGAATATTTTAGACACAAAAATTTGATGTTTATATTGGTCTTCAAGATATGGCTGGGGTAGTTTTCTACCCCTTGAGCCGTTGTATGTTTAATTTATTAATGATAATGAAACAATCATGCCAATAGTAAATTGAATATGTCTTCAATTTACATTCTAAATATTTATTATTCTAGATATTTGACAAATATCAACAGATAGTTGTTACACCGTCTAGTTTCTTAGAAATTTCATTTTTAGTTCAGGGGTAGAAAGAAGTCTACCCGTTTGGACATTAATGGGTTAAGTCGGGATAACAAGCTGCGATAACAGAAACGTTAATAAAAATTTAATTTTTTTATTTACATTGTTGCCAACTACAATGTAAATATTTGTATCCAAACAAGTTTTCAAAAAAAAAGTTCTGTTAACTTTGTTGGACTTAGCCTCGAAGCCATAAATTTGACTTACTCTGGATAATTATCCAGACTAAGTCTGACATTTTTAAAATAAAATTAGTTTTCAAAGTTTGTTTTCATACACACATTGATATTGCTGGTGGCGGAAATTTTAAAATATAGTTTTTTTTATTTGAGTGAAATTTTAACATTTTTTGTTATCACATGTTAGGTATCCGGTCTTAAAGAACAGCCTTATTATCAGTGTGGCTATAAATATTTTTTTGACTGTTTAACAATTGTGGGGGTCTGGCTATTGCCATCCCAGAAGAATATCAGTATAGAAACTGTTCTCAAATGTCATATGATTATTGTGCTCCAAAGATTGTAACTTCATTTAAAAATAGCTTTATAACTTTTCGTTTATTGCTTTAAGAGAATGCTACTTTTATTTTGTGTAAATATTAATGTAAATATATAATGGATGTATGCCAGACTAACTTACCACTAAATATTAATTATTTTGTCATTGCTATCAGAAATTTTGGAGATATAGTCCATCATAGTCTATCATCTTTTCTATCCAACATGGCAGGGTTGTCAGATTATTTTGTACCTCTATCGCCAAAGTTTTCAGTTTTTTATCAAAAAATCGACAAATTACATTTTATATTTAGTTCTTGTAAAAAATGTATAGAATTCAGATATTATATTTGAATCGAATTGAATATTTTCAACATTTCATGATAAAGAATTAAAAAAATTTTCATTGGTATTTTTTATTCTTTAGGCAATTCTTAATGCAGAACGCAGGGATTACTGATTAAAAAAACAATTAACATAAAAAATATACTTTCTTTTCTCCTTTATGAAGCAGTTTCTAATATTGAGTTGGTCTCTTTCCCCCGTTTTCATGGACCAATGTCTCCTAAATATTATTTCAGGTATTTTAAATGGAACGAAAAAGAAACAAATCTCAATAAAACCATATATTTCGAAGTGTATATAAATAGATGCATTTTAGTAGAAAAGTCATTCGTTCAAAAATAACGAAAAATAAATGGTCGTCTACATATATTACAGTTTTTTAATTATTATTATTTCTCAATTCTCTTTTTTAAGAAAACCACAAAAGATAACCAAATACAATTATCTTTAAAATAAGCCTTCATTCTCTGAATTGTACTACGCGTTTTCACAAAATACCATTTTCAATGTTCCTACCTCGAACATTTTATCTTGATTTTACTAATTCTCAATTGGCCATATCTTTAAAAAATATTTTCGTCCTCTATAAATCAAATATGTGTACAGGTATGAAAGTGCATGAAGTTGCAATGAAATCGGAAATGGTAACTTAAAAAGTGTTCGGTTTGACATGAACGCATATCTATGACTTGCATACAAATTGTAATATATTTCTCTACAAAGTAACGCCAATATAATAAAATCGGAGAGCAGATTTAAAATTTTCTAAAATTATGAAAAAGAAAATCGCCAACTATTTTATAAGTCACCAAAAAATCGTCATGTCGCCAAATCGAAAATAAAGTCGCCAAACATATTTAAAATTCGCCACGTTTGGCGAGAAATCGCCATATCTGACAACCCTGCAATATCGGTATCGTTGGGAAGATTCTATGGAAATTGAATAACTATTAAACGGATCCATCAACCCACTGCGAGTCAGTTGCTTATATTAATCATGCTTTTTATAAAAGAACATATGATCACCTGAAATATATTACGAGATTCTAATGGATTTCATTATTATATTATGGCTGCTTTTCTTTAAGATTGGATAATTAAGCTGCGATAACAAAAATCTAAATAAAATGTTAAAATTTCACTCATAATAAAACAATTCTTTTATAATATTGTCGCCAAAAGCAATATCAATGTGTCTGTGAAAACCAATTTTGAAAAAATAATTTTGTGTTAAAAATTGTTGACTTAGCCTGGATAATTATCCAGTGTAAGTCAAAATTATGGTTATCGAGGCTAAGTTCAATAAAGTCAACATACATTAGGCCTGTTCGATTGGGCTTACTAGCTTATAATTAAGATACTTGATAAGGTGGCAACGTTGCTACTCATTGGTTTTTTCTTAAATGAATCATCAATAAAAATCTGGCAGCAACACTAAGAGAGTTACAAGCTACTTTCTTGTTAAGCGAGTAAATTCCATGTAAAAATTAAGCTAGTAAGCCCAATCGAACAGGCCTATTTATATTGTAGTTGGCGACAAAGTGAAAAAATATTTTTTTATTTTATTTAAATTTTTATTAACGTTTTTGTTATCCCGGCATAAAGAAAAACAGCCCTATTGTCTCCGATTATTGGGGTATAGAACTTTAAGTTGGCATCACTTTTTTAACTGGCGGCCATTTTGTCAGCTGTCAAGTGATTAATATTTAGTTTGGTTTGCCATTTCATCATGAACAGGTTGACAAAATAACAACGCTTGCAAATCGTGCAAATTTATTTCGAAAGTAATGGTTCAGTTCGCGAAGTTCACCGCAAGCTCCGTCCATTTCATGGTCGACATAATCGTCCATCAGAGCAATTAAATCGGTTTCGCGGAATGGACCTGTCAATTGGCCACCACGATCGTGTGATTTGACACCATTGGATTATTTTCTTTGGGGATATGTGAAGTCGCTCGTCTACGCCAACAAACCAGAAACGTTAGGGGACTTGGAAGCCAACATTCGTGGCGTTATTGCCAACATACGGCCCCATATGCTCGAAAAAGTGGTTGAAAATTGGACCTGTAGAATTGGTTATATTCGAGCCAGCCGCGGCGGCCACATGCCCGAAATCATATTTAAACATTAATGGCATAAAATTATCCTTCCAATAAAGCCAAATTGATGGACATTAAAACGATTTTCTTGTGTTTTATTTCAATTCGAAGTTCTATACCTCAATAAAAAACACCCTTTAGAAAACGAAGTGCGAAAATATGAGACTCGGCGTCATTTTAATCTTTTTCACTTAAAAGCAGCAATTTTCAACAGCCTGCAATCTTTCTAACAGAGTGTCTGCCGAAAAAACTGCAAATAATTTGCCGTTATAACAGAAGAACTGATAGACCTAACCATACTCGTTAAATTCCTTGCCAGACATTGTTCTGTCAGTTACTACAAATGCCGTTGACCAATGCTTGCATTCTGTAAAAAACTAAGATACAATTTATGAATCTCAACTCATTCTGTTGGCAAGTGGGCTATTCCATACATTGTTGTATTAGATTTATACAAATATAGCTCCAAGCCTTCGTGTTATACTTTCGAACATTTTTCATTATATGTCATCAAGAAAAAGGTCTCATAAAAGCAAAGCAAATCGAATAAATCCCATATAAACCCTCTTATCACACAAAAGCAAACGCGAAAGATTGCGTTATTTTCAAAGTAAATTATTTTTATTACAATAGTTTGTATAGAAACAATCTAGTTTTCGCGTTGCGAATTGAGTGATAGCACTCTATGCTACTCCGAAAGAAAAAGTTTCGTTTTCCCAATTGAAATTTTACCTTGCATCAACGAAACTTTTCATTTTTTTTGGACCAACGTACAGCTTCATTGATTCAACGTAAATTGTTTCATTAAACTTACAATGTTAGTGTTATATTGATAAAAGTGGCATTACTAGAATGAAGCGTTGTCATTGTATTTATGAAGCAGATTTCAAAAAGAACTATAATTTACTTTCTATATACCACCCAAAAATATGCAATCATGACAAAATAAAGAAACCAGATCATTCCCGTAATGAAATGTTACATTCGGGTTAAGAGAGAGATTTGATTGGGCAATACTTAACAAAATGCGCTTAACTGGTGTTATAATAGCAAAAATAATCCACTACCTTATAATCCAGTAGAACATTTTCATATACATTTCTCCTTAGATTTATACAAAAACTGATTTCATTCCATCAATGAAACCTATTTCGTTTTCGTATTAACGCCATCTCAAATCATTAAAAATATTGTTAATGAAATGTTTCATTACATCCAAGAAACTCCACTTTGCATCAATGTAAACACATAATTGCATTTTTTCATTTATGCAATGAAGAATTTTTCTCTCAGTGTAGTAAGGCCAACCGAATAGGCTTCATATATTTTGCAAATTTTTGTAACGCCATAAATTTCATCTTCACTTCGCATCCCACAGATGTCGCCACTGATTGATCTTGAATTGACGTCGCATTAGTTTGACAATAATATTTACGAACGTTGGCAACGTAGACAAGCGTACACATGCATACGAACGTCAGTCAGTATTCAGTGTTTTTTGGACATTGTATAACGCTAAATGTAAATGTGCATTTCTCGTGATCGGAGGTTCCTTCTCGCATTAATATGTTCTATCTGTTAAACTAACAGAACGAGAGAGACTATAAAGATTAACCGGAAGTAGAGCGGAAGAACTGGCATTTAGTGATATTTAAAAAGTTGTTCAAAAATAAACAAATACGTTTCTATCAATTGTTCATAGACTATGGATAATGCTCAACAGAATAATGTAAGTACGTATTGATTAGCATCAATTTATCAATTGAAATACTAGCAAACATATACGCATTTGTATGTTAGGGTGGTACTTCATTTTAAACTTTGAATATATTGTCATTAGGTTTCTAAACTGTTTGTATGACTTCTTTAGATTGTCGAGCTTAACTCGATTTTTAGTTTCATTTGTGTGGGATTTGAGGTTTTAAACCGACCTTAGATCTATTCAGCTCGATTTCGCATGTAGTATGAAAACGCTATTAGAATTTAATTACAAACTGTTGTAGATTTCTTGACAATCCGTAATATATCCGTATATAAATGGGTTGCATATTGATATTATTCTTATATTTTTAATAGCCACCCTAATATACATGCACATATGCTGTATATGTTCGAATAATAAGCCCATTTTAATACATACATATTTTAATTTGTGGGACAATAAAAACAACTGTATATGTGTTTGCAGTACATGCTCGAATAATAATCCATTAATTTTATAGAATAATAAAAAAACAACACCGGCGCAATTTTCCGTTTTGGTCAAAGAAATGGAGAATAATCCGAATATAGGACAATCTCTCCCAGCATTTGGCTACACTACCACTAAAAGGGAAACCTTTTGGAATGGCTTAGCTTTCAAATTAAACGCTTTAGGACCCAAGCAGAGGACAACTTCGGAATGGAAAAAGGTACACAAGAGACATTCACTTTGCATCTAAAAAAATTGAGTTTTTATTTTAAAGGTTTGGTCGGAACTAAAACTGAGGACAAAGCGGAAGATTGCAGATAACAGTGCGACTCTTACAGATATCGAAAGTGGAACTAACAACAAAACAGATACGTCTTGTGATGGACATATGTTATACCAAGCTTTACATGTAAGAGGTGACATTCCCACGCCATCTGTCAACAGCTTGCGTGTACATGAAGATGCAAGTACTTCCAATCCAATACTCCCCTCAGATTCCAAGTTTTTTCTGGGACATACAAGCATAAAAAATGAATGCGAATCTAGGGAATTGTTTAAGCGACAGGCAGATAATGAGGAAAACCTGATTGCAGCCCTTAATCGTTCCAATGAACTGAAACAACAACAACTGGAACTTATGGAGGAGCAGAATAAATTGATTGGGGCTGCAATTGAGTGTGTAACTAGTTTATCTTTAAAATTAGTCGAGTTTGTGGAGAATAATAGTAAATAAATAGAAAGTGAAATATACATATTGGCATTTCCATGAAGTCGAACGTGACCGTCGTATACATTTAAAGTGCCAAAGTAAAAGTAAATATAAAACGGTTTTTTATTTTCACCATATGCTTAACTTATAGCTCTTAATTAACTGAATAATTGGCGCTAATGTTGATTTTGGGTAATTTTTCTTTTTCAAGATAATTTAAAAAAAACACGGCATTCGCACGTGACCAAAACAGAAGTCGTCTTCGCGGCCAACAATTCAAACACCGACTTTAGCGAAACCTATGGCAATATTTCAATGTGACCAATTTGAGTAAAGTTGCACTGCAGATGGGATATGAATAAATGTAATTTTTTTATGTTATTTTTATTTAACGAAATTCAATTTATCCAATTACGTGTTGCCTCGCGCCGTTAATGGCTTTGAGAGGCGAGTTGGCAAAAAAACAAAAAACTAAGGTAACTCTAAATATCGAATTAGATCGAAAATTGTAATTGTTTGTAATACTGAATAATTAGTTACAACTCATAATAACATTGTGAGTTTAAATAATTCAATAATTAAGAAGCATTTCAACGTTTTGTAAAAGATATTCTTTCATTTTTTTCTTAAATATTGATAACGTATTGATTGCTATCTCTCAAATCTTCTGGCAAATTATTAAAATGCAAACAGCCTGCACACTCCATTCTCTGCCTGGTTGTCTCCAGTCTACAACTTGCAATTCTTAGGTTTGAGGAAGTTCTAGTATTGAATCTATTGGAGTTAAAATTCAACGTTACGGATCTATATCCAATATTGTGAGTTGACTTGAATACGTAATATAAAAGTTGTTTTTCATATAAACCATAAATAGGTAGAATAGTTTTGCAATAATCCTTATACAAAAATACTGTGTTATGTCTAATATTCAAATTAAAGACGCTTTATTCTGTGCAGATTGTAGTGATTTCATTTCATTACTTTTTTTATATCCATATGCCACAACTAAATACTCAAGATGACTATGAATCAGAGCTTGATATATTAGCAGCTTGTTCTTAGTATCCAATTTTTACTCAATTTGAAAAGCAATCCAGAGGCTGAGGCAATCTTTGTGACCAAATACTTAATATGAACATCCCATGATAAATTACTTTTCAAATGAATCCCTAAGTATTTGATCTCATGCACTTCCTTAATTACCCGTCCATCAACCAATATGGAAAAATCATTATTCATTGTTCGCGAATGAGGACGAAATCGTAACAATTCAGTCTTGCAAATTCGGAAATTAAGGCAGAAACTCTCCCGTGTTGCGTTTTAAGAACTAAATCATATTTGTAGGGATAAAACCGAGAAATATCATCGGCAAACATTACAATAGTTCCAAACAGGCAAAGATTATTTATATCGTTCACATAAACTAGGAAAAGAAGGGACACTTCCCTGAGGGACCGCGCAACTTACAGGAATTGTCGAACTTTTTTCATTCCCAATTTGAACATATTGTCTCCTGTTTGTCAAATAACTCTCAATGAGTTTTAACTCATTACCTTGTACACCGTAATACGTTAGTTTGCCAAGTAAGATATTATGATCAAACAAATCAAACGCTTTGCTTAAGTCATAAAATACTCCGGCAACCCCATGAAACCCTTTATCCAGACCCTCACATAACATTTACTACCTTCACAACTGCTTCTTCAGTACCAGTACCTTTCATGTAACCAAATTGGTTCTTACTCAATAAAGACACCGATTCAAAATACTCGAATAGTTGGGAATGTATTATCTTTTCAAAGATCTTATCTATTATAGATAGTAATGCAATAGGTCTGTACAGTTCAATGGTGTTTGCCTGAGCTACCTTCGGTATAGGAATAACCTTGTGCAATTTCAATATGTCTGGATATGTACACGTATTTATAATAGAACTAGCTGAACCCCGCCCGCTTCGCCAGGCAAAATACAAATGGTAAAATTAAAATCAGGTTTCATATTGATCTTATCATATTGATATTATCGTGGTTTGTAATATATAGGTTCCAATTTTCAGCCTTCTAGTTAAAAAACACTTTTTCCACATTTTTCCCGTGGTCAGTAATATATATTGATCTTATCATATTGATAGTATCGTGGTTTGTAATATATACGTTCTAATTTTCAGCCTTCTAACTAAAAAACACTTTTTTCCCGTGGTCAGTAATATATACGTTCCAATTTTCAGCCTTCTAGCTTAAAAATACTTCTAGCCAATTCCAATTTTCAGCCTACTACCTCTCAAAAACACTTTTGCCACGCCCACTCCGCCCACAAAGCGAAAATCCAAATTTCGCATCATATTTATCATTCTCGTGGTCAGTAATATATATGTACCAATTTTCAACCTTCTAGCTCTCCAAAACACTTTTGCCACGCCCCAAAGTCCACGAAACGTAAATCCAAATTTCGGCATCAAGTTGATCTTTCTCGTGGCCAGTAATATATACATTCCAATTTTCAGCCTTCTAGCGCCAAGAACACTATTGCCACGCCCAATCCGCCCACAAAACGAAAATCCAAATTTCAGCATCAAATTGATCTTTCTCGTGGTCAGTAATATATATGTACCAATTTTCAGCCAACTACCTCTCAAAAACACTTTTGCTACGCCCACTCCGCCCACAAAACGAAAATCCAAATTTCGGCATCAACTTGATCTTTCTCCTGGTCAGTAAAATATACATTCAATTTTTCAGCCTTCTAGCTCAAATAACACTATTGCCACGCCCACTCCGCCCACAAAACGAAAATCCAAATTTCGGTATCATATTTATCATTCTCGTGATCAGTAATATATATGTACCAATTTTCAGCCATCTAGCTCTCAAAAACACTTGCCACGCCCACTCCGCCTACAAAATGAAAATCCAAATTTCTGCATCATATTTATCATTATCGTGGTCAGTAATATATATCTACCAATTTTCAGCCTTCTAGCTCTCAAAAACACTTTTGCCACGCCCACTCCGCCCACAAAATGAAAATCCAAATTTCGGCATCATATTTATCATTCTCGTGGTCAGTAATATATACATTCAAATTTTCAGCCTTATAGCTCTCAAAAACACTATTGCCACGCCCCCTCCGCCCACAGAGCAAATTTTTAAAAATTCTATAGCCTATAGTTCCTTCCAGACCTACATCTATCTGCACTGAAAATTTCAACAACATCGGAAAAAAACCTGTCGTAACACGCTGTGTGGTAAAAATAAGACATTTTGAAATTTTGATTTCTTGACGTTTTTTTTGACTTTTTTTTTTGACTTTTTTGACTTTTTTAAAACAAAAACCGTACTGAGAAAATACCTTTCCAACAAAGTACAAATCATCAAAATCGGTTTGGCCAATCTCCAGTTATGGGATTACATCGCTTCGGACACTTTCTTTTATATATATAGATTAAAAATGTCCGTCAAATATGGTACCAAAATATCACAACAGCGTATTACCAAGTCAGAAGTAATATTATCATGTCCCGGACTTTTAGAGCTTTTCAAATTGTGTATAATTTCTTCTACTTCAATTGACGTCACCATTCTGAACATAAAACGTCCTTCATGTCGTTGTAGGGTTCTTAAAGAATTAAAGTGATCACCCTGAGACCTAGGTATTCCGTCTCTTAAATCCTTGACCACATTAACAAAATACTCATTAAAAAGGGTGGATTTCGCACTATCAGTCACACTTTCTCCATTTGAATCGAATATATTAACTGTATTCTTTCTATCTCGTCCTAATATTCTATTCAAAAATCTCCAACAATTTCTTGGGTCACCCGCAAACTTTAACAAACTTTGTTCATAGTAGGTATTCATGCATTTTGTTTATATTAGTTTGATTATTTCTCTCTGATAATATGATAAAACAAAGTGATTACAAGAACTTTTAATTTTTTGGTCCTGGTGGATCTTTCTGTGGAAATGTCCATATGTAATTGTTCCAGTTTAATTTGAAACTTTGATGCTTTTTTTCTTTTGTTTACATGCACAATGCTTGGTATTTCCATTTTCCGGATTTTGTTTTTGTTTTGTAAAAAATATTTCTATTCAAATTGTTCTTATTTTAAAACCGGAGACAGTTTTACGCTTTTAAAAAATCTCTAAAAATCATGTCTTTGCAAGTTTCAGTGTATGTATGCACTTTTGACCAAACACAGAAAAAAAACGTAATTTTATTTCAATAACTTGACAAAGTAATGCACCGTGTATCTTTAAAGATACAACCATTCAAAAAATTCCTACGGCTATAGTTTTGGTTCATTTTTTTCAAATCGGTTCTATATTATTTAGAATATTATTGGTCTTAATTTTTTTACTTCCATCTAGTTTTACTTCTATTTGTCATACTTTTTAAAAAATTATATACAAAGTAACAAAAAATTTAATAAACACAATGTTTTATTTAACTGTTCCTGGAAGTTACCCAGTTCTTGGAACAGGTGAATAACTTTGATTAGAAAAAAATACTGACTTGTTTCAAAACATGTCCTTTAGTGATTTTTAGTTGTTCGAAAAAAATTCATTCTGCACCTCACTGGGTCACTTTAGTTGGTTGTATCTTTAAAATAAAGTGTGAACTCCATGCATGTTTTCGATTTCCGTTAAATATAACTTTTTGTGCTACGCTTCAGTATATTTTCATATATATTTTGTTCTTTACAAGTTCACTTGTTTAGAGCTTAGGAATACATTTACATCAATGTATATTGTTATAATTACTATTTTTAAATAAAATCCATTATAAGCCAAAGACGATTTGATGAATTGTTAGCCATGGCGTCATTTATTCGAGTTGGAAGAGTTATGATGACGTCCGTGAATTACTTTGTAATAGCGAAGATGTAGCGTCGATGACATTGATGACGAAAGCGACGATTTAAATGGGGTGGATGGGAAAGTAATGTGAAATAATTCTCAAGGGAAGTCCTGCCCTTTGAGAATTATTTCACATTACTTAGAGTTGATTTCTGATGAAGATGATATGAATTGGAATGAAATTGACCTCAATACATCCGTTCAGGATTTCTTTCTTAACATGATCAATGATGATACTGATCCGGGAGATTTGATTGGCGTTGAATCGATTAATATCGAACAGCTTGATTCTGAGCCATCTACTTCATCTGGTAATATTCCATCTACCAGACTTACAAATACTTGGAATGAATTTCCCTCAGAATTTCGAAATGTAAAAATAAATTGTAAGTGTTCTGAATTTGAGAAAGTAATGTGGAAGAAAGGTAACTTGCAGTTTAATTACCAGCAAGTTAGATTTAGAGGTAACAGTAGTTTACCAGAAAACATAATGGATTTCCTGAGACTTTGGAACAACATATAGTTGATGAAACAATAAGATTTGCTGGACTTGAGGAGACATTTCAATTCGATATATTTGAATTGCGAAAATATATTAGAATACTGGAATACTTTTTTACATGGCATATCATAACCTTCCAAATGTATGAGATTATTGGTCTGAAAAAGTCGGCCATTCCGTAAATGTAGTGAAAAATCAAATGTGAGTTGGGCGTTTTGAAAAAAGCAGAAATTTTCTTCACTTTAATGATAAAAAATCAGACATCCCGTGATGAACCTAAACGAGACCGACTTTAAATAATTAGACCTGTCATTGACATTCGATAAATTTATTGATAGAAAGCGATAAATCTAAAGCAAATTTCTTATTAATTAAATTGAATTCTTTCAATGATCTCAAAATAGGTTCATTACAGGAATAATTATTTCCATGCACAGGAATATTAAAAAATTCAAAGAATCGCAGACACCTAGCAGGAACGTTGTAGCCAATTCTACTAAGGAGTAAAGGACAATCAAAAAGTCCGCAAATCAACTTATACACGAATAGAACAGAACTTTTAGCTCTTCTATTGGCCAGGGTTTCCAAACGTATAAGCTTACATCTAGACTCATATGTGGGAAAAGGATTGGAAAAACTTAATGAAAATAAGGCAAATTTAATAAATTTTCTTTGCAATCTTTCAACACGATCACAATTTACATCATAAAATGGATTCCATACAATGGAAGCATATTCAAGTTTTGATCTAACAAAAGAAGTATACAAAATTTTTCGAGTATATGGGTCATTAAATTCTTTACTATTTCTTTTAATGAAAGCAAGGACCGCATAAGCTTTTGGCAATACATAATTAATATGAGCATTGAAATCTAACTTTGAATCAAACAAGACACCAAGGTCTAACACGCGATTTACCATTTTCAAACATTGATATTGTACTGCGAATCAATCATTCTAGTACGTCTAGTAAATGGAAGGTGATATCATTTAGAAATATTCAAAGGAAGATTATTTTGTTCACACCAATGGAACACCCTATTCAAATCTTCCTGAAGAAATGCAATATCTGCAGAATCTGAAATATCTAAAAATATTTTAATATCATCCGCATAAATTAAATATTTAGCAAAATGAAAGCAACTAGCTACATCATTTACAAATGAAATAAAAAATAAAGGACCTAAAATGCTACCCTGAGGGACCCCAGAGGAAGCTACGTACATATAAGATTTAAACCCGTCAACAGACACAACACAAAGTATATTAATGAGTTATGATTCTATCCATTTAATAAGAGATACATGGAATCCAATTTTAAAAGAAGAAATTTGTGTAAAACTTTATCAAAAGCTTTGCAAAAATCTACATAAATAACATCAACTTGATATCAAGTTTCAAAGCTGGAAATGCAATGATTAACGAAAGTAGTGAGATTAGAAACAGTCGAACGATTTTTCATAAACCCGTGCTGCGATTCTGTTATGATTGGACAGACGGTTTCAAAACCACATACTATATTTTGACAACAATTACACTACCATTGCATTAGTAGTGTATTTGCGAACACTAGGCATACTTTCAGTTGGTATCATTCGACGTAACAGAATAAAAAGTTGTAAGCTTCCCGACGAAAAAGTAATGCAAAAGCTCGAGAGTGCCACCAGTCATGAGTTTATATGTAATATTCATGGATATGATCTATCTTCTCTGTCCTGGAAAGATAATAGGATTGTCAACTTACATCTACCTATGTTGGAGTAAAACCGATATCAGCCAACACAGGAAATGAACGGAAGAACTATGAAATGCCGTAAGTGGACAAATAGAGTGTTCTATCACCTTTTGGACATGACAGTTGTAAATTCCCGGCTCTTATACAAACGAATAAATAAAAATCGTCAAGGATTTAAGGCTATGAGATTGATTGGTTTTAAATTGGAGATAGCTGATACCTTATTTTCCTACACTTAAAGAAAAAAGTCTGTTATTAACAGCAGCGATTGTCTGCTGCCTATCAGCAGGCAATTTTCTGCTATTACAGCAGTTTTCTGACATAACAACAGTTTTTTTGCAATCTTGCATCAGCATTCACACTGCTAAAGTGTTTGCAGTCGGCTAAAAATGGCTGCTGTTAATTAAATTATAAAAATAATTAAAAATAAGCGTTTATATTTTAAAAGCCTTTCAGATTGACGGCGAAAACGAATTTAGCTCGAATTTCGTTTTATATTAGTTTGGCGCAATATGCGTAATAATAATAAACATAAGTGGTAATACATTTATTCTAAAAAGTGTTGTTAATAAAATTGTTAACTGGCTATATTGTTCTGTACATATGCTTAAAGTTTCAACAAAGCGTTTTTCTTTATTGCTAAAAACAGCAAAAAGCTGAAACAGCAAAAGACTTTCTGCTTTTTTTACTGACAAATTCCTTTGAGTGTATAAATCGGTATAACCTCCAACTTGCGGACA
Source organism: Polietes domitor (assembly GCA_947397865.1). NCBI lineage: Eukaryota > Metazoa > Arthropoda > Insecta > Diptera > Muscidae > Polietes > Polietes domitor. The sequence continues at coordinate 36,894,018 of OX377618.1, forward strand.
CCCTCGTATTGAAGCCCAAATTCAAGAAAAACGCTTCAAACCTGATTACCATATGCCGCCTCCGAAGCTGACCAGATTGGACAGGATTGATCATTGAACAACGATTGATAAGAAGGGTAGATGCAAATTTCCAAACTGCTCAGGACAAACACGTACCAAATATAAAGTAAATTTATGTTGGACTGCAGAAAAAAAAAAAACTTTTAATTATCACAGTTCTTAAAAATTTAATTTATTGTATTATTCGCTATTGTATATGTATGTACATAAATGAATTTACAAAATATGTATGTATTATCTTTATTTTATTTATGTTGTTGCTTATCATATTATTTTTCAGTGTATTTTTAATAATAATTTATTAAAATAGTTTTAGCTTTTTAATATAAATGAATTAATAAAAACTTCATAACACATTTTTTTTAATTTTGATATATTTTCTAGGAATTTTAGATGCACATTGTATCTTTAAAGATACAACCACTACTTTTAAAATAACTTTAAAAGATTAAAAAATAAGAGAGCTGTTTATCTTTTTACTTAAGTTTACATAAAATATATTTTTTCGGTCAAAATCGGGTGTGTATTTAAGGGTTAAATTCTCTGTCGTTTGTATGTGAGCGCAACAAATTGTTGAAGTAATGTATGGAGAGCTTTCATATTACTATCACAATAGATCGACTTACATTGCCTAAATTGAATAATCTTAATAATTAACAAGTAAGAAGGCGTTAAGTTCGGCCGGGCCGAATCTTATATACCCTCCACCACGGAGTGCATTCCATAGTATTACCAGCAGATTAAAGGAAGTCGGCTTTACATAGAAGCACAGTACCATATTACGAAAATTGTGATATTTGTATGCACAGTACAATATTTGTTTACTATTTCAAACTATAATGTATACTTATGAGCACTGTTTAAAATCGACTACTATATATAAATAAAATGCTGAAATTGTGAAAGTGAACATGCCTAAACATTAGGCGCCATTAGAAAGAAGCATTTCCAGATACAGACAAAGTGATAAGAAAAGTATAAATTTTAAAGATATCCCCATTCGCCCCATTCTCCGCCCAAATGTACAAATTTCGAAAAAACCCTTTTTCGAGTCTTCATAGTCAGAATATATACACCGAATTTCATAATTTCAACTTCAGCGGTTTGGTAGGTTCCATTTTTATCCCTCTTTTTAATTATATCCCTTAAAAGTACGAATTTCGAAAAATCCTCTATTTTACGTGTCTATACAATTAGAGGGATGTACACACCGAATTTCATGATTCTAGCTGTTGTCGTATCACTGGTACCATATATTATCCATTTTTGTCCCATTTCGCCCGCTAAAACATTTATTTTCTTTGTGGTGCTTCCAAGATCCAAGAGGAATGTCCGCAACAATTTTTAACTATATGAAAATAAGAAATTTAATTAATAAGCCAAGGCTACCAATATTTGTATACTATATATATAATGGATATAATACCTCAATTCATTAAGAAAATATAAGGGAACTATCATAAATGCCCTAAATATTGGGGGACAGAGAGTGTACTTTCAGCTACAGTCGTTTGGTTGGTTGTATTTCCATCCTCTTTTAATTTCAAAGATATAAATTTTGAAAATACTTTATCTCTCACGTACGCAGTATAAGACAACTTCATGATTCTACCATTTTTTGTCGCAAAAGCAACAAAATAAAGTACGAACTTGGAAAAAAAATATTTTACGTGGCTATGCAGTCAGAGGAATGTATACACCGAATTCCATGATTCTATCAGCGGCCATTTTGTTGGTACCATTTTTATCCCCTTTTTCCAATTTTGCCCCCTTAAGAGTACGACTATCTAAAATCTCTTTATTTTACGTATCTACACAATTAGAGGGACGTACTTACTGAATTTCATCATTCTAGCTGCAGTCGTTTAGTTGGTACTATTTTTATCCCATGTATCCATTGAAAGTACGAATTTGGAAAAAAAGGTTTTATTTTTCGTGTCTACGCGCGAATTTAGATAAAATACTTTTATATTATGTATCTACTCTATTAGAGGAATGTACATGCCAAATTTCGTGTTTCTATCTGTTGTAGTTTGATAGGTACCATTTTTATCCCTTTTTGTCCCATTTCGCCCCTTACAAATAAAAATCACTTTATGGCGCCCTTTTATGTTATAGAGGGAATGCGTATTGCAAATATCAACTAAATACCAGCTAATATGTTCAAAAAACATGCCGAAATACTCTAAATATTAGGGGTATTTTCAGTCCTTGTGAGGGAAAAATTTTTCCCTCTGGTCCGATTTCGTCCACTTTCAATCCCAACCCAACATTTAGGAAAAATTTGAACCTGCTAGCTTATTTCGTTCGGCCGCTATCGTGCTTTCAACAGACAGACAGACAGACAGACGGACATGGCTAGATCGTCTTAGAATTTTACCACGACCCAGAATGGGGTCTCCTTTATGGGGTCTCCGATGAATATTTTAAGGTGTTACAAACGGAATGACAAAGTGAATATACCCCCATCCTGGAGGTGGAGGGTATAAAAATGGCTTGTAGCATTTGTAAAGTATGATATAATATTGTTGTTAAACAATGATAACCCAAAATGCTGTACAAAATCGTATACAAATTTTAAAATTCGTATATTTCTTTGCATAATTAAATTAATATATATAACGAATTTCTCAATTTAACAAACATGTCTGACAATCAGTTGTTCGTTAAATCGGGATTTGATAAATATTTTTTAGTTCTTGTGCTATTACGAAATTTGTATATCCAACTATGAAATTTGTAATCATAATGTTGGAAAATATTTGTTTAAATACACTTTGAATTCAATTAAAAGCTTTGTTTATTGTGATTTTTTTATTTGAATAAACACATTATTGAAATGACTCCAAAATTTTTTTCTTTAACGATTTGCAAAAATATATAGGGTGGGTCATTTAAAATTAGAATTGACTATAAAAAAGTACTGATTATTTTTTAAAATGTCTGGGTTTATTGGAAAGGTTGAACTTTGTCATTTAATAAAGGAACACATTATCATTCATATAACTATCATGACTGGCTCGGCAGTACCTTATCCGATTTTTCAGTACATTGCCCAACGATACCGCCAGCCCAAAATCCACACCAAAGACTAACTCATTGTCTCTGAAAAAAATATGCTGATAATTTGCTTATTGACGTAGCTATTTTGCAAATGTCAAACATAAACCTGAAAATACAAATGAATGTTATTCTATCTTTCAAAGTCAAAGTAATGGTAGTTCAAATTTAAAATTTTACATCGCCCACCCTATATATTCTTATTTAAATGCTTACCTACAACAGGTACAGAGATTTTATCAAAATAATAGATTCCTTATTTAATTGAAGAGATTCGTAGTTAAAAGATTATTATATTAAAAAGGACCTTGATTGTTCTTAAAATAACAATAACATTAAGTCTACTCTATTTCGACTGGGATTCATTATAAATCCGAATCTGAATTCATTGATAATATTCCAAAGTTTTTCAATGCTTGGACACTAATGTCTGAGAAAAATCTTATTGTCAAAACTAAATTGTGGAATTTTATGATGAAGATCTTAACCCTCTAGTTCCATACTTTATTGGTCAATTTCATATTTTTTTCAAAAAAAAAAAATCCTTTCAAAAAGGACATTTAAGCATTAAAATGTTCTACAAAAAAATTAACGAAAATGTCAATGGGATAATGAGAATTTTGCAAAAATATCCAATTATTATTTTTTGTTTATCGTGTTATACCTGGATACCTACATTTTTATCGAAAACGATCGATCTTCAAAAAAACGTGGACGAATTTTAACCCTAGTAATTTAGTTGTAGTATAAGTTGACGTGTAATTTTGCTCTTCATTTGCGTGAAGAGCATTATTTACAATATTGGTGTCTTTGATGACCCCCACTGCAATTTTGGGGCACTTTTTTCGTAGAAAAGGGTTAAATTGAACCATAAAGTGAAGAACTATAGAGTTAAGATATTCCACAAAAAAGATACCCATAAAATTCCACAATATAGTTCTGACAATATGAATTCTCTCAGACATTAACTTACAACGCTTTCTGTACCAAAAAAATGAAAACTCTGACCCCCTGTAAAAACAAACTGGACTAAACGTTTATTCTGCAAAAATAGTATACTCAACATGCCCTTTCAGAATTATAGGGTCGCTATTCCGTTCCAACCAAAAACTTATAATTTGTTGGACAGTGTTATATCCTTTTGAATTTGTTATTGTGTTTTAATTGTGCATTGTCATAAATTTTTATATCAATGAGGCCTATTAGATGATCTAGTAGATGATTTCTGACTGAAAACTGAACTCTAAGGCCCCCCATTCACGTACAGTTTTAACTGTCAGCTAAAACTGTCAGTTATAACTGTACGTGAGTTGCCGGTCATAAACTGTGAACTGAGATGTACACACACGTCCAGTTCAGTACTTCAGTTTTTAACATGGATTCGAACGAGCAGGACGGTTTGGCCGCTCTCGGTTTAGTTTTTGTAATTTTACAAAAAAGAAAAAATAAACATGATACGCGATCATGATACTCGCTAGACTTAACTTGCCATAGGCAAGGTTCAGATCTATATATTCCAATAAAATCAACTATTACTTGGTTCTGTTTACGCGACATGATGATACGCACTCTCGCTCGACACAAATTGAACTGAGAACAGTACAGCGAACCCCCACACACGTTCACTTCAGTTAAAACTGTCAGTTAAAAATATAAAATTTTTATATTTCTCAGTTAAACTGAACAGTTGAGTACAACTGTCAGTTATATACCACACACATACAGTTTCAACTGACAGTTTTAGCTGAACAGTTCAAACTGACAGTTAAAACTGTACGTGAATGGGGGGCCTAAAGAGTAAAATGTCAATTTCTAATTGTAATTTCAACGTTTACGTTAGGCCTGTACGATTCGTATGGAATTTACTCGATTAACAAGAAAGTAGCTTACTACTCTCTTAGCATTGCTGCCAGATTTTTCTTGTTGATTCACTTAAGGAAAACCTATGGGTAACAATGTTGCCACTTTATCAATTTTCCTAATCATAAGCTTGTAACACCATTCGAACAGGCCTATTAACTAGACAAATTTTGTTGTTTTGACGATAGGACAAAATTTAATTTGTATTGGCCAAATGCATTGACTAGAATTTCTTAAAGTGCAAAGTGGCGTTGCCAATTAAAACGTTGTTGCCTCCAACATCACGTTGTTTACATCATAACTAAAATTTACGGTGTTGACAGTTCCACTTTTTAGGACAATACGAAAACATCTGTAGCGGTAATGAGTAGAACATGCGTAGTGCGAGGTAAATAAATGAATAATATAACAAGTAAGGAAAGGCTAAAGTCGGGCGGGGCCGACTATATAATACCCTACACCACACCCTGCGTATGTACCTCGCTTTGATTACTAAACCCATTTATTTCATGGGAGCAATTTTATGTAGTTTATATAAATTATACAGTTACTATAAATTCATCTTTAGTCATATTTAACGAATATGGTAATTGATCCAATTGTCCGACAGACAAATACAAATTATACAGTAGTAATTTGAAATTTGCAAAATTTGATGAAGATCCGATGTAAGATGTAGTTTCTAGAGCTGTAATAGATCGGAATGGGACCTTATTTGCGTTATACCAAAGTATGGACATATGGGCATCTCCCAAACAAGTAAGGAAAGGCTAAAGACGGACGGACTTTCTATCTCATTACAATTCAATTCAGCAAAAAAGTGAAATCGGGAAGGATTTTTGCTTCTTGTAAATGTATGTGTTTGACAAAAATGTTAAATCGGAAAGGACATTTGTATGGGGGTATATTGAAACCTGGAACGATGTGACCCGCTTTCACCACGTATGTTTATTGGTGAAATATAATATTTAAAGTTTGGCCAAAGTCGGTTAAACATTCGGGAGCAACATTTGTATGAGGGCGATATCTAAATCTGAACCGATCTTACCCACTTTCGCCATACGTTGGATTATAAGATGTTGTGCCAATTTTAAAGAAAAACGGGTACAATATGTGGATTTTAGAGCGGCAAAAGTCAAATCGGGTGGGACATTTGTATGTGGGTTATATCTAAATCTCTACCGATCATACCCACTTTCAGCTGATTTCAGCAAGATGTTGTGCCAAATTTAAAGAAAATCGGGTGCAAGATATGGTTTCTAGAGTGGAGGGAGTGACATTTGTATGGGGGCTATATCTAAATCTGAACCGATATTACCCAGTTTCAGCATAGGTGTTTCTAGTTCGATTATAAAATGTTGTGCCAAATTTAAAGAAAATCTGGTACAATATGTGGTTTCTAAAGCAGAAAAAGTGAAATCGGGAGCGACATTTGTATTGGGGCTATATCTAAATCTGAACCGATCTTACCCAATTTTTGGCATACGTGTTTCTAGTTGGATTATAAGATGTTCTGCAAAATTTAAAGAAAATCGGGTACAATATGTCGTTTCTAGAGCGGAAAATGTAAAATCGGGAGCGACATTTGTATGGGGGCTATATCTAAATCTGAACCGATCTTACCCAATTTTTGCATACGTATTTCTGATTGGCTTATAAGATGTTCTGCAAAATTTAAAGAAAATCGGGTATAATATATCGTTTCTAGAGCGGAAAATGTCAAATCTGGAGCGACATTTGTATGGGGGCTATATCTAAATCTGAAACGATCTTACCCAATTTTTGCATACGTATTTCTAGTTCGATTATAAGATGTTCTGCAAAATTTAAAGAAAATCGGGTACAATATGTTGTTTCTAGAGCGGAAAATGTCAAATCGGGAGCGACATTTGTATGGGGGCTATATGTAAATCTGAACCGATCTTATCCAATTTTTGCATACGTGTTTCTGGTTGGATTATAAGATGTTCTGCAAAATTTAAAGAAAATCGGGTATAATATATCGTTTCTAGAGCGGAAAATGTCAAATCTGGAGCGACATTTGTATGGGGGCTATATCTAAATCTGAAACGATCTTACCCAATTTTTGCATACGTATTTATAGTTCGATTATAAGATGTTCTGCAAAATTTAAAGAAAATCGGGTACAATATGTTGTTTCTAGAGCGGAAAATGTCAAATCGGGAGCGACATTTGTATGGGGGCTATATGTAAATCTGAACCGATCTTATCCAATTTTTGCATACGTGTTTCTGGTTGGATTATAAGATGTTCTGCAAAATTTAAAGAAAATCGGGTACAATATGTCGTTTCTAGAGCGGAAAATGTCAAATCGGGAGCGACATTTGTATGGGGGCTATATCTAAATCTGAACCGATCTTACCCAATTTTTGGATACGTGTTTCTAGTTCGATTATAAGATGTTCTGCAAAATTTAAAGAAAATCGAGTACAATATGTCGTTTCTAGAGCGGAAAATGTCAAATCGGGAGCGACATTTGTATGGAGGCTATATCTAAATCTGAACCGATTTCCTCCAAATTCAATACCGATGGTCCTTGGCCAGAAAAAATAACTTCTGCCAAGTTCCATGACAATCGGACAACAATTGCAACCTGTAGAGTGCGAACAAGCTTAGATGGTCAGCAGACTGACAGACGGACGGACGGACAGACAGACATCGTTAAATCGACTCAGCTGGTGATTCTAAGCCGATCGGTTTACTTAAAGGTGGGTCTAGCTCGATTATTTCTTGGTGTTACAAACATTTGGCGTGAAACTAACTTATAATACCCTAGACCACGAAGTGGTGTAGGGTATAATAATAAATAAATTCGTGTGTGTCAAGTTTTAGTGAAATAAATTAAAAATACAAAAATGAATAACAAAACAAAGCATAAAAAGAAAACAACCTAAAATGCGTGAATTTAATTGAGCAAAATAAAGTGTGAAGTGTAAATACATTTAATTAACCAAAGAAGAAATATTTTGTATTTTTTGTCAAATAGTGCACTCTCCCCAAAACAAAACATACATATGTCGTATCTTGCTTCGTAATGATGCATCAGCACCAGACAGGGTCAGCTGTTTTTCTGTTTTTATAATTTTTCCATTTCTTTGACATCCTTTGCTCTTTTTGAGGAGGTATTAGGGCTGTTTTTCTTTAAACCGGGATAACAAGCTGCGATAACAAAAACGTTAATAAAAATTTAATTTTTTGCTCAAAATAAAAAATTATTTTTTCATATTGTCGCCAACTACAATATAAATATATGTATCAAAACAAATTTCCAAAAAAATATTTTGTGTCGACTTTATTGGACTTAGCCTCGATATCCATCATTTTGACTTACACTGGATAATTATCCAGGCTAAGTCAAAAATGTTTAACACAAAATTATTTTTTCAAAATTTGTTTTCACACACACATTGATGTTGCTTTTTCTTTTTTAAAGATTTTTTATTTAGAGTGACATTTTAACATTTTATTTAGATTTTTGTTATCGCAGCTTAGTTATCCAGTCCTAAAGAAAAATAGCCATATTGTTTCTATGTTTTCGTTTTGTTCGATGGGAGTTAACCTAAACGACAGTGACGCGACGACGCACAGTTGTCCACCATCAAATTCCTTCAGCGAAAATTGAGTTTTGTAAAAATCGAAATTAGGGGTCCTTATATTTTATTTTGAGATATTGACATTGAAAATAGGACAATCTGGTGTATTTTAGATTTTAGAAAAGTAAGATTTTTTTGTTTTTTTTTCTGACATATTTTTTTATATTACAAATTTTCACCTTTTTGTGGAACTGTGTTTTATACATTTTAAAATCTTTGGGTCAAAACGGTGCCTTAAAAAACTACTTGACACTCCCGTGAACAGACTTGCCAGATGCCGGGATTTGTTCCGAACCATGGGCACTTTATGATGCCCAAAGGACAACAAATATTAATTGGGGACAGTAGGTTTTTGTGTGGATTTTTTTTAATATTTCGAGGTTAAGAAAAATATTAAGTTTCCTAAAATCGGTCACGCACATCACATTCCGCCCATATAACTCAAAACGAATTTTTCATACACAACCACTTGTTATGGTCCGAAAATCTTGGAACTTTGCACTGAGTTTGTTTGGCGATTGTTGTATTTTTATACCCTCCACCTCCAGGATGGGGGTATATTCACTTTGTCGTTCCGTTTGTAACACCTTAAAATATTCATCGGAGACCCCATAAAGTATATATATTCTGTATCCTGGTAAAATTCTAAGACGGTTTAGCCATGTCCGTCTGTCTGTTGAAAGCACGATAGCGGTCGAACGAAATAAGCTAGGAGGTTGAAATTTTCAGTAAATGTGTCTTATAGTTGTTATTAAGCACCTACCTTCCTCTAGTAACGTGTAATCACCAAAAAGTGCAAAAAAAATTTAGCGGGTGAATGGGACAAAAGGGATAAAAATGGTACCAATGATACGGCAACAGCTAGAGACGTGAAATTCGGTGTGTACATCCCTATAATTACGTAGACACGTAAAATAGACAGATTTTTCGAAATTTGTATTTTTAAGGGATACAATTGGAAAAGAGGGATAAAAATGGTACCAACCAAACCGCTGAAGTTAAAATCATGAAATTCGGTGTATGCATTTATCTGACTGCGTAGACGCGAAACATAAAAATTTTTTCTGAATCAAAACGGATCAAAACGGGATGAAATTGGTACCAAGCAAATGGATATACCAAAATCATGCACTTAAATGCGTTCATTCCAACATGGGAGAAATCGGACCTGAGGAAAAATGTTTCTCCCTAATGACGACTGACAATACACCTAATATTTAGAGCACATTTTTAAGGATTGCTCCCTCATGTTCACTTTGTGATTACTATTGCAGTATTATATATAGAGTAGTTAAGCAATGAAATTAACAGTGCGCATAAGTATGTCTTAAAGTTTGAAATAGTAAACAACTATAGTAATGCGCATTGAAAATATCACAATTTTCAAAATATGTTACTTTACTTCTTTGTAAAGTAGAAAGCCTCTACTCTACCCGTAATACCGAGGACTGCACTCCGTGGTGGAGGGTATATAAAATTCGGCCCGGCCGAACTAACCGCCATTTTACTTGTTTCACCTCCATTTTATGCAGTGAGAAGACGGAGCTAACTTATTTTTTTCAAGAAAACTGCAATCATTGTATTTTATAAAACAATTTTAATTTGCTTATATATGCTAAAATACATACATTTGTAACTCAAATAACAACAAACCCGACAT